>JAGWCC010000144.1:651226-1302452 GCA_022651775.1 Drusus annulatus
CGTATCATAACGTGTGGGCGGAGTCAACGGAGACGCGGGACGCGAAGAACATTCTAACAGTGCTTTAAAGCGGTCTGATAATTTGGGAAAATTTGTTGTCTCTTTCTTTCTCATGGTGCACGACGTGAAAACCCGAAGAAAGTGATTTATCCCAAATCTGTATAGGTTTGGTAAAAAGAATTAGCTCTCTCTTTATATATTGTCACTTCAAGTAGATATACACGGTATCGCCCTGGTGAAAGACCACCATTTAGAATCGAAACGTCGCTTGAAATTGCTTTAGCCGTGCTTGGTGACCAGATCTGAATAGCCAGGTCCCACCCCTCTCTCGTAACTTCACAACATACCTCAATAATTGGAGATGCCACAGTCTCACTGGCTCCAGACGGTTGGGAGCAGCTGCGACTGTGGTGGGCAGTGAATTCAGTGGATTTTTGTAACGTTTGAAAATCAAAATTATCCTTAACTATCCAGGAATGTGGGTAAAACAATGGCGCCTCCGTCATTTGTGTATCTTTCCTATGGATGAATCGTTTTTTCTTACCAACGTTGCTGAATGCGCATTGAGGTATAATTATGCGGTCTTCGGCGTTATGACTTCTTGAGTATGATTGTCATTGATAGCCCCAGATTTCGTCAAGTTTTTAGCGCGTCTGAGTATCTCGATGGGCGGAACCGCATCACAGAAATCGCTTAGCGAGACCTTCCATGGAAAAATGTTAATGGAGTCCCTCAAGGCTGCGATCCTGGACCTTCCAAGAAATACTAACTAACTAACCATCATGGAGTCTCTACGCAGGGGTAGGCAGAGAGAACGCATCGCCATAAAACTCTGTCTTGGCACACACTCCTTGCTTCATTCACATTCATACATCGTTTTAAGTATTCAAAAAAAGAAAGACTAACATTCCCATTTCAAAAAATATTTGAAACTGAAACTCATACTCCAATCATAATAAGCGGAAGATGTTGCCTGCGCAATGATGGAGGACTTAACCAGCAGAGGAATTGAACCCACGGTGCTCAGTTGGGAATCTGACGCGTTTGTCCACTCAGCTACCGACCGCTCATTGATTTACATGATCGTGCCATGTCTCCCTCGGGCATCTTCGACTTGTTCTTCCATTCACTTTCACGTCATGTATTATTTTCACATTCCTTTCTTCGTTAATTCGCTCTACATGGCCAAACGATCTGAACGTATCTCTCTTGATCTTATTCATTTCGTTTACATCAGCCTTACATTCTTTCCGGATATCCACATTTTTAACACGGTCATACATGGTATTACGGCACATACGCCTCAGGGATCTAATTTCTACAGCATTTAGTCTACTTTTATCCTTTCTCTGCCAGTTCCATGCTTTGCTGCCATGCATCAGGGTTGGTATAAGCACTCCATTGTGGACTTCTAGCTTCGCTTCCTGTAAAAAAATAAATTATTTGCGTTAACAGCGTTCAGTCCTCCATTAATGGAGTTTCCTGCATTCATCTCTCTTTCAATATCCTTATCAGCCTTTCCGTCTCTCTAGAATATACTTCCTAAATACAAAAATAATCCATGGTGAAAATTCTGTATAATTTGCTTTACTAGGCTAGATGGCTATTAACTAACTAATTAACTAACCATCACGCCGTTTCCTCGCAGGGGTAGTCAGAGAGGACGGACTGCCATACAAGTCTATTTTGGCACACACTCCTTGCTTAATTCACATTCATACATCGTCTCATATTTCTGTTATTCTGACTCTTCACATGACCCGATTCAAGTATTTGATTAACTTGATCGTGCCATGTCTTTCTCGGGCGTCCTTGACTTATTAAAAAATATATTTATAATTTTCAAAATGTTAATTCATGGTGGGATTCCGTTTTAATGATTTAATAGTACCATTTTTAAACTTTATTCCACTGTAATTTTTTTAAGACCAAACCGGTTTCACCTCGTAATGGCCATCTTCAAGTCGAACGGCGCCCGGCGCTGGTAAAATTTTTGTTCGAACGAAAGATTGGTACCAACTCGTATCAAGTACGAGTATAAGACGAGGGGCGCGGGTTTTTGTTCCGCGCCGTCGGGCCGGAAACCCGCGGGTTCAATTGCCGTCCATAAATGGTGTGTTTTTTTTCATTTTATAGCATATATAGAAAAGCATTGTGATTATGTACTATCGGCGCCTTAGCTATTTTCCGCCTGGAGCAAATTGCTCCAATTGCGCCTGCACAGGACTGACCCTGGGTAAAATTGATTGTAAATAGATGATAGTATAGTTCATAATATATATTAAAATCCTCGCTCGAAATGAACGCTATTGGCTCAGTGACTTAGTATTTTGTTTTATTGCTGACAAGAATATCAAAAAAAGTTAAAAAAAAAACTAATTAGCGCTACGATTTTCATCTATATGAATTATGACGACGTTAAGTGTGACGAATGTTTGAAACACCCCAACCTAAACTTGGAGCGAATCGCTTACTGCGGATGAAACAACTCGGCTTTATTCGGCTATACTTGGAACTTCGGTTTCAATACAATTAAATTGAATTGTTTGCACTTTTAATTAATTTGGTTATGCCTAGTTAGTCGGACTTTAAAGTGTCATTCAAATACAATCGTTGCCGTTTCTTAGTATACCAACAGAAGCCGATCTCCGTTCTGCCATTGTCTAGATTAATTAACTCCATCAAAGCAAAGCAGACATTGTATGCAATTATAGCTGACGGTATATATTAGCACTGTATCAAAATATAACTAGCCGTTGGAAATAACAGCTAGATGCCGTCAAAGTCCAACGCTATTGACGAAAATTTGCGCCAACAATTGGTATCAATAGCTACAAACGGATATTATTTAATACAACGCAATCTCAACTCAACACTTATTGATTATGTACCTACTGTTTTAGCTTTAGCGCCAAACAAAGGAAAAGGCGGAAGAGTGTATACTTCGTGAACGATATTATGCTTAATTCGGAAAGATATTTTGGTTATATACCTCCTTACTAAACGTCTTTGTGGATTTTCCTATCGGAAATGGTCGATATGTAGCGCCTAGCGTCAAGTAAATAACACCCAACGGCACCAACGATCCGATTTGACGGCCTCCATGGTCGAGTGGTAAGACGCTCGACTACGAATCCAAAGGTCGCGGGTTTAAACCCGGCGTGCGCCAATTACTTTTATTTAATTAATATGTGTCATAACACATTTAATTCATGTAAAAATAATAAAAAGTAGATTTGCGGCACGTTCCAGGGTGGTAGATACTCTAAGTATCGCCCCGGTGAAAGACCACCATTCAGAATCGAAACGTTGCTTGAAATGGCTTTAGCCGTGTTTGGTGACCAGATCTGAATAGCCAGGTACTTCTCAACCTTCCCCTTCCCAATCTCCTTCCCCTCCTCACTACCTTCAGCCTCACAACATATCCTATTTGGGAATGCCATAGTCATAGTTGGGAGCAGTTGAGACTCTTGTGCGGTATTCACATAAAATAAAACAACAGGGGATCATTATTATTAAAATCAATATCGTCGGGTCAACATCGGCGTTATTTTTAACGGTTATATTCAACAGTTGACAATTGCCAACGATAACGGCGGAGGCGTTGTTTCGAACTATCGTCAACGTCCAGTACTAGTATTTATTGAAGTCCGTTAATGGGACAAACGATTTCACTGGAATATATAGTCATCAATTTCACCAAAGGAAGAATTTTTTTTGTTTACTTCTGGCACACGAACATGCCCAAAAACACTTTTACCGGTTTATCTATTCAGAGAGGACAGTCCATTTCGTGTTTCTGGATGGTACTGCGAAACTTGAAGAGGTGATTTTTTACGACTTTCTAAAAAAAAATCTTATTACACTTTAAAAAAGAAAACTATTTTGTTAATTCAAAGTTGTCAAAATTTGTGGTCGTAGCTTTACAATAGGTCAGACGTTTATCACGTCGTCGCTAACACCTGGTGGGGGTAGGTAGCCGCCCAGGAATAAAAAAATATCCAATCTGTCGTAAGGTTACGGTCGGTTAAACTTTGATTTCACATTTAGCTAGTCGGTAGCGGTAGATTATCGCCTGTAGTGGCGGTGTAGTATTTACTATAAAGGACCGGCTACACGCATTTCTTAATTGAAACATAAAATTAAAAAAAAAAAACATTTTTTCTTTAGATTTCATGAATAATCACACCCATTTGGTTATTCCTTTAAAAAAATCTTGTATTTATTTTTAAATAATCTCGTAGCCTGGCAAAAGCGAAACCGGTTGGCACACAGTACACATATTGTTTTACTAATAATAATATCAGGTTTCCATACAATTTTTTTTAGAATTTCCATGTAAAATGACATGTGGATCCTATTGAATTGTGTGAAAGTTGAGAATAATTATTTAACCTTTTCTCGCATTATGTGCTCCTGGTAGATTCAGTATTTTTTCACCTTATTACCTACAGTAAAACCAAGGAAAAAAGCTTTTTATTTGAGTCATCCCATTCTTCTGCTGCCTTCTCATATCGGTCTCCATGGTCGAGTGGTAAGACGCTCGACTACGAATCCAAAGGTCGCGAGTTCAAACCTGGCGCGCGCCAATAACTTTTATAAAATTGATACGTGTCATAACACACTAAATTCATTTAAAATAATAAAAAGTACATTTGCGGCACGTTCCAGAGTGGTAGAAACTTTAAGTATCGCCCTAGGGAAAGACCACCACTCAGAATCGAAACGTTGCTTGAAATGGCTTTAGCCGTGTTTGGTGACCAAATCTAAATAGCCAGGCACTTCCAAACCTTATTCTACCCCATCTCCTTACCCTCTCCACTTCCTTCAGCCTCATAAAATACCCCAATTGGGGATGCCATAGTCTCACTGGCTCTAGACGGTGGGAAGCAATAGGGAGTCTTGTGCGGTATTCAGTATTGAGAAAAAAAATTGTCCATCATCAATATAATATTATTCGTAATTGAATTTAAAAAAACAACTATTTCATAATTGTTAAGCAAAGATATGTACATAAATAAGTGACACCTTTATTATTGTCATCTTAGTAAATGACAGATATAAGTCAAGTCAGGGTCAGAAAAAAGACAGGTAGCCATTAGGTACATTCTATTTATAATATATGATTTATATATATTACCATTGATAAAAGGGCATCACCATACTACAAGTCTTGCCACACTAAATCACATTATTATACGAATGCTTTTATAAAGTTATAAATAATATCCTTTGTGAGTAAGTACGAACGTACGAGTGTGAACTTTTCAAATTCCTGCCTACCTATTAAAGTACCTACCTATAATGTATTTCAGCGGACATTATTATGTATTTGAAATGGGTGGATTAAAGCAACTGACCACTGGTCAATATATAATTATTATGACATATGCTTTTTAGTTGGCGGCTAGGAAAAATAGACATAGGTAGCAATACTAAAAAATACACGTAAAAAAATATTATTTGATGCCTTAAAAATACATCTTTATTTATATAAAGTTGAATTGTTTTATAAATTTAATATTAAGACATTTATTCGTTGATGTTACTTATATTTACATTTTGTTTATTTTTTACAATACTCGCAGGAGACCTCTAGGGAAATAATTTCCCTTAGGGCCTATGACATCTTTGGGGATGCTGTGTGGAGGGTCTTTTTAGGGAAAGAAAGGAATGAACCAGGGTCTTGAAGAGGCTATGTTGTAGGAGAAAGGAAACGCAGGGCCCGAAAAATCGTTCCACAGCCAAGCTGTTGAACACGAGAACGAGTTGTAGAAGCGGCCCGTTCTAATGTCAACCGTGTACACATGTTGGGCGCGCTTTTGGAGAGTTTCCCGACCATGCACCGGTGCCGAAGGGATCAATGATGCAAGCTCCTCGGAGCATCTTCCATTGAAATACCGGTAGAACAAGGACAGCATTCCCACCTGACGTCTGTGCTCCAAAAATTGCAATCCGTTTGTTAAGATAGGAGAATCTATCAAATAGACCGCCCGTTTCTGCACAGAGTCAAGGGTTTTTTTCAGGTATTTAGGGGCTCCAGACCAGAGGTGGCTGCCAAATTCAACAGCAGGGCGCACTTGAGATTTGTAAAAGGTCAGCAGTTGTGTACTATTGAAGTATCTGCGGGCCCTGTAACTTAACTCTAGCAAAAAAATAAAAATGAACAAAAATCTTAATGTTTCAAGTTTCTTGTCTTATTTTTAGAGTTGAATGGATATTTCAGGGATTCATAGTTCACGGGGGGAATAGGCTCACCATTTGAAGGGCTTTGCTGAGACTAACAAATTTTCAGCTTTTTTATCTGGGTGTCAATTAATTATTTAGGGCTAGTATATTTTCTTATTAAACAATTATTGAAGAATACGAATGAAATTATGCGACTACTCGTTCTTTTCGATTGTGAATTTGATATTTTAAAGCTACATAGCCCATGGTGGAAAATAAGTTGAGAGATAAAGATAGTTGGGTTAAATTATCAGAATAAGCAAACACTTTGTGGATTGGCATAATTAATTAAATAAAAACACACGTTGTTTTAATCCACTTTTATTTTTGTATATATCTACTAGTTTCGTTTCAGCTGAATCTTCATCAGGACTTAAAAATATACTAATTAAATAAGAGGAATGTGCATATATAATTATATAATGGTAAAAATATATATGCAAATTCCTCTTATTTCATTAGTATATGTTTAAGCCCCGATGAAGATTCAGCTGAATCGAAACTAGTAGACTTATACAAAAATAAAAGTGGATTAAAACAACGTATGTTTTTATTTAATTCATTATAGTTGGGTTAACCTAAGCATTCCAGATAAAAACGGTTTTGCAAATAACGCCAAACCTGACTCTCGTTTTTTTTTCGATTGTGTATTTGAAATTACATAGCTACAGAGCTAATGGTGAAAAAGGCGCAGAGAGATGAAGATAGATGGGTAAACCTAGGCATTACAGATAAAAACGGCTTTGCATATAACGCCAAACCTGACTCTCGTTTTTTTTTCGATTGTGTATTTGATATTACATAGCTCATGGTGAAAAAGGGGCTGAGAGATGAAGACAGTTGGGTTAACCTAGGCATTCCAGATAAAAACGGCTTTGCAAATAACGCCAAAACTGACTCTCGTTTTTTTTCGATTGTGTATTTGATATTACATAGCTCATGGTGGAAAAGGGGCTGAGAGATGAAGATAGTTGGGTTAACCTAGGCATTCCAGATAAAAACGGCTTTACAAATAACGTCAAACTTGACTCTCGTTTTTTTTAGATTGTGTATTTGATATTACACAACTACAGAGCTCATGGTTTGAAAGGCGCTGAGAGATGAAGATAGTTGGGTTAACCTAGGCATTCCAGATTAAAACGGCTTTGCAAATATCGTCAAATCTCACCGTTCGAGATGGATTTACACCTAGCCAAGATAAATTATAATTTTATACCTGCATAACTTGTAAAGGAATGTACTTAAAGCTCTTGAAATATGACTTGTTCACACATTAAACTTCCGTTCGCCTGCTATGCGAATATTATAATTTCTGATCCCATCTGATCAGCGCCGCCATCTTGGTTCGGATCCGAGATAGAGATCACAGATGGCGCAGTGTTGCACATGAGAGATGCATTTTTAATCACACGACCGTCTAGATTTATGGCCTCCGCTGGCCATCGCGACCGTATTCGCTGCAATTATCGCCTGGATATTTATGTAAATTAGTTCTTTGATTGAATCCCGCCATTAATGTACGCAGTGTGAAGTTAGAAGCATACCTCGCGCGCAATTAAACGCAATGACGGAGACATTCCGCGCATAACTCCCGATGCAATATGGCCTCGTTATGAAAGGAATCGCACATAAAGAGACGTTTTTCCACAGATGCAAACATATTTGTGTGAACTGCTGTTGTTTACTTAATCACATTGCTATCCGACGATCATTGAAAGAGCTCGTTGAAATGATATACAGGAGGGAGCGCTAGTATAGGCAGCATTGGTGATTTTTGCCTGACTGGAGCGTGGCTTAGGCTATGGTATTTATACATCCATTCATAGCACATGTCGACATAATGTTTTGTTTATTTGTACAACCACTTTTTGACAGTATTGTTATAAACAAAAATACAGCATATAACCTAAAAAAACCGTTGAGTTATGTCCAGTTTGTCGCATATCAAAACGTGTGGGCGGAGTCAACGGAGACACGAAAAACATTCTTACAATACTTTGGGAAATTTGTTGTTTCTTTCTTTCTCATGGTGTACGACGTAAAAACCCGGAGAAAGTGATTTATCCCAAATTCGTAAAGGTTAGGTAAAAAGAATGAGCTCTCTCTCCATATATTGTTATTCCAAGTTTGTACTGAATGTTCAGAGTTTTAAAATCCAAAGGCGGGGAATGAATGAATGTTTAAAAATAAAGAAATAGGAAGATCATATCTGTTGCTTCTCATATTACAACTATTTTGCACTCTGCTTCCTTGTTGAACATTATTAAATTAACTCACTAGTCCTCTATCAAATATCAAGTTTACCCTTTACCACTTTTTTAGGAAGGTTCCTTGTTTCGTATTTTTTCAATCCACTGTCCGCATAGGTGTTTCAGTGTCTTGTAACTTTGTCATTAAGATGGTCTCCGCAGTGGCGGGCGGTGACTTTTTATTGAACATTTTTATGTATGAAAATGAATGGTGATGAAAGTTGTTAAAAAAATTACAGTTGAATGATTTGGGGAAAATCCGTTGTTCGTGTAACATTTTTCAACCGTTTTTTTAACGCTCCGGATTCGCCTTACTACAAGTAATTTCATCCCGCACTGTCTAATGATGTGTGTACTGTGTGATACACAAAACATTATGTACAAGCCCCATTTTGTACCACATGGTGGAGCTAAATAAATCAAAGAATGCAGATAATAATATTAATATTTGGGTAATTTGTATAGCGCCGTTTTTGTGAAAAATCACCTCAAGGGCGCTGTAATGGCTTTTCGTTTACTGCGCAGCTTTGAAGAAGCTGTTCGAGAAGTAGGCAATCCGTGCAATGATGATTGGCGATTTTTTTCGACTGCCCCGCCTCCTACCAAAATGCGTTCCTGCGCATCAGTCGTCAGACAGGTGCAACTAAAAAAGTAAATACAAGAATAAAAGATAATAAAACGTTTTTCATTGTTTTTCTTCGTGAAAATCGAGTCGAAATATAAACACTCCACGCCGCTGGATAGATTGTCGTTACTAGAAGCCTTGGGATTGAGAATGTGAATGGAGGGAGAGCTAAAAAAAAAAAAAAACAAATTTGCGATAAATCACTTTCTCCGGGTTTTCACATCGTATACCGTGAGAGAGAAAGAGACTAGCAGAGTCTTCACATAATATTGCAGCACTTCTAAGTTTGTAAGAATGTTTTCCGTCGGCGAGAACTTCACATCATCGAGTTACATTACTTAAGTCAACGGATTTTAAGGTTATTTTACCTTTATTTGTGTTGATAAAAAAAACTTGCAGTGGTTCTACAAATAAATCAAACATGACGGTGATATGTGCTATGCGTGAACGTTTAAATAAGACCAAACAAAATTATAAAACACCACTTTTCAGAGGTATTTCAACAGTTTTAAATATTTTTGACCTAACCTTAGAATTTTCTCATTTTTAATGGTATAAAGACATAAAATCAACAAAAAGCTTTCATTATTATTTAGACAAACCTTCTGTTATTAGGTTTCGCGTGATATTTCAACTATATGACGGCCTCCATGGTCGAGTGGTAAGACGCTCGACTACGAATCCAAAGGTCGCGGGTTCAAACTACTTTAATTAACATGTGTCATAACACATTTAATTTATGCAAAAATAATAGAAAGTATATTTGCGGCACGTTCCAGAGTGGTAGATACTCCAAGTATCGCGCTGGTGAAAGACCACCATTCAGAATCGAAACGTTGCTTGAAATAGCTTTAGCCGTGTTTGGTGACCAGATCTGAATAACCAGGTACTTCCCAACCTTCCTCTTCCCAATCTCCTTCCCCTCCTCACTACCTTTAGCCTCACAACATACCCTATTTGGGGATGCCATAGTCTCACTGGCTCTAGACGGTTGGGAGCAGTTGAGACTCTTGTGCGGTATTCACGTAAAAAAAAAAAAAAATAAATAAATATAAATCATTTAAATGGTGTGATCATATTGTTTTGTTTAATGTGTTCAAATATGTTTATTAAAAATGTCCAAATTTAATGTGGGCCGTAACTAATAGGCTATTCAACATCCTTTAACGTATCTTTGTATCTTTCTATCGAGTCAGTATAAAGTCAACCGACCTGTCAACACTGTTTCGCAAAGGTACCTGTCCACAGATTCTCACTCCAAACCTACCTCTAATTCTCTAATGCCTGGAATAAGTCCTGGAGGTATGAAATATCGGAGGTCGGAGGTACGAATCTGTCAGAGTATCACTTTCGCTGGACGTCATTACACATCGGACGCGGAGACGATACGTGAACGACTCCGCCGAACACAAAAAATGACCGGTGCATTGCCCGGCGTGAGACGTGTTTCGGGCGGGGAGCTGCACTCCGTACAGGGTGTTCTTGCACAGCTCAATTTGTAAATTTGTAACACCCCTTAGAGTCGAAAGTCCAGTTCAATTTAGCGAAAGCTTTAACAGAATTCAGAAACAAAACTTTATTTGCAATGAACCCTTAAAACCCTTGATTGCTAGATTCTCCTATCTTAACGAACGGATTGCAATCTTTGGAGCACAGACGTCAGGTGGGAATGCTGTCCTTGTTCTACCGGTATTCCAATGGAAGATACTCGGAGGAACTTGTGTCATTGATCCCTTCGGCGCCGGTGCATAGTCGGGAAACTGCCAAACGCGCGTCCAACATTTGTACACGGTCGACATTCGATACGGAGATTTGATTGAAAATGGGTCGCTTTTACGACTCGTTCTTATCTTCAACAGTTCGGCTGTGCCAGCCTCTATGGGCTTCTTCAAGACCCAGGTTCACTCCTTTCTTTCCTCAAAAACACCCTCCACACATCATCCTCAAATAAGACATAAGCCCTGAGATAAATTATTTCCCTCAAGGCCTCCTGGTCCTGACAGATATTAATCAAATCAAATTTATTTGCACACGCCAGGATTAGAACCTGAGAACTCTGGATTCGACTACGGAGGCCGTCAAAAGATTCCTTGAAAGTGCAACTCTCATGGCTCCACTGAACAAGGCACCTATAGGGTAACAGACGCACACGATGGATAGCGACGTTGCGATAAAACTTGCCAAGCGGCCGCGAAGGTTAAGCAATATTCGTAGGAGTCAGTGCTTATGATCACTTCAATTAATATTGCATCAGATAAAACGTCATCAGAGGCTGTGCAAGGAGAGGCTGATCTTGCGATGCGCCTTATCGCAGCGATGGATCCTCAATCCGAATAGGACAAGGGGATGAAGATGGTTTTCTACTAATTTTATTGATTAACCTTAAAAATTAAATTGAGGAACCAAAGCGCACACCAGACTAAGTTCGGAGAGCGTGCTGAAGGACTGTCAGTCCTAAAGCCTGGAATGGACTACCACATGATCTGAGAATGATAAAAGACTCGACAGAGCTCAGAGGTAAAAACTCATCTCTTCAGAAAATCATATCAATTAAAAAAAGAATAACAGAAATGCCCTAATCTGCAAAGCTAGGCCTAACCTTACCAGTGTAATAGTATTTCATGTATTGGTCAGAAAATTTACGATCTACTACTGGATGCCAGAAGGTAGATACTCTAAGTATCCCCCTGGTGAAAGACCACCATTCAGAATCGAAACGTTGCTTGATTAAAATTGGCTTTAGTCGTGTTTGTGACCAGATCAAAATAGACAGGTACTTCTCAACCTTCGTCTCTCGCATCTCCCTCCCCCCACTACCTTGAGCCTCACAATATACACCAATTAGGAATGCCATACTCTCACTGGCTCTAGACGGTTGGGAGCAGTTGGGACTCTTGTGCGGTATTCACTATAAAAAAACAAAGTCTAACCGTCTTACTTATTAGATTTTTACGCGCCGACTTAGTGTTGGTTTAGTTACACCGGACGTAGGCCATTAAATTAGACAGATAAGCCGTGGTTGTAAAGCAACTTTATCGCTATTCCGACCTTATAACACGCGTAACATTTACACCTCGTTTATAAGTAAGGGGGTAAATGTTTAAGGTAAATCTATATATTTATAGTTTCAAAGTTTATTTTGAAGAACTCTTCTTAGAAATTAAAAATAATAATGATTATTGTTAAAAAAAGAAACATCTATCTATAGTTTTGGGTATTTCGATGGTTCGTGTGTTTTGTAAAGTGATATATAGTGAGGTAGTATTTCACGAAATATAAATAGCGCTATATAAATTAGACGAGTGCTATAAATGTATTATTAATACCTGACATCCTGGCGGAAATAGGATTTTATGTCCCTGATAATTTCACGCGAGGCCGCCAACACAGGCTTCTGTTTCTTCCCAGGTGCAGAACTAACTTACTAATGGTGATGCCCCTGGGAAGACTAAATAGGTTAATTAACTGCCTCGCAGGAAATTTGGATAATTTTCACACGAGCTACAAGTTTAAGCAATAACTAGCTATTAAGTTCTAACTATATTATGTACTTCTTGAAAACTATTTTATTTTGTTTTTAAACTTATTTTTACCTTAATCTTTGCGTGATTATGATAACCATTTTTTGTGTTTTTTGCAATGTTTTGGTGTAAAAATGTTTTTGCAAATATAAAATAAATAAATAAATAAAGTTATGGGAAGGGAAATGATTTGATTGTCACTTCAAGAGCACCCTGTGGCCAAGGGTGAACTGTTTAGAAGGAAGTAACAGTGTTATGACGGGTAACTCGATACGGGACGGGGTTCGAACCCGTGATCATGAGAACCACACGCACCACTGCCTCCGATTAACACAACAATCACTTCATCCTCGATCGACGATGTAGTCAACACCTCTCCAATACCCTTCTCCCACATAACAAAAAAACCGCAACCATACAAAAAGGTAAAAAATACTTAAACAACATCGATATTATTCAAAGAGTATAAAATGACACAGAAAAAAATTGGTTGAGATCGAGATTCGAACTGGAGACCTCTGCTCTATCCGGGAGCATCAGAGTGGCTAAAAAAATAACCAACTATCACGCCGTTTCCCCGCAGGGGTATGCAGAGAGGATGGACTACCATACAACTCTATCTTGGCACACACTCCTTGCAGTCACATTCATACATCGTCTCATGCATACTCTTCACATGGCTTGACTCAAGTATTTGGTTCACTTGATCGTGCCATGTTTTCCTCGGGTGTTCCTGACTTCTTCTTCCATTCACTTTCGCGTCATATATTCTTTTCAAACTGTTTCTTCGTTCATTCGCTCTACATGCCAAAACCATTCAAATGTCCCTTTCTTGATTCTATTCACTACGCTTACATCAGCCTTGCATTCTTTCCGGATATCCACATTTATAACGCGGTCATACATAGTTTTTTTAGTGGCAGTATCGCTCTGGTCAAAGACCACCATTCAGATTTAAAAAAAGGCTTGAAATGGCTTTAGCCGTCTTTGGTGACCAGATCTGAATAGCCAGGTACTTTCCAACCTTCCTCTTCCCCATCTCCTTTTGCTCTTTACTACCTTTAGCCTCACAACATACCCTATTTGGGGATGCCATAGTCTCACTGGCTCTAGACGGTTGGAAGCAGTTAAGAATCTTGTGCATATAAAAATTAAAAAAAAACACACATAAGGATGAACATTCAAATCAAAGCCAAGGTCAAGTCAAAGTTTTGGTAGAGTCGCAAAGAATGACAAAAATCGTTTAGACTGCTACCTAAAATTTCAAGACCATGGCTTGAGTTAACAAGTCTCGACATTTTGGACAGTGGAAAATGATACCCATAATTAGTAGAGTGATGATTGAGAAACAGCAATTCATTGTTTCTGAGTCTACGGCAAGGAATTTTGAACTGGATGAGTTGCAACAGAGAAGGTAGGGAATTCAATCTACTTTAATGGGATGGAGTCTATCAAATTTCAACCTGCCTCGTTTCGTGGAATAAAGTATATGACATCATAACAGCTCTCCATGTACGTAGCCTGAACAATAACGATAATATTTTTTGTTCATGTTAACATGCAAATAACTCTATTTCATTCGGTTGTCCAAAGACGTATTAATTATTGTTAAATGCATTTTTCCTCCTTCACTGGTGTGAATCATTGAAGCAGTTAACTGCTAACAATTATGCACACGAGCGAAGGAGGCTTCATTCCATTTTAAATTGGATTCAGTGTAATACCGATGAGAGAACAAATATTTTAAGCACTCCATTAATGTGCAATTAAAAAAAAGTTAATATTCTAATGGAGTGAAATGTTAATTTAATATGAGTTTCAAATTAAATTCATCTTTTAAGAAAAAGTTAATATCGCACAAGAGTCCCAACTGCTTCCGACCGCCTGGAGCCAGAAGGACTAAGGCATCCTCGATCGGAGTATGTTATGAGGCTGAAGGTGGTGGGGATTACGAATCTAAAGGTCGCAGGTTCAAATCCCAGTGCGCGGAAATAAATGTAGTTGAATTAATATGTGTTATTTCACACAGAATTTAAAAAAAATATATATACTCGCAGCACGTTTCAGAGTGGTAAATACTCTAAGTATCGCCCTGGTGAAATACTACCATTTAGAATCGAAATGTTGCATGAAATAGTTTTAACGGAATTTGAATGGTCAGGAAATTTTCGACATTCCTCTTCCCCATCTCCTTCCCCTCTCTGCTGCTTTCAGCCACACAGCATACCCCAATTGGGAATACCAGACGGTTAGGAGCAGTTGCGACAATTGTGCGGTATTTTTTTTTTATTTTTTTTAGGTTTTTGATTCACGTGATAGCGCGATGTTTTTTCGAGTGTCCTCATTATTCTACTATTTACGTCATATAATCTCTTTACACTACTTCTTCGTGCATCTGCTCTTAATTCCATAACCGTCTAAGCGTTCCTTTCTCAATGCTATTCATTACGCTTACATCAGCCTTGCATTCTTTCCATTTTATTAAAAGAAAGACACACATTCCCGGGTTACGAATAACCTGACAATATTTGAAAAACTCCTACTGCCATCATAAGAAGCGGAAGATGTTGTTTGTGCAATTATTGAGGACTTAGCCAGCAGAGGAATTGAACCCGCGGCGCCCGGGTGGGAATCCGACGCGTTTGTCCACTCAGCTACCGACCGATCTAAATCATCTCATTTAAGATTTAAGCATTCCCTTTTTATATTTTCTTCCCCTGATCTTTATTCCCCCTCGCCCTTTGTTTAATTATCATAATCACAAGCTGCGACAATACGGATTGTCGATAACGTGGAAGATAAGACGTAAGAAAGATTATTTAGACATATCTGCAGCTCGGTGCTGTAAACAGGTGGTATTTTTTAATCTTATAACTAACTCGGAAGTGACAAGCTTTGCTATTAATTAACTTATAACTCTAAATCATTAATACTGTAAAGATTTACAACGAATCAATTAATTAAAATGATTATTGATCCGTTTATAACCGTGAATAAACATACGAATGGATATTTTTATGTGGCAATTAGTTTTTCAATGAAAATGATTTTGCGCGATTTGGTTGTTGGTTTAACCTTCGTGAAAAATCACCTACCAGGCGCTGTACAAATCTTAATTCCTAGGCTCCATCTTATGACTAACTAATAGTATATACCTAATAGTATATATTCCATAGACTTACATAAAATTGTACCAGTCTGAAGATGCCCGTCATAAGGTGAAACCGGTCAGGTCTTAAATAATAAAAAAAATAGTGGTATAAAGTTAGAAATTTGGTATTTTAAAAATCATTATGACTAACTAACTTACCATCACACCGTTTCCTCGCGGGGGTAGGTATGGACCGCAATACAACTCTGTCTTGGCACCCACTACTTGCTTCATTCTCATTCATACACCGTCTCATTCATACTCTTCTGTTATTCTGGCTCATGACGTGGCCCGGCTCAAGTATTTGATTCACTCGATCGTGCCATGTCTTCCTCTGGGGTCCCCGAATTCTTTAATTCACTTTCGCGTCATTTATTCTTCCCACATTCCTTTCTTCGTTCATCGGCTTTAAATGCCCAAGCCATCTTAGCGTCCCTTTCTTGATCCTATTCATTACGCTCACATCAGCTCTGCATTCTTTCCGGATATCCTCCACAGCCTCCCTGGTCGAGTGGTAAGACGCTCGATTACGAATCTAAAGGTCGCGGGTTCAAACCCGGCGTGCGCCAATAACTTTTATTTAACTAATATGTGTCATAACACATTTAATTCATAAAAAATAATATGAAGTAAATCTGCGGCACGTTACCGAGTGGAAGATACTTTAAGTGACGTCCTGGTGAAAGACCACCGTTCAGAATCGAAACGTTGCTTGAAATGGCTTTAGCCGTATTTGGTGACCAGATCTGAAAAGCCAGGTACTTCCCAACCTTCCTCTTCCCCATCTCTTTCTCTTCCCCACTACCTTCAGTCTCACAACATGCCATAATCGGGGATGCCATAGTCTCACTGGCTCTAGACGGTTGGGAGCCGTTGGGACTCTTGTGCGGTATTCACTGTAATTTTATTTTTAAATATTCACATTTTTAACTCTGTCATATATGGTTTTACCACACATAAGCCTCGGGGATCTAATTTCTACAGAATTCAGTCCTTTCATCCTTCCTCTGCCACTTCTATGCCTCGCTGCCATACATAAGGGTTGGTATGAGCACTCTATTGTGAACTACTAGCTTCGCTCTAGAGCTGAAACTAGTAATTATCTGCTTTTAAAGGCGTTGTTAAGTTAAAACGGCTAAAGCTAAAAGCTCGGGGGAACAAGCTGAGATGTTTTCATTTCCAATAGGCACCCTTAATAAGCAATATTTAAATAAGCGCCCTTCTAGATATTCATCTCCTACACTAAGGGGTGGAGCTATAACGCCGTGGTGGCCGTATTCCTGATGAGGAGAGTGTCGGTATGTCAAAAAATAACAAACGACAGAAATAAAGAAAATCACTTCACATTGAAGCAATTAATATACCTAATTTTAAAAATATATTTGGATGAAAGATCTCCGTGGTTAAGATTCTCGGCTACCAATCCTAAGGTCACGGGTTCAAGGCCTGGGGTGCTCAAATAAATTTAATTCAATTTATATGCTTTATACAAAAAAAATACATCATTCCAAAAGAGTTTGAAAAAAAAAAACTCATTCCGGGAGAGTAAAATTATAAAACATAAATTATTAATATTTTTGCAAAACTATACAAATTTTAAAAGAAGGTAAAAAATAAACATAAGGGTGGAGATTAACTAAACATCATGAATACATTAAGAACATTATTCACACACAAAGATTTTACAAGCTTGACATTGTTTTGTATTGTTGACGTTGTTTGACATTTTATTTAAATAAATAATATCTCACATATTTGCGGCACTTTCCAGAGTGGTAGATACTCTGAGTATCGCCCTGGTGAAAGACCACCATTCAGAAATGAAACTTTGCTTGGAACGAAAATAACCGTGTTTGGTAACCAGATCTGAATAGCTTAGTACTATCCGATCTTCCTGTTTCTCTTCTCCTTCCTCTCCCCACTTTCTTTCTCCTCAAAAAATTGGGGATGCCGTAGTTTCACTAACTTCGCACATCTACATAGATCGAAAAAAGAACAATGTCAACATTACTTACCATTGAAACATACCTTTCCAGACTCTCATATCCTTAAATTCATTAAAATAATCTCAACATAATCTGTCTCTCGACGAATCACCTTTAGATATACAAGTTTTAACCAAATCCTGTACTGTACGACAAATTCAGAAAGTCTGTTTCTTAATTTCGCTCCCATGCTCTAAATCGAAAAAAAAAAACATGATTATAATTTTAAGTTAATAAGTGTGTCTATCTGATGGGACCTGCCAGGTAAGTATGTTCCTGTACATTTTCTTATTTAAACTAGGAATTAATATGTAATAATAGAAAATAAGATCTATACGGCGCCCTTGAGGTGATTTTTCACAAAAACGGCGCTATACAAATCATCCAAATATTATTACTATTTTGAGGACCGTTTTATTTTTTATTTAACTTTGCAATTGCTCTGACTGAGGAACTTAATTATACTTGATTATTTTGTGTCTCCATGCTGGTTGTATTGACTTCAGTTTTTTTTTACTTATTGACTTCACCTAGGAGGTCTTGAACAAGATAATTTCCCTCGGTGCCTATCTCATCTTTGGGGATGCTGTACGCAGGGTATTTTTGAGGAGGGAAAGAGTGAACCTGAGTCATGTTGTAGGAGGGAGAAAAATACAAAAACTGTCAAAATATTCCACAGCACAGAGATTTAACTTTGTTTTGTGAATAAGCCGAATTAGCCAGGAACTCTTTTACCACTTCGGTCTCATCAACTCCACAAAGGAAATCCTGAAGATTCCATGTTGTAGGAGGGAGGAAACAGACAAGTTAGAAAAATCATTCAATTCAAAATCAAAGACAAAAGGGCTGAAGCGACACTTTGTTCGATAGTTTTGGTCAGTTTATTTTCTGCATCGAATGCCCTGACTCTCGTTTGATTTTGAAGACTTTTGTCTCCCTTCAGCCATCTAAAATATATTTACCATATGGGAGAACGCTCAACTCAAGCGGCACGAATTTGGAACTTTTAAAAACTTTTTGTCGCTTCATGTAACTCAGTGAGAGCATTGAGTTACCTGAGCCATTTTTAAAAAATCAAACCAGGCACTGAACACAAAAACTTCGAAGTGCTTTGCTGTAAACTTACCAAAATGGCGCTTCAGTCCTTTTACCTTTCCAGGTGTATGTTGGGCACAAGTCGTTTATTTAGGCTAGCAAAAGATCAAATATTATTCAGTTCTTCGTGACATCTTCAATTGAAATACCGGTAGAATAAGCACAAAACTCTCACTCTAAGTGTACGTTCTAAATACTGCAAATTCTCCGTTAAGATAGAAGAATCTATCCAATGTTTATAATGATATTACGAAGTGAAGAAGTGTAGGTAATCCATTGATTTATCACATCCTTCCAACAACGAAGACGCCTTGTAACTAATATATTATAATCCCTTAGTCTCTCTTCTCAGCAGTAAATTTAATATAAACGTCCACCCCTCGAGTTTAACAAGCACCTCAGCTTGCAAGACGTCGGCATTACGAATGAGTACAAGACACGGACAGCTGATTGACACAAGTCATGACGGTTAGGCAGCAATTATCTTAGCAAGACGGAGGGAGGGAAGATTTCCGGGGGGAAGATGTGTAGATGCGTAGGAGGTTTGGATCTCGAAAAGCTGAGGAAATTTAACTAGAAATGTCTCGTTAAATTATGTCTAAATTACGTGGCAAACTAACGATTAACTTTGGAAGTTCAAAGTTCAAATATGAACGGATTGAATTTGTTTTTATTTATTTTTTTACGTGTGGATTTTAAATAATATCTAATTATTCGAAAAGGTAATTTTAGTCAAAGTGCAACAACATTCTAGCTTCTTTCAGTTGGCATCACTGAACGTTACCTGAATTTAGTTTAGTAATATTTTTTTAGTAAAATAAAAGTATTTTTACTATCTCGCAGCCCCATATATAATATAAGTTAGAAAAAAACTCATTTAATTTTTTAACAAAAAATCGACCATTTGCATAGCGTCAATTTTGTGATAAAATGACCTCAAGTATCATGTGAATATAATTCGTTTACGTTCACCTAACATTATTACACCTGGAAGAGTGGTAAGTTCCTTAGCTGTACAGCCAGAGATCCCAGATTCAGCTCTCGGCTTGTGCAAATAAAAAATTCATAAACAATAGATGGTCACTGGTTTTTACAAGTTGGTTGTAACTTTTAATCTGGATTTTTACACCCTTTTTTACAATAACTGCACACAGGAGGCCCTGAGGGAAACTATTTCCCTCTGGGCCTATGTCATCTTTTGGGATGCTGTGTGAAGGATCTTTTCGAGTAAAGGAAGGAGTAAACCTGAGTCTTAAAGAGGCTCATGTTGAAGGAGGGAAGAAACACAGAGACCGGCAAATCGTTCCACAGCCGAGCTGTTGAACATAAGGACGAGTCGTAAAAGCGACCCGTTCTCATGTATTGAGTGTCAACCCTTAGCTTCAAGTAAATAGTTTTTTTTTAATTTTTTGATGTACATATGCATTATTATACCCACATCTGAACATTTTTTCATGTATTCATGAAAAGTATTGACTTTGTGGCTTGCCATATTTATAAGGAAAACAGCTAAAATTTGTTTAAAATCACTTTATTCATAATATTTCGTCGACCGGTTTCGAAAGCACCCTTTCATCTTAAGGAGCATTTTATAATTGTAATATTTTCCCGAAGATAGGTGCTTATGAAACCGGTCGACAAAATATTAAATAATAAAGTGGTTTTAAACTAATTTAATCTGTTTTTTTTTTAATAAATACATATACAACGAACGTGATTTTAGATAGTTTTAATTCGCATACATATCTGTTTTATATTATTTTCTCATAGTTATATTAGGTTAGGTAATTTAGTGTAAAGTGCATTTGAGATAAACTATTACAAAACTGCGCTATATAAATTCAATGTTATTGTTATTAAATTGTTACAGAAGGGAAGACTATTCCAGAATCGTGAGAGATCACCAGGGTGTTAAATATGGCTTTAACATTGCTTAGCGACATGATATGAATAGCCAAGTACTTCCCAACCATCCTCTTTCACTTCTCATTTTCCAATACTTCCCTCACTTCCTCCGACCTCACAAGATACCCAAAGTGCGGATGCCATAGCTTCAGTGCCTTGGGGCAGTTGGGTCTCTTCTGCAGTACCTATCGCACAAAATAAAATTTATAACCAACTAATCATAAACCTTCCTCTTCTCTTCTCCCGCTATCCTTCCGCCTCAAAACACCTGGCAATTGATGCCACAACATTGTGAGATATTCACATCAGATAAAAACTCTGTATACTCGTAGATTTCATGGGGGCCTGAATCCAAGCAGTTGTATTGCATGGCCTCAGTCAAAGCCTCCACTGATTTCCCACCCCCATTTTCCGGCCCCCACCATAGCGCCCCCCCGGTATCCGCCCCCTGCGATCATCCGACACGCCATTGGCCGAATTATTCGCTACATTAGCCGCTGTGGCAGAGACGCTGCCGCCGGGAGATAAAAACAAATATTGAATAAAAATATTTTTTTACGTTCGCGCGCACTCCTTTGGTTTTACTTGCATTCGGGAGGGGTGGATCGGAGGTTGTACTAGGGTTGCCGTTTCTGTATTTTCGAATCGTTACATCGTTTTGGTGTCAAATTCGAGTAAAATTCAATTTGTTAAAGTGAATACCACACTGTCCCAGCTGCTTCGAACTGTCTAGAGCCAGTGAGACAATGACATTCCCGATCGGGGTGTGCTGTGAGGCTGCAGGTAGTAAGAAGGGGAAGGAGATGGGCAAGAGGAAGGCTTTAAAGTATCTAGCTATTCAGATCTGTTCATCAAACACGGCTGAAGCCATTTCAAACCACGTATGATTCTGAAAGTGATCTTTCAAAGACCACCATTCAGAATCGAAACGTTGCTTGAAGTGACTTTAACCATGTTTGGTGACCATATCTGAATAGCTAGGTATTTCAAAACTTTTTCTTCCTCATCTCCTTCCTTTTCTACTGCTTTTAGCCCCACAACCTACCCTTATTAGAGATGCCATAGTCTCACTGGCTCCAGACGTCTTGAAGCAACTGGGACCTTTGTGGGGTATTTACTATTATATGTATTTTTTTAAGCAATCAAAATTTAAAATGATCTTTGTTTTATACGAAACGCGTACAAAACCGATATACGTTTGGTCCAAGTGTCACGTTCGAAAGTGTATTTGAATTGAAATATGTCACCAGGTGAATCGAATTATTGCCATCTCGTTTATTGTACGGCGCGTATTGAGACAAAAGATAAAAATTCAGAAATGTTACGATTTGACCCAGGTCAGGAAGATGCCTAATGGGCGGATGTCACTACATTATTCAAATAATTAAGAATAATAATATGATTAGTTGTTTTGGATGTAATAATGTTGTTGGATCCTAAGCTGCGATAAAATACCGATTTTGTTTTCAGCTTCAGATGAATGTGGAAAAGGTGGACTGTAAAAAGATAAAACTATACTACTTGATGGAAGTGTCTTATTATGGATGTGGAGAGATTATGGAATTAAGGAACCAAGGAAACCAATTCACTCACCGATGAAGTTGATGTTTAAATTCTTGATTATTCTTATTTATTGTATTATTCACGAACACCACAGCAAAAACACACTAATTTATATATTATTAAAAGAACAACAACGACAAAAAACGACCAAACGAGACACCACGAACGAACATGTTTTTTCACATAACTATTTTTTTGTTTCTTGATTGTCACTTGTTTTCAAACTCAGTGTTGTTGAATACAGAAATTGAATAAAGTGAAATGATTATATAATGCAGGAACTGGATGAAAAACAAGAAGGTAAGAACCTGACAAAATATCTCTTTGAAATCCGACATATGTGTTTAATGAATGTTGATTCATTTTTTAGGGGTCAATGAACAAACGACCCTTAAAGACAATCAATGTAAACGAGTTATTCTGATCGCCATACGTTTTACTCCCTCTTTCTTGTATCGCCTTAGTTTTACAAGCCTAGCTAAATGCTAATAATATGTTAGGAGGGTTGCAAAACACCGACCATATTTGGTAGAGAATACACCGACTACCCCGCGCTGTATTTATTGCGTTTTTATATCGATTGACTGCGGAATTTTATCAAGCGCTGAGTTGAGGGTGAATTCTAGAGCAGGGTTGTCACTTTTATACTATGTTTCTGATTTTTAAATTTTTGTATGTCTCGATAAAAATCGCAAAAAACATGAGTTTTTTTTTTTCTAGTGTTCGGTTTTATTTTGAGGGTGAAATGGGTGGGAAAAAGAAAGGGATGAGTAAGAGGAAGTTTCTAAAGTACCTGGCTATTCAGATCTGATCACCAAGCACGGATAAAGCCATTTGAAGACCACCATTCAGAATCGAAAACGTTGCTTGAAATGGCTTTAGTCGTGTTTGGTGACCAGATCTGAATAGCCAGGTACTTCCCAACCTTCTTCTTTCCAATCTCCTTCCTCTCCACACTACCTTCAACCTCACAACATACCCTATTTGGGGATGCCGTAGTCTCACTGGATTTAGACGTTTGGGAGCAGTTGAGACTCTTGTGCGGTATTCATATAAAAAAAGCAAAGTTTCATTTCTAAATGGTAGTCTTTCACAAGGGTGATACTGAGAGTATATACCACTTTTTTAATTTTTTTTATACATCATTTGGATGAAAAATTATGTTTAAATTGTCTAATTTTTTATTGTTTTATTTTTTACTGTCTTTACTTTGCATTCATTGCAATTTATATTTTTTTAGAATTAATTGTTTTATATTTATGAATATTGTGTATTAATACACTTACTCGCTCTATTTAAAAACGCCTTAAAATAAAAATTTTGTAATGTTTTTAAATTAATAAATAACTGAATACTGAACTGAATACTCTTGAACGTGCTGAAAATATTTCATACATTGTTTTTTTAATGAATTAATCATGAAATAACACAAATTTATTTGCGCTCGGTGGGATTTGAACCCTCGACTTTTCGATTCGTAGTCGAGGTTCTAAACCTCTCGACCGCGGAAGTCATCTATCTATAAACGTCGATAATATTTATGTACCTGCTGGCAAACTAGAGATGTAGTCTAACAGGATTTAACCTCAATTTTCGTGATGTCAGAGCTTACCTTTCGAGAGTTCTTGTCACTTCAGAAATCTATTTTTCTGCTTTATAGTAATTTAAATATTAATGATAAAATAACAAATGTGGATATCCGGAAAGAATGCAAGACCGATGTCAGCGTAATGAATAGGATTAAGAAATGGACACAGGTGGATTGGGCACGTAAAGTGGATGAACGAAGAAAGGAATGTGAAAATGATACGAAAGTGAACGGTTGAAGAAATCGGGGATGCTCGAGAAAGACATATCACGATCAAGTGAATCAAATACTTAATTCGGGCCATTTCAAGAGCCAGAACAACAGAAGAGTAGGTATGAATGTAGATGAAGCAAGGGGTGTGTGCCAAGACAGGGTTGTATGGGGTTCTATTCTAATAATTCTATATTTTTGTAGAATGCAATCTTATTGATAAAGATCATACCTTCAATAAAAGCAGCGGTGCTCAAATTCTTCACAAAAATAATCTTGGCAACAGATTAAATGATTTAGAATCACTAGAAATAGAGAAAGCCATTAAAATTAATAGCCATATTCGTTAAATTTGTCCAGTAGTCCAATATTAGGTATATTTCCCGTAAAATCATGAAATTTATCATTATTCTTGAATCACGTTCTCAGTTGACGTTTTGTCTCTTTCAATCAATATTATTTGTCTCTTTCTCTCTGTTCCTTTGTTATAATTTAAATGTTATTGTTTTCTCATTGTTTTGTTATTATATTTTGTATTTTGTTCTCCTTCTGTATGTTTATATAACCGCAAGCTTTCTATTTTTTGTAAGTTTAATTTTGTACCCTGATGATGCTTAGGGTAAACGAAACCGGACGGTTATAAAAATTGAAATATAATATTATTTCCGTGGTCTTATACACAGTTATTTTTTATTTCATTCCAGGATTTGTAACACTAAAGCTTGTTGGAAACTACCATATATTTTTAACATCGATGTTTTATCACGAGCCACAATTTGCAACCCTTCTTACGGGGAGCTAAGGGCTGGGTGTTACTGCCAGCACCCCCTGTTACAATATTAGCAGAACTAATTCCCGAGATGCAAGGTGAGGGGGTGGCGGTCGGTAAATCCATTTATTTCATGAATATGCAATTGGAAACACAGAATTTTAAACTTTTTAATTTAATGGTAAAAAATGTAGATTTTTAGTTTGTATCTTTGGAGCACAGACTTCAGGTGGGAATGCCATTCTTCTTCTACTGGTATTTCAATAGAAGATGCTTTGAGCAGAAGATACTTGCGTCATTGATCCCTTTGGCACCAGTGGACAGCCGGGAAACACGCCGAACGCGTGCCGAACATTTGTACACGGTTGACATTCAACACATGAGAACGGGTCGCTTCTACGCCTCGTTCTTGCGTTCAACAGCTAGGCTGTGGAATCATTTGCGAGCCTCTGTGTTTTACCCCTCCTATAACATGCGTCTCTTCAAGACCTAGGTTCACTTTTTCCTTTCCTCAGAAAGACTCCCCACACAGCATCTCCAAAGATGGGAAATTATTTCTTTCAGAACCTTCTGTGTGTTATATATATAAAAAAGCACGGTGTATAGGTATAGCAGGGGAAGTTGAGTCAAACACAGTACTCGCGCAGATGCGTTGCTTGCATACAGCATGTTTCATAATTTTAATTTGATTTAAAAAAAAAAGTTTGATTTGAAGTTTTACAATTTTCAAAATTATTAATCGTATACACTATGTTGTCCCCTTTTTGCGGTTATATTAAGTATGCGTAAACAGGACGAACCTTTAACCCACTACCTTTAGCCTCACAACATGTTCTCCTGACACTCCTCTCCTTTAAGCATGTTCAACCCATCTAAGCGTCCCAGAGTCATGGATTTAAAAAAAAAAAATTTTACGTGAATACCGCACAAGAGTCTCAACTGCTCCCAACCGTCTAGAGCCAGTGAGACTATGGCATTCCCAAATAGGATATGTTGTGAGGCTGAAGGTAGTGGGGAGGGGAAGGAGATTGGGAAGGGGAAGGTTGGGAAGTACCTGGCTATTCAGATCTGGTCACCAAACACAGCTAAAGCCATTTCAAGCAACGTTTCGATTCTGAATGGTGGTCTTTCACCAGGGCGATACTTAGAGTATCTACCACTCTGGAAAGTGCTGCAAATACACTTTTTATTATTTTTACATGAATTAAATGTGTTATGACACATATTAATTAAATAAAAGTAATTGGCGCACGCCGGGTTTGAACCCGCGACCTTTGGATTCGTAGTCGAGCGTCTTACCACTTGACCATGGAGGCCGTAGATATTAAGTATCGCCCTGGTGAAAGACCACCATTCAGAATGAAAGCGTTGCTTGAAATGACTTCAGCCGTGTTTGGTGACCAGATCTGAATAGCCAGGTACTTTACAACCTTCCTCTTCCTCGTCTCCATCCCGCCCCTTTTCACTTCAACTTCACAAAACACCCCAAATGGGGATGCCATAGTCTCACTGGCTTTAGACGGTTGGGAAGCAGTTGAGACTCGAAAAGACTGAGAAAAAAATGGTATTAGGCAAAGGTTCCTATTAATTAGTCTTAGTTGTTAGTCTAAATTCTAAGTCACTAGTCATAAATTTTAGTTATAAGTCTAAATTCTAAGTCACTGGTCATAAATTTTAGTTATAAGTCTAAATTCTAAGTCACTAGTCATAAATTTTAGTAATATGTCTAAATTTTAAGTCATTAATCATAAGTTTTAGGTGTACGTACATAGTTTTAAGCTATAATTTATACGCCAATAGTTATTAATCTCCGTGGTTAAGACTGAGGTTATATCAATTATGTTGTAAAGCGCCCTTGAAGTGATATTTCTTTTATGAAAACGGCGCTATAGAAATCAGCTAATTATTATTATTATGTTTCACTGACCAAACTAAGCAATGGAGTCTATACGCTTTTCCAAAACTTAGCAAATCCACCCTTACAGCTTACATAACCGTGGGGGTGTTTCAAAGTTCCGCGAATCATCCCTAAGATGTTTCTCGGTACCCCCAGCCATCCCTCTCCTCTACAGCCACTCTCTACAGGCAGCTATAGTTCCTATCGCCTCTAGTCACCCACCCTTATTCTTGTTCTAGACTTCCCAAATCACCCCAAACACAATCACTTCAGCGATGAATACTGAATACTAAACACCCTAATGTTATTTTCTTTTGGGGTGGAATTTATTAAGGGTTGGAGAAAAATACGGAAAATAATAATCTATTAGATGGAAGGAGGATATTTGACGCGCGAGTAAACGAAAGAGGAAGTCGGTGACGCACCAGATGACAGAAGAAGAAATAAAGTAGATTCATTGCTGTAGAAATGAGATCTTTGAAGCGTATGTGTTGTAAGATATATATATATATATATATATATATATATATATATATATATATATATATATATATATATATATATATATATATATATATATATATATATATATATTTTTTAAGTGAATACCGCACTAGAGTCCCAACTGCTCCCAACCGTCCAGAGCCAGTGAGACTATGGCATCCCCATTTGGGGTGTGTTGTGAGGTTGAAGTGAAAAGGGGCGGGATGGAAACGAGGAAGAGGAAGGTTGTAAAGCACCTGGCTATTCAGATCTGGTCACCAAACACGGCTGAAGCCATTTCAAGCAACGCTTTCATTCTGAATGGTGGTCTTTCACCAGGGCGATACTTAATATCTACGACTCTGGGACGCTTAGATTGTTTGAACATGCTTAAAGGAGAGGAGTGTCAGGAGAACATGCGACGTGAAAGTGGATGGTAGAAGAAGTCAGGGACACCCAAAGAAGACATGATACGATCAAGTGAATCAAATCAGAAAACAACAGATGGATGAAAGTGTGTACGAAGACAGAACTGTGTGACGTTCTGTCCTCACTTCCTACCCTTAGCCTTATGTGCTATTCCTAGCACAAACTTATTGCTTCATCAACATGCACGCATTCTGTTTGTTATTATTAGTTTCATGTCTACCAGGCCCGGACCACGTGCAAAAATTAAGATGTACCAAAATTAAAATCAAATTCCGCATAGACTAGGGTTTTGTTTCGGCTCTTAGCATAATATGCCACACGTGTATTTAATTCACTTGATCGTGCCATGTCTTCCTGGAACTCCCCCGACTCTGTCCATTTGGTTTCGTGTTCAAAATTATAATTATATATAATTCTTCTGACACTCCTTTTGTCCATCCGCTGTGCGTACATGTCAAAACCACTTAGGCGTCCCTTTGTTAATCGTTTTCATTATGCTTACATCGGCCTTGCATTCCTTTGAAACCTCCTCATTCGTAATTCGGTCATATGTGGTTGAAGCATACCACTCAAACGTAGGTTCCCATACATCAGTATGAAGCGCACTTGAGGTGAAATATCACAAAACTGCGCTATATAAGTTCATTGTTATTATTATTATTATCAGTGGCGTGCGGTACGAATTGTCTGTAAAAAAATATATCTTACAGAATATGTTATTTTTAGTATTACATTGAGTGTAGGAATTTTCAAAATCATTTAAAAAAATTAACTGTCAATATATTTTACAAATTATTAGTGGTATTACAGGTTCTTGGCTATGCAATAAAAAAATATATATTTTTGTAGGTTTGGAAACTAGCGCCATTTCTCACCTCGGGTGGAAATTTGCGATACTATAACCTAATTAATGAAAATTAAATAATAACTTTGTATAAGACCACAGAATTTAGTGTATTTTTTTATGACCGACCGGTTTCGTTTAGCCTAAGCATCATCAGGGTACAAAATTAAACTAAACAAAAAATACATAGTGTGTGGCTATACATACTCACACAGACAGAGGGAGAACACAATATAAAATAAAATAAGAGTTAAAAAAAAATTAATTATAGCCAATACCGCACAAGGGTCCCAACTGCTCCCAAGTGTCTAGAGCCAGTGATACTATGACATCCCCAATGGGGGTATGTTGTGAGGCTGAATGTAGTAGGGAAATGAACGAAATGTGAATGAAGAAAGGTCGGGAAGTACCTGGCTATTCAGATCTGATCACCAAACACGGCTAAAGTCATTTCAAGCAACGTTTTGATTCTGAATGGTGGTCTCTCGCAGCATGACTAATTATGAATGTGACCGCCCCCCACTGCATGGTAGGCCTCAGAGAGTTACTCTTGATATACTGCATTCACTATAATCTTTCCTCTGCCAATTTCATGGCTCACTGCCATACGTCGGGGTTGGTATCGGAATTCCATGGTGGTCTGGTCTCGCTTATTTGGAAAATTTTATTACTTAACCACCGACGTAAGTCAAATAGGTTTAAAATATAAATCACATTTTTAGTTTTAGAGCGATATCATGGTAAAATTTTATTTTTTATTTTATTTTTTTGATTAAATTTATACATCCAAAAGACTTGATAATAATAATACCAGTGAATTTATATAGCGCTGTTTTATAATAGTTTACCTAAAGTGAGCTTTGCACTAAACTACCTAATAATAATAATAATATTTATATAATTTGTAAAGCGCCGTTTTTGTGAAAAATCACCTCAAGGGCGCTGTACATATTTTAATTTCTACTTAATATTAATTCCTAGTTTATACAAATATACAGCAAGAAACTTACCTGGCAGGACACAATCACCATATCATAATAACTTAAAATTTAGGTTTTTTTTGCATGTACATATTTTAAATTTAAATTTTATTTTATATTTTTTTTTATCAAGTAATAAAACACCGTTAAATTATATTTAACCTTAAAGTAACAATATATGAAGAGAGAGCTAATTCTTCGTACAAAACCTAAACACATTTGGGGTAAATCCTTTTTCCGGGTTTTTACGTCGTATACCATGAGAAAGAAAGAGACAACAAAATCTTTCAAATTATGACACCGCTTTAAAGTATTGTTAGAATGTTGTCGTGGTAATTTTTTTTTTTTAAAATGAATATAACACAAGAGTTCCAACTGCACCCAACTGTTCGAAGCCAGTGGGACTATGGCATCCCTAATGGGTTATGCTGTGAGGTTGAAGACAATAAAGAGGGGCGAGGTTGGAGGAAATGAAGTTCAGAACGTACTTGGCTATTCAGATCTGGTCACTAAACACGACTAATGTCATTTCAAGCAACGTTTTGTTTCTGAATGGTGGTTTTTAACCAGGGCGATACTGTGATATAAGATGGACGATTTACGCTAAAATCAACTATATTCATTTACTTTGTGGGTACGTACGTACGACCGTTTGAGTGTGAACTTTTCAAATCCCTACGTTTGTAACTAATAAAGTACCTACCTGTGAAGTATTCTAGCAGACAGAATAATTATGATATGATATGGTGATTGTGTCCTGCCAGAAGTGACCTGCCAGGTAAGTATGTTGCTGTATATTTATATAATATAGGAATTAATATTAAGTAGAAATTAAAATTTGTACTTTTATTTTTATCTTTATATGAATACCGCACAAGAATCTTAACTGCTCCCAACCGTCTAGAGCCAGTGAGACTATGGCATCCCCAAATAGGGTATGTTGTGAGGCTGAAGTTAGTGGGGAGGGAAAGGAGATTGGGAAGAGGAAGGTTGGGAAGTACCTGGCTATTCAGATCTGGTCACCAAACACGGCTAAAGCCATTTCAAGCAAAGTTTCGATTCTGAATGGTGGTCTTTCACCAGGGCGATACTTAGAGTATCTACCACTCTGGAACGTGCCACAAATATACTTTTTATTATTTTTATATGAATTAAATGTGTTATGACACATATTAATTTGATAAAAGTTATTGGCGCACGCCGGGTTTGAAACCGCGACCTTTGGATTCGTAGTCGAGCGTCTTACCACTCGACCACGGAGGCTGTCAGTCATAGCCGTAACATAGTCGGAAAACTCGCCAAGCGCGCGCCCGGATTTGTACACGGTTGACGTTCGATACATGAGAACGGTTCGCTTTTACGACTAGTTCTTATATTCAACAACTCGGCTGTGAAACGATTTGTCAGCCTCTGTGTTTCCTCCCTCCTACAACATGGGCCTCTTCAAGACCCAGAGTCACTCCTACCATTCCTAAAAAGGCCCTCCACACAGCATCCGATTTGTATAGCGCCCCCGAGGGGATTTTTCACAAAAACGGCGCTTTACAAATTATCCAAATATTATTAAATATTATTATTATTCTGTATTTGAAATGGGTGGATTAAAGCAAATAATATTACAAGTTACACCCGTGATTTTTTACGGGTAACAAACTAGTTTGTATAAATAAAAGTGCAAAAAATGTTATTTGTATAATAATTACAAATTTGAATACTAAGGGCTCGTCCTGCAATGTAGTTTTCAATTTTATTTATGATTTATTAAACACGTCTAGGGATTTCATCGAGATGCAATATTTAAGAAAGCTTTGGCAGCCCTGCTTCAAATTTTTATCTGCCTTTAACACACCGAAATCACAAGTGCGAATAGCAGTTTATTCAGTGGAAAGAGGAGGGGGTGGCTGGAGGGGAAGGGGAGGAAGAAACTACTGCAGAAAACCGAACAAGGACAGGGGATGACACGCCTAAACTGCCCCCGGGGTTACTTAAACGTTAAACCAGCGCCACCAGCCGGTTATTAACTTCCATTCCACCCTCCCTCTGTACTCCTGAACTTTCATATTTTCCCCTACACTAGGGGTCAACAACCTTAAAAACTGGAAAAATCAACAAAAAAAAACCAAATTATTTTATTTTGTTCTTTTTGGAGCAACCTGCCTCCATGGTCGAGTGGTAAGATGCTCGACTACGAATCCAAAAGTTATGGGTTCAAACCTGGCGTTTGCAAATACATTTTATTTCATTCATACGCCTTATTTCAATTTGCGGCACGTTCCAGAATGGCAGATACTTTAAGTATCGCCCTGGTGAAAGACCACCATTCAGAATCGAAACGTTGCTTGAAATGGCTTTAGTCGTGTTTCGTGATCAGATGTGAATAGCCATGTTCCACCTAACCTTCCTCTTCCTCTTCCCCATCTTCACCTCCTACCCACTACCTGCAGTCTCACAACATACCCCAATTAGGGATGACATAGTCTCGCTGGCTCTAGGAGCAGTTGGGACTCTTGTGCGGTATTCACAAAAAAACCTCCAGATACACAAACCTCCTTTACATTCAGATCCTAAAACTTGAATGCAGAATTTAGTGCAAAACTGAAATTATCGGGTCATGTGAAGAGTCTGAATAACAGAAGAGTATGTATGAATGTGAACGAAGCAAAGAGCATGCCAAGACAGAGTTGTATGGCGGACTGTTCTCTCTGCCTATCCCTGTGGAGAAACTGCGTGATGGTTAGTTAGTTAGTTCTAGTTTGGAGAAAGATTAGACAGTTTAGCACTCGGATGACATAATATTGCCAATATTATAGTTGGTATTTATTTTAAATAATATGTATTTCATTGTTTGATTTTAGGACATGAGAGCAAATTTCATACATCAGAGTTGGTACCAGCACACTATTGCATCAATACCAATATTAAGTTTAATGTCTTGAATTCAAAGAAATAATATTTTTACAAAAAAATTGAATCAGTGCGAATTTGTAGATGACTGAATTTTTTTTTTTCAATTGGCCACCACTGCCTCAGTGATCGGTAGACGGTAGAAGTAAGCAAGGGTGGGGGAGCATCTGGAAAATAGTATCATTATTATTGTTACAACACCCCATTCCGCAGAAAAGTCTCGAGGGGCGTCTTCTCGATGGGGTGGGTAGGCTGTAATGGGGATCTAAATTAATTAACTCGGCTTAGCTAAACGATCGTTTGGACTGTGTACTTATTTGTAGACGGGGGTGGAAGACACTTTCACTATCGCCCTGGTCAATCAATGCTTCCAGAGTGGTAGATACTGTTAAGGATCGCCCTGGTGAAAGACCTGGCTATTCAGATCTGGTCACCAAACACGGCTAAAGCTATTTCCAGTAAAGTTTTGATTCTGAATGGTGGTCTTTCACCAGGGCGATACTTAGAGTATCTACCACTCTGGAACGTGACGCAAATATAATTTTTATTATTTTATATGAATTAAATGTGTTGTGACACATATCAATTAAATAAAAGTTATGCGCCCACGCCGGGTTTGAACCCGCGACCTTTGGATTCGTAGTCGAGCGTCTCGACTATACAGATCATATATAGCAGAACAATGAAAATACATATTAAACGTATCGATTCTGAATGGTGGTCTTTCACCAGGGCGATATTTAGAGTATCTACCACTCTGGAACGTGCCGGAAATATATTGTATATTTTTTTCATTAAAACATATTATTAAAATAAAATTTAAAGGCGCACGTTGGGAATTGAACCCGTGACCTCTGGATTCGTAGTCGAGGGTCTTAACCACTCGACCACGGAGGCTGCACCCATCACTAGTAGCGTTTTAGGACAAATCCAAAACGTAAAATTCCCGAAATTCCCGCATTATTCGGTACCCAATTAAGCCATATCTGGACACGTGATTAATAGCCTCTACCACTGTGCCACCGGGCGGCCCCGCGGGGAAGCCGGTGGTGGTCAAGAACAAAGGGGTAAGCTAAAAAACAAAGACGATGGAACGGCTATTCCTTCAAATGAAGTCATTACCAGTTTGCCCAGGAATTCGGGTGATGAGACGGGGATAATGATGCTTCATGTGTTCAACGGAATTTATCGATATTTCATTGATTTTCGACAAGTTCATCAAAAAACAATATTTGGATAATTTGTACAGCGCCGTTTTTGACAAAAATCCCTTCAAGGGCGCTAAACAAATCTTAATTCACGGGCTCCATATTATAAATAACTACATATATAATCTATTGCATATTAATATTTATTTATATTATGTACAGAGATAATACATTCAAGGTGGTTTGACATATAATATATATGTATTTTTTTACACTAACTCCACACAGAAGGCCTTGAGGGAAATTATATCCTTCAGGGCCTATGTCATCTTTGGGGATGCTGTGTGTAGGGTCTTTTTGAGGAAAGGAAAGAGTGAACGTGGGTCTTGAAGATACCCATGTTAAAGGAGGGAGGAAACACAGAGGCCGGAAAATCGTTCCATGGCCGAGCTGTTGAACATAAGAACGAGTCGTAAAAGCGACCCGTTCTCATGTATCTATCTATCTTTTAAAAATCATTTTGAGAAGAACTACAAAGATATCATATAAGATTAGAAATATAGAGGCTTAGGAAAACCTCAATAATTGTTTAATTTAAAAAAAACCTGACCGAGGTGGATGCCTCTTCTACCCTCCACGCTGCGAATGGATATAATATTTTCAATTACGTATCTATTACAAAATAGTATCACAAGAATATCAACAATTCACAGTGATAGAAAATATCTCCATTTATTTTTAAAATATAGCATAATATCTCATACGGCGAGCCCCGGCGTCATGAAATTTGCACAGATTTTTCTCACACCTCATAACTTCACATCCACAATGTGTTGCGGAGCTGTGAAATACCGAATTCATTGCCGAAAAATAAACAGTAAGCAAAATTGTTAGCTTAACATTTTTTCATAATTGTGCAGTAAAAAAAAATGTGTTGAAATCTCGAAATGGTTATTGGAACTTTTATATATATATATGCAATATAATATATATAAAACACTAATCCAACATGTTTATATTGCATGTGTACACATTTCAACAAAAACACCTACATAATTATCAACAATTTGTAAAACGTTTGTAAAAAAACCTACGTACAGGTCTATTATCTGGTCCAAAACATCGAGCATTATTTCTCCGTTTCAGTAGTTGCAATTTGCATATCAATTATCGGTTAAATATTTATTCAACGTTTTAGTAATAATCGAAATCGTTGAATTACCCGCGACCGATCAGAGCCGTTCTTTAAACAAACCGAATGGCCCAAAAAAACCCACCGCCGTAGAGTGAGACGGTAGCATAAAAAATAAACAAACTCGCGCGAGCTAGAGGGAGACGGGGCCATTGTCGACATTCGGTACAACAGCCATTAAAACTGGGTGGCATAAAAAAAAGTAACGGACCTCCGCTTAGATCAAACAGGGCTGTCAATTAATTAATATTATTAGATGTTCATATTGATTTATTTAATTTTGGAAAAAAAATAATAGCGAATCGACAATTAACCCATTTATTTAAGTGCTTATCCCCCCCCTTTGACAGTTTCCGTGGTCGAGTGGTTGGACGCTCGACTACGTGTCAGAGGTCGCGGGTACAACCCCGGCGTGCGCCAATAACTTTTATTCAACTAATATGTGTCCTAACCTTGAAGTAACAATATATGGAAAGAGAGCTAGCTCTTTTTACCCAACCTATACAAACTTGGGATAAATCACTTTCTCCGTGTTTTTACGTCGTACACCGTGAGAAAGAAAGAGACAACAAAATTTCTCAAATTATCGCACCGCTTTAAAGTATTGTAAGAGTGTTCTTCGTGTCCCGCCTCTCCATTGACTCCACCCACACGTTTTGATATTCGACATAAATTGACATAAATCAACGGTTTTTTAGGTTATATGCTATATTTTTGTTTTTAACAATACTGTGAAAAAGTGGTTGAACGAATAAACAAAGCATTTTGACAACATGTGCTATTAATGGATGTATAAATACCCTAGCCTTAGTCCTAGCCACGCCCAGGTCTAGCCGAGTCCATCAAAGCTCATCAAAAGTGACTACAGCAGCGCTCTCTCTTGTATATTATTGCTCTGGGTCATAACACATTTAATTTATTTAAAATAAAAAAAAACAGTTTATTTGCAGCACGTTCCAGAGTGGTAGATACCTGGTAAAAGACCAACATTAAGAATCGAAACGTTACTTGAAATAGCTTTAGCCGTTTATGGTGACTAGATCTGAAAAACCAGGTACTTCCTAATCTTCCTCATCTCCATCTCTTTCTCTTCTTCACCACCTTCAGCCTCACAACATACTCAATAAGGTTTTCCATAGTCCCACTGGCTCCAGACAGTTTACAGCAGTTGGGACTGTTGTAACAGGTAACACCTACGTTCAAAACATTGTTTTAGGCTTAAAACACCTTTTTTAATACGAATACATTCATGTTGCACAAGATTTAGACTGTCTGGAGCCAGTGGGACTATGACATCCCTAAATGGTAGAAACTCTTAAGTATCGCCCTGGAGAAAGACGACCACCATTCAGAATTGAAACGTTATCCGTTTTTGGTGACCAGATCTGAACAGTACTTTATAACCTTCTTTTTTCCCATCTCCTTTCCCTCCCCACTACCTTCAACCTCACAACATACCCCAATCGGGGATGCCATAGTCTCTCTGATTCTAGACTGTTGGGAGCAGGTGGGACTTTTGTGCGGTATTCAGTTTAACAATAATATTTGGATTATTTGTATGGCTTCGTTTTTGTGAAAAATCACCTCAAAGGCGCTGTATAAATCTTCAGTTCTAAGGAGTATGACATTTCCAATTGAAGTATGTTATGAGGCTGAAAGTAGTAGGGAGAGGAAGGAAATGGGGAAGAAAAAGATCAAGAAGTATCTGGCTATTCAAATCTGGTCACTAAACACGGCTAAAGCCTTTTCCATTAGCAGCATTTGTAAGGTATTTACTTCAAAAAATTAAATCTTTATTTCAGTTTTTTATCACTTCAAAATGGTTCCCCAACAAAAATTTACCGAATCAATTTTGATCAAGTCTTAATTAATAGACAGTTTGATAATGGCATTAAACGCCGAAACAGTTCTCCCTAAAATAAAATAAAAACTAAAAACAGCAGAACTAAACAATAATAATAATTATTAAATAAAAGAATACTTTGTTTTAAAACCATAGAATTTATTATGATGAAGGCCAACCGGTTTCGCCTGGATCAAGCTTCGTCAGGGCACATATATAACTAGTTATTATATGTGCCCTGACGAAGCTTGATCCAAGCGAAACCGGTTGGCCTTCATCATAATAAATTCTGTGGTTTTAAAACAAAGTATTCTTTTATTTAATATAATGTCCGACCACCATGTGATTGCTGCTTCTTACGAAAAAAAAAAATAATAATAATAATCAAAATAATAATATTAAATTCAATTAAATTAAATTAAATTATTTTTTTTAAGAATCGCCGGTCGGTAGCTGAGTAGACAAACGCGTCGAATTCACATCCGAGCGTCGTGAGTTAAATTCCTCCGCTAGCTAAGTCCTCGATCATTGCACAAGCAACATCTTCCGCTCAAAATTAATAATTGTTTTATAGACTCACCTTCTCTGTTGCAACTTATCCAGTTCAACATTCCTTGCCGTAGACTCAGAAACAATGAATTGCTGTTCCTCAATTATGACAATACTAATTATGGGTATCGAGACTTGTTAATTCAAGCGATGGTCTTGAAATTTTCGGTAGCAGTCTAAATGATTTTTGTCATTCTTTACGACTCTACCAAAACTTTGACTAAACCATGGCTTGAAAGTCATCTCTTATGTTTATTTTGTCCAATTTTTGTCATCGCTTCATTTATTATTATGTATGTGCTATTATTTATCTGTTGCTCATTTTTCCATTTTGTGTTTTATGTCTTTTTTGTTATTGGACTTTATGGTAGTTTGTTAATTTATAAATAAATAAATAATGATGGCATTAAGAGCTTTTCAAATATTGTCTGATATTCGCAAACCGTGAATATTATTGTATTTATTAAAAAAATAAATTATAATTAATACAATTTTATTAATAAATATAGAGTTATTCAGCGGCAGGTATTGCCAGCCCTGGCAGGCGGCTGCGCGGGTACATAAGAGACCTCCATGAAAACGTATGAAGATTCGTTGTACAGCGGCGTCTTAGCCATTCCCCTGTTTCTATTGCTTGCCTTTACTCAACATCTCAATCACTCACCAACCAGCCACCATCGACTCTGCCACTGCCATTGCCACTCTCCGACGGGGCAGGCAGTGAACCCATTGCTCTGGAATCACTGCACTAGACTACCTTACGAACTCGTGTAGATTTAGTCATACATTCATAATAACTTAGATCAAATCGTTTGTGTGTTATAATGTAACAAACTAACCAACTAACCAACCATCTCGCCGTTTCTCCGCAGGGGTAGGCAGAGAGGACGGACCGCCATACAAATCTGTCTTGGCAAACACTCCTTGCTTCATTCACATTCTTACACCGTCTCATACATACTCTACTGTTATTCTGACTCGATCGTGCCATATCTTCCCCGGAAGTTACCGACTTCTTCATACAGAAACGATTATTGTAAACATAGTTTTCTAATGATATTTTATGAATTTAAGATTATTCGAATAAAAAAATAATATGACGGCCTTTGCGGTCGAGTGGTAAGACGCTCGGCTACGAATCCAGAGGTTACGAGTTCAAATCCCAGCGAGCGCAAATAAAATGTATTCAACAAATATTTGTTATTTAACAATTAATTCAAACAAAATAATTTATAGTATATTTGCGCCACGTTCCAGAGTGGTAGATACTCTAAGTATCGCTAATTATCTTGTTATAATACAATGCAATACGACATTATTAGTTAAAGTTGTACAACTGTCTTTGATAATTTTTTCTTTTTTCTGCTAAAGCAGAGATAAAACAATTTTTAAATGAAAATTTGTTTATATTTATATATACTTTACATTGGTTTTTTTGACACCCTTAGTTTCCAATAAATTGTTTTTATCTGTTGATTTACACATGCATGCACTGTTACACCCTTGGAGTAACAATATATACGGAGAGAGAGCTAATTATTTTTACCCAACCTATACAAACTTGGGATAGATCACATTCTCCAGGTTTTTACGTCGTACACCACGAGTAAGAAGGAGAAAACATTTTTTTCCAAATTATCACACCACTTTAAAGTATTGTAAGAGTGTTCTTCGTGTCCCGCGTCTCCTTTGACTCCGCCCACACGTTTTGATATTCGAAATAAATTGATATAACTTTTTAGGTTTTTTAGGTTACATACTATATTTTTGTTTATACCAATACTGTGAAAAAGTGGTTATACGAATAAACAAAAACATTATGTCGACATGTGCTTTGAATGGATGTATAAATACCCTAACCTTAGTCCTAGCCACTCCCAGGTCTGGTCTAGCCGAGTACGTCAAAGCTCATCAAAACTGCTAGGGTTATACCCATATCTGAACATTTTTTCATGATTTATGATACAAATCTTGATTTCAGATACATTTTGATTTGCACACATATCTGTTACGTATTATTTTCTACTTATTATATTAGGTTAGGTAATGTAGTGTGAAGCAAATTTGAGGTAAACATCACAAACAGTTCACTGTAATTATTATCATCACCAACTGTCATCTTTTTTATTCTTCTTAATCGGGGCACCCCCGCTCCTCTTATTATGACCAAATTTGGCATGCGGCACTTGTTACCCCGTCAGATATTTATTTGCGCGTGCCGGGATTCGAACCGGCAACCTCTGGAGGACCTTAACCGCTCGACCACCGAGGTCGTCAGAGAACAGAACACTAATCGATCTTTCAATTGATAGTTATAAATTGTCACATCTCAGTGCTCTGACCGCTTGACCACATCATTTAATATATATTCACATTAACGACGAATTAAATAGTTTTTAAACATACAGACCTACCGTTTACAGACTAATGACTGGGTCAGGCAAAGGGGTACGGGCATAAATAACAGTTTACTATCTCCACAAAAATGGACATAAAAAGCTTTGTAAAAAATAGACAGAGGGAACTAGCATTTTGATGACTCTATTACAATCTGAACCCAAAGGTCTTAGGCGGTGGCATGGGAAGGGCACAAACTCCAAATCGTGAAATTATATATTTTTAAATCAATGTTTTAAAGAAAGACAAACATTCCCGGGCTACGAATAATCTGACAATATTTGAAAAACTCCTACTGCCATCATAATAAGCGGAAAATGTTGCTTGTGTAATGATAAAGGACCTAGCCAGCAGAGCAATTGAACCCACGACGCCCGGGTGGGAATCCGACGCGTTTGTCCACTCAGCTACTAACCGGTCAGGATAGTAAAATATTATTTCTATTTTTGAAGCTGAAAATGTGTGGTGGAATTACATTTAAGTATGATTTATGATTTCAAAAAAACCTTTGTAACTTTTTTCCACTTATTTATTTTTGACCGGACCGGTTTCACCTTGTCAACAATAAACTTGTGGAAATAAGTAACAAAAGTTTTTTAATCATATATTTATATTGATAAAATATCGTACACACAATTTATTTTGAACATCTTATTTTTTTACAGTTGAAAAAAACATTCAAAGCTCCATAGCGCATGGTGGAAATAACGTTGCGAGCTCACTGTGACATAAATAATAAATGTTTTCGTAGAAAGCAATCACTTTGTGATTTCACATTTTTAAACAAATGTAAATTAACTTATTTTTTTTGCTCAGGCTAAGCGAAACCGGTCGGTCGGAAGGAATATGTAGCAATGCACACATCCTTTCTGACCCTAGGTGGTTTTTTCCGAGCATACTCGAGAGAAAGTCGGTAGGGTAGAGTCATGGGTAGAAGCCATCTAAAATATATTCACCATTCGGGAGAAGGCTTGACTCAAGCGACACAAGTTTAGGATTTTTTAGTTTGTTGCTTCAGGTAACTCAGTGAGAGCTTCGAGTTACCTGAGTCAACTCGTTTTTTCAAAATCCAACCAGGTACTGAAGACTTACCCTTCGAGTGTTTCTAAAAAAATAAATATATTAATCGAAACGGCAGTATTGCCCTTCAGTCGCCAGGGTACTCTAGTGTGGGGTCTCATATGCCTTCCGCCCCGAAGATGGATGGCTTTTGAAAACGAAACGCAGCATCCCAAGTGGTTATTAGGCCTCCCCCGAGATGTGGACCAGCCCATTAGTACCTACCGGGGCAACAGGAGAAGATCCGGCCGAAGTTCATTAGGTGAGCATATCTCGGCGGTGATATCATGCAGCGGGAATGCTTTGATTTGCAAAGTATTTGACTGTGATGGTCGAATCTTCATTATTTTTTTGTTGTTTTTTTAAGTGAATTTATTTCACGCAGAGAATTTCAAGAAGCCAGAGCTCACCGTCAAACAGTTAGAGCTGCTTTAAACGAACAGATAATACATTTTAGATATTTAGATGTTCTTACGTTTATTTTTTTAACACTCCCGTTTTGAAGGAGGGTTTTAATGTCACGGCAAAAAAAAAATTTTTTGCGATATTTTAGATAAAAATGACGTCAAGGATGCTGTTTGGAGGGTATTTCTGAGGAAAGGAAGGAATAAACCTGGGTCTTGAAGAGGCCCATGTTGAAGGAGGGAAGAAAATCGTTCCACAGCCGATCTGTTGAACACAAGAACAAGTCGTAGAAGCGACCCGTTCTGATGTATCAAATGTCAACCGTGTACAAATGTTGATCAATGACGCGACTTCCTCGGAGCATCTTCCATTGAAGTACCGGTAAAATAGGGACAGCATTCACAGCTGACGTCTGCGCTCCAAAGATTGTAATCATTTTGTTAAGATATGATAATCTATCAAACGGACCGCCCGTTTCTGCACGGAGTCAAGGGTTTTTACAGGTATTTAGAGGCTTCAGACCAGAGGTGGCTGCATAATTCAACAGTGAGGCTCACTTGTACAAGATCAGCAGTATGACTAAAATGTTATTTATTTATTTATAAATTGACGGACTAAAGTCCAATTACAAAAAAGACATAAAACACGAAATGGAAAAAAGAGCAACAGAGGAAGAACAGCACATACATAATAATAAATGAAGCGATGACAAAAATAGGACAAAATAAACTTAAGAGAGAACATTCGAGCCATGGTCTAGTCACAGTTTTAGTAGAGTCGTAAAGAATGACAAAAATCATTTAGACTGCTACCAAAAATTTCAAGACCATGGCTTGAGTTAACAAGTCTTGACATTCTAGACATTGGAGAATTATACCCATAATTAGTATGGTGATGATTGAGGAACAGCAATTCATTGTTTCTGATTCTACGGCAAGGAATATTATGAATATATTTCTCTACCAAAAATAAATTACTTAAGATCATGTTATGAATACGTTTTGATAAGCAAGGTCGAATGGGGTAAGTACGTCACCCCCCTTCGGATCCTTCGTTTGATTTTTACGTTCAGGTACGGAAAGCTTATGTTAATACCGCACCAGAGTCCTGACGGCTCAAACCGTCTGGAGCCAGTGGGACTACGGCATCCCCAATCGGGGTGTGTTGTGAGGCTGAAGGTAGCAGGGAGGGGAAGTAAATTTAGAAGAGGGGAATTGGGGACTCAGAGCAATAATATACCAGGAGGGAGCGCTAGTGTAGTCAGTAGTTATGATTTTTGCCTGACTTAGGCGTAGCTAGGGCTATGGCCAGGGTATTTATACATACATTCATAGCACATGACGACATAATGTTTTTGTTTATTTGTACAACCACTTTTTCACAGTATTGTTATAAACAAAAATGTAGGATATAACCTAAAAACCCTTGAGTTCTGTTCTGTTATATCACAAAACAAAACGTAGTGGGCGGAGACGCGGGAGACGGAGAACATGGTTGCGTACCTAAAAGCGGAGCTATATTGTGTGAGAACTTGTCTTATCTCTTTCTCTCTCACGGTTTATGACGTAAAAACCCGGAGAAAGTGATTTACCGTAAATTTGTATAGGTTGGGTAAAAACATTTAGCTCTCCCTCCATATATATTCTTGCTCTGAGGTTGAGGAGTACCTGTCTATAGATCTGATCACCAAACACGACTTCTGAATGTTGTCCTTTTACTAGGGCGATACTTAGAGTTTCTACCACTCTTTATTTACTTATTTAAATAATAAATTCTTATGAAGATGTAGTTTTACCACTTTTTTTTTATCAGTTACGAAATTTCATATAATAATTATATTTAATGGATAACTTTTATAGCGCCGTTTTCGTGGGAAAACCACCTCAAGGGCACTTATAATTAAAATGCTACAATATCTACCTGTCCAAAGTATTTTAAACCCAAACTAAAACGTTTTTTTTAATCACTGCGCTACCGTGGTTTACGTCTGGTTGTCCACGAGCATCAAAATATGAATAAAAAAATTCCATTGACTCCATTATATGTTAGTCTCTTGACAGCGTTACGGCCCATAAGAGCGTTTTTATTAGTTTTTGTTGGGATCATAGTTGTAACCCTCGAAAAAACACGTCTGGCCTTTAATAATGTCTTAATCTAGGTAATATTCAGTACCTACCTGTTCCTAGTTGTGTTCCGTTCGTCTCACCTTTTATAAAATCCAACTATGTGCTTGCCCACTCGGATCAGACTCGTTTGAATTCGAAGTAAAGTTGATAAAAGTTGACTGTTTTTTGTAGCGCTTTTTTGTGAAATGACACTTTAAGATGACTTAACAAGGCTAGAAAATCATTGAAAAACTAAAAATTACCGTGAAAATTCGCAGTGAACACCGCACCAGAGCTCAAATTCCCGAAAACAGTTGCAATTCGGAGTGGTAGATACTCTAAGAATCGCCCTGGTATAATACCACCATCTAGAATCAAAACGTTGATTAAAATGGCTTTGGCCGGGCTTGGTGACCAGATCTGAATACCCAGGTACTTCTAAACCTTTCTCTTACCCATCTCCTTCCACTCTTCACTACTTTCATTCTCGTAACATACTCATAGGGATGCCATAATCCCACTGGCTCTGCACGGTTAAAATAAAGTTTTAAGCCATCTCCAGTAAAAGAATTTTGTCAGGCTGAAGGTGATGGGGAAGGGAAGGAGATGCGAAAGAGAAAGTTTGGCAATTACCAGGATATTCAAATCTGGTCATCAAACAAGGCTATATATTTGTAAAGTCATAACGTGTCATAGGCTTTAGCCGGGTTTAGTGTCCAGATCAGAATATCAAAGTACTTCGCAACGTTCATCTTCTATTCCTATACCCACTACCTTCAGCCTCAAAACATACCCCAATCGGGGAAGCTATAGTCCTCCATGACTCCTGACAATAGTGACTCTTGTGTGATATTTACTATAAAAATTAAGATTGTTTATAGAAAGACCTCTACGGCTATTTCGGGAGTCAGAATAACAGAAGAATGTAGTAATGATCCCTTTTGAGACCCACAGAATGTTACTTTGGTAAGGCGCGCTTTTGTTCGGGGATGTTGAATACAATATAATCACTTTCTCTTGAATACTTTTTACTGGAAGAACTAATATAATATTATAATTAAACATTTAACTGAACATGGTTTACTACTGCACGGAAGTGCGATGAGAATAGGAATGAATAATGAGGAATAGGAGTGTAGTAACGTTGTGACCGCTCTGAAAGAACTACTTCAAAGGACTACTTCTTTTGGCAGCAGTTTGTACTTCATTCATTGTTCATTGAACAAATACTTCAACTAAAGTTGGTAGTTCATTTTGGCGTTCATTCATTTCATTGAACAAATACTTCAACGGAAGTTACATTACAAATAACTACTTCAATTTGCAGCGGTTCAGCTGCGAAGTTAAACTTCAAAGCCTATAAAGAAGTATTTCAATGGAATTTCTACTTCAAAGTACTTTGAACTAAAGAAACCTGAGTTTTTGGGAGTTCTTGGCGAGGAACCAGTTCCAGTTCTTTTTAATTTGAAATCTCTACCGACTGGTACGTTTTATTTTGACGAGGAACCAGTTCCAGTTCTTTTCACTTTCAAATCCCTACCGACTAGGACGTGTATTTTTCGGCGAGGAACCGGTTTCAAAAAGAACTGAACAAATAACCGGAAAATTCAAATTTTTTTCTTGCGAGTTTGAATTCAATCGTAGTGTTTACCGAAGGGTTCATTTTAAAGAACTAGCAATTCGTGAAGCATTCACAAAACAGTGAAGTTTTTCCCAACGCTAGAGTGTAGTAATAGTTGCTTTTACAGAAAAGCTCTTGTTTTATACCTCATTATAGGCAAGGTCAGGCTAAAAGTATCAGAGTCCAAACATGTGGTCTATGGAATAATACATATTAAAAGAGATTTTAGAAAGCGACGCTAGGATATAATTTATGAGACACAAAGACATTAAGGGATGCAATTAGGAAACAATAGGAGATTGGTAAAAATGTTTAGTGACATGGGTAAGTTCCACATGTGCGCAACTGGTTGGGCCATTACAGTATGTATAAACATGGATGAAGCAAATAATGTGTGCCAAGACAGGGTTGTTCGCTAGTCCATCCTTTCTAGTTAAAAAAAAAACATATGAAGATATAACCTAAAACACCTAGCACGTCTTGCAGTGGTGTGAAACGGGAGACATCTTTAATGGTCATCAATCTGCCTACATGTTATTTGCATACCATCTCCTCGTGTCCCCGAAGGCGGAGGCAGATAATGGATGCTTAAAATCCCACGCGTTTGCCAATAAAATTATATTACCCTTCCTCGAGCAAATACTCGAAAGTGAGTCACACAAACTCATCCCAAAACTTCCAAAACACAGATATTTCCTTTTAACTAAAGAATTCGTGCACCACCTTGTGAAAAAAAAACACTTAAAAAACATTGAAAATCACGACACCGTACAAATAATCTAACCTTTTTACAAAACGGTGTAATTCAACGTAATTTTTTGTGCTTGTTCTTTCATACACTTTGAGAAAAAATACACTGATTCAAAAAAAGAGTTCAGCATTTAACACTTTAAAGAAATATATTTTTCATTTGCTTAGTGCGTTGTTTGTGGTGCGTTTTTGGAGATTTATTTTTTGGTGAGGTGGTAGGCGATTGCTTGTTCTTAGATCGGGCGCTGCTTGCGCTATTCGGCGCATTTCTAAGCTCAAATTATTAATGTGCGCCTGGGAGGTCTGCGGTTTTTTTGTTCATCGCCCATTCATAAAGATTAAAAAAATATACCGTGCGGGCAGACTGCAGCAAAAACGTGCTCCGGTAATAAATATTTAATAGATTTATTTTTAAAAATCATTATAAAAACAGTCTTTCCCATTGACAATGATAAAAAAACGCACCTGAGGTGATTTTCTTTCACAAAAACAGCGCTATAAAAACCAGATAGTTATTATTATCATTAATACTTTCAAAAAGGTTAATGCACATGTTTTTGCAAGCAAACACAGGCTTTAGTGGTTTGAACCACTGTCACATTTCAAACTGTCGCAAATCGATGATTACCACCATTATGATTTTTTTACTGTTGCCACATCAAATAATCGCCTTCGTTAACCAACGATTCTCGGCCCGTTTCAGCATGTTATTCAGTCAGTTGTCAAGTATAACAGAACGACCGTTATGTTATCGCTAAGGTTGTATAAATCAAGTTGTAAAGCACCCTTGAGGTGAATTTATTTCACGAAAACGGCGCTATGAAAATCAGATAATTACTGTCGTTATTAGTAGACATGGCTAAAGTAATTTAAACCATTTTTAAATGTGATACGTACTTCACAAGAGTTCCAACTGCCCGAAGCTTGTGATCTATGGCACCCCCATAGTGGGGAATTTTTTAAAGGCTGAATGAAGGTAGGGAGATGAAGGATTAGGTGAAGAGGTATGTTGGGAAGTACCAAACTATTCTGGTGTGGTCACTGTACATATTTAACACGTTCATTGCTAACAAATGCGTACATATTAATGCCATATGAATGACGGATTAATTCAAACTGACGAACAGTGACGGGTTTCCCCTTGCCCTATGAAACGACTCAAAACCACATGGCTGCGTCTGTTTTAGATCAGTTCAAAACTTAGAGTATATAGAGTGGTACCTATCCAAGGCAGTGTAGTCAGTTTTTGATGATTTTTGCCGGACTTGGCAGACCTGGGCGTGGCTAGGACTAAGGCTAGGGTAATTATACATCCATTCATAGCACATATCGACATAATGTTTTTGTTTATTCGTATAACCACTTTTTCACAGTATTGATATAAACAAAAATAAAACATATAACCTAAAAAACCATTTAGTTGTGTCAAGTTTAGTGGCATAATAAAAAATGTGGGCAGAGTCCCGCGGTGACCCAGGAGCACAAGATCATCGCGACAGTACGTAGAAGCGAATTATTATATTTGTTGTCTCTTTCTCTCTGATGGTGTACGACGTAAAAACCCGGAGAAAGTGATTTATCGCAAGTTTGTATAGGTTGGGTAAAAATAATTAGCTATCTCTCCATACATTGTTTCTTCAAGGTTTCAAGCAACGTTTCGATTTTGAACGGTGGTCCTTCACCGGGGTGATACTCGGAGGATCTACCGCTGTGGAGAAGTACCTTTTCGGGATAGTCCGCCCCGGCGTCAGACCCTGTCCGCGGCCACACACAGCATTTATTTAATGTCTCAATCGGGCCGAGATAGTCTTATTATTAAAGGTACTAACTGTTGTTGTTTGTTACTTGTTACTGGGAGGTAACTCTGTTTACACTGCTACTCTGTATCTGTGTAACCTCTCGGAGACTGGTGAATTGTAGAAACCCTTCGTCGTAATGTATACCATTCAAATATGACAATATACATGGCCTGTTCAAAAGAAAAGGTGAATTTTGAATTTTCGCGGGCTGTGTACATTCGATTATCGATTTTTTGTTGTTGTGTTGGTACACATATGTTTATCATATATATTAGCATTATCAGCCATTTTGGATTAGTGGTTTGGTTTTGATAACTGGAAATGTTAGTCACGTTTTTGTGTGTTCTTTGATTTTTTACTTTTAAAAAAAATGGATCAAAGAATATGTGTTAAATTTTGAGTTAAAAATGGAATAAAGTGCTCCAACGCACTTAAAATATTGACTGTGGCATTCGGCGAGTTTTTTTTTCTAAAAAAAGTGTTTATAAGTGGTACAAGCGCTCTACAGAAGGCCGAGAAGATGTTAATGACGATGAGCGTCCTGGAGTTGTGGAAAAACAAATCATGGATTTTATTCTTCGATCCATTTTTTTCAAAAGTAAAAAATCGAAGAACACACAAAACGTGACTAAGCTTTCCAGTAGTCAAAAACAAACCACTAATCCAAAATGGCTGATAATGCTAATATATATGATAAACATGTGTGTACCAACAAAACAAAAAAAATCGATAATCGAATGTACACAGCCCGCGAAAATTCAAAATTCACCTTTTCTTTTGAACAGGCTATGTACATCTTCACTTTTTAAAGAAAGATAAACATTCCCGGGGTACGAATAACGTGACAATATTTGAAAAACTCCTACTGCCATCATAATTAGCGGAAGATGTTGCTTGTGAAATGATGGGGGACTTAGCAGGATTAAGGCAGAAAGTCAAATTTAAGATTTTTGATAATGTTTCATCTAAGTTTACGTTATGCTAGGGCCCTTGGAGTAAGAATATATATAGAGAGAAAGCTAAATATTTTTACCCAACCAATACGAATTTGCGATAAATCACTTTCCCCGGGTTTTTATGTCGTATACTACGAGAGAGAAAGAGACAAGAAAAGTCTTCAAATAATATTTCAGCACTTCTAAGTACGTAAGAATGTTCTCCGTTCGCGCTAACTTCACATCATCGAGTCGCAAAAAATAGGTACAATATACAGCACCTATACAAATTTGGGATAAATCAATTTTCCGGGTTTTTACGTTGTACACCATGAGAAAGAAAGAGACAACAAAATCTCCCAAATTATCACACCGCTTTAAAGTATTGTTAGAATGTTCTTCGTGTCCCGCGTCTGCGTTGAGTCCGCCCACACGCTATGATACGCGAAATAAATTCAGATAACTTAACGGTTTTTAAGGTTACATGTTATAGTCTTTAGATTTGCTCTGAACTCAGTTGAGCTGGTTGATCTTTTGCAAATGTGAAGGGAGGTTATTCCAAGCTGTGGGGCCTGCTGGCTGCTACAGCAAAAGCTCGCTCTCCGAAATTGGTGTTGGGATTGCGTTTAGATACAGTGAGTCTACCTATGGCCGTTAAAGATGCTGATCGAAGAGAAACTTGTCTCCTATTGGAATGCACAGTTCCGACAAGTAAGGCGGCGCCATGTCATGTTTCGCTTAAAAAATCATCCAGCTTAGTTTGAATTGGATCCGTTCAGGACATTTAAGCCATGTATATTTTGTCCTATTTTTATCATTGCTTCATTTAATGTTATGTGTGTACGGTTCTTTCTCTGTTTTGTCCTTGTTTTGTCCCATTTCGTGTTATGTATTTTGTTTGTAATTGGAGAATAGTCCGTTAGTTTATAAAGAAATATCTAAATCTGGACATCAGATCCCTCGAGAAGCATAATAAAAATATCCTGTCGATGTTACCAATATAGAATTATTTCCTGTACCATGGCACTTATGTTTTAATCCACATTGTGTCAAGGCAACCGCGATGGATTTATCTTCCCCTGTCTCAAAGTTTAATTACACGAATTATTCAAATCGAAATTGACACATGAAAAGCAAACTAGAAGGTCAAAAGCTAAATCGGCCATTAGACCGGCCGTTTAACAATAGGCGTACGCAGCCACTGGCCGTATCGAGGCACTCCCCGGAATCTGGGATTTTTCATATGTTATTATTAATTTAATCTGGCCGGAGATGAATGATGACGGATTATCGGGGTAATGCTGTGATCAGCGGACCTCACAGACACTGGCTCGAAGCCCGGCGCGGTGTCGGGTATCACCTCGTATCAACGATCTCATCATTCGAAACAGTCTCGAGACTTAGCACGATGGTCTGCATTTGAAAGAAATTTTGCTCTTATTTAAAAAAAATAATAGTTAACCTAACAATATTTGAATTTTCCCGACTGTCGTCATCGTAAACGAAAAAATGTTGTTTTTGCATTGATCTGAATTTGAAAGCTTCTGTGGTCGAGTGGTAATGACGCTCGACTGTGAATCCAGAGGTCGCGGGCTTAAATCCCGGCGTGCGCTAATAAATTCAATTCAATTTGTGTTATTTCACATTTATCCAAAATAATATATAGTATACTTGTGGCACGTTCCAGAGTGGTAGATACTCTAAATATCGCCCTGGTGAAATACTACCATTCAGAATCCAAACGTTTCTTGAAATGACTTTAGTCGTGGATTACTTCCAACCTCCCTCTTTCCCATCTCATTCTCCTCCCCACTATCTTCAACCTCACAACATACCACAGTTAGAGATGCCATAGTCTTACTGGCTCCAGACGGTTGGGAGCAGTTGGGACTCTTGTGCGGTATTCAATTTAAAAAGACGAAGGACTTAGCTAGCAAATGATTGAAACCACGATGGCTTGTACCTAATCTAACCTAACCCAACCTAACTTTAACTGATTTAATGACGTATTTGTAATTATACAGCAAAAAATGAAAATGTATTATACTGAAAATGAAAAATATTGAAATAAGAAAACAAAGGTAAAAAAGGAAAAACAAAAAAAAGTTTATCTGGAATAGCAGCGGAAGACGACATAAAATGAAAAAAAATATATCAATGAATCACAAAAGATTTATCGAAGTGCGAAAACATTTATTGATTCGGATGAAACAGCTTTGTCGCGTTGGCCGCCTTTCTCCAAAAGTGCAAAAAATTGTAAATAAAGTTATTTATTCATTTTTTAGTTTAGGCTCATATTACTTAAAACTGTTATTTGATCAGGATTTCTAAAACTAAATAAGCCATAATATACGTGAGTAGGTACAATGAAATATACGTTAGAAGTAGCAATACGAGCCCCACCCAAGTTTTAGCACCTTTTTTGGGGAAATCTGTTTTATTATTGAATCATTTTAATACACAAATAAATTGATATGTGACCTTTTTGTTCTAGTGCAATAAATTACTATCATACCCACGCACAGATTTGACATTTTTTGTTGCAACTCTACATATGTATTTAACTTATATAGGTACTTATTTATACGTATTTTCAAATATGTACCTACACACTAATATTTCCCAATTAAGGTAACTAACAAGGTCTTCAGACGGGTCCACTCTTATTTTTATATTAATATTAGCGTTGTGACCGCTTTGAAAGAACTACTTCTTTTGGCAACAGTTCCTACTTCATTCATTGTTCATTGAACAAATACTTTAATTGAAGTCGGTAGTTCATTTTCGCGTTCATTCATTTCAATAACTTCATTTCATTGAACAAATATTTCAATTGAAGTCGGAAGTTCATTTTAGCGTTCATTCATTTCATTAACTTTATTTCATTGAACAAATATTTCAATTGAAGTCGGTAGTTCATTTTAGCGTTTGTTCATTTTATTGAAAGAACTACTTCAATTTGCAGCAGTACAGTTGCGAAGGTGAACTTTATTCTGGCGAGGAACCGGTTCCAGTTCTTTTCACTTTGAAATCTCTACCGACTAGCATGTGCTTTTTTGGCGAGGAACCGGTTCCACCTAACTTGTATGTGTGTGTATGCAAATTTATCTAAAATTATGATAAGTCATGAAAAAGTGTTCAAATATGGGTATAACAGTGCATGTGTACATTTACATCTTCATTAAAATAACAACATATTAACTAGTGATACGTCTGTCTCGACACAGGAATCTCTTAGGGAGACAGACATGAACCAAACCTATGTTTTATATTTCAACGAGATAAATAAGTAATTAAATAACAAATTTGTTAAAGCAAAGAGAAGGAAATAATATATTCGTAAAAAGCATTAACTTTGTGGCTTGCCATATTTATAAATAGAACACATATACTTTGTTTTTAACCACTTTTTTATTTAATATTTTGTCTAAATATTAAATAAAAAAGTGGTTAAAAACAAAGTATATGTGTTCTATTTATAAAGAAGGAAATAATTTTGAAGAAAGCTATCGAGTTGATCAATGACGTCACAAATATATAGACACGTTATAGCCTTAGAATACTAACACAAAATGTGGCAAGTAACAAACACACTTACGCTCCCAGTAAATTCATCATTTAAATATCGGACATGTATCATCATGTATGACAAAGATAGACATTCATAGAATATGTGTGTATGAACGAAACAGATGTACGATCGAACAGAACGAGATAGCACTTCGCTTACTCGCTAACGCGAAGACGTCATTATGTTGGTGAACAATAGAGATAGTTATGTTGTCTAAAATAATAAGTATTTTGCAGTAATTTGGGCGTACTTAGAAATGAAATGTCATTCCTTGGATTTTACTAGTATTTGCAGTGTAATTGAAATACTTTCTCATCACACACGAGGGGAGCATTTTGGCACTTATTTTTGTAGTTTGATTATATATAGTAAACGACCTCAAGCGACGCGTGACATTTTAGTACTAAATCGGCTAAATCACCGAGCACACCAACTAGCGTGGTTTTTGCATACCACTTTGAGAGCGCTACAACGTGTCTATATATTTGTAACGTCATTGGTGTTGGTACTTAAAAACATCGATATACAAGAGTCCGAACTGCTCCCAACCGTCTAGATCCAGTGAGACTATGGCATCCCCAATTTGGGGTGTGTTGTGAATATGAAGGTAGTGGGGAGGGGAAGGAGATGGGAAAGAGGAAGGTTGGGAGTATCTGGCTAACACGAACAGTCACTAACGCTTTAGTAACCAGTTGGTAGGAACGTCGACCTGTCGACTCGTTTTCGACTTGAGTCTTCAGTCGCCTAGTTTTTCGTCCGATTGAATATATCAACATTTCGTTGTATTTATTTCATTTAATAATAATTTCATTTGTATTCACGAAAATCAACGATCAACAAGTGAATACAAAGTTAGTGGGAGGAGTAGATAAATATCCGTTTTATATAACTTCACCATCTTGCACGCCACACAGTTGACGGCCTCCATGGTCGAGTGGTAAGACGCTCGACTACGAATCCAAAGGTCGCGGGTTCGAACCCGGCGTGCGAAAATAACTTTTATTTAATTAATACGTGTCAAAACACATTTAATTCATATAAATTATATAAAGCATATTTGCGGCACGTTCCAGAGTGGTAGATACTCTGGCGAAAGACCACCATTTAGAATCGAAACGTCGCTTGAAATGGCTTTAGCCGTGTTTGGTGACCAGATCTGTAAATATGTAATAGCCACGTACTTCCAAACCTTCCCCGTCCTCATCTCCTTCCCCTCCCCACTAGCTTGAGCCCTTAGAGTATACAAGAGGTAGCCCAAGCCAAGGCAGTGAAGTCAGTTTTGGACTTGTTTTTGATGATTTTAACATGACTCGGCGCAAATGGGCGTGGCTAAGACTAAGGCTACGGTATTTATACATCCATTCATATCACATATCGACATAATGTTTTTGTGTATTCGTATAGCCACTTTTTCACAGTATTTTTATCAACGAAAATATAGCATCTAACCTAAAAAACCGTTTAGTTGTGTCAAGTTTAGTAGCAAAATAAAAAATGTGGGCGGAGTCCCGCCGTTAACCAGCGAAAATAGCCAGCTTAAGATCATTACGACAGTATATAGAAGCGTTCCAAGAAATTTGTTGTCTCTTTCTCTCTCATGGTGTACGATGTAAAAACTCGGAAAAAGTGATTTATTACAATTTCGGATGGGTTGGGTAAAACAATTTAGCTATCCCTCCATATATTGTTACTTCAAGCTTGAGCCTCACAACATACCCCAATTGGGGATGCCATAGTTCCACTGATTCCAGACGGTTGAAAGCAGAACTCTTGTGCGGTATTCACTATAAAAAATAACAATAAAACAGTAAATTACCAATCTCGTTCACTTGTGAGTAGGCCGCGTGTGCGGAGCTGCGTCACTGAAGAGTTAGTATCCGGCTAGTAATTTCAATCACCAACCAGTTCAGTTTCTTTCGAGTATCTTCTCCGTGTGCATACGGCCAAGATATTTTACAAGCACACCACGGTTGGATTCCATGGGTGAGAGAAAAAGCCCCCACCCAGTCTGGACATATGTCAAAACATGTCTTCTTCGTTGATTTTACAGATAGTCTGTTATTAATATGCAGACATTCGTGTATGAGCATTGGTTTGACGGATCAGCCAGGTATTTGTGGCAAGGACGACCTCTAAGCAATGATATTCTTCTCCAACTGATTGGAGGTCAGTCTTTTAATAATAATAGCGGTGAATTTAAATAGGGAAATTTTGTGATAGTTCACTTCAAGTGCGCTTTAAAAAACGCCATGTGATTATGTCAAAAGTGCCAACGACGCGACAGCGCTTCACACTTCAGTGTACGTTCGACTCGCGGTGGTGACAGTTGTGGGCGTGGAGCTCGTGAATGCTTCTTTTATAAACGTTTTATCATATTTAAATATATAAAAAATATTTTTAATATATCTGTTTCCGTATTAAAAATCCTCCTGAAATACCTCCAACATCCGGCGGCCTGCATGTTCGAGTGGTAAGACGCTCGACTACGAATCCAGAGGTCGCGGTTTCGATCCCGGCGTTTAAACCGATTTAGTACTAAACTGTCACGAGTCGCTTGAGGTCGTTAAATATATCTAATCAAATTACAAAACTATGTGCAAAAATGCCCTCGTGTGTGATGAGGAAGTGTTTCAATTACACTGCAAAGACTACTAAAAGCCAAGGAATAACATTTCATTTCTAAGTACGCGCAAATTACTGCAAATTACTTAATATTTTAGACAGCACAACTATCTCCATTGTTGACCAACATAGTGACTTCTTCGCGTAAGCGAGTAAGCGAAGTGCTATCTCGTTCTGTCCGATCGTACATCTGTTTCGTTCATACACACATATTCTATGAAAGTCTATCTCTGTCGTACATGATGATACATGACCGATATTTTAATGGTGAATTTACTGGGAGCGTAAGTGTTTTTGTTACTTGCCACATGTTGTGATATTCTAAGGTTATAAAGTATCTATATATTTGTAACGTCAATGATTGTGACATTATTATTCGATTCACCGTGCTAACGTATGATAAACTTACTTTTTCAGGAAGCAGATTTTGAAAACACATTAAGACAACTTGTACACAATCATTTTTGCATAATTTAAAGAGAACTCCAATAAAAACGTCTTCCGAACTGCTGATTTCTTGATTAACTAATCGCGCAGAGAAAATACGGATAAATTAAAGAGACATTCATGATATTTTATAACCCTCCTAAACATTCGTACGTCTTAATTAAGTTTCGCGTTGTGTGGTCTTTCGCGCTTAATGGGTATAATAATTGTATACACGTCTCCAGTAACTGCCATCCGAGAGCCGGGGATCTAAATATAGACGCCGGCCGGGCGTATAAATAGTCGGCGACGACAGCGTTAATTAAAAAATTAAGAACGGAGACCGAAAAAAGGAGAATAATTGAATATCGTGCGTGTAAACATTTTTATAAACCCGTTTTTTGTTAGGTAGGTGTTGCAACCGAAGCTGCGGTAAAGCACCGAGTGTGTTTTCAGCTTCAGATGAATTTTTAAAATAGTGGACTGTAAAACGATAAACTACTACTAATTGATGGATGTGTCTAATTATAGATGTGGACAGATTATGAAGTGAAGGAAGTAAGGTGAACCAATTCACTCACCGATAAAGTTGATGTTTAAGCTCTTCATTCTTCTTACACAACGAATCACAACACTGAACTCAATTTTACTTGAAGAACAATCAACTAAACGACGACCAAGCGAGACAGTTTAAGAATTGAAGGAAATAAAGGAAGTCAATTCACAAGTGACTAAATAACCAGGTACTTTTTAACCTTCTTCTCCCTATCTCCTTCCCCTCCACACTGCTTTCAACCTTACAGCATATCCCAATCGGGGATGCCATAGTCTCGCTGGCTCTAGATGGTTGAGTGCAGTTAGGACTCTGACTAACTTTGTATCTGAAACCACTAATTTGTTTGTCTGAAGCAGATTTAACTATTTGACGGTGAGTTCCGACTTCTTGAATTTTTTTGTTTAATTTGAATCCCGCACTAGAGTCCCAACAGCTCACGACTGTCCGAAGCCAGTGGGTTTAGGGCATTCCCTATTGGGGTAAGTTTTAAGGCTAAAGGTTTATTTATTCTTGATAAAATATATTAAAAAAATACATGGGTTTGGTCCATGTTTGTCTCACTAGGATATTCCTGTGTCGAGACAGACGTAGTGTACATAAATTATATAATATTAAATGTAAACATCAATAAAGATAAAATAAAAATAAATAAAAAAGGAGAAAGAAGAAAAGAAATGAATGATGAAATTGAATGAAAATTAGAATAAAGTTATTAATAATAATAAATAATAATAGCTTTTTATTTCAGCGGAACAGAGCGGTGGGTGCAATACTCTGTCTGCCATATAAGTAAAAATACATATCAGAAACTTAAAACAGTGAAGATAACATAAAAAACAAAATAGAAAAAATAATGATAGTAATAAAAGTAAAATAAATAGATAAAATAACGTAAAATGATAATAATAATAATAATAATATAAGAGCATTATAATGAAATAAAGAAAATAACTTTTACGGCGGATTGAGGGAAATTCTCCACCTGTGATGTAGGGGCGCACTGTGCCACTGGACGGCAACCTGGACGAGAGTGTTCTCGGATATTATATGGAGGTTACATTTTATAGATATTGTTTAGGTTAGGTGAGGGGGGAGGAAGGAGATGGGGAAGAGGAAGGTTCGGAACCCTCAACAGATGACAGTGTCATGTTCATGGCGCCACCAGCTTCGTCGCCAGATCTGATAGCCAATAAATAAGTCAGTGGTTAGTCTTCATAGCTGTCTTTCACGCTGGTCTCGCCGTTTTAAAGCGTCCGAAGCGCTCGGCAATCAATCAGGGGTGATATAGATCCCCTGCCCGGCGGTGAGACGTGGCTGACCCCGTATACGCAGCGTTTTACCGGACCCCCCGCCCAGTCCGCTGGATTCCTCGCGATACGCGCGTCTCGCCGGGGCTTACGCCGGTTTTGAGACAAAATGACAAATAACTTGCGGCGAACGAACGTCGAAAAAACGCGCGTTCGAACTTTTTAATCTCAGAGCGAGAATATGTATGGCAAAGATGGTCGATATCAGAGTTGGGTGTACCTGCGGTTCCAGTTAGCGGTGACTGGCGAGGAACCGGTTATTTATCCAGTTGTTTTTGGAACCGGTTCCTGGTGCCAGAAAAGTTCCCCGAAGGAGATTTTTTGGACAAATCGACAAAAGTTTCTCGCCAAAAAAGTACTAGTCGGTAGAGATTTGAAAACGATAGTAACTGGAACTGGTCCTCGCCCAAAAAACACTAAAATAACGGACAACGGATATCGATATTCTTATTTGCGGAAAATTTGGAACCGGTTCCTCGAAGAAATAATATCGACGGTTCCAGTGACTATTTTAGTATTTATGATTTTTGCCTGACTGTGGTGTGGCTAGGGCTAGACCTAGGGTATTTATCCATCCATTCATAGCACATGTCGGCATAATGTTTTGTTTATTTGTATAACCACTTTTTCACAGCATTGTTATCAAAAAAAATATGGGATATAACCTCGAAAACCGTTGAGTTATGTCCAGTTAAGTCGCATATCAAAACGTGTGGGCGGAGCCCCCGGAGACGCGGGAGACGGAAACCATTTTTACAATACATAAAAGCGGTGTGATATTTGGCTTAATTTTTGTTGTCTCTATCTCTCCCATGGTGTACGACGTAAAAATCCGGAGAAAGTAATTTATCCCAAATGTGTATAGGTTAGGTAAAAAGAATTAGCTCCCTCTCCATATCTTGTTACTTCAAGGTTGAGACTCTTGTGTGGTATTCACTATAAGATAAATAAATAAAAATAAGAATATAATTTAGTTCGCTTATTCGTAACAGGATTGTCTCCCAATTGCAAAACTTGAAACGGCTTTCAACAGGAAATTCAGAAAAAATCTAGCATTCCATTTTTAAAAGTAAAAAAAATCTTGGTTTTTTACAATAATATTTCAGGTAATTGTTACAATTTTTGCACAATGTATTTCAAAATAAGCATATAAGCTGTATTAGCTTATTTAAGCTATTCTTTAAATCTCAATTTTTAAATATATTTTTTTACAGTGAATACCGCACAAGAGTTCCCAACTGCTCCCAACCGTCTAGAGCCAGTGAGACTGTGGCATCCCCAATCGGGGTATGTTGTGAGGCTGAAGGTAGTGGGGAGGGGAAGGAGATGGGGACGAGGAAGGTTAGGAAGTACCTAACTATTCAGATCTGGTCACCAAACACGACTAAACGGTCTTTCACCAGGGCGATACTGATAGTATCTACCGCTCTGGAACGTGCCGCAAATATACTTTTTTTATTATTATACGAATTAAATGTGTTATGACACATATTGATTGAATCAAAGTTATTGGCGCCAGGTTTGAACCTGCGACCGTTGGTTTCGTAGTCGAGCGTCTTACCACTCGACTATGGAGGCCGTTTAATACTCTTTTAGCATTTCCATATTAGCATGGTGCATATTTGAGTCTTATTTTTTATATATATATATATTTTTTTTAAAGATAAATATTCCCGAGTTACGAATAACCAGAAAAACTATTTGAAAAACTTCTACTAACATCGTAATAAGCGGAAGATGTTGCTTGTGCAATGATAGAGGACTAAGCCAGGAGAGGAATTAAACCCACAACGCCCGGGTGGAAATCCGACGCGTTTGCCCACTCGGCTACCGACCGGTTAAGTTATTTGTGTTTTAACCTTGAAGTAACAATATATGGAGGGATAGCTAATTTGTTTTACCCAACCCATGCGAAATTGTAATAAATCACTTTTTGCGAGTTTTTACATCGTACACCATGAGAGTGAAAGAGACAACAATTTTCTTGGACCGCTTCTATATACTGTCGCAATGATCTTAAGCTGGCTATCTTCGCTGGTTAACGGCGGGACTCCGCCCACATGTTTTATTTTGCCACTAAACTTGACACAACTAAACGGTTTTTAGGTTAGATGCTATATTTTTGTTGATAAAAATACTGTGAAAAAGTGGCTATACGAATACACAAAAACATTATGTCGATATGTGATATGAATGGATATATAAATACCGTAGCCTTAGTCTTAGCCACGCCCATTTGCGCCGAGTCATGTTAAAATCATCAAAAACAAGTACAAAACTGACTTCACTGCCTTGGCTTGGGCTACCTCTGGTATACTCTGAGGTTTTAACACTACCCTTCCGAAGGAGGGTTGTAATGTCACCCCTAACGAAAGCTTAGTGCGATATCTTAGATAAAGATTACTGAAATATTATGAATTTACTTCTCTCAAAGTATTACCAAAAACAATTTAGTTAGTATGATAGATTTAGTTAATACGAAAAACAAAGTTTAATTTACTATTAATTATCATAATTGAGATATTAAATTACCATCTATTTTTGTTATGATTTTAGATAGGTACTTGACCATGTTTGAATTCGGATTTGTATATCGTCGCCGGAAAGCAAGAGGGCTTAAGCGCCATTTTGGGAAGTTTACACCTGTACCCTTTTATTATTTTTTTTGTTTTACAATAAAATTCATAAGTCTTCAGTACCTGGTTGAAATAAATAAAAAAATAAAAATCAGGTAACCCAACGCTCTCACTAAGTTACCTGAAGCGACAAAAGCTAAAAAGTGCCAAACTTGTGTCGCTTGAGTCAAGCCTTCTCCCAAATGGTAAATATATTTTAGATGGCTGAAGGGCCACAAAAGTCTTCAGAATCAAACGAGAGTCAGACCATTCGATGCAGAAAAAATAACTGATCAAAGCTGCATATTTAACTCAATTTTGACCAAAGTGTTGCTAAGGCCCTTTTTCCTTTCCAGCGATAGTATAATTATTTTTAGGGCTGATGTCGACATATCACTGTGAGGCGTATTTTGAAAAAGTTATATTAAATCACGTGCTAGGGTTTTTTCTCAACACCCTGTAGTCTGAATATATTCATAAATGAACGCACACAGTAGGTATACGCGACTAATTAAGACAGTATTGCCATGGAGAAAAATACATTTACACAAACGTAGCGGCGGGGCGGCCGCAAATAATTAAGAAATAAACAATTTTTCTTTCAAACGTCAACCCCACAAGCGCCATCAACATATATTCGTGCGGATAACGAATTGTGTGAACTTTCAATTAACATTTACGGGTTTTGTGGCAGAGCGGATAGCTCCTTGGCTCCTGGACCCAGAAGTCGCCGGTTCAAAACACAAAAGGGACAAATACGCATTTTTTCAATGTATATGATTTTTTACAAATTCACTAACTAACTAATCATCACGCTGTTTCTCCGCAAGGGTAGGCAGAGAGGATAGACGGCCATTCAATTCTTTCTTGACGCACACTCCTTGCTGCATCCACATTTTACATCTTCTCATAGATACTCTTCTGTTATTCTGACTCTTGACATGGCCCGACTCAATAATAATAATAGTTGGATAATTTGTATAGCACCGTTTTTGTGAAAAATCACCTCAAGGGCGCTGTACAAATCTTAATTTCTACTTAATATTAATTCCTAGTTTATATAAATGTACAGCAACATACTTAGCTAGTAGGTCACTTCTGGCTGGACACAATTACTGTATCATAATAGTATCCAAGTAGTAGTAGTATGTATCATAATTTAGCTGATTTTTACAGTATTTGATTCACTTGATCGTCCAATGTCGTCCTCGGGCGTCCTCGGCTTTTTCTACCATCCACTTTTGCGTCATATCTTCTTCTTACCTTTTTCCTTCATCCTCTCTACATGTCCCTTTCTTCATCCTATTCAAAACGCTTACGTCATCCTTGTATTCTCTCCGGATGTACACACTTTTTTTACGGTCATACATGGTTTTTTACGCACACACGCCTCAGGGATCTCATTTCTACAGCATTCAGTCTACTTTCATCTTTCCTCTGCCAGTTCCATGCCTCACTGTCATACATCAGGGTTGGTATAAGCACTCCATTGTGGACTGCTAGCTTCGCTTCTTTGGATAATTTGGTATCATGCAAAAAAAATCATTAATAAATAAATATACCGAATGTATTTTGCAACGCGTATCAGAGTAAATTATATTTCCAGTATCGCCCTGGTGAAAGACCACCAGTCAGAATCGAAACGTTGCTTGAAATAGCTATAGCCGTGTTTAGAGACCCGATCTGACTAGCCGGGCACGTCGCAACCTTCCTCTTCACCATCTTCTTACCGTCCCCACAACCTTCACTCGAGAAACACATTCCGGTTGGGGGTGCCACTATCCCACTGGCTCCCAGCAGTCGGGACTCTAGTGTGGTGTTCACAAAAAACTCACTTCTTGTGAGGTCCTGATTATTTTTTTATGGACCCATTAAAATACCCTCTCGCGAAACACAAATAAATCGCATTTCGCATTTAGAGGGTTAACATCTGCAATTAAGCGTTTTGACATTCCGTCCGGAACGGCGACTCGTGTGTCCCGTCTCCCTCGCGCTCGCGCGTCCCAACAAGAGGCGTGCGAGAGAGAACGCACACCGTGTGCGATCGGCCGGTTCCGAAAGAGAATGTCAACATTTATGGTTGAATGAGCGTTATTTCAAATATGTTTGTTATTTTATTTATTCCCTCTGCAATGAAAAGGTATTTAGGTGACTTGTAAATATAAATATATCTTGACAAAACCGTGCAAAAACTATTAGACGCATTGATTAACTATGCAAGTGGCAATCGTTTTGTGTGAAATGTGTGTTAATCTCAGCATTTATCGTTTGTGACCATATGGTCAAAGGCGCACGGTTCCCATACTGATTAGTGCTCATTGTATTATAATATCATTTCTCAATATTTACATTTTTTATAGTTAATACCGCACGGGAGTCCCATCTGCTCCCAACCGTCTAGAGCCAGTGAGACTATGGCATCCCCAATCAGGGTATGTTGTGAGGTTGAGTTTAGGTTTTCTCCTTACTTCTATCATTATAACTCAATGTCCTCTACTGAAAACCAAATACTCACTGTCACAACATTTTTATTTTCTTTTGTTACTTGTTATATTTACACTGTTTGCATCTTTAGAATCGTTTACTTGTAATAAATACTTTAATATTAATGTTTTAAGTACCAACATATTAACTGTCCTCAATCTACTTTCCTTTTCTTTGATTTGACAAATATGTTAATAGGAATTCATACGTTTCATCTAAATTTTTATACCCTTAGCTTCTAGTAAGTTGTTTATTTAATCTGTTGATGTACACACGCACTGTTATACCCATATCTGAACCTTTTTCTCTCACGATTTATGATAACGATCATGATTTTAGATAGTTTTAATTTGTATACATATTATTTTCTCCTTGTTAGTAAATCTTATTAACATAATTAATTTAGTATGAAGCGCACTTGAGGTGAAATATCACAAAACTGCGCTATATGAGTTCACTGTTATTATTATTAGTGGCGGGGGGAAGGAGATGGGGATAAGAAAGGTTAGGAAGTTTACCTGGCTATTTAGATCTGGTCACCAAACACGCCTAAAGCCATTTCAAGCAACGTTTCAATTCTGAATGGTGGTCTTTCACCATGGCGATACTAAGTGTATCTACCACGGTTGTGTAGGTACTTTGTATAGCGTCATTTTTATCCACGTGTGTTTTTCTAATAATTCAAATAATAAATTTATTAATTCTAATAATAAATTTCCCATCAATAAATTTGATTGCGTACGTTTAACATCTTGTTTCGTTTAATTTCTCTGCCATAAAACACGAAACTAATTAAAAATTCATCAAACTACATCTGTCTAATTGACCTAATGTCTCCACCGATAATAATATTATCAATGATGCGATAAATAACAATATAATTATTGCAAAATTCTATTAATTAAGAATAATTAGGTGCGCAATTTGTTTAATTATGCACGTTATTCAGTGGACAGACTTGAGGATGACCTTTAAGACGCTTTATGGAATTTTTAATACGTACTTACGGAGGATAGGTAGCCATTAGACGGTTTAACGAGCCTCCGAAGTACTCACCTTGTTTTTAATACGACGGCCATACGAGTCGCAACTGCCTGGAGCCGGTGGCAATGTGGCACCCTCCACTGAACGCAGAATCCCTAGAAGTGAGGTCTGTACCGATATGCGCGTATCGAATTTCACCAGAAGTAACTAACTAACCATCACACCGTTTCTCCACAGGGGTAGGCAGAGAGGATAGACTTCCACACAACACACTCTTTCTTGGCACACACTCCTTGCTTCATTCACATTTATGCATCGTCTCATACATACTCATCTGTTATTTTGACTCTTGAGAAGGCCGGGCACGAGTATTTGATTCACTTGGTCGTGCCGTGTCTTTCTCCGGCTTGCCCGACTTCTTCTACCATACACTTTTGCGTCATGTCTTATTATTATTATTATTTTATTCAGGAGAAAAATCAGATACAGACACAAGATAACAAATATACCTTAGAGTACATAGAGTGGTACCTATCCAAGGCAGTGTAGTCAGTTTTTGATGACTTTTGCCGGACTCGGTAGACTTGGGCGTGGCTAGGACTAGGGCCAGGGTATTTATACATCCATTCATAGCACATGTCGACGTAATGTTTTTGTTTATTCGTATAACCACTTTTTCACAGTATTGTTTTAAACAAAAATGCATGTAACCTAAAAACCGTAGAGTTATGTTAATTTATTTCGAATATCAAAACGTGTGGGCGGAGTCAACGGAGACGCGGGACACGAAGAACACTCTTACAATACTTTAAAGCGGTGTGATAATTTGGGAAATTTTGTTGTCTCTTTCTTTCTCATGGTGTACGACGTAAAAAACCGTAGAAAGTGATTTATCCCAAATTTGTATAGGTTGGGTAAAAATAATTAGCTCTCTCTCCATATATTGTTACTCCAAGGTTTTACCGCACATACCTACTTTATTACATACTAATTTCATCCTTCCTCTGCCAGTTCCATGCCTGACTGTCATATATCAGGGTTGATATAAGCACTCCATTGTGGACTGCCAGCTTCGCTTCTTTGGACAAGTGTATGAAAGTTGAGTTTTATTATGTCACCTCTTCTAGCTCCTATGTGCTCCTGGCAGATTCAGTATTTTTAAATCAAACACTAGCTGTTCGTTCCCAAATGCGACGTTACTACGTAAAAATATATCATCTACTATTGTACAATCAAGGTCACATTTCGGTGAAATTAAATAAGGTACCTCTAGTACTAGCCTGGTATTTTAAGAAGGAATGTCTCATCGCTTACTGCAAATCGTCAAATCATAATTTGCATCATGTTTATGCACTGTAATTTCATGTAATAAGTGAGGTTTCGAGGTGGAATATACGTAGGCTTGTTTCATAAGAGAAATAAGATAACTGAGATTTTTGTGAATGTAGTAAATTCACATTGAAAGTGGGGATTCCCAAAGGAATACTAGCCACGTGGAAAAGACAGAATAACAAAAGAGCGTGTGTGAGGTATGTATGAAGCAAGGAGTGTGTGCCAAGACAGAGTTGTACGGCGGTCCGTTCTCTCTGCCTACCCCTGCGGAAACGGCGTTATGGTTATTTTTTATAGTTAATACCGCACAAGAGTCTCAACTGCCCCCAACCGTCTAGAGCCAGTGAGACTATGGCATCCCCAATCGGGGTATCTTATGAGGCTGAAGGTAGTGGGGAGGGGAAGGAGATGGGGAAGAGGAAGGTTGGGAAGTATCAGGCTATTCAGATCTGGTCACCAAACACGGCTAAAGCCATTTTAAGCAACGTTTCTATTCTGAATGGTGGTCTTTCACCAGAGCGATACTTAAAGTATCTGCACTCTGGAACGTGCTGCAAATACACAATATAAAATTTTATATGAATCAGATGTGTTATGACACATATTAATCAAATAAGATTTGTTTATTATTCGTAGTCTTTCCACTCGACTACGGAGGCCGTCAGGTTGGTTGGCTAAGTTTGGTTTACAAAACTACAGAATGATGTAATAAGTAGTGGGATAAGACGTCGAGGACGCCCGAGGAAGACATGGCACAATCAAGTAAATCAAATTCTTAAATCGGGTCATGTGAAGAGTCAGAATAACAGAAGAGTATGTGTGAGACGATGTCTGAATGTGAATGAAGCAAGGAGTGTGTGAAAAGAAAGAGTTATATGGCGGTCAGTCCTCTCTGCCTACCCCTGCGGGGAAACGGCGTGATGGTTAGTTAGTTAGTTAACTACAGTAACTTTTGTCCCATCAATTTGATATTTTTTAAATTCGTTTTATTTTCTTCTTATATTTAAACCTGTACAGTACCTACCCAAACCACTTGCCCATCCTACTAAGATCTGAATTATGAAAACTTATTTTTTTAATGACGGTCATTCAGCGAAGATCATGTTTACTTTTGGGTTCCTTTTTTTCTCTTTCCCTCCCTCCTCCCGCCGCCCCACTTCTCGGCTTGTTCTTTTTTTAGTCTCGGAATTGAATGACTCAATTTCGTAGCACCGACTCGGGCGGGACGGCATTGCGTGTGGTCCCCGAGGCCCAGGGTCACCACCCGGCCAAGTAATTATAAACGACGGAGCCATTTGTTAATTTATAAAAAAAAAACTTTTCTGCGTGATATTGCAAAACTTTCTAGATTCACAAAAAATGATTCAATCATTCATCATTCATTTATATATGTAAAGACACGTTGTAGCGCTCTCAAAGTGGCAAGCAATAATCACGATAGTTGGTGTGATCGGTGTTTAATCCGATTTAGTACTAAACGGTCACGCGTCGCTTGAGGTCGTTTCAAGCAAGTATGGAACGCGGTCCGAACTTCGGATCTGTTTCGTTCATACACATATATTCTATGAATGTCTATCTTTGTCATACATGACCGATATTTGAATGATGAATTAACTGGTAACGCGTGTGTTTTGCTTGCCACATTTTGTGTTAATATTCTAACCCCCTTACTTATAAACGAGGTGTAAATGTTACGCGTGTTATAAGGTCGGAATAGCGATAAACTTGCTTTAAAACCACGGCTTATCTGTCTAATTTAATGGCCTACGTCCGGTGTAACTAAACCAACACTAAGTCGGCGCGTAAAAATCTAATAAGTAAGACGGTAAGGCTATAACGTGTCTATATACAGTAACGTCATTGGTTTTCGGGTTCTTTTTTTTAAAGAAAGACCAATATTCACGGGTTACGAATAACTAACTAACTAACTAACCATCACGCCGTTTCCCGCAGGGGTAGGCAGAGAGGACGGACCGCCATACAACTCCTTGCTTCATTCACATTCATACATACTCTCTTGTGATTCTGACTCTTCACATGACCCGATTCAAGTATTTGATTTACTTGATCGTGCCATGTCTTTCTCGGGCGTCCTCGACTTCTTCTTCCATTCACTTTCGCATAATACATTATTTTCTCACTCCTTTCTTCGTTCATTATTCATTCGCTCTACATGCCCAAACCATCTAAGCATCCCTTTCTTGATCCTATTCATTACGCTCACATCAGCCTTGCATTCTTTCCGGATATCCACATTTTCAATACGGTCACACATGGTTTTACCGCACAATCGTCTCAAGGATCTCATTTCCACAGCATTCAGTCTACTTTCATCCTTCCTCTGCCAGTTCTATGAATCACTGCCATACATCAGGGTTGGTATAAGCACTCCATTGTGGACTGCTAGCTTCGCTTCATTGGACAATTTCTTATTTGCGCCAACAGCGTTCAGTCCTCCATTAATGGAGTTTCCTGCATTCACCCTTCTTTTAATATCCTTATCAGCCTTTCCGTCTCTCGTAATACGAATAACTTGACAATATTTGAAAAACTCTTGCTGCCATCATAATAAGCGGAAGACGTTGGTCGTGCAATGATGGAGGACTTAGCTAGCGGAGGAATTGAGCCCACGAGGCCCGGGTAAGAACCCAACGCGTTCATCCACTCGGCTACTAACCGGTCAATTAATTAACGAGCTGAAATAATATGCAATTCTGCAAAACCATCTTAATTTTTGTAATGAACATCGCACAAGAGTCCCAAATGTCTGGAACTAGTAGGCCTATGGCATTCCCGATCGGGTATATTGTGAGGCTTAATGTAGTGGGTATGGGAAGGAGATGAGGAAGGGGAAGGTTGGGAAGTACCTGGCTATTTAGATCTGGTCACCAAAAGCGACGGCTTAAGCCATTTCAAACAATTTTTCGATTCTGAATGTTGGTCTTTCACCAGGTCGATTGTTAGAGAATCTGGAATCTACTACTTTATAACGGGTTTATAAATAAAGTTGTTAGTATGTTGCATTCACCAGTGAAGTTTCCTCTAGTAATAGATATTTTATAACCAAAATGGAAAAATAAATAAAATAATAATAAAAATTAAAACAGTAATAATAATTAATTAATCCTCTGGGGAATGTGGTATGCTGAAATGTGGATATCCGGAAAGAATGCAAGGCTGATGTAAGCGTAATGAATAGGATCAAGAAAGGGACGCTTATATGATTTGGGCATGTAGAGGGAATGGAGGAGCAAAATGAGTGTGAAAAGAATATATGAGGTGAAAATGAATGGAAGAAGAAGTCGGAGACGTCCGAGGAAGATATGGCACAATCAAGTGAGTCAAATACTTGAATCGAGCCACATGAAGATTCAGAATAACAGAAGAGTATAAATGTAAACGAAGCAAGGAGTGTGTGCCAAGGCAGAGTTGTATGGCGGTTCGTCCTCTCTGCCTATCCTTGCGGAGAAACGGCGTGATGGTTAGTAAGTTTAGCAACCCTCCTCTAGGGATGTGTTTCTTGCTGTTGTTAATTTAATAAATATAGTATCAATAATATCATTTAATTTTTTCTGACAAATTCGTTCAAATTTACATAATATTTTCTCGTTGTTAAATTAGGTTAAGGAACAGCACCCAAAAATACACACTTTTTGATTTTCTAAAACAAGCAATACTACAAATGATTTATCTGTTAATTCTATACAGGTAGTTAGGGAAATGTCTAAGGTTTCTAATGAATACATTTTTTTTACTGTTACCTTTTAAATTCTACACAAAATTCATACTTAAACTTTGGGCACAACGTTCGAAAATGGCTGGTTTGGTATTCAAACTGCACTTTTTACTGATATTTTGGTATGTTTTTTCGTTGAATTTAAAAGATTGCGGTTAATATTATTTACTAGAAACCTTAGACATGTTCCTGACTGCCCAAGTAGAATTAACAGATAAATCATGTGCATTAGTTTTATTCATCTTGTTAAAAAAATCATGAGTTTAGTCCATGTCTGTCTCACTAGGAAATTCCCGTGTCGAGACAGACGTAGTGTACATAAATGGTGTAATAAATTTAAATTTTAATAAAAAGTAATAAAAAAGGAAAAAGAAGAAATAAAGAAAAAGTTATTACATGGAGGGTACATTTTATAGATATTGTTTAGGAGTAAGAGATTGTGCACAAAAATAAAAAGTAATAAAAATGAAAAAAGAAATAAAAAAGAAAAAATTAATATGAAATAAAATGAATACAAGAACAAAGTTATTACGTGTAGGTTACATTTTACAGATATTGCTTAGGAGTATAGAGGTTGTGCATAAGGTACACCTGTAATGTTTTTGGATGTTTCATGATCTAGGTAAAGGTAAATATAGAAAATCAAAAATAGGTTTGAATATGCTAGAAAAGGAAAGATTGAAAATTGAAATATGCACGTCTAAGTAGGTGTTTTAGAGTAGTAAGCAATATTAGGACGACGTATTTTAATATTTTGTTGTTTATATTAGAATGCTACAAAGTGACGTTTAGCGCCATTTTGGGTACTGAGCCTTTAGTAATTTAGTATACAGCGCACTCGAGGTGATCTATCACAAAATATTGCTATATTAACCTTCTGTCATTATTATTACGAGATGTAATTAATAAATAAAATAAAAAATTGTTAAAAGACGTATTTTTAATTATTTATTTATTTCCTGATCTAATCACGGAGATTCTAGTCACCCCAGCATCCGCCCTGTGGTCCAGCTGTGATTCAGAGAGCATACAATACGTCTCGAAATGATCGCTCAATCTAGCCGCCATCGGTAGTACCTACTACCTACCTAGCCACGTACGAGGTATATGACGTAGACACTAGACGCCGTACACGCAACTCAGTGTACACGTATTGCGGATGCTGCATACATCTGGTACGTCAGAGTAATAATATACCGGAGCGAGCGCTTCTGTAGTCAGTATTGATGATTTTTGCCTGACTCGGGCGTGGCTAGGGCTAGGATAATTATACATCCATTCATAGCACATGACGGCATAATGTTTTTGTACATCTCTAAAACCATTTTTTCGCAGTATTGTGATAAACAAAAATATAGCATATAACATAGAGTTATGTCCAGTTATGTCACATATTAAAACGTGTGGGCGAATTCGCCGAGAGACGCGGGAGACGGATAACATTGCCACATACCTAAAAGCGGTGTGATATTTTGCGAAATTTTTGTTGTCTCTTTCTCTCTCATGACTTGAAAACCTGGAGAAAGTGATTTATCCCAAATGTGTATAGGTTGGGTAAAAATAATTAGCTCTCTCTCTATATATATTGTTACTCCAAGTCTGGTTCTAAATATACAAACTCATCCACTTGCTCCAAGTATTCATCATTCACAACTATATTGCACGCTGTTCTCGTACTCTCTCTTTCAAACACCATGACTTTGGACTTACTCACATTCATTATCAACTCATTCTGCATACACTGCATACTTGGTTCATCCTAGACACGAGAAACTGTAGATCTTCCATACTGTCAGCAATCAGCACCGCATCGTCCGCATACAATAGGCAAGATACTTTCAGATTGTGATATTAACTATAAATTATTTACTTTGTAGTTACGTAGGTAGAACTTTAAAATCTCCACCTAATAATAATAATATTTGAATGATTTGTTTGACGTCGTTTTTGTGAAAATTCACCTCAAGGGCGCTGTACAGATTTTATTTTCTATTATTAGATTTTAATTCCTAGTTTAAATAAGAAAATATACAGGAAAATACTTACCTGCAGCCTAATAAAGAACCTACCTTTAGTGTATTTCAGCAGACATTATTCTATATTTGAAATGGGTGGATTAAAGAGACTAACATTTTTTCTCGGCAAGTTAAATTACATCCCGTGATTTTTCACGGGTGACAATTAGTAAAATAAATAAAATAAAAAGTGCAAAGTTAGAGCAGCAGTCCACGCCGGAATTTAGATACTACTCTGTAAATGAAACGTACCTACGAAACGATTGTCTGTGTATTAATTGAATGCGACCGGGAGCCGAACTTTGAACCTTTACTTTCCGCACAAGGGCGTAAACCACTCAGTCAAACGGATCGTTACTCGAAATAAAATAAGCCACAAGCAAGTATTTATTTTATTTTTATTTTTATTTATTTGGGAAAACGTACAGTTTTATATACATATTGATATGTTGAGTAATTACATTTTTGGATTAACCAGTGAAGTTTCCGCTATAAACGATAAAAGCTATTAAAAACTGAAAAATTAAAAAAGAATACAATAAAAATAAATATCGGTTCATTTAGTTTTTAAGACACGTTAATTAAAATAGATTAAAAGTATATATCATACAAATGATAAGTTGAATAGAACTATGTAATAGATAATACTCAACGTATCAAAGTATTTCAACTTTACTATTCAATGTTAAATTGAATAAAAGATTTACTACTTAGTTAAAAACCAAATGTATTACCATAATATAAAAAAAAGTATTTTATGAAAATTATTAGTAATTTTTATTTTTATGAACGACCGGTTTCGCTAAGCCAAATCATGATGGTACAAAGTTAAACTAAACAAAAAATACATAGTTTGTGGTTATATATATTCATACATACAGAGGGAGAACACAATATAAAATAAAATAAGAGACCTTTTATTTATTTTTATATGAATACCTCACAAGAGTCTCAACTGCTCCCAACCGTCTAGAGCCAGTGAGACTATGGCATCCCCAAATAGGGTATGTTGTGAGGCTGAAGGTAGTAAGGAGGGGAATGAGATAGGGAAAAAGATGGTTGGGAAGTACCTGGATATTCAGATCTGGTCACCAAACACGGCTAAAGCCATTTCAAGTAACGTTTCGATTGTGAATGGTGGTCTTTCACCAGGGCGATACTTGGAGTATCTACCACTTTGGAACGTGCCGCAAATACACTTTTTATTATTTTAATATGAATTAAATGTGTTACGACAAATATTCATTAAATAAAAGTTATCGGCGCACGCCGGGTTTGAACCCGCGACCTTCGGATTCGTAGTTGAGCGTCTTACCACTCGACCATGGAGGCCGTCGAATAGTAAGAAAACAAAAAAATAACATTTTAATCGTAACAAAGAGACAGATAATATGAAATGAAAAAGGCGAAACGTCACTGAGAACGTGATAATAGAATACGAGAAATTTAACTAATATTGAACTACTGGTCAAATTTAAATGATTATTTAGAATATGATAATTCATTTTAATGGCTTTCTTTATATCTAGTGCATAAATAAACGTTAAAAAAATATTTATTTATTGACAGTATAGAGCTCACAACAATTTCCCGTTGCAGCAAAAAAAAACAGTGAGCTCTGGTATTAAGAGATTTGCGCAGCATTTTTGTCCGGATTTATACGTGAATGTAACTATTCATGAACTAACGACGTTTAAATAAAACAATTATGTGAATACCGCACAAGAGTCCCAACTGCTCTCAAACGTCTGGAGCCAGTGAGACTATGGCAACCCCAATTGGAGTATGTTGTGAGGCTGAAGGTAGTGGGGAGAGGAAGGAGATGGGGAAGAGGAAGTAAGGGAAGTACCTGTCTATTATTGCGCCGCGAATGTACTATATATCGTCGCCGGAAAGGCAAAAGGGCTGAAGCGCCATTTTGCAAAGTTTACACCAGAGCGCTTAAAAGTTTTTGTTTTTGTTTTACAATAAAATTCATAAGTCTTCAGTACCTGGTTGGATTTTTTTTGGAATTTAACCTGAAGGGACAAAAAGCTTTAAAAAGTCCCAAACTTGTGTCGCTTGAGTCGAGCCTTCTCCCGAATGGTAAATATATTTGAGATGGCTGAAGGGCCACAAAAGTCTTCAGATCCAAACGATCAAAGCAATCGATGCAGAAAAAATACTGATAAAAACTGCATATTTACCTATTTTTTGTCCAAAGCGTCGCTTGAGCCTTTTTGTTTTTCCGGTGATGATATATTATGTGCATCCTCCTATCTTAACAAACGGATTGCAAACTTTGGAGCACAGACGTCAGGTGGGAATGCTGTCCTTGTTCTACAGGTATTTCAATGGAAGATGCTCCGAGGAACTTGCGTCATTGATCCCTTCGGCACCGGTGCACAGTCGGGAAACTCGCCGAACGCGCGCCCAACATTTTTCATTTGTACACGGTTGACACTCAATACATGAGAACGAGTCGCTTTTACGACTCGTTCTTATGTTCAACAGCTCGGCTATGGAACAATTTGCGGCCTCTGTGTTTCCTCCCTCCTTCAACATGGGTCTCTTCAAGACCCAAGTTCACTTCTTCCTTTCCTCAAAAAGACCCTGCACACAGCATCCCCAAAGATGACATAGGCCCTGAGGTAAATGAAGTTATTGTAAAAAAATAAATGATCTACGGTAGATGCAGCTTCATTCAATAGTTCAATCGCTTTAAATATTGGCGTGTTTTGATACATTTTCGATTGAATTCTCTTCTCCAACTGCAGTGCCATTATCTCGGCGTAATATGGTGAATAGACGGTGCCTGTTCAACGCATAATGCTCGTCGATTCATGAATGGGTCGGAGGTATTCTAATCCCCGCGCAGAGCGAAGGATCACGTCACGTCTCGCTGTGAGGTCTGCATTATCTCACGGTGCTCTCGCCGGCTGCCCACGCGACTAGGTCTGGATAAGGAGGCTTCTCCGCTAAGAGACGAGAGAGCTGTCCAGCGGGCCGGTTGTTAGCGGGGAAACGCACGCACGGGCGGTAATAATGTGATAATTGTGCGGTTAGAACCTGTCGCAACAGATAGGTTATCTAGAAATTCGACTGTTAATTTAATTTATCTAATTGTATACGCCCAAGTGGACTTTTACATACAGAGGTACATTTAACAGTGATGCAACAATACACATGAGGGAGCGCTTCTGTAGTCAGTATTGATGATTTTTGCCCGACTCGGCTAGACCTGAGCGTGGCTAGGACTAGGGCTAGGGCTTAAAGTAACAATATATGGAGATATAACTAATTATTACTACCCAACCTATACAAATTTGGGATAAATCACTTTTTCAAGGGTTTTTACGTCGTACACCATGAGAAAGAAAGATACAAAAAAATCTCAAAATGGATGTATAAATACTTTAGCCCTAGTTCTAGCCACGGCCAGGTCTAGCCGAGTCCGGAAAACCTTCAGAAAAACTGACTACAACAGCGCTCTCTCGTATACTATTGCTCTGAGGGCTAGAGTATTTATACATCCATTCATAGCACATGTCAACATAATGTTTTTGTTTATTAATATAAACACTTTTTCACAGTATTGTTATAAAATCAAAAAAATATATATATAACCTAAAAAACCGTTGAGTTTAGTCTCATATCAAAACGTAGTGGGCGGAGACGCCGGAGACGCGGGAGACGGAGAACATGCTTACATACCGAATGGTAGTGCTATATTATGCGAAAACTTGTCTTGTCTCTTTCTTTCTTACGGTTTATAACGTAAAAACCCGAAGAAAGTGATTCATCGTAAATTTGTATGGGTTGGGTAAAAATATTTAGCCATCTCTCCATATATTTTTTCTCTGAGGATACAAGTGAAAATTATTTGCCAAGAATGAGTAGTAAACATAAAAATTCCAAACATTGTATTTCTTGGATACTTGGAGCAAGTGGATGAATTTGTGTATTTAGGAAGTATGTTTACGAGAAACGAAAAGTCCGAAAAGGATATTGAAAGAAGGGTGAATGTAGGAAACTCCATTAATGGAGGACTGAGCGCTGTTGACGCAAATAAGAAATTGTCCAAAGAAGCTAAGCTAGGAGTCCACAATGGAGTGCTTATACCAACCCTTATGTGTGGCAGTTAGGCATGGAGCTGGCAGAGGAAGGATGAAAGTAGACTGAATGCTGTGAAAATGAGATCCCTGTGCGGTAAAACCATGTATGACAGTATTAAAAATGTGGGTATCCGTACAGAATGCAAGGCTGATGTAAGCGTAATGAATGGGATCAAGAAAGGGACGCTTATATGGTTTGGGCATGTAGAGCGAATGAACGAAGAAAGGAGTATGAAAAGAATATATGATGCGAAATTGAATGGAAGAAGAAGTTCGGGATTTGAACCCATGACCTCTGGGTCAACGGAGGATGTCACGGAGGTCTTCAAATACCACCTGTAAACCATCTCTTCAACTTCCTTCACCTGTTTCTTCCACTAGGTTTACCACCTTGGAGTAAGAATAATTATGGAGAGAGAGCTAAACATTTTTACCCAAGCAATACAAATTTACAATTAATCACTTTCTTCGGGTTTTTACGTCGTAAACTGTGAGAGAGAAAGACACAAGACAAGTTGTCAAATAATATAGCACCACTTTTAGGTATGTAAGCGTTTTTTCCGTCTCGTTCGTTATGCGACATGACTCAACGGTTTTTGAGGTTAAATCTATATTTTTGTAGATAACGATACTGTGAAAAAGTGGTTCCACAAATAAACGCCACATTATGTCGACACGTGCTATGAATGGATGTAAAAAGGTGTGTCCATGAAAACCCTAGCCGCGCCCGAGTCAGGAAAAAAATAATAATCCTGACTATGCTGTTTCGCAAAGCTATCCCTCCTGGTATATTATTGCTCTGAGTTTAAGTCAGACACAAGGAGGAGAACATCTCTAAAAGCCAACAGTAGAATCAGCACGTTCATCAGTATAAAATACTAAACGGTTTTTTCAATTACCCATTAACGTAATTACTAATTAGTAACGTAGGTACATTTGACGTATCTATCTAATTAGTAGATGGACAGATTGGTAGGCGGGTACCTAGGTTAATATTTAATTGGATAATTAGTTAAATGTACCTGACATGCAAATATGGGTGGCCTAAAGAACCGGAGATTGATTCTTATCTGCGACATGTTCCTATGAATTACACACCTTCATCAATTTACTCGCTACCCACGATAATACGATCTTAATTGAAATTACTACAGAAATTAAACTTGGAGTCTGGGAGACCTTCAAATGGTTTAGGTAGGTACTTCTGGTGATAATCGTCACAAGAAGCTATTCACACAAGGCTAGAGTAGTCCACAATGCAGTTCTGATACCACCTCTGATTTTATTATTTTATGCCCCTGATAATTTTACGCGAGGCCGCCAACACAAGCTTCTATTTCTTCCCAGGTGCAGAACTAACTTACCGACGGTGATGCCCCTGGGAAGACTAACTAGGTTAATTAATTGCCTCGTAGGAAATTTGGATATTTTTCACACGAGCTACAAGTTTAAGCAAGAACTAGCTATTAAGTTCTAACTATATTATGTACTTCCTGAAAACTATTTTTTGTTTGTTTTTAAACTTCTTTTTACCTTAATCTTTGTGTAATTATGATTACCGTTTTTTTTTGTTTTTTGCAATGTTTTGGTGTAAAATTGTTTTTGCAAATATAATATAAATAAATTATAATTTTTGTTATGGTGAATACTGTACAAGAGTCTCGACTGCTCCAAACCGCCTAGAACCAGTGAGACTGTGGCGTCCCCAACTGGGGTATGTTGTGAGGTTAAAGGTAGCGGGGAGGGGTAGGAGATGGAAGGAGGAAGGTTGGAAAGGATTTTCAAATCTGGCAACCAAACACGACTAAAGCCATTTCAAGCAACGTTTCAATTCTGAATGGAGGTCTTTATATTGCTTCACAAGAGTCCCAACTGCTCCCAACCGCCTAGAGCCAGTGAAACTATGGCATCCCCGGTTGGGGTATGTTGTGAGGCTGAAGGCAGTGTGGAGTCCTTGCGGCTCTAGACGACTGGTAGCAGTTGGGACTGTTGTGCGGTATTAACTATACAAAATAAAAATAAAAAACAAACTTACGGTTTGTTCCATCACTATTTATGTATTTCAACTGTCAACCACTTTTGGAAGATCATTTCTCTGGTCTTCCGCGAGGACAATGGTTGACCGTAAACCGCTGACAGTTGATATTAAAATATTGTTCTGCAACAAAGTATCTGTTTAATGTCTTCCAACAATGGCAAACCGCAATGCAGAAGCTTTTTACCAACGTGCAAAAAACGAAAGTGTGCGTAGCATTATTGAAAATAATTTTTGAACCCATATCGCTTCCTGCCCATAATTTTTTGCAATATCACACCCTGTATAATATAATTTTGACCACACAAGTACGCCACCCCATAAAGAGGTGATTTATCTTATTATTCACGCCGTTAATAAAATATAAATAACGTTTAACGACACTTCTGCAGCGCCGTAACTCTTTTCTTGGACCGTCCGGACACTCGAATGAGGGGTACTTCGGATTTGTAATTCACACACCAAAGCACACAGAAACACGCACCAATACACATATCTACACACCAAAGCACAAAAACACCCATAAACCTCCCACACAAAGTTATTATCCATGACGATACGAGCAATATTAATAATATTTTATGTTTGCTGTATCGTGTTAGTTTATTAACTTTTTTATTACGAGATAAGGTTTTAAGAAATGCAATATGCGGTAAACAGACTTGCGCAGATTTAAAAAAACGTATTTCATGTAAACTAAACCTAGAAAATATCAATGAATTTCGGTCGAAACTGAAAACTTACCTTTTCAGACTTTCATATCCTTAAATTCATTAAAAGAATCTCAACATAATCTTTCTCTCGAAGAATCACATTTAGATATACAATTTTTAACCAAATCTTGTACGGTACGACAAATTCAGAAAGTTTATTTTTCAATTTCGCTCCCATGCCCTAAATCGGGGAAAAATTATCATGATTATAATTTTAAGTTAATAAGTGTGTCAATCTGATGGGACCTGCCAGGTAAGTATGTTCCTGTATATTTTCTTATTTAAACTGGGGATTAATATGTAATAATAGAAAATAAGATCTGTACAGCGCCCTTGAGGTGATTTTTTACAAAAACGGCGCTTTACAAATCATTCAAATATTATTATTATTATTATAATAATCATAAAAAAATATATTTCTAAAAATACCAGTCGATTGAAAGCATGTTAGAGAAAGAGACAAGACAAGTCTTCACATAATATTGCAGCTTTTCTAAGTATGTAAGAATGTTCTCCAGTCGCGCTTAATTCACATCATCGAGTCGTTTAACTTACGTAAACGGATTTTGAGGTTATTTCCTATATTTGTGTTGATCAAAAAACTTGCAGTGATTATACAAATATATCAAACATGATGGTGATATGTGCTATGCGTAAGTGTTCAAATAAGACCAAACAAAGATTATAAAACATCTCTTTTCAGAGGTATTTCAACCGTTTTAAATATTTTTGACCGAACTCTGGAATTTTTACATTTTTAATGACATAAAGATATATAAAGACATAAAATCAATAAAAATCTTCCAACATTATTTAGACAATATTTCTCTAATTAGTGTTTGTGTGATATTTTGACTTTATTAATCATTTTAATGGTGTATTGATATTGTTTTCTTTAATGTATTCAAATATGCTTATTAAAAATGTCTCGATTCTATGTGGGCGGTAACTAATAGGCTATCCAACATCTTTTCATAAATCTTTGTCTCTTTCTATCGAGTCAGTATATAGTCAACCGTCTTGACTACACTGTGCCGCAAAGGTACCTCTCCATATATATTCTTACTAGGTTATTATCTGCTAAGTCCTCTGGGCACTGGTTTATTTGCCTTGTAGTTGTTTGTGTTACAGGCAATTCACTGGTTACCCCGGCAGGTGCAGTACCGCGAGAGTAGCAACATTGCTCTTGCTTAATTGGCGACAGGTGTGGAGGCTTCACATGGCGGCCCACAAGTCACTGACATTTTCATTAACAGAGAATGGCTAATTCTTCTTTGTCAACAACCTCAAAATACAATGACATATTTTTATTTTCTCAAAGTCCAGATGCCTGTATTTCTACTGGCCTACCTAACTCATTATTTCAAAAAGAATATCTTGGCACTTATTCTCGATTCTTTGCCTCATTCTTAAAGATTGTGGTACTCATAATAATAATAATAATAATATTTGGACGATTTGTATAGCGCCGTTTTTGTGAAAAATCACCTCAAGGGCGCTGTACAGATCTTACTTTCTATCATTACATATTAATTCCTAGTTTAAATAAGAAAATATACAGGAACATACTTACCTGTCAGGTCCCATCAGATAGACACAATTATTAACTGTCCTGATGAACAAGGGTCCTTCACTTCTCGCGGTTTAAGAAAAAAATATAGTGAATATCGCACAAGAGTCCTACTGTACAACTGTTTTCAACTGTCTAGAGCCAGTGTCACTATGGCATCTAAATATGGTCGATATTCTTGTCCCGGTTAAAAGGAACCAGTTCCCAGCCGGTCACTGGAACCGTCGATATTATTTCTCCGAGGAACCGATATTTTCGCAGATAAAAATATCGAACCTTTGTCCGTTCTTTTCATGTTTTTTTGGGCCAGGAAACGGTTCCAGTTCTTTTTGTTTTGGAAATTGATAGCAACCCTCTCCCCACCCCCCATGAAAGCTGGTCACCGGTAACTGGAACCGCAGGTACACCCAATTCTGATATCGACCATCTCTAATGGCATCGCCAAATGGGGTATGTTGTGAGCTTGAAGGTAGTGGGAGGGGAAGGAGATTGGGAAGTACCTCTCTATTCAGATCTGGTCACCAAACACGGTTCAACCCATTTCAAGCTACGTTTCATATCTGAACGGTGGTATTTCACCAGGGCGATACGTAGAGCACCTACCACTCTGGAACGTGTCGCAAATATAGTACATTGTATTTTATATGAATTAAATATCATATTAATAAAAAAAATATATTTTGTACACGCCGGGCTTGAACCCGCGAACTCTGGATTCGTAGTCGAGCTTCTCACCACTTGACCACGCAGGCCGTTGACTATAAAACAAAAAAACTTCTTAGTTTTGTGTAAATATCTAAAGTAACGAAATTTCTCCAACGGTGAGTTCTGGAGCGTTGAAAATAAAATGTCTGTCATGAGCTATGGAGCTGTGAAAAAACATTTATCCTTCGAAAATAAGATTTTTTAGAATTTTAAGTCAGAGAATAATATTTGCGAATAAATCTTCTTATTATCTTTTAATTTTTTTTTGAGCTTTTGTTATTTGTTGTATTCACCCTGTTTGCATTTTTAGAATCGTTACCTAATAATACTTTAATATTGATGTTTTTAAGAACCAATACGTCTTCAATAGTATATCCTTTCATTTGCTTTAACAATCTTTTACACCCTTGACATCTAGTAAATAGCCATATTAATACCAACATCTGAACAATCTTTCATAATTTATGATAATAATCTTGATTTTAAATAATTTTAATTTGTACACATATCTGCTACATATTGTTTTCTCCTTGTTATAGAAGTTAGGCAATTTAGTGCGAAGCTCAATTGAGGTAAACTCACACAACACTACGCCATATAAATTCGCTGTTATTATTATTATTGGAAAAAAGCGTTGAAACGTCTAATTTGGCTGAAAAAAACTCTAGTCACTTTTACTTTGAGAGATTTTTCCGAAGTTTGAATGATAATTTTATGGTTAGCTTTTATATAAAACTGGTGGCCAGAACCTAGGCACCTATTATGTATCCATTTACAATACGAGTGCAGAAGAAGAATAGAGCCTTTGAAAGATTGAACAAATTACCAAGTATCTGCCATCAACATTGGACAGCAGAGAATATCACCCAAATTCAGTAATTAAAAATTAGGCGATCGCCAAACAAAATTATTTATTTATAAATTATAATAACGTCCAATTACAAAAAAGACATATAAAAGTCGAAATGGACAAAAGACCAACAGAGAAAGAATAACACATCCATAATAATAAATGAAGCGATGACAAAAATAGGACAAAATAAACACAAGAGAGAACATTCAAGCCATAGTCTAGTAAAAGTTTTGGTAGAGTCGTAAATAATGACAAAAATCATTTAGACTGCAACCAAAAATTTCAAGACGATGGTTTGAGTCAACAAGTCTCGACATTCTGGACATCGAAGAATTATACCCATAATTAGTATGGTGATGATTGAGGAACAGCAATTCATTGTTTCTAAGTCTACGGTCTATTTATTTCTATCTAGTCTATCTTATCCGGCAATATATATATTTTTAACGGAGTTGAAATCGGAGTCGGAAATTGGAGTCTATTGAAATATTTTATCGGTGAGTCCGTCAAGAAACGCGTTGGTTTTTTTACAAGTCTTTTTGAATTTGTCAGAAACTTTTTAAATACCCTATTGTTGAACCAGTTGGTTGATTCCAACGCCACAGGAGGTCTCAAATTAACCAAAATGTAAGTGCATCGCTGCCTAGTGGTAACACATTCGCGCCGGGAATTCGTCTCCCGTCGAGTGCAAAATAAGTTTAATATCTCAACTAAAAACATTGACATAAGAAAACCTTCAAAAGTCAGTTCTGGCATTGTGAAATTTGCCCAGCTTGACTGTCAAGAATTCAGCTCGCAGCGTCATTTCTATCACGTATGTATCTTTGAAATAATTGTTCAAAAGAAAGACAATTGACGGTCTCCATTGTCGAGTGGTAAGACGCTCGAATACGAATCCAAAGGTCGCGTAATAACTTTTATTTAATTCATTTGTGCAACACATTTTAATTAATATAAAATGATATAAAGTAAATCTGCGGCACGTTCCAGAGTGGTAGATACTCTAAGTATCGCCTTGGTGAAAGACCACCATTCAGAATCGAAACGTTGCTTGAAATGGCTTTAGCCGTAATTGGTGACCAGATCTGAATAGCCAGGTACTTCTCAACCATCCTCTTCCCCATCTCCTTCCCCTCCCCACTACTTTCAGCCTCAGAACATATACCGATCGGGGATGCCATAGTCTCACTGGCTCCATACGGTTGGGAACAGTTGTGAATCTTGTGCGGTTTTCACCGTTAAAAAAAATGGTTGTCCGGGAAAACACAAGAACTCCAAAGATCAGTTCTGGCGTGATGAAATGTGCACAGCTTGACTGTCGAGAATTCAGCTCGCAGCGTCATTTCTATCATAGAGTATTGATAATTGAACTAATTTTTCAAAAGAAAGATATGACGCTATGCTATTTGCTCTATATTTTTCAATTGTTTAATTATCGAAAAAATACTTTCAAAAGCATAGATAATAGAAACAAAAGGTTTTGTTATCTGAGTTCAAAACTCTGGCCATTTCGTGAAATGATTTCTTTTTGAATAGCAGCCCTAGAGTATAGAGTGGTACCTATCCAAGGCAGTGTAGTCAGTTTTTGATGATTTTTACCGGACTCGGCGGACCTGGGCGTGGCTAAGACTAAGGTTAGGATATTTATTTATTTATTTATGCTTGATCTAAGCGAAACCGGTTTGTTTAAAACATTATAACAGTCGACCGGTCGGTAGTTGAGGGGACAAACGCGTCGGATTCCCGGGCGTCGTGGGTTCAATTCCTCTGCTAGCTAAGTCTTCCATCATTGCACAAGCAACATTTTTCGCTTATTATCATGGCAATAGGAGTTTTTCAATGTTGTCAAGTTATTCGTAACCCCGGAATGTTTATCTTTCTTTAAAAAAAATCCGTTTATTATTTGAATTATCAGATACTTTTTTTTATGAGGCACTAGGCAGTGTAATACTTTTAAGTAAAGCCTTAAAAAAAATAGCCGTCTGTTGTCGATTATAATACGTAATGTATGCAGAACTTCTTACCTAATTACGAAGGTAATTTATTCCTCGTTCACCTGTTTTTTATAATTCCCAAACAGTCTTATCTAAAAGCTATTATAAATTTTGACCATTATTTACGTTTAAAAACCTATAAAGGAGCTTTAATAACACTAATTATTTTTTATAATGATTCGTCCATAAAGTCGCTAAAGTCGTCAAAGAAAATAATGGTATTATAATACCATTAACAATATCATTTATTAGTAGATCATTAAGTCATAAATACCATTAAAAGACTTTTTCCGTCCGCTTTTGTTGTGGTCAGGAATCCCGCAAGGATGAGATTTAGACCCTACGCTTTTATTATTGTTATCTCCTTTTGAAGTTCGACCCCCGTCAACACTATTAGTCGTGATGAAATTTGAAGAGTAATTGAATCCGTTATCAAGAAGATGTTTCAGAAATACCACCACTGTTCTACGGAGGCCGTGATTATTTGTTTGATTTTTTTTTTTTTTGGAAAAATATAGGACGAAAGTAAGTGTGTTTGGTGGGACGTTTGGCAAGCAGTCAAGCTTGTGGGATTTGAATCCCACAGCGGAAACTATCTTTATTTCTTTTCAGAACAACCTATTCTTATGAACTCCCAGCATCTGGATGTACGTACCAGCAAAAACTAACGAATGATGAGTTCTGGCGTAGAAAAAATTAACACTTTTTTGCCGTATGGAAAGTGCAAGTGAATTTTGGTATTTTCACCTCATTTCCACAATTAGCTATGGAGTTTTGAAATATCTGATGAAACTAGATGGTAAAACTAGTTTTTTAAAGTAAAAACAAACATATAAATAATGTTTCACCATACTCTTACCGCACAAGAGACCCAACTGCTCTCAACCGTCTAGAGCCAGTGAGACTATGGAATACCCAATCGGGGTATGTTATGAGGCTAAAGGTAGTGGGGGGGAAGAGATGGAGAAGAGGAAGAGGAAGGTTGGAAAGTGCCTGACTATTTAGATCTGCTCACCGAACACGGTTAAAGCAATAGCTTTAATTTGCTTGAAATATCAAGCAACGTTTCGATTCTGAATGTTGGTCCTTCACCAGGAGGGTACCTAGAGTATCTACCAATCTGGAACATGCTATAAATATTCAATATTTGCACCCGAGGCCTTTGAATTATTAGCCCAGCATCTTAAACACTCGACCACAGAGGCCGTCAAAGAATGGTGATCTATTTTTATTTTTTCACAAATTTGAATGAAATACGTTAAACCAGTAATGATTGGTAATCAACGGATTTTAATCAAATTTCGGTGGTCTTTTACCGGGCGATTCTAAGAGTATCTACCACTCTGGAACATGCCGCAAATATACTTTAAATTTTTGCATCAATTAAATTTGCTATTAAACATGTTAATTAATTAAATAAAATTTATTTGCGTTCGCCGGGTTTGAGCCCGCGACCTCTGGATTCGTAGTGGAGCGTCTTACGACTCGACCACGTTGGTAATGCCACGTTTCTGGAACCAGTAGATATATTCTTAATCGGCTTATATTTTTTAAATCCATTAGGCCCGAAATGCCACCGAATTACGCTAGGCATTCACCACCACCCGCAGCAGAGGCTAGGTGGTCGGTGCTGGCGCAGCTAGGCGGAACAGGAAGGTGGCACACACACACGCCCAGCGGGAGGCTGTGTGTGGGGGTGGGGGTGTGTGAGTGTATAACTAATAAGTCTCTGACTGCCATCGGTCACTAATTGGACCGGTCCTCTGGCGGAGCGATCATAAACTATTCTACCGTTTTGTATCGAATTATTCGGATTTGTAATTTTATATTTTTAATAATATGTGAATATCGCACGATGCTGCTCATACTCTCCGGAGCCAGTGAGACTATGGCGTTCCTGATTGGGGTATGTTGTGAGACTGGAGGTGGTGGGGAAGGGTGGGAGATGGTGAGGAGGAAATTTGGGCAGTATATGTTTTATATCTCGTTGTTTATTTTTTTTTCCAATTTATTTATTTAAAAAAAAACGGACTACAAAAAAAAAAACGAAATACGAAATGGGAAAAAATGGCAACAGAGAAAGAACAGCACATACATAATATTAAATGAAGCAATGATAAAAATAGGATAAACAAAACATAAGAAAGAACATTCAAATCAAAGCTAAGGTCAAGTCAAAGTTTTGGTAGAGTCGTAAAGAATGACAAAAATTATTTAGACTGCTACCAAAAATTTTAAGAACATCTGCATTTAGATAAACACCCAAGAGTTTCACGCCATTTCTAGAGACGATGTCACAACTAATGTTATATACATACTTCTAAATCACGACATCTTGATAAACTGTCTACACTAGGTTTCTCTATACGACAGCTAAACTTTTTTGCTAGTTACTTTGCGGACAGAAAACAATTCGTATCACATGGAGTATTCACATCCAATTTGTTTTTTGTACGATCAGGAGTACCCCAAGGTTCTAATTTAGGCCCGCTCCTCTTTTCCATATTTATTAATGATATTTCAGAGGTAATTCTGCATTCTAGGTCTCTTCTATTTGCTGATGACCTAAAACTTTTCATTGAAATACAAACTTTAGAAGACTGCAATCGACTTCAGTCAGACATAGATAGAATTGTTGACTGGAGTAAAAAGAATAAGATTGAGTTCAATATATCTAAATGTTTAATTTTGTCATTCACTAGGGCGTTTCATACCTGGTACTACCGGTATACGATGGACAACCTATGTTTAAAACGTGTCTCCACTATGAAGGATCTCGGAATCATGTTTGATAGTAGGCTGACATTTCATGCTCACATTGAGATGGCTTGTGGCAATTCATTGAGAATGCTGGGTTTTGTCTTACGCACCGCAAGGAAGTTCAGAGACACCCGGGTTCTCAACATTTTATATGACTCATTAGTAAGGAGTAGACTTGAGAGTGGGTCGATCGTTTGGAGTCCACACGAGGTCAAGTACTCCCTCATGTTGGAGAAGGTTCAGAAGAAATTTCTGAGATTTCTTTACTTGAGGGAGTACGGTTACTACCCGTGGCTCTATCCTACCGACTTTCTCTTGGGCATGCTCGGAACTTACCATCTAGAGGTCAGAAGGGATGTGTACATTGCAACACATTTCTTCAGATTGATTCGTGGATGGTCTGAAAACTCAGCTATCATGGAGAGCATTCATTTCTATGTTCCAGATGGTTATCTTCGCCATCGGCAGCATAGGTTGTTTTATCTCCCGGCCTGCAGGACCAACTTGCCAATGGTCATGCCAGTGGGGAGGGCAATCATGTTGTTGAATCGAATCGCTTCGGATGTCGATATATTTTGCATAAATGAAGCTTCGTTCAAACGACAAGCATTCCTGCTATTTGTATAATTATTCCTTGGTTTTATTTTATTTTTTTTTTTTATACATCATTTGGATGAAAAATTATGTTTAAATTGTCTAATTTTTTACTGTTTTATTTTTACTGTCTTTTACTTTGCATTCATTGCAATTTATATTTTTTTAGAATTAATTGTTTTATATTTATGAATATTGTGTATTAATACACTTACTCGCTCTATTTAAAAACGCCTTAAAATAAAAATTTTGTAATGTTTTTAAATTAATAAATAACTGAATACTGAATACTGAATACTACTTGATATAACATACTCATGTATTTTATATAGGTCTTGCAGGCTATTTTTAATTTGTTACTTCGTATAATTTTCATGGTTTCCGGCAGCGCATTGTAAAAATTCATCTCTTTATAGAGTAAACTGTTTTGTTTATTGGATTTATTCTTTCTGGTAGTCTGATTTCTTTGCATTTCCTTGTACTACGTCTGTGAATATCCACGTTGTAAATAATTTGGTAATAAGTTGGTTATAAGTTTTATTTTTACTTTTATTGAATGTGTAAATATTAATGTTTTTAATGTTAGCATCTATTTCACTGTTAGTTACAAGCTATAAGTCCTTATTGTAAGTCACTGGTTGAAATTATTAGGTGTAAGCCATTAGTAATAAATCTTAACGGTAAGTTATTAGTTATAAGCTTAAGTAATGAATTATAGGTTTGATAAATTAATTTGTAAAGCGCCCTTGAGGTGATTTTCCCACAAAAAACGGCGCTATAAAAGTTATCCATTTATTATTATTATTATGGCTTGCATTAATAAATCTCAACATTCTGGACAGTGGAGAATGATACCCATAGTTAGTAGAGTGATGATTGAGGAACAGCAATTCATTGTTTCTGAGTCTACAGCAATTTTTTTTTCTTTATTGTCAGATGCTTAGAAATTAAAAAAAAATCGTAACATTCCAGGGTTACGAATAACCTGACAATATTTGAAAAACTCCTACTGCCATCATAATAAGCGGAACGTGTTGCTTGTGCAATGATGGAAGATTTAGCTAGCATTGGAATTGAACTCACGACGCCCGGATGGGAATCTGACGGGTTTGTCCACTCAGCTGCTAACCGGTCGAAAAAATTAATTAGCAATTTCAAAACTATTAATTGTATTATTGACTCACCTTCTTTGTTGCAACTCACCCAGTTTAACATCCCTTGCTGAACTCAGAAACAATGAATTGCTGTTCCTCAATCATCACTCTACTAATAATGGGTATCATTCTCCACCATCCGGAATGTCGAGACTTGTTAACTCAAGTCATTTGTGAAATTATTGGTACCAGTCTAAATGATTTTTGTCATTCTTTACGACTCTACAAAAACCTTGAGTTGACCCCGGCTTTTACTTGAATGTTCTTTCTAGTGTATATTTTCGTAATTGCTTCTTTTGAATATTATGTATGTGCTTCACGTTATGTTTTTTTTTTTGTAATTGAACAATAGTCCGTTAGTTTATGAATAAATAAATAGCGTGAAATTTAGTGGTGCCATGTCAATATATCCGAGATCCGAAAAGTTAAACGTTCGAGCGAATATGCTTTATCCACAGAAGACGGTTGACGAGCCCTGCCTATCTTAATTTCCAGTAATCTCTCAATTAAGTGGTACCAGTGAGCGGGCCGCGGTCTCCACAAAGGGGCCGCATAATCATTACGGCTGTTTTTACCGTCCGCAATAATACCTACATAATATTCCTTACAATAATTTAGTGTGGCGGCCACCCAAGTTTTACAACCACTGGTTTCTGATGTTTGTTGATAAACTAATGATACATAATAATATGACTTTATATGAGCCAATAAAGATTGTTTGCTTTTGATATTAGACGAGTGTCAGGGATGCGTACATCCGAATATATGATAACATTATACACCGCGTTTCAGGGTGGTACCGCCGTTTCTCCACAGGGGTAGGCAGAGAGGACGGACCGCCATACAACTCTGTTTTGGCACACACTCCTTGCTTCATTCATACATCGTCTGATACATACTCTTCTGTTATTTTGACTCTTGACATGACCCGAGTATTTGATTCACTTTATCGTGCAATGTCTTCTTCTGGCGTCCCCGACTTCTTCCGTTCACTTTCGCGTCATACATTCTTCAAAGTCTTCTTTCTTCGTTCATCCGCTCTAAATTTCCAAGCAAACTAAGCGTCCCTTTCTCAATCCTATTAATTACGCTTACATCAGCCTTGCATTCTTTCCGGATATCCACATTTTTAACACGTTCACACATGGTTTTACCGCACATACGCCTCAGGGATGTCATCTATACAGCAGTCAGTCTACTTTTATCCTTCTTCTGCTAGTTCCATGCCACAGTAAAACATGAGTCAGTTTCATGGTCGAGTGGTAAGACGCTAGACTGCGAATCTATGACTCTTCACATGACCCGATTCAAGTATTTGATTTACTTGATCGTGCCATTTCTTCCTCGGGGGTCCCCGACATCTTCTTCCATCCATTCACTTTCGCATTATATGTTCTTTCCCATTAAAGTTATTCTAACAAAGCAACTCTACTTTCCAAACAAATTAGATATATTTTGTTTGAAAATTGTAGAAAACTTGTATTGTGGCCGTAGCTTTACAACAGATCAATCGTTAATCACATCATCGAAGCCAACATGGCAAAGATAACATACTGACGTTCGACCGGTTAGTAACTGAGTGAACAGACGCGACAGATTCCAATCCAAGCGTCGTGGGTTCAAGTCCTTCATCATTGCAAAAGTAACATCTTCCCCTTATAATAATGGCGGTAGGAGTTTTTCAAATGTTCTCAGGTTATTCGTAAGCCGAGATTTTTTGCCTTTTTTTAAAACAAGATAAAATAAAAGAGATCCCAATTTTTTTTGATATAATATTCCCATTTTTAAAGTGAATACCGCATTAGAGTCTCGACTCTTCCCATCTTTTCGGAGTCAGGGGGACTATGGCATCCCCAATTGGGGTATGTTTTGAGGCTGAAGGCAGTGAGAAAGGATGAAGATAGCAAAATGAAGAACGGGAAGTACTTGGCTATTCAAATCTAGTCACCAAACACGGTTAAAACCATTTGAAGCAACGTTTCGATTTTGAATGCTAGTCTTTCACCAGATCGATATTTAGAGTATCTCTAGAACGTGCCGCAAATATGTTACACATTTTTTTAAATATTAATTAAATGAGAATGAATAGATACATATTAATTAAATTAATTAATTAATTAATTTTAATAATTTACTAGCAATGCTTTAATGTTTAACAATTACCTATAATGTAATAAATTGTTTTGTTTTCACAATGTCCCTTGTAAAAAAGTGCATTTAACTAATCATAGTGTTTTCTGTTTGTTTTAGGGAGAAGTAAGTAACTGCATACCGCTAAATACCAACTACCAGCACCAACTATAACTTGTAACTATTTGGTTATATTAAATCTGCAGTAGGTCTGTATTGTGTTAATTATTAACTTATTTTGTACTAACTTTACATATTTGTGTTTTGTGATTCATACGTGTTTTTGTTTTGTATGCTTGCCCAAAGATTTGTATAGTATTCCCTTTAGTTGTGTAGTTTATTAGACGTATTGATTTTTGGTTTTTTTTTGACGTGGGTTTGACTCTCGTTCAAAAAATTCTAAAAGTGTAAATAAGTGGACATTTTCGGTCTTGGTGTTGCTGTTGCTTACAAAGTTTGAAAGATCTTTCAACAGGGCTGTCGTAATTAGTAAGGGGCACTGATGTAGATGTCTGTTCAATTGGTATTTCTAATTGCATCGGGTTAAAACCTAATACATAGTTCATCCAAATATTTTTCCCGAACCTTTGGTACTCGGCACAAAGTTATTGGAAATGCTTTGAGCAAGAATAAAAAGAGATTTTTTTTTTAAATACCAGGGTATTCGGATCTTGCTTCTGAATATAAAGTGAGCTCCATCAGCACTGGACAATTCGCTAATACAAGAGTAATAATTAACTGAAACTACTGTGCACATCCTAAACACATATTAATATAACTAACGTAGGTATGCGTTTAAATAAAGAAAATATTTCGGCCATCGCTAGGGGAACAATACAATGTCACAGAAGTAATCATTCAAAGATGCCACTCCTCGCGGTTTTTAAACTTGCGTGCTTTTTTTATATTTTTTAAAGTGAATACAGCACCAGAGTCCCAGCTTCTCTAAACTGTCTAGAGCCAGTGAGACTAAGGCATCCCCAATTGGGGTATGTTGTGAGGCTGAAGATGGTGGAGAGGGTAAGGAGATGAGGTAGATGAAGGTTGGGAAGTACCTGGATAATCAGATCTGGTCACCAAACATGACTAAAGCCATTTCAAGCAACGTCGCGATTCTGAATGGTGGTCTTTCACCAGGACGATACTTAAAGTATCTACTACTCTGGAACGTGCCGCAAATAAACTTTTTATTATGTTTATATTAATTAAATGTGTTGTAACACATATTGATTCAATAGAAGGTATTGGCGCACGCCAGGTTTGAACCAACGACCTTTGGATTCGTAGTCGAGCGCCTTTCCACTCGACCATGGAGTCACCCGTCAAAACCGTGATTGGTGCAAATTTATCTCATTTATTTACCTCAAATATGTGACTTTGTTCATTGATGTGTGCTGTAACCTCCTCGATGGTAAGCCAGCATCCGATAAGAGGAATTTCCATACTGCTTTGCGTTGCAACGCGTTCCCGCATAACTATTTATGGCGTCAATTTAAGGGATTTGTTCTACTTGGACAGTTGAAGCATGATGAAAAATTTAACAAAATGTAAACTCTGGATCAGACTCAAAATTTCGCCATGGACCTGGTAAATTCATGTCATTTTAATTTTAATTGTAATCTGTGCACATTCTATGATAACCTTTTTTGCAGCCACCGGCCTCAACGTTCACTAGTCTCTTGGTGCAATGTCTTAACTAATTTTTGAATACTTCTAGAGATTGAATTGGTTAAGATATTGCATCACGAGATATGGACATATTTTGCATCGTTTTGTTTGTTTGTCTTGTCTTGTCTTTGATGGATATTTATTTTGTTTTGTGTTGCCTTATTTAATACTGGGTTTTTTCATTGTTCCACGTCTAATTTTGTTTGGATATTTCTTTGTTTGTTTTGGTGTTTGGTGATTTTGTCCCTTTTTTCTAATGACTGTTAAAAAAATTGCTTAGAGATACCCCTGTAGCAATTTTAAAAATTGATTCATTTGTTTTGTTTGTATGTACCTAGATAATGTTTGAACTATTATCAAGAAGAATGTTTGAATTCTTTAACATTGTAGTTAGTTTTTATTGTGTGAATATACAATAATTTGATAGACAATCCATTCCTCCTGGAATGCTATAAGTTGTTTGTGCCAAACAACTACTACCAGGGGCAACACTACGATCTGCAGTGTATTCCACATGACAAAACAGACGTGTTGGCTCAGCACAGCATGGTACTACTAAATAACATGTCTCTTGATATCTTCAACATAAACCTTATGGATTTCAAAAGGCATGTTAGCAATATCTCTTGATACATTTTTTTTTATGTTACTGTTCGTGTCTATTGTAAATGAACGCAGTCTGTAATACACAATTAAAAAAAAAAATCACTTACCAAAAGATAGGGTAATATCTTTTTCTTAATTATTCGGTTATCTTGGGTGTTATTTTTTACCAATGAATCACTAGTACACTAAATGTTTCTTCGAATAGAATTTTTTTTTTAATAGAATAAAAAACCCATCTTTCTTGATAAACCAATTCTTTTTGGATTTAATTTGTTAGATTCCGGAAATTCTTAAAAAAAAGGATCTCTCAGTGCAAATAGACCACAAACCTCCTGTTAACATACTCGTACAATACCCCAGGATATGGTATCGCTCCCGGCATCATCAGGGATATTTTCTGTCCTTAGGCCCCCGTACCCGGCGCCCCAAAAAGAGCCCCGGAGATAAGAGCCCCGGCACCACCCGGGAGGAGGAGAAGCGGCCCAGGACGGCGTTCAGCGGACCGCAACTTGCGAGACTAAAGGTACAAATATACATACAGCATCGATAAAACACCTGCTAATTAGTTGAATTACCTATAAAATCAATATATTTTTAATATTTGATAGAGTGATTTAATAAAACAAATTTATAACTTTATTCCACTTTTTTATTTTTTGACTGGACCGGTTTCAGCCTATAACGGCCATCTTCAGACTAGTACAGGTTCTTCAGGGGTAGTAAACCATGGTTTACTACCCCTGACATCCCAAAAATAGTATATAAGCCATAGAAAAAGAACAACCTGTACTAGTCTGAAGATGGTCGTTATAGGTTGAAACCAATCCAGTCAAAAAATAAAAAAGTGGAACAAAGTTATAAATTTGTTTTATTAAAACATTAAAATGAAATTCCACCATGAATTGACAGTTACAAAATTAGATTTGATAGAGTATTTTTTATGTGAATACCGCACAAGAGTCTCAACTGCTCCCAACCGTCTAGAGCCAGTGAGACTATAAAATCTCAAATAGGGGTATGTTTCGAGGCTAAAGTTAGTGTGAGAGGGGAAGGAAATGAGGAAGGGGAAGGTTGGTAAGTACCTGGCTATTCAAATCTGGTCATTAAACACCGCTAAGCCATTTTCAGCAACGTTCCAATTCTGAATGGTGGTCTTTCACCAGGGAGATACTTAGAGTATCTACCACTCTGGAATGTGCCGCAAAGATACTTAATTTTATTTTATATCAACTAAATGTGTTTAATATTAATAAAAATAAAACTTATTTGCGCACGCCGGGTTCAAACCCGCGACCTCAGGATTCGTAGTCGAGCGTTTTACCACTCAATCATGCAGGCCGTCGATTTAACACAAACCTATTGGAAGGTTTCTTTCTAAAGAATTCAATTGTGAATTTTGAACGTGTATTCAATTAACTACGTAAGGTTGTTTAAAAAATGAGAAATTATAGAAGATGGGTTGTATTTTAGATCGAATCACTCTTAAGTTACAACTGGTGTAAGAAGTGAAAGAGGAAATGTCCACTTTGACAATATATTTCTTGTCCACAGCACGAGTTTGCCGAGAACCGCTACCTTACCGAGCGCCGTCGCCAGCAGCTCTCAGCAGAACTCGGCCTGAACGAGGCGCAGATCAAGATCTGGTTCCAGAACAAGAGGGCGAAGATCAAGAAGGCGAGCGGACAGAAGAACCCGCTGGCCCTGCAGCTGATGGCGCAGGGGCTCTACAACCACAGCACCGTACCACTGAGCAGGGAGGAAGAAGAACTGCAGGAGTTGCACGCGAGGGAGACCAGAGAAGCGTAGAAGACCTACACCAAATAGGAATTAGAAAGGTCAAATGAATTATGCTGTTTGTCTTTGGAGTATTGAGCCAACATTTTAGACAGCCTAACAGTGTCGATTATTAGGGCAGACGTCCAATTGATGATATAAATTGCGAGCCTCTCCAAAACATTGACTTAAGAAGGAAGATGAAGCGCAATATACCCCAATACCCAATGACGTTACAAATATACAGACACGTCATAGCCTTAGAATATTAACACAAAATGTGGCAAGTAACACACTTACGTTATCAGTAATTCATCATTCAAATATCGGTCATGTATCATCATGTATGATAAAGAGACATTCATATAATATGTGCGCATGAACGAAACAGATGTAGGATCGGAATGCTCTGGTAAGAATGAGATAGCACTTACTCGCTTACGCGAAGGCTTTATTATGTTAGCCAACAATGGAGATAGTTGTGTTGTCTAAAATAATAAGTAATTTGCATTAATTTGCGCGTACATATAACTTAAATGTTATTCCTTTGCTTTTAGTAGTGTTTGCAGTGTAATTAAAATACATTCTCATCACACCCGAGGGAATTTTGGCAATTATTTTTGTAATTTGATTAGATATAGTAAACGACCTCAAGCGACTCTTGATAGTTTAGTACTAAATCGGCTTAAATACCGAGCACACCAACTAGCGTGGTTTTTTTCTTGCCACTTTGAGAGTGCTACGTGTCTATATATTTGTAACGTCATTGCCAATACTTTAAAAAACAAACACCACAGCGGAATGATGCTGTCTCGGGCAGCTTAAGCATAGATTAGTCCATCTTTTTGCATAAAACTCCTGGTTCTGATGACACCTCTTTAGCTCTGTATAATGTAGTTTTATTATTATGGGTTGATTTTTGGGATAGTAAGTCGTATTGCTATTCGTACCTATTTTTGATTCAACGCTTTAGACAGACTTGAATTTTTAATCATCAGGGCAGGTGTTTACTAGATGGAAACTGCATGACTGTGCAAAATATTGGCTCGATAAGAAGAACCAAACACAATTTGACTTATTACCCAAAAAATCAACCAACGTACTAACTTTGGCGGTGACAATTTTAAAGCAAATCTGCACGTTGAGTGTTTGTATTTTCTTCGTGGTATTTGTTTTGTTCTATCCTTTTTAAAAATTTCCAAAACTTTGGGGATACCATTGAAATGTTTATTATCTGTATTATTACATTAATTGTAGTAAATTCACAAAAAATCCCATCAGATGCTGGGCTAGAACGAATGGAAATACGGTATGTTGACCCACATACTACCGAAGATAAAACTACTACTTGAAGCAAACACGGCGAAATGAAATGTATATGTGGGAATGAAAATGATTTTGTTGCCCAGGTGGTCTAAGCAATTGACTTTGTGGAATACCAACGAATGAAAAAGTAAATAATTTTAAAGTGGTCCTAGTAATCGACCTTGTGGTACACAAAAAAAACTTCTTATCAGCAGTATAACTGGTTTCAGAAGTATTTAATATCTTTTTTTTAGGTGTGGTTCTTTGCATATTTCCCATATTTCCTACATAATTAACAACTGTTTGAATCCTAGACTCTTATGTGGAGATATGGTTATAAATAATATTAACGAAATTAGGTACTTAACTCAAATAATTTCAAACGGCAATATCTCTTGGTACAAATTGTATAAGTTTTTGTGTAAATTGTATATTTATTATAAAATTAAAGTGTTTTATCTCTCGGGCAATCTAGCAAAATTTTTAATTAACAATAGAACGATTTTTTAATAGCTTTTAGTGAATGAAGACTTTATTAGATTTGGATAAACTTAGTAACTTTTAAGTATTTAAATTGAAACAAAACGTTGTAAATAAAATAAAAAAAACATATTAAAATATATTCAAATTCTGCAACAAAAATATCTCAACCCTATCTGTTCGTTCTAATAATTCTTGCCTCGTTGTAATTTATATGAGCAGACGTTCTTCCATTTTTTTAATTGATCGTGCAAAATATTATTTATTAATATATTATTAATTCTTGTAAATATCGTTTATTGAATCAGTATTATAATTTGTATTTCGACTAATTCTTTCTCTGTGTTCATATTTATTTTGTATTGAAAAAATGTTATATTTATGAAGATGATTATTTAAAAAAACCTTATTTACTGAAATACTATATTTTGGCAAGTTTAATGTCTTGTGTCGCACTATGATTCCTTAGGCCCAACACTGACGTGCTGTATTTGAAAACACGTGATATATAGATAGTGAAAAGTTTGATGTGTTTTAGGGTTGACGGGAGAGTTTTGACGTGTAGAATTTACTTTGGTTGCATTTATTTTGGTATCCCACTTTTATCTTCTCATTCCGGAGCTTTGTTTTATTTTGTCAATTGATAGACTTTTGGTAACTTCATCTTCTTATAATATGAAGAGTTCTGAACCCAAGACGCTGCAACTTTATATAATTTACTGTGACCTTTTGACGATCTCCCGTCCAAATTTTCGGTTTCTCATCAAGTGGCATTATTCTAAATATATCGTTGCCGGAGAGGCTAAAGGGCTGAAGCGCCATTTTGGATAGTTTATACCAGAGCACTTTAAAGTTTTTTTTTTTTTACAACAAAATTCATAATTCTTCAGTACCTGGTTGGATTTTGAAAAAAAGTGAACTCAGGTAACTCAATGCTCTCACTGAGTTACCCAGAGCGACAAAAAACTAAGAAGTCTAAAACTGGTGTCGCTTGAGTCAAGCCTTCTCCCAAATGGTAAATATATTTTAGATGGCTGAAGGGCCACAAAAGTCTTCAGAATCAAACGAGAGTCAGAGCATTCGATGCAGAAAAAGAAACCGATCAAAACTGAATATTATTTAACCCATTTTTGACCAAAGTGGCGCTTAAGCCCTTTTGCCTTTCCAGCGACGATATTATTATCTACTAGTTACCTATAAGTGAAAAACTTGTGCACATAGTTTTGGAAATGCATTTAATAGCGACTACAGATGAAACCTTATTCACTGCTTTGGTCTATCTGGTTGTTTTTATCTTCTGGTCTTCAGTTAGTCAAAGAATTTCTTCAATAATGTTTTTCTTGACTACGTATTGTCCCAATTTAAGTTGAGTCATTCTCTTGAAAATATATGGGAAGAATTTTCTAAAGGGCATTTATTTGTTGTTTTTTTTTCAAGTTGTTTGATCTTTGTCTGTATGGCACGTTTAACGATTTTATTTTTTTCTGATATTTACTTGTTACCTCAGAGCAATAATATATTTGGAGAGAGAGCTAAACATTTTTACCCAACCTATACGAATTTACGATAAATCACTTTCTCCGGGTTTTTACGTCGTAAACCGTGAGAGAGAAAGAGATAAGACAAGTTCTCACACAATATAGCTCCGCTTTTAGGTATGTAAGCAAGTTCTCCGTCTCCTGTGTTACTACGTTTTGTTAAACGACATAACAGGTTTTTAGGTTAAATCCTACATTTTGTTTACGAAAAAGTGGTTATACAAATAAACAAAAAACATTACGTCGACAGCTCTCAGCCCTAGCCGAAGCCACGCCCCAGTCAGGCAAAAATGATCAATACTGACTACACTAGCGCTCCCTCCTGGTATATTATTGCTCTGAGCTTGTAACCAAAGCTGTACCAGATCACAAATGATAAGTTACAGTGGTTTAATATTAGAATGTTTGGTTTGCCTACCCAAATGGAGTGCTTTTAATTCAATATTTTTTTAGTTTTCTTGAAGTTGAATCATGTTCAGGTCCAGCTATGACCTCTACACGAAGTCTTTAAAGAAATTTTGAGTCGCTTTTGTCACTATATTGGAATCCATCAAATTAATTTTTAGCCAATCTCACAAACAAGCAAATTAAAATATATATATAACTACGTCAAAATTCTTCATCACCTCAATAGCCAACCGCTAGACAATTAAATAAGTTTAAAAAACACTAGAAACTGATGTAAATATGAACTACTTGTATAGATCCTTACGTAGTATATTATGAAAATGTAGAAAAAAAACTTTACTAAAATTACTATCTAGACTAAGTAAAAAACTATGTATTTAATTCCTGCTACTTTTAGGAGGTTCAAAACTATTTATTTATATTTTTAAGGGTTTATCGTAGTCAAATTGTTTTAGTTGTAAGTAGATGACACAATGTAAGATATCAGTGAATTAACCCTTTGTGCATATGGCGTGAAGTGTAAGATGATACGATTAAAGAAAATTAAAAAATAAACAACATTTCATTTTTATAATAAGGTTGCATCGTGCGAATTTGTGCACACTCAAATCGTAGAGCACATTTATTTGTTGTCATTTTACCGTTTTAATATTAGACATCTATTTAAATAATGTTATAAGTTGACTAAATGCTGTAAAGATGAGATCGCTGAGGCGTGTGTGTTGTAAAACTATGTTAAACCGTATTGCAAATGTGTAAGTAATGTAAACCTGATGCAAGAGCAATTAAAAAGGTTAAGCAAGGTACGCTTAGATGATTTAGAAATAAAAAGGTGTGTATAAATAATGAGCAGTTACTAGCTGAGTGAACAAACGCGTCGGATTCCCACCCGGGCGTCGTGGGTTCAATTCCTCTGCTAGCTACATCCTCCACCATTGCACAAGCAACACCTCCCGCTTATTATGACGACAGTAGGAGTTTTTCAAAGATCGTCAGGTTATTCGTAAAGCGAAAATGTTTGTCTTTCTTTTTTATTAAAATAAATACATAAATGACGTGAAAGCGAATGGTACTAGAAGTCGGGGACGCTTGAAGAAGACATGGAACCTCGGAGTAAGAATCTAATGGAGGGATGGCTAATTTGTTTTACCCAACCCATCCGAAATCGTAATAAATCACTTTATCCGAGTTTTTACGTTGTACACCATGAGAGAAAAAGAGACAACAATTTTTTTGGACTACTTGAACGTATCGTAAGGATGTTCTTAAGGTCCTGGTTCACGGCGGGACTCCGCCCACATTTTTTATTATGCCACTAAACTTGACACAACTAACTAACTAACTAACTAACTAACCATCACGCCGTTTCCCCGCAAGGGTAGGCAGAGAGGACGGACCGCCATACAACTCTGTCTTGGCACACACTTCTTGCTTCATTTACATTCACACATCGTCTCATACATACTCTTCTGTTATTCTGACTCTTCACACGACCCGATTCAAGTATTTGATTTACTTGATCGTGCCATGTCTTTCTCGGGCGTCCTCGACTTCTTCTTCCATTCACTTTCGCATCATATATTCTTTTCACACTCCTTTCTTCGTTCATTCGCTCTACATGCCCAAACCATCTAAGCGTCCCTTTCTTAATCCTATCCATTACGCTCACATCAGCCTTGCATTCTTTCCGGATATCCACATTTGTAATACGGTCATACATGGTTTTACCGCACATCCGTCTCAAAGATCTCATTTCCACAGCATTCAGTCTACTTTCATCCTTCCTCTGCCAGTTCCATGCCTCACTGCCATACATCAGGGTTGGTAAAAGCACTCCATTGTGGACTGCTAGCTTCGCTTCTTTGGACAATTTCTAGTTGTTTTTTAGGTTATATGCTATATTTTTATTGGTGAAAATACTGTGAAAAAGTGGCTATACGAATACACAAAAATATTATGTCGATATGTGATATGAATTGATGTATAAATACTGTGGCCTTAGTCTTAGCCACGCCCAGGTGCGCCGAGTCATGTTAAAATCATCAAAAACAAGTCCAAAACTGACTTCACTGCCTTGGATAGATACTACTCTACCAACTCTATGCATGGAATGATCTATTTCAGAGGTAAGGAAGGTTTTTTAGGAAAATCTGTGATGTCATTTAAGGGTCGAACTAGCGATGGTTACATCTAAAATGGGCTGATGTTCCAGTGGGTCGACCTTAAGGGATTTTTAGATTATCTTGGGAGGGAGGAAGAGGGAATTTCAAACCGGGTTAGGAACCTGACTGCGCGACTGAACTATGGGGGTGTGTTTCACCCCCTCGAATATTTTTCCTGAAACGTGGGGAGTTTTTTATGCCGTTGTCAGCGTTGAGAGTTTAAAAAGTTAAGAAACGAGAGATCCGTTTGATAAAATTTCTTCTATCTTTACAAACGGATTGCAATCTTTGGAGCACATACATCAGATGGGAATGCTGTCCTTGTTCTACCAGTATTTCAATGGAAGATGCTCAGAGAAACCTTTCTCATTGATTTCTTTGCCACCGGTGCATAGTCAGGAAACTCGCCAAACGCACGCCCAGCATATGTACACGGGTGACATTCGATATACGTGAGCGGGTCGCTTTTACGACTCATTCTAATGTTCAACACCTCGGAGAGATCCGTTTGATAAAATTTCTTCTATCTTTACAAACGGATTGCAAGCTTTAGAGCACATACATCAGATGGGAATGCTGTCCTTGTTCTACCAGTATTTCAATGGAAGATGCTCAGAGAAACCTTCCTCATTGATTTCTTTGCCACCGGTGCATAGTCGAGAAACTCGCCAAACGCACGCCCAGCATATGTACACGGGTGACATTCGATATACGAGAGCGGGTCGCTTTTACGACTGGTTCTTATGTTGAACACCTCGGCTGTAGAACGATTTGTCGGCTTCTATGTTTCCTCCCACCTTCAACATGGGTCTCTTCAAGACCCTGGTTCACTCCTTCCTTTCCTCGAAAAGGTCTTCCAGACAGCATCCTCAAATATGCCTCTTTGTCTCTTTCTATCGAGTCAGTATAAAGTTAACCTTCCTGACTACACTGTTTCACAAAGGTGCCGCTCCATGTCTTCCAAGCATGCAACGCTATTACACTAATGAGGTTAGGTACTAACGGGCAAGCCTAGCTTTGCAAATTAGGGCAATTCTGTTATTCTCTTATTAATGGATATGATTTTTTGAAGAGATGAGTTTTGAGTTTAGCTCTGAACTAAATGAGTCTTTTTTCATTTTCAGTTTATGTGGCAGTCTATTCCAGGCTTCGAGGCCATAATAGCCTAAGTGGCTAGATGGATGACGACCTAACAACAAAGGCATGTGTTATTTCCCCTGTTTCTAAAATCAGAATGCATCAAAAATAGTTGAAATACGTATTTATCATTTCACAACTTAATTGGTAGAAAATTCCCTTTTTCACTAATAGACATTCCGTTAAATTATCGAGAATTCCCGAAATTCCCTAAATGCCCAGGGGTCGGAAGAGGCATGTGTGTGGTTGGCAGGGTTAAGCAAAGATTCATTTATTGTAATATTTCTAATTATGAAAATGTTAATTCGTGGTGGAAATCCATTTTTTTTGATTTAATAATGCCAAAAACTCTAGTTTTATTCTGCTTTTTACTAAGACCGCAGCAGTTTCACATTAAAGCTGGCATCTTCAGACTGGTATAATCTATGTAAATCTCTGATATATACACTAATAATAATAATATTTTAAAGTCTCAACTGCTCCTAACCGTCTGGAGCCAGTGGGGCTATGACATCCTCCAACTGGGGTATGTATGTTGTGAGGATAAAGGTAGTGGGGAGGAGAATAAGGTGGGTAAGAGGAAGGTTGAGAAGTAACTGGATATTGAGATTTAGTAACTAATAATAATAATAATAATATTTGGACGATTTGTTTAGCGCCGTTTTTGTGAAAAATCACCTCAAGGGCGCTGTACAGATCTTACTTTCTATCATTACATATTAGTTCCTAGTTTAGATAAGAAAATATACAGGAACATACTTACCTGGCAGGTCCCATCAGATAGACACAATTATTAACTTAAAATTTTGATTTTTTTTTTTTTGTTATTTTTTATTTTTATTTTATTTTAATTTTTTATTTTTTTTATTTTTTATTTTTTTATTTTTTATTTTTTTTTTCGATTTAGGGCATGGGAGCGAAATTAAAATAATGGACTTTCTGAATTTGTCATAATTTTAGAGAAGTAATTTGTGAAATATCCTACTTATTTGGCGAAAAATAACAATAAACTAAACACGGCTAAAACCATTTCTAGTACAGTCTCTCAGCCGTGCGATGCTTGGAGTATCTACCACTCTGCAACCTGTATTAATATTTGAAAAGACACTAATCAAATAAATGCATTTTATTTGCGCACGTCGGAATTTGAACCCGGCACCTCTCGATCCAAAGTCGAGGATCTTAACCGCTCGACGGTAGTCGTCAAACGTTTCTTTTGAAATACATTGATATAGAATTAAACAAATTGGAGTTTAGATGCAAAGGCATTTTTTGACTTTGATCTTAAATCATTTCTTGAAAAGTTGATAAAGCGTTTTCTACACTTTGCTTTTACAAATATGTTAATACTAACTCACTGACTAACTAACTATCACACCGTTTCTCCGCAGGGGTAGGCAGAGAGGACGGACCGCCATACACACCTGTCTTGGCACATACTCCTTGCTTCATTCACATCCATAAATCGTCTCATACATACTCTTCTGTTATTCTGACTCTTGACATGGCCAGACTCGAATATTTGATTCACTCGATCGTGCCGTTTCTTCCTCGGGCGTCCCGGACTTCTTTTTACATTCACTTTCGCATCATATATTCTTTTCACACTCCTTTCATCGTTTATTCGCTTTACTTGACCAAACCATCTAAGCGTCCCTTTCTTGATTCTATTCATTACGCTTACATCAGCCTTGCATTCTTTCCGGATATTCCCATTTTCAATACGGTCATACATGGTTTTACCGCACATACGTCTCGGGGATCTCATTTCCACATCATTCAATCTACTTTCATCCGTGGAGTGTGAAAATAATATAATATAAAATTGTTCCTAGTTTAATGTACATAAACATTTTGATAAACAAAATTCTTCGTTTCTTTATAATATTCATTCAAAAGTTGACAACGCCACAGAACTGTTTTTTTAGATTGCTGCCTTTGCTAGTGAGGCTCACAATTGTTTTTATTTTATTTTAAATATATTTTAGTTATGTACCAGCCCTGTCGGCGAACTTCGGCTAATTCCGCCAGTCACTACAGGGTGTCCAGAAGGTTACAGTGAGCTAACTACCGGCTGGTAACTAACCAACGAGCCCACTTCCTCTAACGGCCTTCCTACCACTTCTACTGGCGGAAGACGGAGGGTTAATTTACTTGAATAACGTCATTTTTATCCCATCAACCCGCCCCCCGGGGCGGTGCGTCAGCCCACCGGCTTTTATGATCGAGTCTCGGGTTCGAATATCACGTTGGAACCATTAATGATACTGTTTGTTTGCATGGAAATAAACACCTTGTCCTCAGCTCAAAACCATGATGGAAAAGATAAGAAATTTGATACAGTTCTACGTCAATTCCAAAATATTAAAACAGGCAATCGTGTTTATCGACCAGATCGGAATAGCGAAGTATCTTATAACTTTTCTGTCGTTCATTTCCTTCTTCCCCACTTCCTTCGGCCGCATAATTTTATTTTTTATTTATTTATTTATTATTAATATCTTGCTAATATACTCGTATATAGCAATCCCGATGAGTTATAAAAACTCACTCTGGGACAATGGAAATTAAAGAAATACATAAGTTACAAAAGAATACAGATATCAAACTAACAAATTTAACAATAAAATACAATATAATATAAGAAACACAGTGTAAAAATAAATAAATTAGGTACTCGGTATTAATATACAAAAAGATAAGATACAAAATTATGTAAAGAAATAATAATATTTAAATGATATTACAGTAAATTGAAGATAAACTAACTAACTAACTAACAATCACGCCGTTTCCCCGCAGGGGTTGGCAGAAAGGACGGACCGCCATACAACTCTTTCTTGGCACACGCTCCTTGCTTCATTCACATTCATACATCGTCTCATACATACTCTTCTGTTATTCTGACTCTTCAAATGACCCGATTCAAGTATTTGATTTACTTGATCGTGCCATGTCTTTCTCGGGCATCCCCGACTTATTCTTCCATTCACTTTCCCACCATACATTCTTTTCACACTCTTTTCTTCGTTCACTCGCTCTATAGCCCCAACCATCTAAGCGTCCCTTTCTTGATCCTATTCATTACGCTTACATCAGCCTTGCATTCTTTCCGAATATCCACAATTTGAATACGGTCATACATGGTTTTACGCACATATGTCTCAAGGATCTCATTTTCACAGCATTCAGTCTACTTTCATCCTTCCTCTGCCAGTTCCATGCCTCACTGCCATTCATCAGGGTTGGTATGAGCACTCCATTGTGGACTGCTAGCTTCGCTTCTTTGGACAATTTCTTATTTGCGCCAAAAGCGTTCAGTCTTCCATTAATGGAGTTTCCTGCATTCACCCTTCTTTCAATATCCTTATCAGCCTTTGCGTCTCTCGTAAACAGAAGATAACCTGAAAAACATTGATTGTGGAACCATGAAGGACTTAGCTAGCAGAGGAATTGAATCCACGACGCCCGGGTGGGAATGTAAGAGGTCAAATAAATATCTTTTATTTCCCATTCAATTAATACAAAATAACGTACGGTATTCTTGCGGCATGTTCCAGAGTGGTAGATACTCTATAATCAATCTGATGAAAAACCACCATTCAGGGACGAAACGTTACTTGAAATGGCTTCAGCCGTGTTTGGTGACCAGGTCTGAATAGCCAGGTACTTCTTAAACTTCCTCTTGACCATCTTATTTTCTTCCCTGCTATCTTCAGCCTCACAACATACCTCGATTGGGGATGCCATAGTCTCACTGGCTCTAGACGATTGAGAGAAGTGGGGACTCTTGTGCGGTATTCACTATACATATAAAACACAAGAATGATTTATTTAATTATTCATAAATTAACGGACTGAAGTCCAATTACAAAAAAGACGTAAAACACGAAATAGAAAAAAAGAACAACAGAGAAGGAATAGCACATACATAATAATAAATGAAGCGATGAAAAAAACAGGACAAAATAAACATAAGAGAGATCATTCAAGCCATGGTCCAGTCAAAGTTTTGGTAGAGTCGTAAAGAATGACAAAAATCATTTAGACTGCTATAAAAATTTTCAAGAACATGGCTTGAGTTAACAAGTCTTGACATTCTGGACATTGGAGAATTATACCCATAATTAGTATTGTGATGATTGAGGAACAGCAATTCATTGTTTCTGAGTTCTACGGCAAGGAATGTTGAACTGGATAAGTTGCAACAGAGAAGGTGAGTCTATAAAACAATTAATAATTTTGTAAATGAAAATTAAATTAAAGTCTTTATGATATAATCAAATAAAAATATTAACTTACTTATAAATCATAATTGATTAATAAGTTTTCTATGTAGGTAGCTTGTAATGAGTTAATAATATTATTGATTCCGTAATCGTTAGAATTCAGTGTGATCGTCATTCGCCCAACCTCTCGGCAATAACTTGTCACAATCTCCGTTGAATAATATCTCAATAAGATATTGGTAATTGGTAAAACTGAATAGTTTTTAATTATTTTAATGCGTGTAATACACGGCTCGAATGATTATTGGCTTAGCGCGGTGTGGGGTGACCACACGCTGTAAATCAACACATATTTTAAATAATAATAAAATATTTAAAAAAAAACATTTTACTTTGTGGTATTTCACATCAAGTGCGCATTACTCTTCCTAAACATTAAATGCAATTAGGATAATTTTTTTCAACACTTCTTTCGGAGGGGCCCTTGCTTGTTAAAATGACTTCCAAATTTATTAATTTTTCTTAAAAAAAAAAGAGACAAAATTTTATAATTTTGAGTGAACAAACGGGCTGTAATCTCACTCGGGTGTCATGGGTTCAATTCCTCTGCTGCCTAAGTCCCCCATCATTGCACGAGCAACCTCTTCCGCTTATTATGATGGCAGTAGGAGTTTTAAAAATGTTGCCGGTTTATTCGTAACCTGGAATGTTTGTCTTCTTGTGATTTTTTTTGTCAATTTAGATGTTATCATGTGAACTTTTGATGATTTTTTTGGGTATGCATAGCTTTATAGCCTCTACGAAATTCGCGCCGATATTCAGAAATGATCCATGCTCATACCTAATACCATATTATTCTAATCTGATTCTGAATTTTGGTCTTCCACCACGTCTTACATCTTCCACTTACTTACTTACGTATTACAATTGGACGTGGTTATGCAGAAAGCATTCAACCCCAAAAATATGAAACTGAGAAAAAGGCGTTTGAAAATATTACGACAAAAAAGCATCAAATTGCGTAATCGGCATTTGTAAAGTGAATATCAGTGTTTTTTTTTCTTTTTAAACATTATTATAAATAGGAAATTTATAATCTATTAATGTGTTTATTTAATAAAAATGTTTTTCTTATGTTATCCTACACTTAATAATTTATAAGTCAAATATCTGCAAAGTGCGTTAATAAAAAAAATAATTACCAAAAATCTATTGCATTTGAAGCTTGGATGTTTTCAGCAGATCTAATTATCTTGGATCAATCTATAGGAAAACGTTTAAAACTCTATTTAGGCAAATTGTGGGTCGGATCATATCTGCATAAATATGTCCAATTTTCTTTCTAAATAGTAAGAATGTTTTGTTATATTTAACTTATTTAGTTTATTGGTCGCCCTACCCTACTACCGTGTGTTGCATATGACGCTAGGGGGACCACACAGCAAGCAGTAAGCAGTACGCAGTAAGCTGTAAGCAGTGAAAAGTAAGCACAAACAACACTAAAACTGGTTTTCCTTTCAAATGAACCAAAGCCGATGTCAAAACAATCACATCAAATAACGCTATTCTCGTATTTTACCACGAAAGACGGGTTGGTGATTTAATTAAAATATAATCAAACTAGATATTATTAATAATAATTGAAATGATATCAATAATATTAAACGTAAAAATGAAACAGAAAAAAATATAACGGTCGCGGCCTAGACAATATTATTCAGTATTGACGGTCTCCGTGGTCGAGTGGTAAGACGCACGACTACGAATCCAAAGGTCGCGGGTTCAAACCCGGCGTGCGCCAATAACTTTTATTTAATTAATATGTGTAATAACACATTTTAATTCATATAAAAATAGTAAAAAGTTTATTTGCGGCACATTCCAGAGTGGTAGATACTCTAAGTATCACCCTGCTGAAAGACCACCATTCAGAATCGAATCATTGCTTGAAATGGCTTTAGCCGTGTTTGGTGACCAGATCTGAATAGCCAGGTACTTCCCAGCCTTCCTCTTCCCAATCTCCTTCCCCTCCCCACTACCTTCAGCCTCACATATACTTAAGATACCCCCATTGGGGATGCCATAGTCTCACCGGCTCTAGACGGTTGGAAGCAGTTAAGACTCTCGTGCGGTATTCATTTAAAAAAAACCAAAAAAAAACAGTTATTTATTATTTTTAAAATATAACAATTGTTTTATTTCGAGGCGTTTTTAAATAAAGCGAGTAAGTGTATCAATAAACAATATTCATAAATATAATGCAATCAATCCTAAGAAATATAAATTGCAATGAATGCAAAGTATAGACAGTAAAAAATAAAACAATTTAAACATAATATTTCATCAAAATGATGTATAAGAAAAATAAAATAAAAATAAAACTAAAAAATAATTACACAAATAGCAGGAATGCTTGTGTTTGAACGAAGCTTCATTTATGCAAAATAAGAGTATTTCGACATCCGAAGCGATTCGATTCAACAGCAAGAGTGCCCTCCCCACCGGCATGACCATTGGCAAGTTAGTCCTGCAGGCCGGGAGATAAAACAATCTATGCGTTAGGCCAAATAATTACCGCGAAACTCAATACAACATCACTATTTCTACTCAGCAATTAAGGTAATCAACAAACTTCCTAGTGACATTAACTTCCTAATGCTGCCGATGACGAAGATGACCATGGGGAACATAGAAATGAATGCTCTCCATGATAGCTAAGTTTTAGGACCATCCACAAATACATCTGAAGAAATGTGAATCTGTCAAATTTGTTTAATTATTAATTTGAAAATAATAACGATATTAATTCAATTATTGATATAAAAATAAGAAGCATAAAAGCTTGAAAGTAAACTCCAATTTAATATAGATATTAATATTATTAATTTATATCTATCCTTTATTTTTTACTTATCTCGTCGATTTGTTGATTCAGTCGATTCAGTTGACGGCCTGCATGGTCGAGTGGTAAGACGCTCGACTACGAATCCATAGGTCGCGGGCTCGAACCCGGCGTGCGTAAATAAATTTCATTAAATTAATATGTGTCACAACACATTTAATTGATGTAAAATAAAATATAGTATATTTGCGGCACGTTTCGGAGTGGTAGATACTCTGAGTATCGCCCTGGTGAAAGATCATCATTCAGAATCGAGACGTTGCTTGAAATGGCTTTAGCCGTGTTTGGTGACCAGATATGAATAGCCAGGTACTTCCTAACCTTCCTCTTCCCCATCCCCTTCCCCTCCCTAGTACCTTCAGCCTCACAACATACCCCTTTAGGGGATGCCATAGTCTCACTGGCTCTAGACGGTTGGGAGCAGTTGAGACTCTTGTGCGGTGTTCACAAAAAAAAACAGACTGCCGCTCACGCGCAGATCTGGGTTCGAACCCCGGGTTAGTGGAGGAATCCCCCTTTCTCCCGCGTGACATTTAACCATTCGACTGCAAACTGAAACGCTATTCGAACTGCTGCGGTAATTTATTCGAAACCGCTTTCGAACCCGACTACCGAGCATCGGAACGCCCTCGGCCCGCCCATTCGAAGTCGAACTTAATTACTTCAATAATAATGTTGCCGCCAGGCCACACCGCGACCTGTGACCGTGCGTCTTCATTAGTAGACTTGACTTGAACATGAAAAAAATGCACACATCTTGTATCAGTACGTCTAAAATATATTTTTAATACTGAATACCGCACAAGAGTCTCAACCTCACAGCTAGAATGGAGAGAGAGCTAAATATATATTTATATTTTTTAAAATAAAAAATATTTTAGTTTTAAGCCACTTTATTTATACACATATAACAATTCGACCGGTTTCGGTTAAACTTAACCTTCTTCAGGAACGTATATATATAATGTCGAGCTACAAAGTGATTGTTTCCTTCGATAAACTAAATATTTTTACCCAACCTATACAAATTTACGATAGTCACAATAGCCATTGATGACACTTTACTGTCATTGTCGGCCAGTGAAGTTTACTGGCCATTGTAATGCACTTTACTGCCCTAGTTGGTCTACAACATCAGTTGGCGGAAGATGGCTCTTTAGTGTCTTATGCGGCCAGTAACATCTAAATGACATACGTATAATGCCTTTTTCTGTCCCGGTCGATCCGTAAAATCTGTTAGCCATAAATGACACTTTACTGTCCTTGTCGGCCAGTAACATCTATTGGCCATTGATTAAACTTTGATGACCTTGTCGGCCAGTAACATTTGTTGGCCATAGATGACACTTTAATGTCCTTTTAGCCAGTAACATCCGTTTACCATAGGTGACACTTTACTCTATTTTTCGGTCAGTAACATCTATTGGCCATTGTTGGCAGTTTATTGTCTTTTTCGGCCGGTAACATCTATTGCCCATATATTTAGCCATAGTTGATACTTTACTCTCCTTTTCAGCCAGTAACATCTATTGGCCATAGTTGGCACTTTATTGTCTTATTCGGCCGGTAACATCTCTAGCCCATATATTTGACCATAGATGATACTTTACTCTCCTTTTCGGCCAGTAACATCTATTGGCCCTAGTTGACTCTTTATTATCTTATTCGGCCAGTAACATCTATTGGCCATAGTTGGCACATTGTTTTCTTATTCAGCCGGTAACATCTCTAGCCCATATATTTGGCCATAGATGATACTTTACTCTCCTTTTCGGCCAGTAACATCCATTGGCCATAGTTGGCTCTTTATTATCTTATTCGGCCGGTAACATCTATTGTCCATATATTTGGCCATAGATCATATTTTACTCTCTTTTTCGGCCAGTAACATCTTCTGGTCATAGTTGGCACTCCACTGTCCTAATTGGCCTCGAAAATCTATTGGCTATAGATGGCTCTTTACTTTCTTGTTTTCGACCTGTAACATTTAAAGACCATAGATGGCACTTTACTGTCCTAGTCGGTCTGCAACAGCTGTTGGCCCTACTTTACTGTTTCACTCGGTCTGACAGATCTGTAGACCATATAATATGACACTTTACTCTGTCAAATCGGCCTGTGACGTCTTTTTTCCACTGACAGCAATTTGCCGTCCTAGCCGGTAAATACTAATAACTCCGTTATTATAGGTACACGTTAAAATCAGTATTTTGGGTACAATGTATTTCTGTATTGTTAATTCCACAATATTGTATGCAAGTACTAGTTTACTTTACTATCATATGTTTTTTTATTTGCCTACTGCAAAGTGGTAGATGCTCTATGTATCTCCCTGGTGAAAGGCCCTTATACAAAATTTAAACGTTGCATGTAAAAAGTGGTGTTTAGTAACCAGATCTGAATAGCAAGGTGCTTCCCACCCTTTCTCTTCCCTACCTCCTTCCCCTCCCCACTATCTTCAACCTCTCAACATATACCAATTGGGGATGCCATAGTTTTAGTGACTCTAGACAGTAGGGAGCAGTTGAGACTCTTATGTGGTATTCATTATATATATATTTTTAAACCTCACTAGAACCTTTACATGTTTCTGTATTTTTTAATATTTTCTGTATCTACGTTCCTTTTCACTAACAAATCTTACTTTCCATCTTTTACTACATACTTTTGTGTTAATGGCACATGGTGTGCCATTGTGGTGCAAATGAAAATTAAATAAACAAACTATTCGTATGCGAAACTTCGTCGTAAAGAAAATAGCAAAGGCTTACGTTAACGACTCTGAAAAGCCTGACTCTCTTGTGGTTAATGCAGCGTGTAAACATATTTTCCCGTAGGTAAAATTCTAATGGTGTCTTAAGAGGCACAACACCATACTCCGTATAACTTGCTGGAAACCAATACCACAAGGTGGTTTATTCTATAATAAACATCTTGATGTTATTTTCTTTCATGTTACCTTGTTTTTTTTCTTACCTTATTGCAGCAGTTCACAGTGGAGTATTTTTGTACCTCAAAGCAATAATATACAAGAGGGAGCGCTGCTGTAGTCAGTTTTGCCGGACTCGGCTAGACCTGGGCGTGGCTAAGACTAGGGCTAGGGTATTTATACATCCATTCATAGCACATGTCGACATAATGTTGTTGTTTATTTGTATTACCACTTTTTCACAGTATTGTTATAAACAAAAATATAGCATATAACCTAAAAAAACCGTTGAGTTATGTCCTGTTATGTCGCATAACAAAACGTAGGGGGTGGAGTCATCGGAAACGCGGGAGGCGGAAAACATGCTTACATACCTAAAAGCGGTGCTATATTGTGTGAGAACTTCTTTTATCTCTTTCTCTCTCACGGTATATAAATACGTGTGGGCGGAGTCAACGAAGACGCGGGACACGAAGATCATTCCAACTATACTTTAAAGCGGTCTGGTAATTTGGGAGATTTTATCGTCTCTTTCTTTCTCATGGTGTACGACGTAAAAACCCGGTGAAAGTGATTTATCCCAAATTTGTATAGGTTGGGTAAAAATAATTAGCTCTTTCCCCGTATATTGTTACTCCAAGGTTTGTACCAACCCTGATGAATACTTGGAGCAAGTGGATGATTTTGCGTGTTTGGAAAGTATGTTCTGGAAGGATGGAAAGGTTGATGAGGATACTGAAAGAAAGGGAAATGCAGGAAACTACATGAACGGAAGCTGTTGGCGCTATTAAAAAAAATGTCCAAAGAAGCGAAGCTTGCAGTCCCCAATGGAGTGCTTTTACCAACCCTGAAGTATGGCAGTGAGGTATAGAACTGGCAGAGGAAGGTTGAAAGTAGACTGATAAACCACCTATGACCGTCTTAAAACTGTGAGTATCCGGAAAGAATACAATGATGATGTAAGTGTAATAAATAGGATTAAGAAAGGGATGTTTAGATGGTTTGTGCATTTAGAGCGGACAAACGACGATAAGAGAATATATGACGCGAAAGTAAATGGTAGCAGAAGTCGGAAACGCTCGAGAAAGACGTGGCGCGATCGATTGAATCAAATACTCGAGTCGGGCCATGTCATAAGTCAGAATAGACTAGTTAGTTTGCAAGATTAGTTTATTTATCGTACTATCATATGCAAACTCAGCTCTCGGAGATTTAGTCTTTCGGGAAGTTAGCCTTGACCCAAATCCATTGCTTTTTAAGGGTCTACATTTTAAGGACTGTATGACTTCAACTCTTGTCAAGGTGGGGGTACCCATAGAATGTTATTTATTTTATTGTATACGCCCGAGTGGACTTTTACATATATAAAGGTTTACATTAAACAGTGAACAAAATATCATTATTTACTCAAATAAAGGAAAGAATAGTTGTAAGAATGTGTTTGATGACATTAAATGAATATTGGTTAAAGATATATTAATTTATTTAATTAAACGCCTTTATGGGCTTTTACATAACAGTGTAATATTTAACATAAAATAATAGTGACATAAAAATAACAGAGTAAATGATTAGCACCCAAAAACATAAGTAATTTAATAGAAATATTATAATGCAATAAATTAATAGTAATATTTTTGAAAGAGGTATGCTATTATAGCCTTCTTGTAACTAGATTCAGTGCAGTTGAATATATCTACTATTTCAGCGAAAGAATTACCCACTGTATGCAATCTAGGTACAAGCGAGTATCTAAATGCCTCAGTCCTGATATTATTGTTATATTTAAAGAGTTAGATACATGGAAGGTATTAAAGCTAAATAAATCAGTGCTGTCTTTAATAGCATTATCAATTTTAAAAATAAAAGTCGAGTCGGAAATAAGCCTCCTGTTTCCTGTCTCCTGTTGAGTGTTAATAATTTTAATTCTTTCATTAAATAATTATAATTTGTGGTTTTAATAGGTAGACCGAGCTTGTAGTTGATGTATCTTAGAAATTTATGTTGCAAATTTTCAATGGAATCAGAGTGGATTTTAAAGTGAAGGGACCAGACAGAAGAATTATATTCGACTTGACTTCGAACTAATGAAGGGTACAGGATTTTCAATGTAGAAATATTTCTAAATTCGTTGGCATTTCGAAGAATACAGCCTAGCAATTCTAAACCTTTACTTGTTATTATATCGATGTGTGAGAGAAAATTTAATTTAGAATCGAAATTTCGTTGACAGATGTAAGGGAAATATAAATTATCATTATTTTCTCATACAAAGGAAAAAATAGTTGTTTTTAAATAGTGTGTGATTACATTTAATTAATATTGGTTGAAGATATATGACGTTATAGCCTTCTTGTATCTACATTCCGTGCAGTTAAATACATCAGCCACCTCTGCGTATGTATTACCGACTACATGCAATCTAGGTACAAGCGAGTATCTAAATGACTCAGTCCTGATATAATATTATTGTTACGACTAAATAGAATTTCGGATCGAGTGGTTTTCGTCTGTATGTGAAAGGAAATAAGTTTCAGCAAATCAGGCTCTATTTAATATCTATCATTGTCAATTTTATAAATAAAATTAAATACATTTTCGTAGAAAGCAATCACTTTGTGGTTTGACGTATTTAAAGAAATGAAAAATTAACTTTGTATAAGACCACGGATATTATTTTATTTTTTATGATCGACCGGTTTCGCTTGGCCTAAGCATCATCGGGGTACAAAATTGAACTAAACGAAAAATAGAAAGTGTTTGGTTATATATATATATATATATATATATATATATATATATATATATATATATATATATATATAAATATATATATATATATATATGTATATATACAGAGGGAGAATAAAAATATGTAAAAAATATAACAAAACAATAGAATAACATTATTATAGCAAATCAACAGAGAGTTTTTGAGTTAATGACGGCCTCCATGGTCAAGTGGTAATACGCTCGACCACAAATCCAAAGGTCGCGGGTTCAAGCCCGGCGTGCGCCAATAACTTTTATTTAATCAGTAGGTGTCATAACACATTTAATTCTTATAAAATAATGTAAAGTTTATTTTCGAGTGACTTCATCTGGATTTTTATACCTTTAGCATCTGGTAAATTATTTTTTTAATCTGTTGATGTACACACGCACTGTTATACCCATATCTGAACCTTTTTCTCTCATGATTTATGATAACGATCATGATTTTAGACAGTTTTAATGTGTAAACATAATATTATGTATTATTTTCTCCTTGTTAGTTAGTCATATTAGCATAATTAATTTAGTATGAAGCGCACTTGAGGTGAAATATCACAAAACTGCGCTATATAAGTTCACTGTTATTATTATTATTATCCCCAATTGGGGTGTGTTGTGAGGCTGATGGTAGTGGGGAGGGGTAGGAAATGGGAAAGAGGAAGGTTGAGAAGTATCTGGCTATTCAGATCTGGTCACCAAACACGACTGAAGCCATTTCAAGCAACGTTTCGGTTCTGAATGGTGGTCTTTCACCAGAGCGATACTTAAAATATCTACCACTCTGGAACCTCCCGCAAATATACTATATTATGGGGATGTTATGAGGTTGAAGGTAGTGGAGAGGGGAAGGAGATGGGGAAAAGGAAGGTTGAGAAGAACCTGACTATTTATTATTTGCAATGAATTGATTGTAAAAAAACACAAATTAAATATTAATTATTTAAATAATAACACTAATCTACCACGAAATATGGTAGATTAGTGTTATTATTGTTTAAATGTTATTGTGTTATTGTTGTTAAAATGACACAGACAATAAAAACTATTATGCCACGACTGAGACTCAAACTCGGAACCTCCACTCTATTCGAAAATATTTTCTTTGGACAATTTCTTACTAGCGCCAACAGCGTTCTGTCCATCAATAGAGTTTCCTGTATTCACCCTTCTTTCAATATCCTTATCAGCCTTTCCGTCTCTCTAGAACATACTTCCTAAATACACAAACTCATCCACTTGCTCCAAGTATTCATTATTCACAACTATATTATGTTATGTAAGGGTTGTATTATCTTTAATAATGTAAATATTTAAGATTAAATTCTTTAGACACACTGTCCTGAATAATATTTGTTTGATGCATCTTGCACCAACACCCAAAAACTAAGAATCTACATTCCTTCTCTTTCCCAATCTCTCCTGCACATTCCTTCACGGCCGGCGGCCCAGGACACGTGCACCGGGAGAAGGAACCAGGAAGTAGCGAGTAGAGGGGCAAAGGGAAGGGTGTGCTTGAGGAGGAGGTGTCGAGGAGGTGTCGAGGAGGTGTAGAGGGGTGATTTTCAATTTAAAATTGCACCCCTTAAAATATCTGTAATCAAGTGGAACGTTTGTGATGAAAAAATGGGGAGATTCACATCTGGACTTTCTCGTACGTTTTCAATTGTACAAATCCCTTGAAACAGATTTGAAGCCTTTATCAATTACTAGCAATAAATAAAATTTAACATTCTATCTTGTAAATTAATAATTCTCTTTGAATGAAGATGGCAGCACTTTCGTTTGTAGCTAGCACGTGGATGCTTCCATAGAGAGTGTACGACAGACGGTTTACGGTATTAATATAGACCCCTCTTCAAAAATGTTTTTTTAATAATTTTTTTTATCAATTACAATATAACATTTGAAAAAACAGAAATGTTGAAAAACAGATTAGTTGAAAAACAAAAATATTCTATTCACAATCCTCCTCAATAGGGATTCCTGTTCCGAGGGGGTGTAGGTTGCTGTGTTGGTGTCACTGGTTCTACGATTACTTCATAATCTTTTTAATTTCCTCGTCTTCATGGTTGTCGATCCACATTTTTATGTTGCTCTTGAACATTTGCATCTCGGTGGCATCTTTAATATGTTTTGGGAGAGCATTATATAATTTGACAGCATGAAACTTGTGGTTTTTCTGTCCAAAAGATGTGTTCAATCTTGGAATGTTGATTTTATTTAAGGTTTTTGTTCTTGTAGTGTGAACGTGTTGGTCAGTAAGGTACTCACTATTTCTTTTAAAATCAAGTAGAGCATTTAAATTTGTAGTTTTCATCAGTTTTAATTTCTGCATCGAATGCTCTGACTCTCGTTTGATTTTGAAGACTTTTGTGGCCCTTCAGTCATCTAAAATATATTTACCATTTGGGAGAAAGCTTGACTCAAATGAGACAAGTTTGGGACTTTTTTTAGGCGTTTCGTCGCTTCTGGTAACTCAGTGAGAGTATAGAGTTACCTGAGTTAACTTTTTTTTCAAAATCCAAGCAGCCACTGAAGACTTATGAATTTTATTGTAAACTTTCAAGTGCTCTGGTGTAAACTTCCCACAGTGGCGTTTTGGGACCTTTTGCCTTTCCGGCGACGACGTAGTTAAATCACATTGTCAAAAATCACCCCCAATACAATTTTTAGCTTTCTCCCTTGTGACCACTTTCTCCATTCTAAATCGTTGGAAAGTATAAAAAGGCGTTTACAGCGTTGCATTCTTGGCACTGGTGCAAAAAAAGTTTATTTGTCTGTCTACTATTCACGGCGAGACGAATCGTTGAAACTTTATTGAAACAGTGGAAAAAAATACTCCAAATTCTTCACGCCGACGTGTCTCGTAGCGCGGCGGCCTCCCCCATTTGGCATTTTTGATTAAAGAATCGTATAACAAATGCGGGGGAGGTCGCGCGGCATTGTTACAATTCAGAATGTCGTTGTTGTTCGGAGTGTGATGTTCGAATTTCACCGGCGCTAGGAATTTTTATTGATTCGAATGTTATTTATTTTAATTTGTCTAATGTCTCAATTTAAAAATAAATTATGTTAAAGACCAACATCTTGATGTTGTATATATATTTTTTTATTATTTAAAAATGTGGATATCCGGAAAGAATGTAAGGCTGATGTGAGGGTAATGAATAGAATCAAGAAAGGGACGCTTGGATGGTTTGGGAATGAAGAGCGAATGAACGAAGAAAGGAGTGGGAAAAGAATACATGATGCGAAAGTGAATGGAAGAAGAAGTCGAGGACGCCCGAAAAAGACATGGCACGATCAAGTAAATCAAATACTTGAATCGGGTCATGTGAAGATTCAGAATAACAGAAGAGTATGTACGAATGTGAATTAAGCAAGGAGTGTGTGCCAAGACAGAGTTATATGGCGGTCCGTCCTCTCTGCCTATCCCTGCGGAGAAACGGCGTGATGGTTAGTTAGTCGTGCCGTTCAAACCGGGACAAAATTAAAAACATTTGTACCCAGAACGGTAGATACCCTAAGTATCGCCCTGGTGAAAGACGACCATTCAGAATCGAGATGTTGCCTGAAACGGCTTTAACCGCGTTTCGTTTTATTTTTATTAATTTTCACTCTTCCGATGTTGCATATTTTTATTTGTAAGCAAAGCACAGAACAGTTTTTTTTCTGCCGCGACATAATTTCCACCATGAGCTATGGAGCTGTGAAATATCTATGTAACTGACAAAAAATAAAACGAGACCCCAAGCTGTTTGTTTCACGTAAGTCGATTAATTCATAAATAATTAAAAGGAGTGTCAAAATTAGGTCCATGGCAGGAAGTAACTTTAGGGGTACTGCAAAACTATTTATATTGGTTTATTCTTTCAGTATCGCCCTGGTGAAAGAACACCATTCAGAATTGAAAGTTGCTTGAAATTTCTTTAACCGTGTTTGGTGACCATTTCTGAATATCCAGGTACTTTCAAACCTTCATCTTCTCCATCTTCTTCCCCTCCCCGCTACCTTCAGCCTCCCAACATACTCAAATCGGGGAATTCCACTGGCTTCAGACGGTTGGGTGGAGTCGAAACTCTTGTGCGGTATTTACTTTAAAAAAATACGAACTATTGTATTTTACTTCAGGGGCGCCTTAAAAACGCAAACAGTACTTTATTTACGTGAACGTAAACCACGTGGCTAGGGCTATAGCTAGGGTATTTATACATCCATTCATAGCACATGTCGACATAATGTTTTTTGTTAATTTTTATAACCACTTTTTCACAGTATTGTTATAAACCAAAATATAGGGTATAACCTCAAAAACCGTTGAGTTATGTCGCATAACAAAACGTAGTGGGCGGAGTCGCCGGAGACGCGGGAAACGGAAAACATGCTTACATACCGAATGGTGGTGCTATATTATACGAAAACTTTTCTTGCCTCTTTTTCTTTCACGGTTTACGACGTAATAACACAGAGAAATTAATTTATCGTAAAATTTCTATAGATTGGGTAAAACAAATTAGCTCTCTCTCCATATACTCGTATATTCTTCCTCTGAGGATGCTATAGTTCTACTGGCTCCAGTCAAGTTATGTAATTGAAACGTTGAGTTATGTCGCATGACAAAACTTAGTTGGCGGAGTCGCCAGAGACGCGGTAGACGGAAAACATGTTTACATACCTAAAAGTGGTGCTATATTATGTGAGAACTTGTATTATCTCTTTCTTTCTCACGGTTTACGACGTTTAGTCTTTCCATATATATTTTTACTGAGGTTTTACCCTTACGGGACAAAGAGTGTGACGCACTGCAAACCTTCCTCACTCGGTGCAGAAACGCAGTTAAAATATCAAGACACTCCCTTAACCCTCTGTGATCCGGATATAATACCACGCCAAGGGGATGAAAATAAATAATATTTAATAAAATAACAATAATAATAATATTTTTTTATTAAATTTCTTATACATGACAAACTTTTTGAATTTAATGGATATAAGAAATAAGTTAATTTTTTTACAAAATAAATACAAATTATAGTACCATATTGATAAAAAAAAATACGACCTCCTGACGGCCTCCGTGGCCTAGCGGTTACGATTCTCACCTACGAATACGTGGGTCATGATTTCGGATCCCCGCTTGCCTAAATAAATCATTTTAATCAATTTTTTTAATTTCATATTAAATAATTTATTATCAAAGTAATATTTGGATAGTTTGAATAGTGCAGTTTTTGTAAAAAATAACCTCAAGGCCGCCGTAAAAATATTAATTCCTAGGCTTCATCTTATTACTAACTACATATAATCTATGACATATTAATATTTATTTATTTTATATACAGAGATAATATACAGAAGCATACTTACCTGGCAGCTCACTTTAGAATAACACTATTATTTTAATTTGGAGAAAGATACAGTTTTGCACTTGGAGTAAATGATATTGGCAAAATGACAGATGGTATTAAATTCAATTATTCATGATTTTTATTGTGTGATTTTAGAGCATGAGAGCAAATTTCATGGTGGGTTTTTTTAATTTTGTAGATTTTGTTTAAAATGTACATATCGTCCGGTTAGTAGCTGAGTGGACAAACGCGTCAGATTCCCATTACAACTAACTGACTTACAACTAACATATTTACATAAACGCAGATATATAATGGTTGTTGCCCGTGCTGTCGGACCTAGGGTAGAAAAAAATACAGTAAGTTATAGTAAACTATGTATATAAACTATTTACCATATAGCACTCGGACTGAGTGATCAAAACTCTAGTGAACCAAATTGACGTTATTGTGGGTATGATAATTTTAAAAGGTGTGTCTTTAGTTTTGCTCTGAACTCAGTTGAGCTGTCGATCTTTCGCAAATGTGAAGGGAGGTTATTCCAAGCTGTGGGGCCTGCTGGCTGCTACGGCAAAAGCTCGCTCTCCGAAATTGGTGTTGGGATTGCGTTTAGGTACTGCGAGTCTACCTATGGCCGCTGAAGATGCTGATCGAAGAGTTACTTGTCTCGTATTAGTATCGCTTGGAATGTACAGTTCCGACAACTAAGCGGCGCCATGTTTCGCCTTAAAAGTCATCCAGCTTAGTTTGAATTGGATCCGTTCAGAACATTTAAGTCAGTGAAGGTTCTTAACATGTTGCGATATATGGGAATATTTGGAAACGCCAGTTATCAGCCTTGCTGCAGCATTGAAAACTGACTGAAGTCTGTCAGTGTATATTTTGGGGAGACTTGCATATATGCCATCGCAATAATCGAGTCGTGTCACAGAGTAAGAATTTACCAACATCTTTTTTGTGGCATTAGACGTAATATTTCTTCTAATGAATTTAATTTGACGCAGGTGAAAGATTCCTGGGCTCACTGTCTAATTTATCTGGGATTTGAGTGAGAGATCTGCATCTAGATGAACACCTGAGAGTTTCACGCGATTTTTAGGGATAATGTTACAACCAGAAGTTATGAGAAGAGTTATGAGTCATTAACATGATTTTTCACAAAAACGGCGCTGTAAAAATTACCCAAATATTATTGATAAATAAATCAAACACGCAGCCGGCGTCAAGTGACAAAATTCAACACTTTTCCTCCTGCGTAAGTAGTGCGTGATTCCGTTTTTTCGTATATAGTTTTAACACTTTGAGTCTCAAAGGGCTTTGTGCGTCCGAGACGATAAATTAGCTTCCGCAGCACTCGTGCATTAGTAGCTGCAGCCCTACCCACAATCCACAACCCTCCAACCCCTAGCCAACCTAGCCACACGAGGGAGATATTAATCTTTTTGTAACAGACGATGGTTACTGAGTTTACGAGAATGTTTTAAATTCTCCACTACCCACTTAATGTAATTATTTTACTTTAACCACGTTCTCTAATATTGTTAACTGAGGGTCTTTGATATGCCAGTGATATTCTTATCATCAAAGACAACAAGGATCTGTAGTCAATGCTAAAATAGCTGGAAAAACAATCTAGTAATATTTGACTAAAGATGAATCTAAACAAAAGTCATGTGCTCCCACTCGCACGTTAGTAAAATGCATACCTATGCATAAATCATTGCATTACCGATTGTATTACATTTACATCTCTATTAATATTATCTTTTGGAATATCTTTATATTCTGTTTTTATTTACTTTTTCTATTTTTTTATTTTTTTTCAATTTTAGGGTATTAACTTCAGAGCAATAATATACAGCAAGGAGCTGAGAGTAGTTAGTATTGATGATATTCATCTGACTCGGCTAGACCTGGGCGTGGCTGAGGACTAGGGCTAATGTATTTATACATCTAATTTATAGCATACTTTTTTGGGTTTATTTGTATAACCCCCTTTTCACAGTATTGTTATAAACTAAAATATAGGAATAAACTTGAAAAACCGTTGAGTTATGTCCTGTTATGTCGCATATCAAAACGTAATGGGTGGAGGCGCCGGAGACGCGGAAGACGAACAACATCCTTACATACCGAATGGTGGTGCTATATTATGTGAGAACTTGTCTCGTCTCTTTCTCTATCCCTGTTTACGACGTAAAACCTGGAGAAAGTGATTCATCGTAAATTTGTATAGGTTGGGTAAAAATATTTTGTTATCTCTTCATATATTCTTGCTCCGAGGTATCAACTGTATTTTTCCTATATTTTAACAAAAAAATGGCACGACTTGTCACAGCGTGATTAGTTTCTTATAACAGACATCTGCCTAGTTATAACCTAATGTTGACTGGGACATATTGTATTTACACTCGTATTGCAGCTTACCCTCGACACACACATGCAGAGTGGTAGATACTCTAAGTATCGCCCTGGCGAAAGACCACCATTCAGAATCGATAAGTTGCTTGAAACGGCTTAAGCCGTGTTTTGTGACCAGATATGAATAGCCAGGCACTACTGAAGCTTTCTCACCCCCCATATCCTTTCCCTCCCCACTACCTTCAGCCTCGCAACATCGAAACCATTCAAAGAAAAATAACCTATATAATTGCATATCATGAAGGCTTATCTGATCGATTTGGAAAGTAAAATGGAAGAGTTTCGCACTATAATCCACGCTCTCTGACAGACAGACGTAAAACTTCTGATGTATTGATTTAAACAAAATTATTCATTCGTCAATTGATGCACCAAACATCTAATCCTTGAAGAACAAACTGTGTTATTTTCAGCAAAATCTATTGAGTAATTTTTGATAAAGTCGAAAACAAACAGACAATCATTCATTTTTATATAAAGAGAAGAATTAGTAAAATAATTGTTACCAGTAAATATTTCTTTATTTTCAACAAGCAGGTACTAACATGTATACGCACGTACATACGAACGTACATATATACGGATTTATGGACATACGTACATTCGTACATACGTATACTTACGTACGTAACGTATACATGTTAGTACCTACATATGCACGTTCGTATGTTTGATGAAAAAAAAAAGTTCACAGGTAGCACGGTTTCAAATTTGCAATGTTTGCTCTCGTAAGTCTGCGTATATACGTCCGTCTGAATGTACGTAAATACGAACGTACGTACATACAGACGGACTAATGTACGCTCGAACATACGCAGACTTCTGGGAGCAAACATTGCAAATTTTAAACCGTGCTACCTGTAATTTTATAAGTACATTCGTAAGCTATTACGCTCTTCTTTCTCATATGAACGGCCTTGAGTTGTTCGAACTCGATCGGTTGCTAATCTTTCATCCCGTTGCTCGTCTGTCTCAGACAAATGAGCTTGAGTTGTTCGATGTTACTCGATTGGTTTCCAATCTTTCATCCCGTTGCTCGTCTGTCTCAGACGAACTTGCCTTAAATATTCGAACTCGATTAGTTTCCAGTCTTGCTTCCCGTTGTTCGTCTGTCTCAGACAAATGAGCTTGAGTTGTTCGATGTTACTCGATTGGTTTCCAGTCTTTCATCCCGTTGTTCGTCTGTCTCAGAAGAACTTGCCTTAAATATTCGAACTCGATTAGTTTCCAGTCTTGCTTCCCGTTGCTTGTCTGTCTCAGAAGAACTTGCCTTAAATATTCGAACTCGATTAGTTTCCAGTCTTTCATCCCGTTGCTCGTCTGTCTCAGACGAACTTGCCTTAAATATTCGAACTCGATTAGTTTCCAGTCTTGCTTCCCGCTGCTTGTCTGTCTCAGACGAACTTCCTTTAAATATTTGAACTCGATTAGTTTCCAGTCTTTCATCCCGTTGCTCGTCTGTCTCAGACGAACTTGCCTTAAATATTCGAACTCGATTAGTTTCCAGTCTTGCTTCCCGTTGCTCGTCTGTCTCAGAAGAACTTGCCTTAAATATTCGAACTCGATTAGTTTCCAGTCTTGCTTCCCGTTGCTCGTCTGTCTCAGAAGAACTTGCCTTAAATATTCGAACTCGATTAGTTTCCAGTCTTGCTTCCCGTCGCTCGTCTGTCTCAGAAGAACTTGCCTTAAATATTCGAGCTCGATTAGTTTCCAGTCTTGCTTTCCGTTGCTCGTCTGTCTCAGACAAACTTGCTTTAAATATTCGAACTCGATCTGAAGTTCGTGATGCCTTTTTTCTTTCGGGCTTGAGATGTAGATCAACCAATAGCTATTATTTTTTTGGCCATCATTAATTTGACAGCGAAAGTAATGCCTTTTCACGACTACTACTATCTCTAAACAAAGAAACAAAGACATAATCATTTGAAAATTTTATTTCATTCCAAACACTTTTATTTTCATATACATACATTCTTATTAATATTTGTCTTTTAAAAAACAACAATATTACTGTGTATTATGTGTTAAATAAATTAATTTTAAAATGTAGGTCCATAGAACCGGTTCAGACCGGTAAGTAGCTGTGTGACAAATGCCGCGGATTCCCACCCGGGCGTCGTAAGTTCGATTCCTCTGCTAGCTAAGTTCTCCATCATTGCACGAGCATCTTCAGCTTATTATGACGGTGGTAGAAGTTTTCAAATGTCGTCAGGTTATTTGCAACCCAGGAATGTTTGTCTCTCTTAAAAGAAAAATTTAATAAAACATTTACTTAGGGTTTTGAAACTAGGCACATAAAAAAAAAACATAAAATATTTCCACATAACGATATCCAATAAAAATGATACAAAAACAATACAGGTACGTAACGTTACATCACGAATTGAAATATTATTACAAGCTCTTCGGCGGAGGTGCTTCGCCAGCTCATCACTTGGTTAAACATGGCTGGGAGGCATAAACGAGCTCTTTACGGCTTTTTTGCTTTATCTAGTCAAATTATATAAATCCATGTCATATTTTATTCAGTACCCGTACTTAAAAAGGAATAATCCGATTTTTTCGTATGGCGTAGTGGTTGAAATGGTTACGGGAAAGAATTATTTATTCGGAATTATTCTGCTCGCCTCATTGGTCGATTATCTGTACGAGTATTGCTAGCTAACTAACTAACTAACTAGGAAAAAATCAACAATCCTGACTACATAAACACTCCTTCCTATTATATTATTATTTTATTTGTTTATTCTTGTTAAAATATTTAAAAATCACAGGTTTGGTCCAAGTTTGTCTCACTAGGATATACCTGTGTCGAGACAGACGTAGAGTACATTAATTATATAAAAATTCCTCAGGTATGTGTACATGCGTTCGCACGGAACATACCCAATGTTCATGCATCACATGGAACTACTCGAGGAGACACATTATCAAAGCTTAGAGACTATGCGCAATGCTGGTCTCATGACAATAGGCTTTAAAATTATAAATCACTTAATCGACTGTCCATACCTCTTGGCATGCTACTGCTTATTCGTACCTGAAAAATACTGTCGCAGCAGAAATCATGCTATGTTCAGAATACCCTATGGTCGAACAGACGTTTTGGCTCAGCATAGCATGACAAGAGGTATAATTCTGTTAAATTCATCATCTATATATATTGATATATTTTCATATAATTTACAGGAGTTCAAAAAAATTATTAATTTAAAAATTTTATAATTTGAAATTGCTTACTTGTTGTTCCATTGTACTGTAATTGGGTTTATATCTGTTGTACAATAATAATAAAAAAAAAAAGCAATAAAAAGGAAAAAACAAATTTACGTTATAATATGGTAAAGTTAATACAGAAAAATAAAAAAATAGGATTGTATATGCCTAGAGATAAAGATAGATTGAAAATTAAAGTACGAACGTCTAAGTAAATGTTTTACAGTAGTTAGCAATATTAAAGCGACCTATTTTATAAATCCAATGTTTTATTTCATGTTTAAAATTTGCTCTGAGGTTTTTCTTGGGCGTGAAATCTTAAACACAATGAACAACTTATAAACAAAAGCATTGAAAAAGATCCTCAAATAAAACGTTAATAATTAGCTGATTTATATGGCGCTGTTTTCGTGACAGAAATATCACTTCAAGAGCGTTAATTGATTTAACCGTTGCTAGGTTTTTTTCCCTAAGAACTCGCCAATGTAAACTTAAATTCTGTCAAGTAAATGCAACCATCAGATGGTGATAGTAATAAGGCCTAATGAGCCGCAGTACTAGTTAGGTAGACATTATGAGGGGTATTTGAATAAGCCCCAGCCAGTGTAGAGCATTACGAAAGAATCCATAAAAAAAGAATTTAACCGTTTTCATAAGCTGTTACCAATGTTAAAAAAAAAACTGTTCAAAGTATTTTGTTGCGCCGTCGGGAAAATTTGAGTAACCGGAATAAATAAACGTTACCATTTCCACCACTGGAAGCATTAGTACCACAGTGGTGGTTATTTAGGCGATTTTTATTACATTTTCACATGCCATTCGGCCATCAAGTGAAATGTTTGACGAATATTATGTACGTATTTATGTTATTTTATACCGAGCAGCGGGGGACATGTCAAAGTTACACAATGTCTCAGTTACCCCCATTTTACCTAATAGCCTTTGGGGGAGGGGAAGGGAAAATACCTACAAAGATGGACACGGGATACATTTTGAATCATTTCTACTTTCTTTACAAAAAAACTGTGAGTTGATGGTACATTCTATTTTATAGTATTTACACCATGGTTGTTCTGGCCATGGCCAGGTTCCTACGCACGCTTGGTTTTGGGGTTGAGGGAGGTTATTTTGTGATAAGGTAGATATGATAAGGAAGGGCTGAAGAGTGGAGTATCTGGTTTAAACATAGAATAACAAATTCAGTTCCTAATGAATAATAACTACGAAGCAAGTGGGGCTGTGGCTTCTCCAATTAGGTTATGTTGTGAGGCTGAAGGTAGTGGGGAAGGGAAGGAGATAAGGAAGAGGAAGGTTAGGAAGTGCGTGGCTATTCAGATTTGGCACCAAACACAGCTAAAGCCATATATATGCATACCGCACAAAGGTATCAACTACTCCCAACCGTCTAGAGCCAGTGAGAGTATGGCATTCTCAAATAGGGTATGTTGTGAGGCTGAAGGTAGTGGGGAAGGGAAGGAAATACGGAAGAGGAAGGATGGGAAGTGCGTGGCTATTCAGATCTAGTAAAAAAACATGGCTAAAGCCATTTCAAGCCACATTTCGATTCTGAATGGTGGTCTTTCACCAGATCGCATTCAAGTGTCAAGATTGCTCCGATGAAAGCCAACTTTCGATAAGAAGGAGACCTAGAAATATAATTACAATCTTGAACATATAACGTAATAAAAAAAAACCTTTTCCAAAAATTTACAAAAAGTTCAGTTGGTACAAAGAATCAAACATTAAAAACCTAAACGCGGAAACAGCTGCTAAAAATAAAAACAAAACTGAAACTAGCAGAATATTTAAAAATAGAATTAGATTGAATTATAAAACATTCAAATAGACTTCTACAAATTAAACACAAATACTATTAAAAAAACTACATAAGTTAGAAAAGAACTTCTAAAAAACATGTTTTATCAATAAATTTGCACTTCCGCTGGCCACAAATTTGAATAATAAAGCCATTTAGGGAACTAAATCAGAGAATTTGTTGTTTTATTTTTTTTAATTTACATAAAATACACGCTCAAATATGAACATAACATATTGTGGCGTGTTCATGAAATAAAAGTTATGAAATTTGCCATGGGCAGATACGATTTGTTGAATTAATTTTGCGTGCTAAAGTAAAGATGCTTGTCTGAAAACGTTTTTTTTCACGCGAAATAAATTTCTTTGTTACGTTAAATAATTACTGCGTGAATTTAAGACTAACACAATCATATTTTTTTTGAGTTACTAACTAACTAAAATAATTAACCATCACGCCGTTTGACCGCAGAGTTAGGCAGGGAGGACGGACCGCTTAAAACTCTGTCTTGGCACACACTCCTTGCTTCATTCACATTCATACACCGTCTAATACATACTCTTCTGTTATTCTGACTCTTCACATGGCTCGACTCAAGTATATATATAAGCTGTTTATTTATATATTTACCTGTAATTTTTTAATAACTCCTACCGCCATCATAATAAGCGGAAGATGTTGCTTGTGCAATGTTGGAGGACTTGGTTAGCAGAGGAATTGAACCCACGACGGCCGGGTGGGAATCTGACGCGTTTGTCCACTCAGCAACTAACTGATCAACATTTGACTCACTTGATTTTGATTCACTTGGTCGTGCCATGTTGTCTTCTTCAGGCGTACCCGACTTCTTCTACCATTCACTTTCGCGTCATATATTCTTCTCACACTCCTTTCTTCGTTAATTCGCTCTACATGCTCAAACCATCTAAGCGTCCCTTTCTTAATCATATTCATTACGCTCACATTTTTACCGCGATCAGACATGTTTTTTTCCGCACACACGCCTCAGAGATCTCATTTCTACATAATCCAGTCTACTTTCATGCTAGCCATATCCAGCATACTTTTCTGCCAGATCCATGCCTCACTGCCATACATCAGGGTTGGTATAAGCACTCCATTGTAGACTGCTAGATTCGCTTCTTTGGACAATTTTTTTTGAGTTCAACAACAATAACAAAATGCAATCAAATTCTTATAACATAGGTATAGTCACTAGAGTTTGACCCCAGCAACAAACACATATGCATTGCTTGCATACATCATGTTTCAAAGTGTTATTCGACTTCGTAAAAGAAATTTAAATGAAATTAAAAAATCACAGGAAATTTTTGTTCAATTTTTCATTTTCTAAAATATACGTTTGTTGTGGCTTTCTTGCTGAAAACAATATGTAGGCGTAAACAAGATAAAAATACTGTTTATCAGTGACGTTTGGCAAGGACGTCACTGTCGGAAGTGATTACATATGCACCAATATACACATAAGAGTGAAATAATTTTAATTATTTTTTTCTTTCTACGATATCATCTAGGTACAGTTAAGGATGATTTTTGTATTTAAGAAGTGAGGGGTGGAGGCTATATGAAATTTGCGACAAGGGTTGTCATTTAGTTCGGTACACTTCTATGTATTATTAGTTCAGTGGTTTCATTGCAGTGAACAAACTACGGCTGAGAACAAGCGAACCCCTAGTTTACAATTTATTATAAATTAATCTTTTATTTTTTATAATGAATACCACAAAAGAGTTCTAACGGCTCCCAACCGTCTGCAGCCGGTGGGACTATGGCAGCCCCAATTGTAGAAGAGAAAGCTCGAGAGGTACCTGGCTATTCAAATCTGGTCACCGAACACGGCCAAAGCCATTTCAAGCAACGTTTCGATTCTGAATGGTGGTCTTTCATCTACTCAGATAAGTCGTTATAAATCATAGCCGTGGCACAATCTGCGTTATGTCTATTTATATCAGCGCCCTGTCGGCGTAATTTATTAGCTAATTGACAGATTGGTGACAGCCGAGTTGACAGTTGACAGTAGTTGACAGTTGTGTGTGAGGACCAGCTGATGAGTGTAATTGCGAAAGAAAGAATGTTCTGCCGAAAAAGGTACATACGTACTTCCCATACATATATGATTAAAATACAGCCTGAAAAATAAATGTAGCAAAAAACTGGCAACACGAACATGGTGAAAAAATTACCCCTTTCCCAAGTAGGTCCCTATATTCAACTGTATTTCAAGACGGAGATAGCACAAAGAAACATAACGTTATGATATTATTTAATATATACCATTTTTTTTCAAAAGTAAAAAATCGAAGAACACCCAAAAACGTGACTAACCTTTCCAGTTGTCAAAAACAAAACACTAATCCAAAATGACTGATAATGCTAACATATGATAAACATATGTGTATCAACATAAAAACAACAAAACAAATCGATTATCGAATGTACACAGCCCACGAAAATTCAAAATTTACCTTTTCTTTTGAACAGGCCATGTATATTCATTTTTTATCAACTGATTAAATGATTTTCCGCACTGTTGTATTTGGGGATGCTGTGCGGAGGGTCTTTTTAAGAAAGGAAAGGATTTGAGCCTGGGTCTTGAAGAGGTCCATGTTGTAAGAGGGAGGAAACACAGAGGCTGCAAATCGTTCCACAGCCGAGTTGTTGAACATAAGAACAAGTCGTAAAAACGACTCATCCTCATATAAGCCTCGTACAAATGTTGGGCGCGCGTTTGGCGAGTTTCCCGTCCAATCTCTGCTTCAAAGCCCTCCGAGCCGTTGTAGTTTCTGTGCATCAACTACGAAGCATTAACATCTATCCAACGGTGCGCTCTGGCGTCGTGAAACACGCACAAAATTTTAGAAATAAATTTCAGTTCATTTCTAGTATTCTCGTCATTTTCATCGTACGTTTTGGAGCATCGAAGGCTTTGAAATATTTTGTTAGGTTGAAGGTAGTGGGGAGGGGAAGGAGATGCGGAAGAGAAAGGTCGGGAAGTACCCGACTATTCAGATCTGGTCACCAAAATCGGCTAAAGCCATCGATTTAGTTCTTTATCATTTAAAAAAAAGTGTAACTGTGTAAAAGTGAAAGTAGAACGGAATATAGAATTAAAAAGGTGATGACCATATTCTTCTCAACCTTTCTCTTCCGCATCTCCTTCCTCTCACAAACACCTTCAGCCTCACAACATACCCCAATTGGGGATGTCATAGTCTCACTGGCTTCAGACGGTTTGAAGCATTTGGGACTCTTGTGCAGTATTCATTATAAAAAAAATAAAACCGGATGGAAATAAATTTAAAAAAATCGTTTTGAAAAGTAATTTTATTACTGTTTTTTTTTCGCAGAAACCCACGGCACGCCACTGGCACATCCCGGATAATTCCTAGATAGGTTTAAACTCATTTAACAGAGAGCAGCCTGTTATTGAAATAAGCCAAGAAAATATCTGAAAGGAAAATCCATACGTATAATTTTCACGCGCGCTGGAAAGAGACGCATAAATTTTTACTATGTGCGAAAGAGATGAACGTATTTACTCAAATCAATGCGCGAATAGAGAAAAAAACATTTCCATAGAACATAGAAACATAAAGAAAGGACACAGAAACAACAAAGTTTTGATGTATTTTTTGTTGTTGTTGCAATTTTACACATTATTTATTGAATAAAATTATCAATAGATCAAATAGTACTGCAAAAATAGACAATTTGGTCCAATTAATGTATTAAAGACATCAAAACATATAAATATTACAAATCCTCTCTTGAAATTTATCCATTCTATGTAACTCATATTTAAAACAACGGGTGCGAAAAAGACGGCAAACTAAGTAAACACGACTTGCTTCATGCTGCAGAGCGAGACGGCGATACGTTGTTGACTTTGTAAAAGGGTTTCGCCGTAGTAGGGAGCTGTACGGGGGGACTGCTCTAACGCGGCATTCCGCGGGTGCGAGCGAGACGGCTATCTTGTAAAATCACTTTGCTTTTGAATGGAACAATGTTTTTACGGCGGTGTTCTTATTTTGAAATCTGCGCCGTGGGGTAGTGAGCCAAGAGGACGGTTTATTCTTTCTAAAGGTGTACCGCCGATAGCTCCGTTGTAACCTCATTTTTTCTCATAAGCGATGTATTTAATAAAAAAAGTTTAACCCTCCCGTTCCGAAGGGGGTTCTAATGTAACCCCAAGCGAAAGTTTTGTGCGATATCTTAAATAGAGATTACTGAAATATTATAAATATAATTCTCTCTAAGTATTACAAAAAAAAGCTGATTAAAAATGAATTAAAAATGGGGTAACTTAGTAACCCCCGTTTGATTTGTACTCTATCAGTGGTAAGAGCAGTAAATAATCTAGTATGGGTAGAGGTAACAAGATGAGATAGAACGCCGCATTTCTATAAACATGGTGTACTCAATATCGATAGAAATAATATTTTGATCACCCAAGATAGGAAGGTTTAAAACGCTCTTTACTATAAGAAATGTCACACTTTGAAGGGCCGCAGACAAAGAGATCTCCCTGCCGTTGTATGGAGCCTTCCATCAAATTCACAGACCAGGAACTTTGTTAACAATCAATGCCATAAGGATCTCGATTTCAGATAGTTTTAATTTGCATACATTTCTGTTATATTGTATATTATTTTATCGTTGTTATATTAGGTTAGGTAATTAAGTGTGAAGCGCACATGGGGTGAACTATGGTACTATCAAATACTAGAGTCGGGTCTTGTCAAGAGTCAGAATACCAGAAGAGTATTTGTGAGACGATGTATGAATGTGAATGAAGCACAGAGTGTGTGCCGAGACGGAGTTGTATGGCGGTCCATCCTCTCTGCCTACCTCTGCGGAGAAACGGCGTGATGGTTAGTTAGTTGTTTGCATGTGGTAAAAGCGCGTAGCGATACAGGTTAATACATTCGACCCCTTGCATCTACCGACTTGAACTCTCGGTCGTGGTAATATATTTTAAACCACGTCCGTGCATTCGGGCGTTGAGCAGTATCCCGCTCATAAAACCGGGCTTACACCACATAAAACCCGATTATACACTAGGACCACCCACCGCGCCCGCCGACAAAAACCGCCACAGCTCGCAAACCGCGCAAGTTAAACGCACATAATCTTGAACAAAAATGAAGTCGAGATCTCGAGCTTTAATCGTGTATATTTTATTTTTTAATATCTCTCTCCGTTTCGGAGCTGTGGCCATTTTGGCGCGGGCGTGCGTTCGCGCCGCGGATTTGCGCCGACGACCACACATGGAGATCTTTGATCGATCGCAGCTCCGCCAGCGTGGGTCCGATTGCAAAATTTCAAAATGCAAAATCTAGAAGAATGCGAGATCTACATTTTTGTAGAGGATGCTGCGGGGATTGGTCCAGCGGCGGCGGAGATGCGAGCCCCGGAAGTCGGAAGCCCACCCACGGCGATGTCTCTTGATTGGCTTAGAAAACCAAATTCATTGATTGAATTCATAATTTATGGCGTTGTGAAAGCTGCGGGGAACGGATTAAGAACTATCCGCGTAATTAATAAAAATATAAACTTTACTATTCGCTCTACCTTTACACAAAAATATCATAGCGACTATCTCCGCAGGAGAATGCAGATATATAGCTGCATGATCACCTTATTGCTTACAACGAGGTGTTAAACTGCGTTGCTAAAAAAGTGTTGCAAAAAAAATATTAATATTCCAAAGGAAATAGACAATTCACTCCACCTCAATGGAACGTATCAGTTTTCTCTTAAGAAATTACCCGAAAAAAAAGCGTTATACACAATGCTGGATTTTTAATCATGTTGCAAAGGGGAAACCCGTCTTGAGACGTTGCCAGAAGCAAAATGTTATATTTGACTGATTTCGTAATTAGAAAACTACGCTGTACTGAAACGTATGGCACACGTACATCGTGTTTTACGCATATAACGCGAAATTTCTTTTGGATTTGCGGCTATAATAGCAAACCAAACATATACTCGCATCTAGTACCCACGCTCTTGAATTAATGAAATAATTTTTGTTTTTATTCTTAAAGAAAGGTCATAAAATATGTCGACTTTTTATGATTTTAGAGTCAACTTTGGCAATTTTTTGTGACTAAAGGAAACTAATTTTAAAAACAATTTTATTTCAGCTACCTTGGAAATGTGATAAAACATTAAATTAAAAAAAAACCCTTTTAAAAGTTTTTTTTTTTTTTGTGGATACCGCACAAGAATCTCAACTGCTTCCAACCGTCTAGTGCCAGTGAGACTATGGCATCTCCAATCGGGGTATGTTGTGAGGCTGAAGGTAGTGGGGAGGGGAAGGAGATGGAGAAGAGAAAGGTTGGGAGGTATCTGGCTATTCAGATCTGGTCACCAAACACGGTTAAAGTCATTTCAAACAACGTTTCGATTCTGAATGGTGGTATTACCCCGCCTCCTATCAAAACGCGTTTCTGCGCACCAGCCGTCAGCCGCATTCTTTCGTTTGTCACACCTTACTAAATGCATAGTACAATACACCATACGTTTTGATTATATTTAAAAGAAGAAAAAAAATGTAACAAACTTTGAGTGTGTTGCTTTTAATGGGAAAAAAATATCCACATATTATTTGTTTTACTCTCTATTAATTTCGCGGTATGAGCGTAAAATATGGGTCGTGTTTTATATTTCAATTTTGACCATAAATCACTAATCTAGCTGTCGAGAGCAAGTGGAACTATAGCACCCTCACTTGCAGAATGTTAGGAGGATTTGGGTAGTAAAAGAAGGGAAGCTAAATTTAATGAGAAGGGGATGGAAAAGGAAGGACCTGAATATTAATATCTAGTCACTTAACATAGCTAAAGCTATTTCAAGCAAAGATTCGATCATAAATTGTAGTCTCTCACCAGGGCGATAGTCAGAGTATAGTCCACTCTGCAACGAGAAGCGAACATACTAGATACTATTGGCTTTCGAACCAGTGATCTCAGGGTCCAGAGCCAAGGAGCTTTCGGCTTTACCGCGGACAACGACACACATAACTTATTAACATTCCACACCTTGAGATGTAACCGCATATTATTTATGGGGTTGAGTAATACTTAAATATCAGTTTCCGTCCGAGGTAACCATTTGTTTCAACCGTGACAGCCTCCGTGGTCGAGCGGTTAAGATCATAGACCACGAATCCAGGGGTCACGGGTTCAAACCCTGCAAATAAATTTTAATTATATCAATTTGTGTTTAAAAAAATATATATTTCTAGAATATTTGAGACACGTTCCAGGGTGGTTGATATCTACTCCATGTACCACCCTGTTGAAAGACCACCATTCAGAATCGAAACGTTGCTTTAAATGGCTTTAGCCGTGTTTGATGACCAGATCTGAATAGTCGGGTAACTACCAACCATCCTCTTCTCCTATTTGAAAAAATATATTTTTTACGTAAATACCGCACAAGAGTCTCAACTGTTCTCAACCGTCTAGAGCCAGTGAGACTATGGCATCCCCAGCAGGGGTATGTTGTGAGGCTAAAGGTAGTGGGGAGGGGAAGGAGATTGCGAAGAGGAAAGTCGGGAAGTACCTGGCTATTCAGATCTGTTCACCAAACACGGCTAAAGCCATTTCAAGCAACGTTTCGATTCTGAATGGTGGTCTTTCACCAGAGCGATACTTAGAGTATCTACCACTCTAGGACGTTCCGCAAATACACTTTTTTTTATTATTTTCACATGAATTAAATGTGTTATGACACATATTAATTAAATAAAAGTTATTGGCACGCGCCGGGCTTGAACCGGCGACCTTTGGATACGTAGTCGAGCGTCTTACCATTCGACCATGGACGCCGTCAAACTCCTTTCCCTCCACCCCACTTTCAGCCTCACAACATGCCCCACTTGAAGACGCCATATTTCCACTGGCTCCAGACGCTTGGGACCATTTAGGACTCTTTTGCGGTATTCACAATGAATTATGAACTAAAGGTTAGAACGGTCTCAGACGTTATTGTTCACTGCAATGAACGGATAATTCATAGAGTGTAAACACTACCAATTTGTAAGAGAACTGTTGCTAATTTGCATTAAAACTTAACCCTTCACTTCTCATAACACATTTAATACTTATAGAATAATATATTAAAGCGCCCTTGATATGATTTTCCCACGAAAACGGCGCTATAAAAGTTATCCATTTATTATTATTATTATTGTATGGCATATTTGGGGCACTTTCCAGCTGGTGAAAGACCACCATTCAGAATCGAAACGTTGCTAAAAATGGCTTTGGCCGTGTTTGATGACCAGATCTGAATAGCCAGGTACTTCTCAACCTCCTTTACCTCCCGACTACCTTCAATCTCACAACATACCCCAATTGAAGGTGCCATAGTCTCACTGGCTCTAGACGGTTTGGTTCTATTTATTTTATTTTATTTAAGTTACTTGTACACTTGGAATAACAATATATTTGGAGAGATAGCTTTTTACCCAACCTATACAAATTTGGGATAAATCACTCTTTTCCGGGTTTTTACGTCGTACACCATGAAAAAGAAAGAGACAGCAAATTTTGCCAAATTATCACACCTCTTTAAAGTACTGTAAGGATGTTCTTAGTGTCCCGCGTCTCCGTTGACTCCGCCCACACGATTTTATATGCGATATAAATGGACATAAGTCAACGGTTTTTTAAGTTATATGATGTATTTTTGTTTATAACAATCCTGTAAAAAAGTGATTTTACGAATAAACAAAATCATAATGTCGATGTGTGCTATGAATGGATGTATAAATACCCTAGCCTTAGTCTTAGCCACGCCCAGGTCTGCCGAGTCCGGTACCGGTACCCTGACTTCACTGCTTTGGATAGGTACCATTCTTTGTACTCTAAGGGTATACATTATACTCAACTTCTCTGTTGCAATTTAACCAGTTCTACATTCCTTGCCGTAGACTCAGAAGCAATGAATTGCTGTTCCTCAATCATCACTATACTAATTATGGGTATAATTCTCCAATGTCTAGAATGTCAAGACTTGCTAACTCAAGCCATGGTCTTGAAATTTTTGGTATCAGTCTAAATGATTTTTGTCATTCTTTGCGACTCTACCAAAACTTTGACTAGACCATGGCTTGAATGTTCTCTCTTATGTTTATTTTGTCCTATTTTTGTCATCGCTTCATTTATTATTATGTATGTGTTGCTCTTTTTTCTATTTAATTTTTGTCTTTTTTTTTTGGACTTTAGTCCGTTAATTTATAAATAAATAAAAAATAAATAAAACTTTTTTTCACTTGTTGGCCATGATTGTGGGTTCGCCTCCCGCCTGCTCGGCCCCCCAATCCCGCCCTGCCCGAGTCGATAAACGATATAAGAACAACAAATCCGGATAGCGGAGCCGCGGATTCGACTGTTTACTCACCCGTTGCTCGATGCTTTGTTTGTTTGCTGTATCGGTCGCTTTTGTTTTATTGTTTTTAATAATTCCTAGCGCCCGCCGTGGGAATAGCGTCGCCTGGCCGCCGTTGCAGCAACACGCCGGCGGACGGGCCTGGCGGAAGGTAGGCTAATGATGGCCGCATTCTGTTTGCTTAGGTAATATTTCACGGAGGATTTTATTACTGAAATATATAAGCTACATAGCGATGGGAAAAAACTTCAATGTTTTGTGAATGCTTCACGAATTGCTAGTTCTTTAAAATGAACCCTTCGGTAAACACTTTATTGAATTTGAACTCGCAAAAAAAAATTGAATTTATCCGGTTATTTGTTCAGTTCTTTTTGGAACCGGTTCCTCGCCGGAAAAAACACGTACTAGTCGGGAGGGATTTGAAAGTGAAAGGAACTGGGGAACTGGAACTGGTTCCTCGTCGAAAAAACACGTACTAGTAGGGTTTTGAAAACGAAAAGAACTGTAAACTAGTTCCTCGCCAAAAAAATATTGATGAAAATAATAACACATAAAAAATACTTTAAATGAAGTACTTCTTCATGGCTTTGAAGTTCAACTTCACAACTGAACTGCTGCGAATTAAAGTACTTCTTTGTAATCTAACTTCCGTTGAAGTATTTGTTCATTGAAATGAAATGAATGAAGTTTGAACTACCGCAAAATGAAAAACTTCACACGGAGCAGTCAAACGCTAAAATGAACTACCAACTTCAAGTATTTGTTCAATGAACAATGAATGAAGTGGGAACTGCTGTCAAAAGAAGTAGTTCTTTAAAGTAGTTCTTTCAAAGCGGTCACAACTCCAAAGCTACAAAAGAAGATAAAAAAAAATAGTATCAAATTTCAGAATAATAACAATACAAATATTTTGATAATTTGTGTGGCGCCGTTTTTATGAAAATTCGCCTTTAGGGTGCTGTACAAATCTTGACTCCATCTGGAAAGGCAAAATGGCTTAAGCGCCACTTTGTTAAAAAATGAGTTAACTACGCAGTTTTGATCAGTTTCATTTTTACATCGAATGCTCTGACTCTCGTTTGATTCTGAATACTTTTGTGTAGAGATGGTTGATAATCGAATTAAGTGTACCTGCGGTTCCAGTTACCGGTGACCGGTGAGGAACCGGTTATTTATCCAGTTTTTTTTTGAATCGGTTCCAAGTGTCAAAAAAGTTCCTCCTACAAGATTTTTATATTAGGAAAAAAATTCTCGCCACCAAAATTATTTTTTTATGGGGGTGGAGGTTGTCAGCGATGTTCAAGAAACGAAAAAAACTGCAACTGTGGAACCAGTTCCTTGTCAAAATGTTCTTTTCGCCAAAAACCTATTGTGCCCAAAAAAGGAACCGATCCCTCGAACAAAGAGTATTTATTTTTATTTGCCATAAAAAGGAACCGTTTCCTCAGAGAAATAATATCGACGGTTCCAGTGACTGGCTTGGAACCGGTTTCTTTTAGTTTTCGGGACAGATTTGTGGCCCTTCAGCCATCTAAAAATTTAGACAAGGTTGGGACTTTTTTTTAAAGTTTTTGTCGCTTCAGGTAACTCAGTAAGAGCAGAGTTATTTTTTTTCCAAATTCAACCAGGTACTGAATACATTTTATTGTAAAACGAAAAAAACTTTAAAGTGTTCTAGTTCAAAATTCTTAAAATTACACTTCACCCCTTATGTCTTTCCGGCAATGATAAACTATTGACCAAAATGACCGGTTAGTAGCTGAGTGGATAAATGCGTCAGATTCCTATCCGAGCGTCGTGGGTTCACTATTAAAGTCCTTATTTGGATTGGTGGGTTCTTTAGTTCTAAGTTCATCAAATAATTTCAATCAAATAAAATCCAACTCTTCAGACAGGCTGCAAATCTCAGAGCAAAAATATACAAGAGGAAGCGCTGCTGTAATCAGTTTTGATGAGTTTTTCCGGACTCGGCTAGACCTGGGCGTGGCTAGAACTAGGGCTAGGGTATTCAAACATCCATTCATTGCACATGTCGACATAATGTTTTTGTTTATTCGTATAACCACTTTTTAACAGTATTGTTTAAAAAAAAATATAGCATCTAACCTGAAAAAACGTTGATTTATGTCCATTTATGTCGCACATCAAAATGTGTAGACGTAGTCAACGAAGGAGCCGGACACGAAGAACATTCTAAAAATACTTAAAAGCGGTGTGATAATTTGGGGAATTTTGTTGTCTCTTTCTTTCTCATGGTGTACGACGTAAAAATCCGGAGAAAGTGATTTATCCCAAATTCGTATAGGTTGGGTAAAAATAATTCGCTCTTTCTCCATATATTGTTACTTCAAGGTGCAAACCTTTCAAGAGAAGCATCAGAAAGACAAGGTAGAACACATATAGATAACATCAAGGAGTCGATCAGCATGTCAATGGCGAAACTGAAGCGTGCTGCCAGATGACGGGAAGAAATACAGATTGCTGGACACCCACTTCGACATGAAGACGTCAAGCCATATAGAGTCTAATCATACAGTTATGAGACTAGCCGGTACATTCCAGAGTGGTAGATACTCTAAGTATCGCCCTGGTGAAAGACCACTATTCAGAATCAAAACTTTGCTTTGAATGGCCTTATCCGTGTTTGGTTACCAGATCTGAATAGCCAGGTACTTCCCAACCTTCCTTTTTCCTATCTCCTTCCCTTCCCCGCTACCTTCAGCCTCACAAAATACCCCAATCGGGGTGCCATAGTCTCACTGGCTCTAGACAGTTGGGAGCAGTTGGAACTACTCGAAACAAGTGAGAAGAGGGCATCCCTAATTGGTTAAATGTTGATGAATGTTTTTAAAACCCTTTACCGCATGGATTTTGTAATCCTTCCAGAAAAATATATATTTGTTTCTAAATGAATTTGAAACCATTAAAATGTATTTATATGATTGTGTTTATATAAATATAAATAAAGAATTGCAAAAATATTTATTATAAATGTTTTGTTTCATATTTGGCACTACATGCGGTATGGCGAATAAAAGATACAATATGCCCAAATTTGTCACACTATTCATTAATGGTATACCAACCACACAAGGGAGTAGAAAAAAATTTATACCTTAATATTTATTATTATTTATAAAATATTACAAAATAATTCACAAACTGAACAATCACAAGCACGCTCGTTCACGAAATGGCCGAAATGACAACTTACTGTTGCGACTGTAGTTAATAAAAAGCTCGTAACTGGCAGCACTGTTCGATTTATGATAATGCAGAGCTCACAGTAAGGAATGAGCTGAAAATAAAATAGATATACGGCCCACATAGCCCTTTATGATGATAACATTCTTATGTTCCAAATTTGTAACTGAATGCGGTAAAGGGTTTAAACTCCATAGGACACGAAATGGCCGAAATGACAACTTATGAAGCGACTGTAGTTACTTAAAAGCTCGTAACTGGCAGCACTGTTCGATTTATGATAATGCAGAGCTCACAGTAAGAAATGAGCTGAAAATAAAATACATACAAGTATATGGCCCACATAGCCCTCTATTTATTTATTTATTTTATATTTGCAAAAACAGTTTTACACCAAAACATTGCAAAAAACACAGAAAATGGTAATCATAATTACACAAAGATTAAAGTAAAAAGAAGTTTAAAAACAAAAAAAAAACAGTTTTCAAGAAGTACATAATATAGTTAGAACTTAATAGCTAGTTCTTGCTTAAGCTTGTTGTAGCTCGTGTGAAAAATATCCAAATTTCCTGCGAGGCAGTTAATTAACCTAGTTAGTCTTCCCAGGGGCATCACCATTGGTAAGTTAGTTCTGCACCTGGGAAGAAACAGAAGTTTAAACAGTTTATGATGATAACATTCTTATGTTCCAAATTTGGAACAGTGTGCGGCAAAGGGTTCAGGCTCCATAGGACAGCTGATGATGTGAATTACATTGGAAGTTGAAAATGGTTGTGTTGACTCCGAAATTTCGGGCAGAAAAGCTGTGAAAAATTAACGACAACAGATTTCAAGAGCTTTTACTGCCATATGGGATAGACTGGCCTGAGTAAAATCGAACCTCGTGGGAGTCTGTCATTAGATACCCGATCGGACTGTCACAAGTTAATCGCCGTAGATATATTTAATAGATATGTTTTGTTTCACGGGATGGTACAACTTTCCCAGCTCCGACCGTGGGCGCACCTGGCTAGTCAGTACCTGTCTGCAAACCCATTTTTTCCGCTACCAGAGCGGTGGATACAATTAGTATCGCCCTGGTGAAAGACCACAACTCCGAAACAAAAAATGAAATTGCATTAACCTGTTTGGTGACCAGATTTGAATAGCCAGGTACATCCCAACCTTCCTCTTTTCTCCATCTCCTTACCTTGATTGGATATGTCATAATCACACTGGCTCTAGACGGTAAGGGTAATTAACCAAATTGTTTAAATATCCTAAATACAAAATGTAACTTATTAAAATGTAATTTCTTTAAAAACATCCTTAATTTGTTTGTTTCCGATTTTCTCCTTACAACTAAATGTCCTTACTGTCTACTGATAACCATATACTCACTGTCATAAAATATTATGTTTTTACTAGTTATATTTACACTGTTTGCATCTTTAGAATCTTTTACTTATAATACTTGAATATTAATGTTTTTAAGTACCAACATGTTAACTGTCCTCAATCTAATTTCCTTTCCTTCATCTCCTTCCCCTCCCCACTATCTTCAGCCTCACAACATACCCTAATTGGGGATGCCATAGTCTCACTGGCTCTAGACGGTTGGGAGCAGTTGACTCTTGTCCGGTAATCACTATAAAAATAAATTTATATGGTTTAAAAGTGTGATGAAAAATTAAAAAAAAATGACCACTCGGGTTTGACAACGGAGGATTCGTAGTCTAGTGTCTTACCACTCGACAACGGAGGCTGTCGTATACCTTGGGTGGTTTTATCACCTTCTGGGAGACGGGTTACATAGTGATGAGTTATAAAATGGATGAACCTTTAATGAGGAATAAAAAAAAATATTATGTTATGCGTGTTACTATCAATTACTAGCTAATCTCCCGGCCACGATTAAGATGCACAGTGTTTGTTGCAAGTAAGTGGCCCAATGCACTTTACCAGTATTATCTTAACACCAAAAATAACCTCCTGATCAAATAAAAGCACACCTATTGTTCGATATTTATGTAAATTGTTGATACAGCCTTTTGCATTATTGTATTAGTCATTGATAGCCCAACAGAAATAACCAGTTTTTGAAAATGTATTAATTTTTATTTGAGTAGACTTTGGCATCTATTTCGATAAAAATTGAAATATTAACCTGTAAACACTGAAGCGATTAACTGAAAGAAGTGTTGTATGAGCGTGTCCGCCTACTTGAAGTATGCTCGATGTGTCCTTATTACTTCTGCCGGCTTAGTGGTAAGACGCTCGACTACGAATCCAGAGGTTGCGGGTTCAAACCCGGCGTGCGCAAATATATTCAAATAAATCAGCATGTGTCAAAACCTTGAAGTAAAAATATATTAAACATGATTTGGGATAAATCACTTTCTTTGAGTTCTTACGTCGTAAACCATGAGAAAGAACGAGACAACAAAATTTTCCCGAAATTATCACACCGCTTTAAAGTATTGTTAGAATGTTCTTCGTGTCCCGCGTCTCCGTTATGATACGCGGAATAAATTGACATAGCTCAACGGTTTTTTAGGTTATATGCTATATTTTTGTTTGTTACAATACTTTTGAAAAAGTGCTTATACGAATAAACAAAAACATTATGTCGACATGTACTATAAATAAATGTACAAAATACCCTAACCCTAGGTCCTAGCCACGCCCAGGTCTAGCCGAGTCCGGTAAACCTTGTACAAACTGACTACAGCTCTCTCCACAGCGCTCCCTCTTGTATATTATTGATCTGAAGTCATAACACATTTGATTGTAAAAATAATACAGAGTAAATTAGCACGTTCCAGAATGGTAGATACTCTTAGTATCATCCTGGTGAAAGACCACCATTCAGAATCGAAACGTTCCTTGAAATGGCTTTGTCCGTGTTTGGTGACCAGATCTGAATAGCCAGGTACTGCCCTAACCTTCCTCTTACCCATCTCCTTTCCTTTCTCCCACTAGCTTTAGCCTCACAACATACCTCAATTGAGGATGCCATAGTCTCACTGGCTCTAGACGGTTGGGAGCAGTTGGGATTCTTTTGAAAAAATGTTGTAGGCAACATTCAGATAAACGGCAGCATAATCTAACGGTGCTAGTGCTTGCGTTCACTCAATAATGCAGCTGGCTGTTAATATGGCATGTATTAAGGTGAGGTGTGTTATTTGTTTAATTTATAACCTCACTAAAAATAGATGAACAGCTGTCGTTGGGAATAATATTCCATCAAAAGTGTCAAATCAATAAATTTAGGTTCATCTGGGTAAATACGAGTAGTTAAGTTGAGTACTCTTGAGGTGAAATATGACAAAACTGCATAAAGTATAATAATATTATTGTTACATTTAAAAAGAATTTTGGATTATTCCCAAAGGTACATAGAAGGTAATTAAGCTTGCTAAATCGGAGCTGTCTATACACCATTAACAATTTTTAAAATAAAAGTCAAGTCGGAAACAAGCCTCCTGATGAGAGGTGTTAATAATTTTAATTCTTTCATTAAATAATTACAATTTATGGTTTCAATATGTAGATTAATGGGACTCTTGTGCAATTATTTTTTAATTACCCTATTTTAAACTTTTTCTTTAATTCTAGTAGAGCCTCCGAGAGCAATAATATACCGGTTAGAGCAGTAGGGACGCTGCGGTATTATTTATTACTATTTTAATAGAGATTTTGAAAGAGTGCTGCTGTAGTCAGTTTTTGATTAGTTTTGCCGGACTCGGCTAGAACTGGGGGTAGCTAGGACTAAAACTAGGATATTTATACATTCATTCATAGCACATATCAACAGAATGTTTTTGTTTATTCGCATAACCACGTTTTCACATTATTAAAAATATACCATATAACCCAAAAAAACCGTTGGCTTACGTCCATTTATGTCGCATATCAAAACGTGTGGGTGAAGTATACGGAGACGAGGGACACGAAGAAAATCCTTACAATACTTTAAAGCGGTGTGATAATTTGGGAAATTTTCTTGTCTCTTTCTTTCTCAAGGTGTACGACTTTGAAAACTGGAGAAAGTGATTGATCCCAAATTTGTATAGGTAGGGTAAAAAGAATTAGCTCCTCTCCATATATTTTTAATTCAAGAGTAGAGCGTACTTGAGGTGAAATATCACAAAACTACGCTATATAATGTCAAAGTCATTATCATTATTATGAGACATTAAACTATGAAATATGTGTTTAGCTGTCAAGACCGCTGTCCTGATTTACTTAGCTTAATTACCTTCCATGTACCTAACAGAACCACTCGATCCAAAATCATTTTTAAATGTAACAATAATATCGGGACTGAGTCATTTAGATACTCGCTTGTACCTAGATTGCATACAGTGGGTAATTCTTTCGCTGAAATAGTAGATATATTCAACTGCACTGAATCTAGTTACAAGAAGGCTATAATAGCATAGCCTTGGATTAACGATATATGGAGAGAGAGCTTATTCTTTTTACACAATCTGTACAAATTTGGGATAAATCACTTTCTCCGGGTTTTACGTCGTACACCATGAGAAAGAAAGAAAGAGACAACAAAATTCCCAAATTATCACACCGCTTTAAAGTATTGTAAGAATGTTCTTCTTGTCCCGCGTCTCCGTCGACTCCGCCCACACGTTTTGATATGCGACATAACTCAACGGTTTATTAGAATACATGCCATATTTTTGTTTATACAAACAACAAAATTATGACGATATGTGCTATGAATGGATGTATAAATACACTAGCCCTAGTCCTAGCCACGCCCAGGTCTAGCCGAGTCCGGCAAAACTTATGAAAACTGACTACAGCAGCACTCCCTTTTGTATAATATTGCTCTGAGAAAATAGCATACCTCTTTCAAAAATATTAATGTTTATTTATTGAATTATAATATTTCTATTAACTTATTTATGTTTTTGGGTACTAATTATTTACTTCCGTGTGATTTTTATGTCACTATTATTTTATATCATGTATTACACAGTTATGTAAAAGCCCATAAGGTCGTATATAATTAAATAAATAAAACTGTCATTGAATTATTCGTGCATATTAATCAAATCGAATTTCAGTCAAAACCGGATAAAAGACAGTTACCTGCAAATAGACGCCGGGAAATTTTTGACTCCCAACACGAATAAAGCTAGCTGTAATTTTTGTACTGTCAACAACAAATGACCATCTGTCAAATGATTATTTTTTTAGTAATAATATCTCACGCCAAAAGAGTTTTTTTTGTCTCTCGAGTCCCGTTTGATTTGGTCAACTGACACTGACAGCTATATTCATCAACCTTGGAGTAAGAATGTACATGGAGGGAGAGATAAATATTTTTACCCAACCAATACGAATTTGCGATAAACCACTTTCTCTGGGTTCTACGTCGTTTATACCACGAGAGAAAAAGAGACAAGAAAAGTCTTCACATAATATTGCAGCACTTCTTAGTATGTAAGAATGTTCTCCGTCCGCAGCTAACTTTGACATCATCGAGTCGTATAACTTACGTCAACGGATTTTGAGGTTATTTCCCATATTTGTGTTGATTAAAAAACTTGCAGTGGTTTACAAATAAATCGAACATGATGGTGATATGTGCTATGCGTGAATTTTCAAATAAGACCAGACAAAGATTATAAAACATCACTTTTCAGAGGTATTTCAACAGTTTTAAATATAATGAAATAAATCAACAAAAAGCTTCCGTCATTATTTAGGTAAAACTTTTGTTATTAGTGTTTGAAAATTGGTTCTAATGATCTAGTGAGGCAGGTAACGTTCAAAATAATGTATGAAACAAAACAAAACTGAAGTTAATAAAGTAACATATTTGTTTTAATAAGTCAACCATAATATGACCAAAACCAGTGCTCACAGACCCTCGCAAGCTCATTATTATGTGTTTCTATTTCTAAATCAGTGCATTTTTCAAAATTTTTTAGAAAATATTTGAAATATATATCTAGAATATTTACGGCACGTTGCTTTAAATGGGTTTATCTGTGGTTTGTGAACAGATCCGAATAGCCAGGTACTTCCCTACCCTCTTCTTTCCCATCTCCTTCATCTTTCCCCTTTCTTCAACCTCACAACATGCCCCGAACGGGGATTCTATAGTCCCACAGACCGAAGACGGCTGGGCGCAGTTACCTACCTACCAAAATTAAAGTCGAAGCGTTGCGTTGCTTGAAATGGTGACCAGTAAAGATGGTCGATATCCGAATTGGGTGTACCTGCGGTTCCAGTTACCAGTGACCGGCGAGGAACCGGTTATTTATCCAGTTATTTATGGAACCGGTTCCTGGTGTCAGAAAAGTTCCTCCAAGATGATTTTTCAAAAAAAATTCTTGCGCCGAAAAATATTGTTTTTTCAGGTTGGGGGGGAAGGTTGTCAGCGATGTTCAAGAAACGAAAAGAACTGCAACTGTGGAACCAGTTCCTCGTCAAAAGGTTCTTTCCGCCAAAAACGTTTAGTGCCCAAAAGAGGAACCGATTCCTCGAATACAGAATATTGATTTTTATTTGCCAAAAAAAGGAACCGGTTCCTCGGAGAAATAATATCGACGGTTCCAGTGACCTGTTTGGAACCGGTTCTTTTTAACCGGGACAGGATCATCGACCATCTATAGTGACCGGATGTGAATAGCCAGGTACTTTTCAACCTTCCTCTTCCCTATCTCATTCCTCTCCACACTACCTTTAACCTCACAACATGCCCCAATCGGGGATGCCATAGTTTCACTGGCTCTAGACGGTTGGGAGCAGTTGGGACCCTGTAGTAAGGTATTCACTATAAAAATAAATAAATATATATACATTATACGTATGTACGTATGTTGTCCCACGATTAATCCTCTGGCCGACCCCACCGGGACCCGAGCGGCGTATTACCATATCCGTAATGATATTATAATAATAATATGTCCATTAAATGCATCATTAGCCGAAAAATAATTAATTATATTCATCTCGGCGAATCACACATGCAAAGCACGGTTGCGTTAGGCCAAAAGGTTCCTTCACTTCGGAGGATGCATGCAGAAGATGTGGGTGATAATAAACAAACGCGACTAAAGATGACCGCGAGATAAAATTATCGGGACAGTGGCATCCCCAATCGGGGTGTGTTGTGAGGTTAAGATGAGAGGGGACGGGAAGGAGATGGGGAAGAGGAAGGTTGGGATGTACCTGGCTATTCAGATCTGGTCCCCAAACACGGTTAAAACACGATTCTGAATGGTGGTCTTTCACCAGGTCGATAGTTAGAGTGTCTACCACTCTGGAACGTGCCACAAATACAGTATATATTATTTCATTTGAATTAAATGTCAAATGACACATATTGATTTTGCGAAATTTCCTTGCGCACGCAGGTATATGAACCCGTGATCTCTGGATTCGTAGTCGAGTGTCTTAACCACTCGACCACGGAGGCAAAGTATTTTTACTATGCATTGATCACGTGTTACCAAGTTATACAAAACCTTTCTCTTCCCCCTCTTTTCATCTAGATACGCTTATTTCAGCCTCACAACATACCCAACGAAACGGGGTCAGTCTAGTTTCACTCGATGCGGGCATTTATGGTAAAACTTTAGTGGAGAATCACATTTAAAAGAAAAAGGTTCTAAAGATTGAAGCGTGATATTGAATTATTGACATTTTGATGAAATCGGTTAAATGTGACGACGTCAAATGTGTAACCGTCAAATGTGACAACGTAAAATGTGACGACGTCAAATGTGACGACTTAAAATGTGACTACGTCAAATATGACGTTAAATGTGATATTAAGTGTGATGATGATAAATATAACGACGTCAAATATGATGACGTTAAATGTGACGACGCAAAATCTGATGACGTTAAATGTGACTACGTCAAAGTGACGACGTCAAATGTGACGATCTAAAATGTGACTACGTCAAACGTGACGTTAAAGTAAAACAATGTCAAATTGGATGACGTCAAATACGAAGACGTCAAATATGACGACTTCAATAGTGAAGACGTCAAATGTGTAGTCGTCACATTCGTCATCGTCATATTATCCGATTCCATCAAAATTACAATAATTCAATATCACACTTCAACCTTGTAACGACGTCAAATGTGACGTCATCAAATTTGACGACGTCAAATGTAACGAAGTGAAATCTGACGACGTCAAATGTGACGTCGTCAAATGTGACAACGTCAAATGTGACGACATTTAAATGTGACGATGTTAAAAGTGACGTTAAGTGTGACAATGCAAGTATAACGACGTCAAATGTGACGACGTCAAATAAGACGACGTCAGATGTGACGAAAGTTTTAAACAACTCGCGCTTAGACTACTTTGCTTTCGTCAGGATGTCTTTTGCCACAGAGACAGTATTTTTTTCATAAAAGGTTTTCATTTCTACAACTTTTCAACCGCTATTTTACCGTCGACGTTTCTTCTAACCAATGTAACACATCCTTCTCCCTCTTCCATCCTCGCGAGCATGTAACTGTGTGTTAGGTCGGAGATTGCCACGGTGTGGGTTACCTTTGACTGGCGGACCACCCAGAATCCGTGTGGCAACTTGGAGCAGCCCGCGCGTGGAGGAGACGCACACTTCCATTCGCATTATTTATAGTTAACACACGAGCGAACGTTTTGTTTGTGTGTGTAGTGCAATTATTGCCATTGTATTCCGTATTGGATTTGTACCAGGGCTGTCACATACATATCCGTTATTATTATTATTAATAATGTGGATATCCGGAAAGAATGCGAGGCTGATGTGAGCGCAATGAATAGGATCAAGCAAGAGACGCTTAGATGGTTTGGGCATGTAGAGCGAATGAACGAAGAAAAGAAGTGTGAAAATAATAAATGATGCGAAAGTGAATGGAAGAAGAAGTCGTGCACGCCCGAGGAAGACATGACACGATCGAGTCAATCAAATACTTGAATCAGGTCACCTGAAGAGTCAGAGTAACAGAAGAGTATGTATGAGACGATGTATGAATGTGAATGAAGCAAGGAGTGTGTGCCAAGACAAAGTTCTTCGGCTGTCCGTTCTCTCTGCCTACCCCTGCGGGAAACGGCGTAATGGTTAGTTAGTTAGTTAAGATATATAACATGTGTTACGTGTTTTCTGAACAAGAAGTTGTGTTCCGTCGCAGCTGGCCTCACGGGTTCAAATCCTGGCGTGCGCATATAAATTAAATTAAATGTTTATCTTCGCTGGAATGGCGAAAGGGCTTAAGTGACACTTTGGTCAAAAATGAATGGAATATGCAGCATTTATCAGTTTGTTTTTCTGCATCCAATGCTCTGACCAATATTGGATTTGGAAGGCTTTTGTGGCTCTTCAGCCATCTAAAATATATTTACCGTTTGGGAGAAGGCTTAAATCAAATTACACAAGTGTGAGACTTTTTAGCTCTTTGTCGCTTCAGGTAACTCAATGAGAGTAGAGGGGAAGAAGATGGAAAAGTGGAAGGTTGGGAAAGTACCTAGATATTTAGATCTGGTCACCAAAAACAGCTAAAGATTTCGATTTTCGTTTAGATTCTATTTGGTGTTCTTTTACTCTAGTCAGGGAGAGGATTTCACCACCTCTGAGTAAAGTGTTGATTAATGCTACTCATCGAGTAGCGTATTTTATCTGTTTCACCACGACTGAGTAACGCTACCCATCAAGTAAGTGTTTGAATGATTAAAGTTACTTGATAAGTAGTTACTCAATAGTTAACTCAGAGGTGGTGAGATAAGCCCTTAGTATATAGTAACCTCAGCGCAATAATATACAAGAGAGAGCTTGATGAGTTTTGCCGGACTCGGCTAGACCTGGGCGTGGCTAGTACTAGGGATAAGGTATTTATGCATGCATTAATAATAATCATAATTTTAAGTTAATAATTGTGTCTATCTGATGAGACCTGCCAGGTAAGTATGTTCTTGTATATTTTCTTATCTAAACTAGGAACTTATATGTAATGATAGAAAGTAAGATCTGTACAGCGCCCTTGAGGTGATTTTTCACAAAAACGGCGCTATACAAATCGTCCAAATATTATTATTATTCATAGCACATGTCGAAATAATGTTTTTGTTTATTCGTATAACCACTTTTTCACAGAATTGTTATAAACACAAATACAGCATGTAACCTAATAAACCATTGAGTTAAGTCCAATTACGTCGCGTATCAAAACTTGTGAGCGTAGTCAACGGAGACGCGGGACACAAAGAACATCTTTACAATACTTTAAAGCGGTGTGATAATTTGGTAAATTTTGTTGTCTCTTTCTTTTTCATAATGTACGACGTAAAAACCCGGAGAAAGTGATTTATCTCAAATCTGAATAAGTTGGGTAAAAATAATTAGCTCTCTCTCCATATATTGTTACTCCAAGAGAATAACAAATAGATATTTTGCCTCCGCACGGCATTACGAATTGTGACAGCCCTGTTTCCGCCCGGGATGGATGACAACTCGCTCTGTGACAGTTATGACAGTTGCCAGTTGGACGGGCGGACATCTATGCAAACATCGCATCAGCCTGCCCACCTAACTATTTGATGAGCCCACTTTGCTGACGTATGTAAATACGTAGGCAGTACCTTAATCATATAATCAGTTTCACACAGGTAGAAGGAAAATATCATAAAGTAATTTGTATGGCGCCGTTTTAGAGAAAATTCACCCCAAGGGCGCTGTACAAATCTTAATTACTAGGCTCCATATTATAACTTACTACATATAATCTATGACATATTAATTTTTGTTTACATTATGTACAGAGGTAATATACAGAAGCATACTTACCTGGCAGCTCACTTCAGGTTAACACTATTATTTTAGTTGTTTCTAGTTTAGAGAAATATATAGTTTTGCACTCAAGAGTACATGATAACTAACTAACTAACTAACCATCATGCTGTTTCTCCGCAGGGGTAGGCAGAGAGGACGGACCGCTATATAACTCTTTCTTGGCACACACTCCTTGCTTCATTCACATTCATACATCGTCTCATACATACTCTTCTGTTACTCTGACTCTTCAGGTGACCTGATTCAAGTATTTGATTGACTCTATCGTGTCATGTCTCCTCGGGCGTGCTCGACTTCTTCTTCCATTCACTTTCGCATCATATATTCTTTTCACACTCCTTTCTTCGTTCATTCGCTCTACATGCCTAAACCATCTAAGCTTCCCTGACATGATAGTGGGAAATTTATATCTGGTACTTACTTACATTATTTATGTTTAATTATTGTTGCCCTAAAGGGCATGAGAGAAAATTTTATAAACATAGAAATTAGATTTAATTATTTTCGTACTTATTTATGTGAATACCGCACAAAAGTCTACCGCACTACCCGTAGCCAGCCTATAACACCCCTAATTTGGGTATGTTGTGAGACTTAATGGGGTGGGAAGATAAAGAAGACGGAGTCGTAGATGTAAGTCACTAGTTATAAGTCTTAGTTTTAATATTATGTTAATTATGCTGTAAAGCGCCCTTGAGGTGATGTTTCTGTCACGAAAACGGCGCTATATAAATCAAGGAGATTGACAATAGGAAAGTTTTGAGTACTTGGCTTTTCAGTTCTGTTCACCAAACATAGCTAAAGCCATTTCAAGCTTTGATTCTAAATGGTTGTCTTTCACTTAGGGTATCTACCACTCTGGAACGTGCCGAAAATATACTATAAACTATTTTATATTCATTAAATGTGAAAAAATACGTAAATTATAATAAATAAATATCATTTTTTGCACACGCCGGTATTCGAACCCCCGACCTATTTTTATTCGTAGTTGAACGTCTTAACCACTCGACCACGGTGGCCGCCATGTTAGCTGCATCTTCCAGAGCGGTAAAGAAGTATCGCCCTGGTGATATACCACCATTCAGAATCGAAACGTTGCTTCAAATGGCAATAACCGTGTTTAGTGAACAGATCTGAATAGCCAGGTGATTCCCAACCTTCCTCTCCATCTCCATCTCCGTCTCCTACCACTCCCACCCCACTCCCTTCAGCCTCACACAATTTGTTCCCCTTGGGATGTCATAGTTCCACTGGAACAGACGACCCTTGCGAGGAATTCACATAAAAAATAAAATAAAACGTTGAGCAGGTCAACCTAATGAAAATTGTTAGGCCAGCACCACAATGAATCAAAAATTAAATTAAATGTTTATTCGTGTGTAAATAAATTTTTTTAAAATTAATATAAACACTTTACGAAAACTTCTCAAATTGAATAATGTATCTAATAATCAATTAAAACTTATCTGATAATTAACGCGTACGGACTACGCATTTATTTACTCTAACGGACAGGAAACATGTCATCAATAATTATAATTTATTATAATAATAATCACGAATCATTAGATTCTATAGCCGATACTAGAATTAAATATGACCCCCCAGTTGTAATTAAATTTGCATTTTGGTATGATATGTTCAATGGTTTTTATTTTATAATGTTTTTATTAACTCCACACAGGAGGCTCTGAGGGAAATAATTTCCCATGAGCCCTATGTCATATTTGAGGATGCTGTGTAGAGGAATATTTATGTATTTATTTAATTATATACGCCCTTATGGGCTATAACAGTGTAATATATAACATAAAATAATAGTGACATAAAAATAACATGGGTTAATGATTAGCACCCAAAAACATAAGTTAATAGAAAATTTTTATAATGCAATAAATTAACAGTAATATGTTTGAAAGAGGTATGCTATTATAGCCTTCTTGTAACTAGATTCAGTGCAGTTGAATATATCTACTATTTCAGCGAAAGAATTACTCACTGCATGCAATCTAGGTATAAGCAAGTATCTAAATGACTCAGTCCTGATATTATTGTTACATTTAAAAAGAATTTTGGATCGAGTGGTTCTATTAGGTATATGGAAGGTAATTAAGCTAAGTAAACCAGGGCTGTCTATAATACCATTAACAATTTAAAAAATAAAATATGAGGAAAAGTTAATGTCTTAAGTTTGATCATGGTAAAAATATCCACCCTTAACTGAAAAATGTTTTGCACACTAGTTACTCTCCACTAAATCCACTAAAATGGTTTATAAAACATACAGAATTTAATTTTTAAATTTATATTTATATTTCTTATGGTGAATACTGCGCAAGAGCATCTCATCCAGCTCAACATTTCTTGCCGTAGACTCAGAAACAATGAATTTCTGTTCCTCAATCATCACTATACTAATTATGGGTATCATTCTCTCTGTCCAGAATGTCGAGACTTGTTAACTCAAGCCGTGATCTTGAAATTTTTGGTAGCAGTCCAAATGATTTTTGACATTATTTACGATTCTACCAAAACTTTGACTCGACCTTGGCTGGAATGTTCTTTCTTATGAATATTTTGTCCTATTTTTGTTTAATATTATGTATGTGCTGTTCTTTCTCTGTTGCTCTTTTTCCCATATTTAATCCCAACTGCTCCCAACCGTCTAGAGCCAGTGAGACTATGGCATTCCCAATTGGGATGTTGTGAGGCTGAAGGTAGCGGGGAGGGGAAGGAGATGGAGAAGAGGATGGCTATTTAGATCTGGTCACCAAACACGCCTAAAGCCATTTCATGTTACGTTTCAATTCAATGGTGGCCTTTCACCAGGGCAATGCTTAGAGTATCTACCACTCTGGAACGTATAGTAAATATACTTTATATGAATTAAATGTGTTATGACTCATATTAATTAAATAAAAGTTATTGGCGCACGCCGGATTTGAACCCGTGACCTTTGGATTCGCAGTCGAGCGTCTTACCACTCGACCATGGAGGCCGTCATGCTCCTTGTCGTGTTGAATTCATTTTTCCTATTAACACAGGAATGCCTTTTGGCGTGTTAGAAGCTTGGTGTCACTGTGCGCCATACGATTTCACCCTAATTGAGCGACCCTGATTATTCATTGACTCAGCACCATGAGAAAGAAAGAGACAACAAATTTTCCCGAATTATCACACCGCTTTGAAGTATTGTTAGAATGTTTTCCGTGTCCCGCGTCTCCGTTAACTCCGCCCACACGTTATGATACGCGAAATAAATTGACATAACTCAACGGTTTATTAAGTTACATGTTATATATATATTGTAACAATACTGTGAAAAAGTGGTTATACGAATGAACAAAAACATTATTTGTTTTTTTTTTGTATAAATTACCGGACTTAAGTCCAATTACAAAAAAGACATATAAAACACGAAATAGAAAATAGAGCAACAGAGAAGGAATAATACATAATTAATAATAAACGAAGCGATGACAAAAAAAGGACAAAAAAAACATAAAAGAGAACATTCAAGGCATGGTCTAGTCAAAGTTTCGGTAGAGTCGTAAAGAATGACAAAAATCAAATAGCCTGCTACCAAAAATTTCAAGACCATGGCTTGAGCTAACAAGTCTTGACATTCTGAACATTGGAGAATTATACCCATAATTAGTATTGTGATGATTGAGGAACAGCAATTCATTGTTTCTGAGTTTTTTTTTCAATTCAAATGTCGATATGCGCTATGGATGGATGTATAGATACCCTAGCCCTAGTCATAGCCACGCCCAGGTCTAGCCGAGTCCGGCAAAGCTCGTAACAACTGACTACAGCTCTCTCTACATCGCTCTCTTTCGTATTCGTACATGTTTAAAAACCTAATTTTTAAACATCTACGAAAGTAAATGACCGCCTATAGGTATATCTCTTATAATTAAAAACTAATACCGCATATTTTAAGAGGATCCTCAACCCCTCTGATCCTTGCATTCCTTCCCCGCACAACCTTCATTTTTCACTTAGTCTCTAATCCCACACATTCCTCCTCCGCTAATGTCGGGCAAGTAATTTCAGCCAAATATAATAACAGACCCAAACACAAATGCACCCTAATTAGTTAACCATTTTTTTGGCGGTGCAATTTACGTTAATTGAACTCGTGACCTCTAGATCTGGATGGTGCGCATTACCACTGCGTTCAGAGGGCTATTAGAACAGATGACAGGTAGATTCAGATTGACCCACATAACTTCGCAGTTGGTGACGTCACTAGTGTAGATTTTGTGAAAGTTATAAATGATTATATTTTTTTGTATTATATAATTTCTGGTTTCGTTTGATATTCCTCTGGCCAGCTGATAAGATAAGTGTGTTTAGCTGTGCTTAGATGCTGTATTTAAAAATAAACTAATCGTCACGCTTTTCTCTGCAAGAGTAGGCAGATGTATTTTTTTAAAGTCAAGTCATCGATTGACATAAAGTAATATTATTATAATATATTTTCGGCACGTTTCAGAGTGGTAGATACTCTAAGTATCGCCCTGGTGAAAGACCACCATTCAGAATCAAAACGTTACTTGAAATGACTTTGGCCGTGCTTGGAGAGCAGATCTGAATAGCCAGGTACTTCTCAACCTTCCTCGTTCCCATCTCCTTCCCCTCACTACCTTCAGCCTCACAAAATACCACGATAGTGGTTGCTATAGTCCCACTAGCTTCAGACGGCTGGGAGCGGTTAGGACTTTTGTGCGGTATTCACAATAAAAACTAAAAAAATATATGTCCAACTACAAACGAAGTTTGCAAAATTGAAAGCAATAAGTACCTAAAAGCAGTAAAAAATAATAAATATAATAATGTTTTTGTTTATTCGTATAACCACTTTTTCACAGTATTGTTATAAACAAAAATAAAGCATATAACCTAAAAAACCGTTTAGTTGTGTCAAGTTTAGTGGCATAGTAAAAAATGTGGGCGGAGACTCGCGGTGACCCAGGAGCCCAATATCATATATATATGTAAGAATCAGCTCAATTTTAAGTTATTATGATATGGTGATTGTGTCCTGCCACAAATGACCTGCCAGGTAAGTATGTTGCTGTATATTTATCAAAACTAAGAATTAATATTAAGTAGAAATTAAGATTTGTACAGCGCCCTTGAGGTGATTTTTCACAAAAATGGCGCTTTACAAATTATCCAAGTATTATTATTATTATTACCTACCTACAAAACGAAAACAAATCATATTGGATAGAAAGCAATTGGCCACATATGAATAATGCAGCAAGAAAATCAGCTTCAAGCAAAATAAAAATGTGTCACAAAAGCAAAATGATACTATTATTGTCTTTCGGAAAAAAATTGTTTGCCTGTGAATCATTACCTCTTTTAATTTGTGCTTGTGAACAAAGAGTATTGATCTGACAAAAAAAGTGGACCAACTGGTTGCAAATACCCAAATCTATCAAGGTAGTGAGTCATGCCCAAACAACCTTGAAAGCCTTAATTGTATTCCAAACATCAGTTTTGTTATTTTATCGAAGTTGAATAATTATGTGACAGAAGGGTATACTCATTTCTTCTGTACCCAGAGCTCACGAGTTATAAATCTAGAGGTATTAAAAATGCGGTGGTGTTAGGCTTTGAGTATCTAATGACTTAGTATCTAATGCTTTTTTTTGAGTATCTAATGACTTCAATAATATCAGTATTTTCAAAAAATTGTAGGGAGTCATATCGAGTACAATTCCACAGTTTGGTCTTCAAATTATGATGTTCATTCACACACGATTGAAAGAATCCAACATAAATTCTTGAGATATGTAAATTTAAGACTCGGTAATTCTATAGAATGCCTAGATAACCATTACCTACTGTATTCATTAAATTTATTTTAATTGTCAGAACGTAAAATTATTTGCGATTTAACGTGCTCTTTTAAAATTATTACTTCGATGTTTTACACCCTTAAATTGCTATAGGACGGCCTCCAAGTCGCTACGAATCCAAAGGTCGCGGGTTCAAACCCGGCGTGCGCCACAAACTTTTAATTACTTTAATTTGTGTCATAACACATTTGATTCATATAAAAACAATAAAAAGTATATTTGCGGCACGTTCCAGAGTGGTAGATACTCTAAGTATCGCCTTGGTGAATGACCACCATTGAGAATCGAAATGTTGCTTGAAATGGCCTTAGCCGTGTTTGGTGACTGGATATGAATAGCCAGATACTTCCCGAATTTCCACTTCCCAATCTCTTCCCCTCCCCACTACCATCAGCCTCACAACATACCCTATTTGAGGGTGCCACAGTCTCACTGGCTCTAGACGGTTGGGAGCAGTTGAGACTCTTGTGCGGTATTCATATTAAAAAATATAAATATATTTAATTGCATTTTTGTTCCTGGTAGGACTGTTATAAGACAGTACCTACCATATTATTGTGACAATTCTACTTCAACCTCACAATATTACACTCCTATGCGACGAATTCAACATCCGGGAAACGAATACTCCGATGTTGTTAATATTTTGTACGTCAATATCACAAATAAGCACTACTTAGTGCAGTTGTTTTCATCTAGTAGAGATAATTTATTTGTTGAAACTATTTAACTTTAGATGTACCTGGTATTCAATACTATTATTAATTTCTTGTACAGATGAGTATATTATTTTTTTCAATGTTTTTATTTGTGTAAAAGCCTTTAACGGGTGTAAATAAATCAATAATAATGTACACCATTTTCAGAGTTGAACATTTTCTCCGTATCGGCATGGTGACATACTAACTAACCATCACGCCGTTTCCCCGCAGAGGTAGGCAGAGAGGACGGACCGCCATACAACTCTGTCTTGGCACACACTCCTTGCTTCGTTCACATTCATACATCGTCTCATACACACTCTTCTGTTATTATGACTTTTGACGTGGTCCAATTCAAGTATTTGAATCACTTGATCGTGCCACGTCTTTCTCGGATGTCCCCGACTTCTTCTTCCATTCATTTTCTCATCATATATTCTTTTCAGTGAGATACTATCATTCAAAATTAAAACGTTGCTGGAAAATAGGTTTAGTCTAACGATCAGATCTGTACAACTAGGTCCTTCCCAACCTCCCAATTATCTACCTTCTTCTCCACTTACCTCAGTCTCACTTCTTCTTGAGTATTTGGCTCTTTTCTGAGAATCGTGACCTCTTCTCCAACCGTCCTGATGAACCAGACTCCCTCTCTTCTCGTTTATCCTATCTTCCACTTTGCCATGAGCTTTTCCAGTATCTTCTCTTAACTGAACTCTTGTTCTCATTTTGGCGAGCGACGTGGTCACAGTGTCGAAAGAAACGAGTGTGTTGCTGTCAGACAGTTGTCAGTATCACGTTGAGGACACCGATGGACACACTGGCTCCGGATGGTAGACAGCTGTATCACATAAATAATAAATAAAAAGCTACCCACGCCAATAGTTTTGTCACAAGTCGAAACAATAGACGGAAACGTATCGGTACTTTAACCATAGCTATTCAATCCGACAAAATTCGCAGAATTCAATTATACGCAAAGTTTCATTAGAAACGTGACAACGACGTTGTAAACGGTAAAGTAGATAAAAAAGGTTTTACTTTTAAGTGCATGATGAGTACAATTAATTTTTAAGGTTTTATTATTGAGTTCTGCTATTTTCAGTTTTTATTTTTAGTCTGAAAACTGAAAATAGCAGAACTCAATAATAATAATATTAAATTTAATTCAATTAAATTATATAAAAATTAAAATGGAGTTCTACAAATTGAACACAAAAACTATAAATAAATTATATTTACACTTAAAATGATAGATAGAATCTTGGAGTAAGAATATACAAGGAGAGAGAGCTAAATATTTTTACCCAACCTATACAAATTTGCGATAAATCACTTTCTCCGGATGTTGCTTGTGCAATAATGAAGGACTTACCCAGCAGAGGAATTGAACGCACGACACTCGGGTGGGAATCCGACGCGTTTGTCCACTCAGCTGCCGACCGGTCAATATTGAAAGAAGGGTGAATGCAAGAAATTCCATTAATGGAGGACTGAACGCTGTTGGCGCAAATAAGAAATTAGTGCTCATACCAACCCTGACGTATGGCAGTGACGCATAGAACTGACAGAAGAAGGATGAAAGTAGACTGAATGCTGTGGAAATAAGATCTCTGAGACGTATGTGCGATAAAACCATGTACGACCGTATTGAAAATGTGGAAATCCGGAAAGAATGCAAGGCTGATGTGAGCGCAATGAATAGGATCAAAATAGGGAGGCTTGGATGGTTTGTGTATGTAGAGCGAATGAACGAAGAAAGGAGTGTGAAAAGAATGTATGATGCGAAAGTGAATGGAAGAAGAAGTCAAGGACGCCTGAAAAAGACATGGCACGATCAAGTCATTCAAATACTTGAATCGGGTCATGTGAAGAGTCAGAATAACAGAAGAGTATGTATGAATTTGAATGAAGCAAGGAGTGTGTGCCAAGACAGAGTTATATGGCGGTCCGTCCTATCGGCCTACCCCTGCGGAGAAACGGCGTAATGGTTAGTTAGTTAAATTTAATGGCTTTCTTTATTTCTAGTGCTTCTAAATTATTTAATCTGTTGCCGTGATCATTTTAGTGAAGAATATGAACACGGGTGCTTTCAGTAAATGTTTGATCTTTACCAATACAAAGATTAGCGAATTCAGAAAAATCGTGGTTATTTAAACATCTAAGATGTTCTCATTTTATTTATTTACATTGTTTGTTCTTCAAAATGCTGAGACGTACGTAGCTTCTTCCTTCTATTTCAGAATCAACGTTTCGGGTAGTCTGTAATCAATACATCATCAAGGCATGCGTCAGTTCTGCCCTGATGATGTACGCTGTAAGGCTGTCCGAAGCTCTGGTTTAATAAAGAGGAGGTAGGGTAATGCGTCCGACCCGCCGAAAAACAACCTTCATAACATTATCATTAGGGATTAAATAGAGGTTACAATACAGAGCGAAGTTAAACATGTTTTTTTTGCATCTTAACTATAAAGTAGAAGAACAAGAATAATTCTCGAAACGATGAGTTCTGATGTCAAAAATTTGTGCAGATATTTCACTTTGGAATTTTGAGACCAACGCAAAAGATGACCGCTCGTAACGGCAATTTTGACGACCTCCATGGTCGAGTGGTAAGACGCTCGACTACGAATCCAAATGTCGCGGGTTCAAACCCGGCGTGTTAATAACTTTTATTTATTTAATATGTGTCATAACACATTTAATTAATATAAAATAATAAAAATATTTTTTTGCGGCACGTTCCAGAGTGGTAGATACTGTCAGTACCGCCCTGGTGAAAGGCCTTTTAGCCGTGTTTGGTGACCAGATCTGAATAACCAGGTACTTTCCAACCATCCTCTTCCCATCTCCTTCCTTCCCCACTACCTTCAGCCTCACAACATACCCCAATAGGGAATGCCATGGTCTCACTGGCTCTAGACGGTTGGGAGCACTTGGGTCTCTTGTGCGCTATTCTTTACATTTATTTATTTTTAAACATGTTATCGAAAATGATTTTTGGAGATTTGAGGTTATTGACATTGAAACAAAAACAGGAGAAGTCGCAGTGCCGTCAAGGTGGTATTTCACGAAAATGGTGCTATGTAAATTTACAGAAAGTATTATTATTATTTTTAGTAAATGTGGCAAATCAATTTTTTAACAAAAAAATAGTTTTGAATGCAGATTTTTGGTAAATTCAATATTTATAACGGGTTTTTCAATCAAAAGAGGGCGTATCCTTACAAATTTCAGATTAATATGAGTATAAAGCAGAGGTTATCATATAAAATGGCATATCTACCTAGCTCGTCTCATCAATTCACGTTTCAATAGATTTTCATATCTCAAAACTATAAAAACTAACTTATCATACCATAAAAAAAACATATTGGCAAAAGCACTTATTACATTTTTTCAACAACTTTATAAAGCAGTGATATATTCTTTTTGTAAAACCTTTGTGTGTGTGAATATCTTTCCTAATGTATTTATAATGTTTAATTAATCTCTACTCTTATGAGTCTCTTTTAATATATCTACTCGCTTGTTTCCTTTTCTTTTGTACTCCCTTTTAAAACATGTTTCCTTTGTAAAAATACTATTCGTTTTGTCTTATAATTTTTTTCCTTCTCGGTATGAGTTTTTTTAAATTCTTTGAGAATAATGTAAAAAAAAAGAGTTTTTTTTACGTGAATACCGCACAAGAGTCTCAACTGCTCCCAACCGTCTAGAGCCAGTGAGACTATGGCATCCCCTAAAGGGGTATGTTGTGAGGATAAAGGTAGTGGAGAGCGGAAGGAGTTTTGGAAGGGGAAGGTTGGGAAGTACCTGGCTATTCAGATCTGGTCACCAAACACGGCTAAAACATTTTCAAGGAACGCTTAAATTCTGAATGGTGGTCTTTCGCCAGGGCGACACTAAGAGTATCTACCACTCTGGAACGTGCCGCAAATATACTTTATTTTATTTTATATCAATTAAATGTGTTATGACACATATTAATTAGAATTAAATTTATTTGCGCACGCCGGGTTCGAACCCGCGACCTCTGGATTCGTAGTCGAGCGTCTTACCAGTCGACCATGCAGACCGTCAAAAGTTTTTTTGTGCTATATTATTAATATTAACTTCAAACTCGGCGGAAACATTCGATTCCATTAATAAATTAATTATTAACAAGAACCTCGGGCGAAGCCGGGTAGTAAAGCCAATAATAAACGAATCTATCATATTTTGGTTTCACATCGATGGTTGTTATGGATATAAAATAACAAATATGGTTTTTAAGCCGTCGTAAAAAAACAGTTAATAAATTACACATTAACGATTGACAGCTTTGTCGCCTTCTATGGCCATAATTCATATAAAACTAACGTAGATAAATACATTGAAATACATCAACTTAGCTTTAACTAACACCATCATTTATTTATATTTCAGATGCCAAATAGCGCTGCGCCAACATTAATTATAAGTCCACTGGCAGTGGCCTGCACAGAGTTTATGATCAGGGTAGGCAGTAGGAAAAACTGCGGATTAATTAATAATAGAGATAGGTACCAACAGATGTCACTGATTGCTATTGTATCTATTCTGCAAAACGCACTGCCATAGACATTAACGAATATGCCAACACAAACGAGCCACTTGATCGCACAACAGCTCACAGCACACATATTTTGTGTAGTCTAGTGAACGTAGAATAATCTACTGTGACGTTGGCGGCGTTTGGGCATAAGTAGTTGCTGCTTTTGACACGTTATAGTAGGATGGTTGGTGGGGCGCTCGCGACGGTGCGATTAACTGAACTTCCCGCATATGTTCTGGTTTTGGAGTAACAATATATGGAGAGAGAGCTAATTCTTTTTACCCAACCTATACAAATTTAGGATAAAATCTTTTCTCCGGGTTTTAACGTCGTACACCATGAGAGAGAAAGAGACATCGAAAATTTCGCAAAATGTCACACCGCTTTTATGTATTGTAAGGATGTTTTCCGTCTCCCGCGTCTCCGGGGACTCCACCCACTAAGCTTCATTTTTGACAACGCGTTAGGATTATCGCATTACTAAGTATATAATTTTATTTTATTTTTTTTTTACATGAATACCGCACAAGAGTCTCAACTGCTCCCAACCGTCTAGAGCCAGTGAGACTATGGCATCCCCAAATTGGGTATGTTGTGAGGCTGAAGGTAGTGGGGAGGGGAAGAGATCGAAAGAGGAAGGTTAGGCTATTCAGATCTGGTCACCAAACACGGCTTAAGCCATTTCAAGCAACGTTTCGATTCTGAATGGTGGTCTTTCACCAGGGCGATACTTAGAGTATCTACCACTCTGGAACGTGCCGCAAATATACTTGTCATTATTTTTATATGAATCAAATGTGTTATGACACATATTAATTAAATAAAAGTTATTGGCGCACGCCGGGTTTGAACCCGCGACCTTTGGATTCGTAGTCGAGCGTCTTACCACTTGACCATGGAGGCCGTCAATATTGATTATATTAACTATATTATATTAACTATATTATATTAACTATATTATATTAACTATATTATATTAACTATATTATATTAACTATATTATATTAACTATATTATATTAACTATATTATATTAACTATATTATATTAACTATATTATATTAACTATATTATATTACATTAAATTAACTATAAACTTCCATTATTATTTAAGCAAACGTTATGCTATTCGTTTTGTAATAAGTCTAAAAAAATGATTTAATAGTATATTTAATATCGTTTTGTTATGCGAACGCTTTTTGAGGTTAGGTCCTATATTTGTTTGTTTGTAAAAAAAGGTGCGTCCACGAAAACCCTAGCCACGCTTGCTCAGAGTAGTCAGGCAATATTCATAAAATAACTGACTACACTGCCTTGGATACGTAGGTCTCTATGTATATTAATACTCTAAGGTTCTGTTGAATAAGCAATGGTCAGTTTTGATGTACATTTTTTTAATGTCACAGTGGTACACTTTAACATTTTTCTCTGAAACACTTTTTCAGTTTCTCCTTACTTGTATCTTTGTTATCCTTATTATCCTTACTGTCTACTAACAACTATATATTTATTGTCATAAAATATTTTCTTGTTCTTTTGTTATTTGTTATATTCACACTGTTCGCATTTTAAATGTTATAATTGTTACCTTATTAAAACTTAATACCAACACGTTAACTGTTTTCAATATAATTTCCTGTTTGTGTTTATACATCTGGATTTTTTACACCCTTAGCTTACAGTAAATTGTTTTTTAATCTGTTGATGTACACATACTCGCACACTGCTATACACTAATCTGAACAATCTTTCATGATTTACGATAACGATCATGATTTTAGATAGCTTTAATTTGCATACATATCTGTTTTAATATTATTTTCTCGTTGTCATAATAGTTTAGGTAATCAAGTGTAAGGCGCACTTGGGGCGAACTATCACAAAAACTGCGCTATATAAATTCACTGTAATTATTATTAATTTAAAGTACAACTTTTTGTTAGTCGAATTTTTCAGTTTATTTTTGCGTATGCATAAGCAACGCCTTTGATCAGTGAACACTCAATCCCTAGACGGTCTAACATACGACGATTTTAAAGAAAACCGTGGTCGCTAATTTGCGCAGGACCTTCCGACTCCTAGGTCCCATACATGCCAATGAAATTGAAAAAAAAGAACACCGATATTTGAAAATGTTTGATCGATTTTATTAATTAAGTACAAATTGAGATACTTCGGGTACACGGGCATGTCCACGAGACACTTCTTTAGGTAAATTTATTCATAGTTTAGTGTAGCGTTCCATCCTCTCTGCCTATCCTGCAAAAAAGGGCACGTTGGCTAGTTAGTTAGACGCATCGATTCGACGGCCTCCGCGGTCGAATGGTTAAGACGCTCGACTACTAAATTCAGAGATCGCGGGTTCTTATCCCGCCGAGCGCAAATATTTTTTATCTAATGAAAATGAAATAATAACTTTGTATGAGACCACAGATATTATTTTAATTTTTATGACCGACCAGTTTTGCTTAGCCTAAGCATCATCATTTGTTGTACCCTGATGATGCTTAAGCTAAGCGAAACCGGTCGGTCATAAAAAAAAAAACTGTGGTCTCATACAAAGTTATTATTCAATTTTCATTAAATGTGTCAAACCACAAAGTAATTGCTTTCTACAAAAATATAAATTTGATTTACGTATATTCAATTCACATAACTAATATACAGTGTATTTGCGGCACGTTCCAGAGTGGTTGATACTCTAAGTATCGCCCTGGTGAAAGACCACCATTCAGAATCGAAACGTTGCTTGAAATGGCTTTAGCCGCGTTTGGTGACCAGATCTGAATAGCCAGGTACTTACCAACCTTCCTCTTCCCATCTCCTTCCCCTCCCCGCCACATCCAGCCTCACAACATACTGCGATTGGGGACGCCATAGTCTCACCGGGTCTAGACGGTTGTCAATTATATATTTTCTGATTTCCTTCTGGCATTTTGCATTCTATCCTCACTACCTATGCCTACGAAAGATTCAGACATCCATTGCAATGAATAATTTATTAAGTCGATCTTATTAAATCACAATAATTAATGGAAACGTCAAACGCATACGCGTAAATAGAAATAAATATCCATAAACACCGCGACTCCATAAACTAGGAAATAATAACACAATTTAATCAGCGTCTTTCGATTCCCTCCGCGCCCCATTCCGTGGAGACTGAATAATAATAATAATAGTAATGATATTTTGTCATTGATTTCTTTATTAAAGTGTCCGTTTCGCATACTTGCACGTTATGCGCGGTTGTGTGGTGGCCGCCGGCTTGGCGGTGTCTGTGCGATGCTAAACGCGCAAGCCCACGTTCGATGCTCCTAACCCGTATTTACATATTTCTCAGGGAATGTAGGCAGGATAGTGATTTAGACATAATTGCATTGTCATTATTTAAGCTTGTCAATTAACAAATATAAACTAACATGTCATCGCCGGAAAGGCAAAAGGCCTAAGCGCCGTTTTGGGAAGCTAACACCAGAGCACTTTTAAGTTTTTTTAGTTTGTTTTACAATAAAAATTATAAGTCTTCAGTACCTGGTTGGAATTTGAAGTGAAAAAAATCAGTCAGGCCTTCTCCCAAATGGTGAATATATTTTAGATGGCTGAAGGGCCACAAAAGTCTTCAGAATCAAACGAGAGTCGGAGAATTCGATGCAGAAAAAAACAACTGATCAAAACTGCTTATTAAACTTATTTTTGACCCAAGTGTCGCTTAAACCCTGTTGCCTTTCCAAATACGATATAGTATATTTGCGGCACGTTCCAGAGTGGTAGATACTCTAAGTATCGGCCTGGTGAAAGACCACCATTCAGAATCGAAACGTTGCTTGAAATGGCTTAAGCTGTGTTTGGTGACCAGATCTGAATAGCCAGGTACTTCCCGTCCTTCCTTTCTCCCGATCTCCTTCCCTGCCCAGATGTCCTAGTCCATCAAAGCAATGGCCTCACAGCATGCTTTTTGAAAATATTTTAAATTACCTACTTAATATTGTATATTTTTCACTGGCATCAAGACGGTTTTAAGCAGTTGAGACAACAGAAGTGTGTTCTTCCCAGGCGACTTTTCTAAACCACCAAACATTTCAAGGTTACGAACTCAGAGCAATAATATACAAGAGAGAGCGCTGTAGAGAGAGCTGTAGTCAGTTCTTACAAGGTTTGCCGGACTCGGCTACCCCTAGGCGTGGCTATGGCTAGGTCTAGTGTATTTATACATCCATTCATAGCGCATGTCGACATTATGTTTTTGTTTATTCGTATAACCACTTTTCCCCAGTGTTGTTATAAAAAAAATACAACATGTAACCTAATAAACCGTTAAGTCATGTCAATTTATTTCGCGTATCATAACGTGCGGGCGGAGTCAACGGAGACGCGGGACACGAAGAACATTCTAACAATACTTTAAAGCGGTGTGATAATTCGGGAAATGTTGTTGTCTATTTCTTTCTCATGGTGTACGACGTAAAAACCCGGAGAAAGTGGTTTATCCCAAATCTGTATATTTATTTATTTATTTGGAACATTTGACAGAGTGACAACATTACATGCATACTGACAGATACAAAATTAATGATAAATCATCAATCCATTTCCAAAATGTTCACATCATGCAATTAGAACTACACTGTATTACACTAATAAAAACAATAGAAAAATAAAGAAATATCAACACAAGTTAAAATTTAGGAAAAAAACATTACAAAACACAAAATTACCTAAATAAGTTGTACAACCTTGTGTACCTTTTTCTGTTTTATGTTTTAAGTAAAAATAGTATTTAAGATTTGATTAAACCTAAAAGGTGAGTTGGAGAATAGGTTAAGTAAAAATAATTAACTCTCTCTCCATATTGTTATTTCAAGGTTACGAATAACCTGACAATATTTTGATTCCACCTTCCTCCATCATAAAAAGCCGGAAAATATTTCTTGTGCAATTATGGTAAAGTTGGCTAGCAGAAGATTGACTCAGCGACGTCTGGGTGGGAGTCCGACGCATTTGTAAAATCGGTGACTAACCGGTAAATGTTTTTGATTGAAAAATGGCCTTATCCATGTTTGGGGGACATATCTGAATAGCCAGGCACTTCCCAACCTTTCTCTTCCCATGTTATTCTTCTCTCCACTACCTTCAGCCTCACAACATGCCGCGATTGGGGATGCCATAGCCTCACTGGCTCCAGACGGTTGGGAGCAGTTGGGACTCGTGTGCGGTTTTCGCTACAAACAACATAAATGCGTACAGTGTATTGCGTGGGAGTGCGCAAAGTCAAGTGGCGTGATTTTGAAAAGCATTTATTTTTCACTTACCACCATCGAGCCGGAAATCGCGCCGCAGGCGAAAATTATCCACTTACGTAGTCAAAATAGCCGCGCTCAAATTATTATCATCAAATTTGCCACTGCATTTTAATTCGCCTATATTTGTACGCGACCCGCGACGCACACAGCCAAGTTCCCTGCCACACGTCCTCCGGCCCGCTGCAGGGGGGCGCAACTGCGGTTTGCGGGACTGTATTAAGAAATATTTGTGGTCCCTGAAACATGCTAGAGTTTCTTAATGTTGCTATTTTTTTGCATTTTCCCTCAAAAACTAGACTTTAAAAATGCTTTTTTTAAAAACATTTTTAACATATCGATAAAAAATAACATACTAAATTATTGATTGAAACAAAATAATGAGCGTATACATTCCTTTTTCGTTAAATACCACCATTCTGAATTGAAACGTTGTTTAAAATGTCTTTACCAATGTTTGGCGACCAGATTTGAATAGCCAGGAATTTCATCAAATATATATATATATATATATATATATATATAAATTAAACTGTATATATATATATATATACATATATATATATATATATATATTAGCGTTAGGGAAAAACTTAATGTTTTGTGAATGCTTCACGAATTGTTAGATCTTTAAAAAGAACCCTTCGAAATGAACACTTCAATTGAAGTCGAACTCGCAAACAAGAGATTTGAATTTATCCGCTTATTTGTTAAGTTCTTTTTGGAACCGCTTCCTCGCTGAAAAAGCACGTACTAGTCGGTAGGGATTTGAAAACAAAATGAACTGGAACTGCTTACTCGCCAACAAAATCACGCACTAGTCGGTAGCGCTTTGAAACTGGAAAAAACTGGAACTGGAACTGGTTCCTTCATTTTGAAATGTCAATGCCTTCACAACGGTACTGCTTTAAATTGAAGTACTTATTTCAATGGAATGAAGTTAATCAATTGAATGAAGGCTAAAATGTTCTACCACTTTAATTGAAATATTTGTTCTATGAAATGAAGTTATTAAAATGAATGAACGCTATAATGAACTACCGATTTCAATTGCCGTATTTGTTCAATGAACAATGAATGAAGTACGAACTGTTGCCAAAAGAAGTAGTTCTTTGAAGCAGTTCTTTCAAAGCGGTCACCATATATATATATATATTGACACACATTATTTATCATCAGCAGAGGAATGTTTGTAATTGGCATGATTTGTTGTTTTTACTATTATATATGCACTAATTATTGTTAATTGCTGTAAATTTTCCCAAAATAAACAAACAGTAGAAAGTGGAGGGTGGCAAGTAGTCGGTGGTGACCCAATACCCTCCCCATCGGCAAATTCGACGGTTGGGTCTCTTGTGCAATTTTAAGCAATGTTATTATTATTGTTGATTGCAACATAATTTTTTTAAATACATTAACTACAAACTCGGTCTACCTACTGAAACCATAAATTTAATGTATTTAATGAAATAATTAAAATTATTAACACTCTCAGACAGGAGGCTTATTTCCGACTTGGCTTTTATTTAAAAAAATGTTAATGGTATTATAGACAGCTCTGATTTACTTAGCTTAATTACCTTCTATGTACCTAACAGTACCACTCGATAATAAATTATTTTTAAATGTAACAATAATATCAGGACTGAGTCATTTAGATACTCGCTTGTACCTAGATTGCATGCAGTGGGTAATTATTTCGCTGAAATAGTAGATATATTCAACTGCACTCAATCTAGTCACAAGAAGGCTATGAATATTACTGTTAATTTATTGCGTTATAATATTTCTATTAAATTACTTATGTTTTCCGGTGCTAATAATTAACTCCATGTTATTTTTATGTTTCTATTATTTTATATTATGTATTACATTGAAGCAACAATATATGGAGAAAGAGCTAATTCTTTTTACCCAACCCATAAGAATTTGCAGGGGTAGGCAGAGAGGACGGACCGCCATACAGCTCTGTCTTGACACCCACTCCTTGCTTCGTTCACACTCATACATACTCTTCTGTTATTCTGATTCTTCACATTACCCGATTCAAGTATTTGATTTACTTGATGGCGCCATGTCTTTCTCGGGCGTCCTCGACTTCTCCTTACATTCACTTTCGCATCAAATATTATTTTCATACTCCTTTCTTCGTTCATTCGCTCTACATACCCAAACCATTCAAGCGTCCCTTTCTTGATCCTATTCATTGCGCTCACATCAGCCTTGCATTCTTTTCCGGATATCCACATTTATAATACGGTCATACATGGTTTTACCGCACATACGTCTCAAGGATCTCATTTCCACAGCATTCAGTCTGCTTTCATCCTTCCTCTGCCAGTTCCATGCCTCACTGCCATACATAAGGTTTGGTATAAGCTCTGCATTGTGGACTGCCACCTTCGCTTCTTTGGACAATTTCTTATTTGCGCCAACAGCAAGAGACAACAAATTTTCCCAAATTATCACACCGCTTTAAAGTATTGTTAGAATGTTATTCGTGTCCCGCGTCTCCGTTGACTCCGCCCACGCGTTTTGATACGCGAAATAAATGAACATAACTCAATGGTTTATTAGAATACACGCTATATCTTTGTTTGTAACAATACTGTGAAAAAGTGGTTGTACGAATAAACAAAAACATTATGTCAACATGTGCAATGAATCAATGTATAAATACCCTAGCACTAATCTTATCTACGTCCAGGTCTAGCCGAGTCCGGCAAACCTCATAAAAACTGACTACAGAGGCGCGTTTTTTGTTGTTGTATATTATTGATCTGAGTGTATTACCCAGTTATGTAAGATCCCATAAGGGCGTTTATAATTGATTAAATAAATTATTAAAAAAGGTTGACCTTCAATGCCGCGCAGTATTCTCTAAATATACATATATGATCCTTAGGCCCGCTGCCTATGCTCGTTAGATATATCCCGTGCCGCTGTATTGGCCCGTTGCGAATATTACTCTCGGCGACCTGGGTGGCCGGACCACCGGCGTAGAGCGGCCGCGGAGTTAGCGCCCGTCCTGGTCTCGGAGAGACGCGGATCAGATCCGACCCGATATAGGTGGAACGGCGAGGTGGTACGCCCCGCGAGCGCATGACCGCGCGCCCGAGCCAATTCGCGCACCGAGGATTAGCGACATTTTCGTAAACACATTTACATTGTATTTATTTATACTCGGAGTAAGAATATACGGTACGTGGAGAGAGAGCTGAATATTTTTACCCAACCTATACAAATTTGCGATAAATCACTTTCTCCGGGTTTTTACTTCGTCTACCATGGAGAGAAAGAGACAAGAAAAGTTTTCACATAATGTTACAGCACTTCTAAGTATGTAATAATGTTCTCCGTCCGCGCTAACTTCACATCACCGAGTCGTAAAACTTGCGTCGATGGATTTTGAGGTTAATTCCTATATTTGTTTAAATAAAAAATATTTTTGTTTTAAGCCACTTTATTTATACACATATAACAATTCGACCGGTTTCGGTTAAACTTAACCTTCTTCAGGAACGTATACATATAAACTTATATATACGTTTATATGTATACGTTCCTGATGAAGGTTAAGTTTAACCGAAACCGATAGAATTGTTATATGTGTATAAATAAAGTGGCTTAAAACAAAAATATTTTTTATTTAAATTATAATGTCAAGCTACAAAGTGATTGCTTCCTTCGATAATCCTATATTTGTGTTGATTAAGAACTTGCAGTGGTTATACAAATAAATCAAATATGATGGTGATATGTGCTATGCGTGAATGTCCAAATAAGACCAAACAAAGATTATAAAAGATAACTTTTCAGAGGTATTTCAATGGTTTCAAATATTTTTGATTAAACTTTAGGGTTTATGGTTTTTTTTTTAAAAAGAATAAAAATAAAAATAAATACTCGGGCCATGGGAAGAGTCAGAATGACAGAAGATTATGTATGAGGCGATTTATGAATGTGAACGAAGCAAGGAGTGTGTGCCAAGACAGAGTTGTATAGCGGTCCGTCCTCTCTGCCTACCCCTACGGGGAAACGGAGTGATGGTTAGTATGTAAGTTAGTTATATTGATAGAACGCTGTTTGTGCAAATCATAAATTGTCCAAAGAAGTAAAGCTAGCAGTCTACAATAGAGTGCTTATACCAACCCTGATGTATGGCAGTGAGGCATGGAACTGGCAGAGGAAGGATGAAAGTAGACTAAATGCTGTAATAATGAAATCCCTGAGGCGTCTGTGCGGTAAAACAATGAATGACCGTGTTAAAAATGTGCATATACGGAATAAAATGTGTATACGAATAGGATTAAGAAAGGGACGCTTAGATGGTTTGGGCATATAGAGCGAATGAACGAAGAAAAAAGTGTGAAAAGAATACATAGCGCGAAAGTAAATGGAAGAAAAAGTCGGGGACGCCCGAGGACGACAAAGCGTGATTATGGGTATCAAATACTTGAGTCGGACCATGTCAACCGTCAGAATAACAGAACAGTATGTGAGAGATGAGACAATCTATGAAAGTGAATGAAGCAAGGAGTGTGTACTTAGACAGAGTACTTTGACGGTCCATTCTTTCTGCCTACCACTGCGGAGAACCGGGGTGATGGTTAGTCAGTATATCATAATCGATTTATGATAGGCAGGGAGGATGGACCGCTACACGGCCTATCTTGGCACACATTCCTTGCTTCGTTGACATTCATACATCGTCTCATACACACTCTTCTGTTGTACTGACTCTCATTCATTTGATCGTCGGCTCTCCTTCCCCTCCCCACTACCTTCAGCTTCACAACACACCCTGATTAGGGATGTAATAGTCCCACTGGCTCTAGACGGCTGAGACTCTTATACAGTATTCACCATAAAAAAAGTATTAAAAAACATTAATCACAAGGCAGGCGAAAGCAAACTACATTTTCTAGTAAAGTGTCAAATTGCGAAACTAAATATCGTTAAAATTTGTTTTTTCCGGACTGCAGTGTGCACGGTAGAGATCGCCCTGATGATAGCCAACCTCCGATACAATACAGCGATAAAAAATCTTAATACTTGGAGTGGATAGAGTGATACAATTAAAGCGATATATATTACTCAAGTATATGTTAGCAATAAGCGAGAGACCAGGATTTAATATTTGTACAGGGCATTTGACGTGATTTTTAACAAAAACGGCGCTATAAAAAAAGTGTCTAAATATTTATATGCCAAATGAAGAGGTACACCTAATGGTAAAACGACCTTGAACCGAGAGTTTGATGATAGTTGAGTTCCAGAGTTGGTCCTGATAGTACGTAACTTCAGTAGACTCATAAAAAATGAATTGCTGTTCCTCAATCATCACTCTACTAATTATGGGTACCATTCTCCTCTGTCCAGAATGTCGAGACTTGTCAACTCAAGCCATGGTCTTGTAATTTTTGGTAGCAGTCCAAATGATTTTTGTCATTCCTTACGACTCTACCAAAACTTTGACTTGACCTTGGTTTTGATTTGAATGTTCTTTCTTATGTATATTTTGCCCTATTTTTGTCATTGTTTCTTTTAAATTATGTATGTGCCGTTCTTTCTTTGTTGTTCGTTTTACCCATTTCGTGTTTTTGTTTTTTTTGTAACTGTACTTTAGTCTGTTAGTTTATAAATAAATGTGGTGTTTTTTTACGTGACCAGCGCTTTTATATTATATACAATTTAAAAAAACCACACTATTCGCGGAAGGCTATCAAAATTGCAATTTATAGAGAGGTCGTTTTTAATACTTGATTAGAGTTGGTACTATATTCTGTTTTAACCAAAATTTCACACTGGGTTTTATAACAAAAAAAAAAAAAAAAAACAAGCTGTGCGAACGAGAGATAAACCGTCGCAAATTGTGTTAAATAATAATAATAATAATAATAATAGCTTTTTATTTCAGCGGAACAGAGCGGTGGGTGCAATACTCTGTCTGCCATATAAGTAAAAATACATATCAGAAACTTAAAACAATGAAGATAACATACAAAACAAAATAAAAACAAAATGATGATAGTAATAAAAGTAAAATAAATAGATAAAATAACATAAAATGATAATAATATAAGAGCATTTTAATGAAATAAAGAAAATAACTTTTACGGCGGATTGAGGGAAATTCTCCACCTGAAATGAAACAATGAGACAGCGCTATTCGAATTTATAGTGCTGTCGCATTTTTTCAGCAAAAAAAGCCATTTTTAAGTTTATTTTTTACTATGTGAATGCAAACGAATTTAAAACGACTTTATATAATATTAAAGCAGCGTCAATATGTTTTGGGAAATAGAAACACTTCGATTTGTGACGCACGCACGTCCAACGTTATTGTTTTGTTTTGTTACATATTTTTAATAATAATACTTATTTTTTAAACAATTTTCATGTTTCAAATGCAATTATTATAATATGCGAATTTGAATAAAATTATCTTTGATTCATTCATTGCGTGAGCGCGAGCCTGAGAAAACGGCCAATAATTTTCGACCCCAAAGGTTGCATTTTGGCCGCAAAGTGGTATTTATTTGACAAATGTTATTTTGACGGTTTTTTCATTTAACCGTCTTCACTCTATCATTCTTAACAAAATTTCAAAGGTTTACTTTATTCGGTTCCATAGAGCCTGAGAAAAAGTATGTAATGATTCCGACCCCAAGGCTCGCATTTTCCCCGCAAAGTGGATTTTTTTTAACAAATGTCACTTTTGTGTGATTTTTTCATTTGATCGTCTTTAATTCAACATTATTAACAGAATTCCTAAGGTAGACTTTATTGGGTCCACATAGAGCCTGAGAAAAAAACGCATAATTTCCGACCCTAAGGCTCGCATTTTGGCCGCAAAGTGGTATTTTTTTTACAAATGAAACTTTTGATATATTTTTTCATTTAACCGTCATAAGTTCATCATTCTTAACAGAATTTCAAAGGTTTACTTGGATCATAAATTCAGTTACATAGATTCTGAAAAAAACTGAATCTAATTTCCGACCCCAAGGCTCGCATTTTAGAATGCCAAAGTATGACATTATTTGGTCCCATAGAGCCTGAGAAAAAAGTATATAATTTCGCATTTTGCCCGCAAAGTGGTATTTTTTTGACAAATGTTACTTTGAAAGATTTTTTTATTTCATATTCTTTAGTCTATCATTCTTAACATAATTCCAAAGGTTCACTTAATTCGGTCCCATAGAGCCTGAGAAAAGGGATTAGAATATTCTACCCCGAGATTTCATGTAGCCCGCAAAGTGGTATTTTTTTGACATGTGTTACTTTTGGGAAAATTTAGCATTTAATCGTCTTTAGTCCATTACACTTAACAGAATTCCAAAAGTTCATTTTATTCGTTCTCTTTAGCCTGAGAAAATGGCATTTATTTAATTTCCGTTGCCCGCAAAATTATATCTTTCTAACAAATGTTACATTTGGGCTTTCTCAACTCAAGTATTTGATTCACTTGATCGTGCCACGTCTTCCTCCGGCGTCCCCGACTTCCATATGGAGATAAAAAACATGCCTGAGGTATTTCTAATGCATTTTTTTTTCTAAATTCCTCCTCACAATCGGAAAGCTTTTAACATTATTCAGACAAAGCTCTTTCCAAGCAATAATTTATGATTGTTTCTTACAACAACGATCTGTACCTACGAGTATATAGACAGTCATTTTGTAAGATGCATAAAACATAACAATACACTGTTTGATTCTAGTCATTATGTTCTTGCACTGCTGCAAGATCCGAACCGGCGACCTCCAGACACAACGTCTAATGCGTAAATCATAACTGTAGGCAAATAAATTGTAACCTACCCAACACTTTATTTTATACCAGAACTCAACTGAGAGGAAAAAGAAACATTTCAATGTTGGCTTTTGAAGTTATCCCATGAAAGGAATTCCAAATAATATTTCTTGCAGTACTTGGAGCTGCTCAAAGTAATCTCTTTGTATCGCTAATTGGACGTTATGAGTTTATAGGATGGGCAATTAACTGCGCCTCGCAACTCCGTGCCTCCGTAGAAGTAGGCAGATAAGATCGAACACACGAAACTTCAGTTTCGATTTTCAGAAGAAAAAATACCTTTTTTTAAGACAGCGGTGCTCTGCGAATAAAGATTAATTATTGACCGTGGTCGAACTGTTAAGATTCTATACTTTAAACCTTGATATAAAGGGTTAAAATCCTAATAATTACACATTATTTCAAACACTTAATTTTAATTGTACCTACCAATATTCAAAGCACGCTCCAGAATTGTAAATACTCTAAGTATCGCACTGGTGAAAGACCACCATTCAGAATCGAAACGTTACTTGAAATGGCTTCAGCCGTGTTTGGTGACCAGAGATGAATAGCCAGGTACTCTTCTCAACCTTCACCTTCTCCATCTCCTTCTCCTCCCCACTACCTTCAGCCTCACAACATACTCCAATTGGGGATGCCATAGTCCCACTGGCTACAGACGGTTGGGAGCAGTTGGGACTCTTGTGTCCAAATCTTAATATTTAGGTACTTTACCTTTTTAGAGATGGTCGATATTCCTGTCACGGTTCCAAGCCGGTCACTGGATCCGTCGATATTATTTCTCCGAGGAACCGGTTCCTTTTTTGGCAAATAAAAATCGATATCACTTGTCCGATAAACCGGTTATAGCCATTAAATGCTTTTTGGCTTAAAAGGTCCTTTTCACAAGTTTCACACTTGTGTTTTACAATTTGATGTTTTTGTCAATTGAAGAAAATTAATTAATTAGTTTGGGCTACTCAACAAAAGATGTCATTACATGTAAAAAAATATAAAGACTGTAAAATAAATTTGTCACATTTGAATTTGAGCGACCAAGAGCACATAAATCAAAGAAGCCTAATGAATTAGTTTGATTTTCTCAACAATAGATGTCGTTACATGTATATATAAAGATTATTAAAAAAAACTCACATTTTTATCTCTGGGACCAGGAGCACATAAATTTTAAGATTGTTTAGATTTAAATAATGTTTGCATTTGTATGTTAGGATTTGAAGGTAAAATCAGATTTGTACGTTTTAAAAGTTTATTTAATTTGCACTTTAAAGTTATGTTTACATGCGTTATAATAGATAAACTTTAAATAAAAGTTGTTTCAAACATTTAAATTGCGAAATCTGAAATCGTTTAGGCTGCTACTAAAAATTTCAAGACCATGGCTTGAGTTAACAAATCTTGACATTCTGGACAGTGGAGAATTATACCCATAAGTAGTAGAGTGATGATTGAGGAACAGCAATTAATTGTTTTTGAGTATTTTTAAATGTTGAACTGGATGAGATGCGACCTTGGTGTAACAATAAATGGAGAGAGAGCTAATTATTTTTACCCAACCTATACAAATTTTGGATAAATCACTTTTTTCGGGTTTTTACGTCGTACACAATGAGAAAGAAAGAGACAGCAAAGTTTCCCAAATTATCACACCGCTTTTAAGTATTGTAAGAATGTTCTTCGTGTCCCGCGTCTCCGTTGACTCCGCCCACACGTTTTGATATGCGACACAAATTGACATAACTCAACGGTTTTTTAAATTATATGCTATATTTATGTTTATAACAATACTGTGAAAATTTGGTTTTACGAAAAAACAAAAACGTTATGTTGACATCTGCGATGAATGGATGTATAAATACCCTAGCCCTAGTCCTAGCCACGCACAGGTCTATTCGAGTCCGGCAAAACTCATAAAAACTGACTACAGCAGCGCTCCCTCTTGTATATTATTGCTCTGAGGTTGCGACAGAGAAGGTGAGTCAAAATTATACAATTAGTAATTTTGAAAATGCAAATTGAGTCAAGAAATTTTCAGTGATTGTTCAATTTCATCATTTGAATAATAGCCTCTAAAAATATTCTTCGTGGAACTTTTTTGCCATCAGGAACCAGTTTCTCACCAGTCACCGGTAACTGGAACCGCAGGTACCCCCAATTTCCGATATCAACCATCCCTATTTCCCTTACCCATCTCCATGTCCATCTCCTTCTCCTTCTCTCCCTTACTCCCTTCAGCGTCACAGAAAGTTTAATATGTGAATGTCATAGTCCCACCGGCTCCAGCCAGTCGAGACTCTTGCGCAGCGTTCAAATAATTTTATAAAAACCTTTCAACAAAAAAAAGGACAACTTCTGTAATAATTTGCCGGCCTGCATGATCGAGTGGTAAGACACTCGACTACGAATCCAGAAGTTGCGGGGTCGAACCCGGCTAATTAATACGTGTCATAACATATTTAAATGATATAAAATAAAATATAGAATATTTGCACAACGTTCCAGAGTGGTAGATACTCGTAGTATCGCCCTGGTGAAAGACCACCATTCAGAATTAAAACGTTGCTTGAAATGGCTTCAGCCGTGTTTAGTCACCAGATCTGAATATCCAGGTACTTCTCAACCTTCCCCTTTCTCATCTCTTCCACCTCTCCATTACCTTCAGCCTCACAACATACCCCTATTGGGGATGCCATAGTCTCACTGGCTCCAGTCGGTTGGGAGCGATTTAAACCCTTGTGCGTTATTCACGTAAAAAAATATATAAAAAATTGGTTGATTTTTATAGCGCCATTTTTGTAAAAGAAAATTGCTTCAAGGGCGTTTATATTAGCTTAAGTAAATACTTACTGTGTGGTACGAAAGCTACGCAGACGTTAAACGCTACCCATTAAACACATTCCGTTTAAAAATACGCTTCATTTGATCCTCACTCTACATCTTCTAATGCGCAGAACACGGAATAAATCAAATATAATTGCCTATTAGCGGGCGGCCAATTAGGAACCGATATATCATACCAAATTAACAGCAGACATCCAATGATGCGAAATGAAGAGAGGGAAGAACGGCGGGTAGAAACAAATTTAGAAAAATTCTTTTGATATTTGACACTTCTGCAATGGTACGAGGAGAAATTATTCATATTATTTATGGCTGCGAAACTTGAAGTGACAATATATGGAGAGAGAGCTAATTCTTTTTACCCAACCTATACAAATTTAGGATAAAATCTTTTCTCCGGGTTTTAACGTCGTACACCATTAGAGAGAAAGAGACATCGAAAATTTCGCAAAATGTCAGACCGCTTTAAAGTATTGTTAGAATGTTCTTCGTGTCCCGCGTCTCCGTTGACTCCGCCCACACGCATGATACGCGAAATAAATTGACAATACTCAATAATATGCAAGAGAGAGAGCTGCTGTAGTCAGTTGTGATGAGTTTAGCCGGACTCGGCCTGACCTGCCGTGGCTAGGACTAGAGTTAGGGTATTTATACATCCATTCATAGCACATGCCGATATAATGTTGTTGTTCATTCGTATAACCACTTTTTCACAATATTGTTGAAAAAAAAATCACATGTAACATAATAAGCCGTTGAGTTTCTCAATTTATTTTGCGTATCATAACGTGTGGGCGGAGTCAACGGAGACGCGGGACACAAGGAACATTCTAACAATACTTTAAAGCGGTGTGATAATTCGGGAAATTTGTTGTCTCTTTCTTTCTCATGGTGTACGACGTAAAAACCCGGAGAAAGTGATTTATCTCAAATCTGTATAGATTGGGTAAAAAGAATTAGCTCTCTCCATATATTGTTTCTTCAAGATCAGGTTACATGTTAAATATATGTTCGTTCCCAAATGCGACGTTACTACGTGAAAATATATCATCTACAATTTTACAATCAAGGGCAGATTCCGGTGAAATTAAATAAGGTACCTCTAGTACTAGCCTGGTATTTTATGACGGAATGTCTCATCGCTTACTGCAAATCGTCATTTTATATGTTAATGCTTACAGTTGTATTATAGTGTGATTTATGTTTTAGGATTAAGCAAATCTGATTAATTTTTATTATGTCTATGAAATAATGTAGTGAATTCATTGTGATAGCTGTAATGGGCCATGCAGTTGCGCCCATGTGGGGGCTTATCCCCTGTCACCTACCCTTCAGACCAAGGTCCTTTGGTATGTCTGAATTGCCTCCCATAATGTTTTCTGTTTCTTAAATCCCCTGTCATCTACCCTTCAGACCAAGGTCCTTGGGCATTTCTTAATTGCCTCGCTTGATATTTTCTGTTTCTTAAAATTGTGTCATAAATTCACGCACTATCCCATAGAACACATGTGGACCATTTACTAAGACTCTAAGATTCTACCCTAGAGTTATTTCATCCTGGGCAGTCCTGTTCAGATCGCCATGGCGTGCGGTTCTTGAATATCGTCAGTTGGCAGTCCCATTCAGAGCGCCTTGCCGTGCGGTTCTTGAATGTCGTCAGTTGAAGGTTCAACTGTTGTACTTTAAAAAATCTTCCGATATAAATGTTCAGATAAAAAAAGAAGAAGAAATTAAAGTGTTTTTCTGCTTCCATACGTTCTCGTACCACAGGAGAGTAGAAACAATTTATATATTTTAACAATACTGGTAAAAAGTGGTTGTATGAATAAACAAAAACATTATTTCGACATGTGCTACGAATGGATGTATCCCTAGCCCTAATCCTAGCCACGCCCAAATCTAGTCGAATCCAGCAAACCTCTTAAAAACTGACTACAGCTCTCTCTACAGCGCTCTGTCTTGTATATTATTGCTCTAAGCTTCGAAATGTCTCTGTGTTGAATGGTGTTGCATCCAGGGGCGTGCACTCTATATTAGCACACAAGCACTGGCTACCCTGCCGTACTCGCATTCAAATATGAATTATATTGGATCAAATAAAATTGTTTAAAGAAGCGAAGCTAGCAGTCCATAATTGAGTGTAAATATATCAACTCTGATGTATGGCAGTGAGGCACAAAACTGGCAGAAGAAGGATGAACGTATCATGAATGCTGTAGAAATGAGATCCCTGAGGCATATGTACGGTTAAACCATGTACGACCGTGCTAAAAATGTGAATATCCGGAAATAACGCAGGGCTGATGTAAGCGTAAATAATAGAAAATCCAGAGAGGGACGCTTAGATGGTTTGGCCATGTAGAGCGAATGAACGACGAGAGGATTATGAAAAGAACATATGACGTGAAAGCAAATGGAAGAAGAAGTCGGGGACGCCCGAGGAAGACATACCACGATCAAGTGAATCAAACACTTGAGTCGGGCCATGTCAAGAGTCAGAATAACAGGAGAGTGTGTATGGGACGATGTATGAATGTGAATGAAGCAAGAAGTGTGTGCCAAGACAGAGTTGTATGGTGGGTCGTCCTCTCTGCCTACCCCTGTGGCGAAACGGCTTGATAGTTAGGTAATTTCAATGGATATTGGTCGTGATGAAAATGACCTCGCGGGCTCAACGTTCACCCAGAAATGTCAACTTTCATCATAACGGATTGTGCAAATTTTGTGACGCAAGAGCTCTAAGTTAGAGGGGCTCGGTTGCTTCGTGAAACACAGTTCCAGTTTTATGTTGTTGGTAATCCTTTTGCTTTAACGGCCAATCACGCCAAATAATCCAATTATTTACATTAAATTCCAATATTTATCTTAGTTTAAATTATTAATAATAATAACTTTACGTCTGAAAACACGTGTAAATCGTTTTAACACGCTAGTACCTATACCCACCTATTTTTTGTACATTAACTCCTCACAAGGAGGTCCTGAAATATATTTTTTAAATTGAATACCGTACTAGAGTCCTAGCTGCCACAAAGCGTATGGAGCCAGTGAGACTATGGCATCCCCATTTGGGTGGGTATGTTGTGAGGCTGATGATAGTGGGGAAGGGAAGGAGAAGAGAGATATGAAGGTAAGAAAGTGCTTGGTTATTCAAATCTAGTAACCAAGGACGACTAAATCCATTTTAAGCAACGTTTCGATTTTGATTTTTTTTTTACGTGAATACCGCACAGGAGTCTCAACTGCTCCTAACCGTCTAGAGCCAGTGGGACTATGGCATCCCCTATAGGGGTGTGTCGCGAGGCTGAAGGTATTGGGGAGGGGCAGGAGATGAGGAAGGGGAAGGTTGAGAAGTACCTGGCTATTCAAATCTGGTCATCAAACACGGCTAAAGCCAATTTCAAGCAACGTTTCAATTCTGAATGGTGATCTTTCGCCAGGGCGATACTTAGAGTATCTACCACTCCGGAACGTGCCGCAAATGTACTTTATTTTATTTTATATCAATTATTTGTGTTATGACACATATTAATTAGCCGGGTTCGACCCCCCGACATCTGGATTCGTAGTCGAGCGTCTTACCACTCGACCATGCAGGCCGCCTTTCACCAGGGCGATACTACGAGTATCTACCACTCTGGGGCGTGCCGCAAATATAACAAAATATTAATTTATATGAATAATATTTGCGCACGCCGGGTTTTGAACCCGTGACCTCTGGATTCGAAGTCGGGTGTCTTAACCACTCGACCACGTGGGCCGTCATAGTTTCCTTCAGTGCTTATTTCATATTTGGGAGTGCTGTGTGGAGGGTCTTTTTGAGGAAAGGAAGGAGTGCACCTGAGTTTTAAAGAGGCCCAGGTTGAAGGAGGGAGGAAACACAGAAGCCGGCAACTCATTCCGCTGCCGACCTGTCGAGCACGAGAACGAGTCGTAAAAGCGACCCGTTCTCATGTATCGAATGTCAACGCTGTACAAGTGTTAGGCGCGCATTTGGTGAGTTACCGGAGCCGAAGGGATCAATGGCGCAAGTTCCTCGGAGCATCTTCCATTGAAATACCGGTAGAAAAAGAACAGCCTTTCCACCTGTGTTCCAAAGATTGCAATTCGTTTGTTAAGATAAATATACAACCTACTTGCTACCCGGTTTCGTCGAACTTTCGACATGCTTTAATCGATTTTTGTCTAATCAAACAATTTTAAAACATGTAACAACAATACGGGATCTTTTTACATGTTTTGACAGTTTGACGGGCACTTCATAATTCCGTAGCTAATTATGGAAATACTTTTACTGATTGACACACTTATTTGTGCAATCGGGGGACCCCACTGTGCATACTTTTGGATACAAAGAAATCAATGAATAAAAAAAAACAGTCCGTTTGTTCATTGTTTGACCGCCTGCAAATATAAGTGTGTCAAGCCGTACGTAGAAATTTCCGAAAGAAAAAACGCCACAAAACTCTTACTCAACACAGACTCCTTATTTTATAACACCGCCATACATGGTTTTATCACACATACGCCTTAGGTATCTCATTTCAATAGCATTCGGTCTACTTTCATCTTTCCTCTGCCAGTTCCATGCCTCACTGCTATACATCAGGGTTGGTATAAGACCTTCATTGTAGACTGCTGGCTTCGCTTCTTTGGACATTTTTTTTTATTAGCTTGAACAGAGTTCAGTCTTCCATTAATGGAGTTTCCTGCATTCACCCTTCTTTCAATATCCTTATCAGCCTTTCCGTCTCTCGTAAACATACTTTCCAAATGATTTTCTTTCCTACCATTTTCTATAACTTTGTTTTCGCAGATGAAAAAAAAACATTAAAAACATATTCTCTTAGGTCGGGTTGTTTCAAACTTTCGTCACATTTGACAACGTCACAATCGAAAACCTCACTATAATAACAGTGAACTTATATAGCGCAGTTTTGTGATATTTCACCTCAAGTGCGCTTTATGCTAAATTAATTATGCTAATAAGATTAACTAACAAGGAGAAAATAATACATAATATGTATTAAAATTAAAACTATCTAAAATAATGATCGTTATCATAAATCACGAGAGAAAAGGTTCAGATATGGGTATAACAGTGTATGTGTACATCAACAGATTAAAAAACAATTTACCAGGAGCTAAGGGTATAAAAATTTAGATGAAACAGACTTAGATTTAACAACTTCACATTTGACGATGTCAGAACCGACAAATTTCACAATAAACCATCACTATTCGATGATATCGTCAATTTGTTTTTTTTTACATTAGATCGGTTCTCGTTAAACGCTCATCGTCGGCCCGTTTCACCTTTTGTGATCAGCTGAAAAACATATAGGTCACGTTGTTATGCTTGATACTTGGTCGATTCGATGTTCTCGGATGATCACAATTTGTTCCAACGCTGAAACGGGGTGAGAATCGACGTTTAACGAGGATCATAAATATGCAATTGTGACGACATTTTGATGATTTTTAAGTGAATCTAGTTTGGAATGAAAAACAATTTAATTTAATTTTAGATTATTTATTTTTCATTATTTTCCAATAATGAATGTTAATCATATACATTTATGTATTTTTAGGTAGGTACAATATTATTTTATTAAATTACAATATTAGCAAATTACAAATACATCTACAGATCAATGTATTATTCTTTACCGAATAAGAGATCAAAATATTACACGAGTAATTTATATTACATTGTTTATAAATAAATTCCTTAAGTACTAATAAAAGATTGTTTGTGTTTAAAGTTAAACACATTTCATAAATTTATAGGTTTTAAGTATTATCTAACACAGACTTATAAGTTCTTTGATAATTTTTACAATTTCTTATACCTACAAAACATATGTTTAAAACGTCACGATAACAACAACAGAAAATTTAGAGAAAAAGGACAAAAATCTTATATTATAGGCGGGAAACGTTATATATACGGTTACGTTAAAACAAACCTTCATAGTAAAGTAAACAAGTTGGCTTGCAAAAACCCGCTTACTAAAACAATTTGCAGACAAGAAACATTTAAAAATGGTGAAACCAGAAAGATACTATACTAATTCAATTAAAAGAAAATAGTATTTTAATACTAATATATTTACATTGAATTATGTTAGCAGTTAAGTTATTTTGTTATTCACGTAATAATATTTAGTTATATGTTTGTACAATCTGCTTCAATAAATGTTATGTCTACGGATATATTTCATGGGCATATAAGTGCTTTAATTATTAATAACAAATTGATGCAATCAGAAAACTACTCACTATCAAGTATTGTTACTATTAAAAAGAATAGTATATAATAATATATACAATTGACAAATTTGTAAAAAAATTTGTATTACATTTACTAAACAATTCTCTTCCAAATGCTATATCGAAAGTGATGCTATAAGGATTCGTTTCCCTTGCATAATTTATATATATTTAATACAAATTCCGCACAAGAGTCCCGACTGCTCCCAAGCGTCTGGAGCCAGTGAGACTATGGCATCCCCAATCAGGGTATGTTGTGAGGCTGAAGGTAGTGGGGAGGGGAAGGAGATGGGGAAGAGGAAGGTTGGGAAGTACCTGATTTCAAGCAACCCTTCGATTCTGAATGGTGGTCTTTTACCAGGGGGATACTTAGAGCATCTAACCATTTTGGAACGTGCCGTAAATACACGGCATATATCAATTGAATTAAATTTATTTGCGCACGCCGGGTTTGAACCCACAACCTCTGGATTCGTAGTCGAGCGTCTTACCACTCGACTACGTAGGTCGTCATGTTATCAACGTACTGATAGATTGTTTTCCAACCGTAATCAATTAGGTTTAAAAAAAACTGATTTGTACACAAATGTTATCTTTACACCAGCTTCATACATAGATGGTTAAGAGGTTACAAAGAATTTTCCGAAATTCGTCAAGCAATTCTCGCCAAAATTCTGTGCAAAACCAATGCAATACGGATCAAATTCCTTCGGGTAATCTCCGCTTTTTGCAGCTTGCTGGTAATTTTTTTTTACGATTTTCTTCATTTTTTTCAAGTTCATGCCACCTGGATGTCGGTCATGTCGTCGTCTTCGCCCTCGGAGCAGCTGGCGGTGCCGTGGTTGTACAGCCCCTGCGCCATCAGCTGCAGGGCCAGCGGGTTCTTCTGGCCACTGGCCTTCTTGATCTTGGCGCGCTTGTTCTGGAACCAGATCTTGATCTGCGCCTCGTTGAGGCCCAGCTCGCCCGACAGCAGCTGGCGGCGGCGCTCGTTGAGGTAGCGGTTCTCGGCAAACTCGTGCTGAGGACAAAGTGGAGAGAACATTATTAGCGATGAACGAAAATTGAAACTCTACTACTTCCTTACTCAACTGCTTAAAAATTTGATTACTTGATTACTTGATTACTCGATTACTCGATTACTCGATCACTCGATTACTCGATTACTCAATTACTCAATTACTCGATAACTCGATTACCCGATTACCCGATAACTCGATTACCCGATTACTCGATTACTCGATTTTTCGATTACTCGATTACTCGATTTCTCGATTCCTTGATTATTCGATTACTTGATCAATTGATCACTTGATCACTTGATCACTTGATCACTTGATTACTTGATTGCTTGATTACTTGATTACTCGATTACTCGATTACTTGATTACTTGATTACTTGATAACTTAATTGATTACTTGATTGCCCGATTACTTGATTACTTGATTACTTGATTGCTTGATTGCCCGGTGCCCTGATTGCCCGATTACTTGATTGCTTGATTACTTGATTACTTGATTACTTGATTACTTGATCCCGGTGCTTGATTGCTTGATTACTTGATTGCCCGATTACTTGATTACTTGATTGCCCGATTACTTGATTACTTGATTGCCCGATTACTTGATTGCCCGATTGCCCGATTACTTGATTACTTGATTGCTTGATTACTTGATTACTTGATTGATTGCCCGATTACTTGATTACTTGATTACTTGATTACTTGATTACTTGATTGCTTGATTACTTGATTACTTGATTACTTGATTACTTGATTACTTGATTACTTGATTACTTGATTACTTGATTACTTGATTACTTGATTATTGATTATTTAATTACTTGATTACATGATGACTTGATGACTTGATTACTTGATTATTTAATTACTTGATTACATGATGACTTGATAATTTATTATTGATTACTTGATTAATTGATTGTGTAATTACTAAATTGATACATTGAAAATTAAAGAAATTGCTTGAAAACTCGATTACGTTAAAACTCGATTAGGTTAGAACTCGATTACTTAAAAGCTTGGTTACTTGAAAACTTTGTTAATTGATTACTATAAAATTTCATTTTTTAAAACCTTGAGAACTCGAAAACTTAGTTACTAGAAAAAAAGAATTACTTAATAACTCTATTACTTAAAAACCTGATAACTTTTAAAATCTATTACTTAAACACCTGATTAATTGAAAAAAAAAGAAGTTTTTTGACTTAATAACTCCATTACTTAAAAACCTGATAACTTTTAAAATCTATTACTTAAACACCTAATTAATTGAAAAAAAATATTGTTTTTTGACACGATTACTTGATTACTCGAAGACTGGATTATTTAAAGACTTGATTTCTTGAAAACTTGATTACCCGAATCTTGATTACTAAAAAACTCGATTACTTGAAGAATCAATCTCAATTTTTGCTATATGCAATTTTATTAACAGATAACCGTTGGAAATCCACTATCATCGAATGCCGTCCTTGTTTGGGAAAGAAAAACAGAGGTGCCCACATGTGAGATGGACTTGTGATGGTCGAATAAGTTAAAGATGTCAAGAAGAGATTAAACTGAAGACATTTTCCAGAAGGCTTCCTTGTTATACACACGGCGATTTATTAAAACTTTTATTCTAAATATTGCGCCATACGACGTGTCCCACATGCACGTCTTTACAGCTATAATACAACCGTTGATTAATACATGTAACAATAACATCATTTATTCATTCATAACAATTATAAAAGCCGTGCTATCTTTGCCGGGTCAACGCCGGGTGGTCATGTCAGCAGACGACATCTCAATCACCAGAACTGTCAACTGTTCGTATCAGCGCAACAGCTATCACCACAATTCGCATTGCAAACGATTTGATTAATGAAGCCTTTGAATATTTGATTACTACAGTACTCGCCACCTCAAAGAGTCGAAAGGTTATCTCTGCATTCGCTGATGAATAAACATAAATGACTAATCATTTAATTGAATCACTAATGGCACAAGCGACGTTCTGTGGTAAGATAAAACATCATGCATAATTTTATTATATCTCTTGTACAATTAATTCGCTTGCGCACAGAGTGAGAAGTAGGCGATACGGTTAAAATTGCCACACCAGGCTTTTTCTTTTATAATGCAATTTTAGCCTTGTACATTGTCCAACAAGCAATGCGTATCACTCAAGATCGATACAAAAAAAACCTGAAGTTATGTGAAGTAAAGCAGTCAAAACTATCTGAAAGTGAGCTCTTGCGTCATGAAATTTGTACAGCTTATTTTACATGGAATTCATAGGTTAACGCAGTTATTACAGCTCAAAAAATAATTTCTGTCATGAGCTATGAATATATGAAAATCGAAAAAATGATGTTGAAACGAAAGCGAAAAAGCGAAACCGAGTAGTAACTACTAGTTTTATATATGTTATAATGTTTGTTTGTGCGCTGTGTAACTTTGTGACCCTACTTCTGTATGTTTCACAGTTTTTAAAGCTTATAACTAGGTGAAATAAAAAAAAACTTTGAAATCGCTTTGGTCTACGCAATTAACTATATGATTGAAGAAATGTTTTTTTGAAAAAAAAAGCGCAGATAAATATTAAAAATATGTTTAATGATAATAAGTTTTTATTTTATTTTATTCGTTAATCTGGAAGAACGAGAGATAGATGGGTCGATTAACTCAACTGGTAGAGCTTTTACTCGGATGGTAAAATATTTAATAAGAAAATAAATAAAAAAACGTTAAGAAGTGACTAACTAACTAGCCATAACGCCGTTTCTCCGCAGGGGTAGGCAGAGAAGACGGACCGCCATAAAACTCTGTCTTGGCACACACTCGCTTCGTTCACATTCATACTCATCTCATACATACTCTTCTGTTATTCTGACTCTTCACGTGGCCCGATTCAAGTATTTGATTCACTTGATCGTGCCATGTCTTTCTCGGGTGTCCTCGATTTCTTTTTTCATTCACTTTCGCAACATTTATTCTTTTCACACTCCTGTCTTTGTTCATTCTCTCTAGATGCCCAAATCATCTAAGCGTCCCTTTCTTGGTCCTATTCATTACGCTCACATCAGCCTCGCATTCTTCCCCGACTTCTTTTTCCATTCACTTTCACATCTTATATTCTTTTCACACTCCTTTCTTCGTTCATTCGCTCTGCATAACCAAACCATCTAAGCGTGCCTTTCTTGATCTTGTTTCTTGGTCCTATTCATTACGCTTACATCAGCCTTGTATTCTTTCCGAATATCTAAATTTTTAACACGGTCACACGTGGTTTTACCGCGCAGATGTATCAGGGATCTAATTTCCACAGCATTCAGTCTACTTTCATCTTTTACGTTTTAAAGTTTTTTCAGGAAAATTAAGTTTCAGTCGGGGGAAGTAACTTCAGGAGCTGTGGACAGGTTCCAAGGAATGGGTATTTTCGATTTAAAAAAATGACTCGTTGACTCGGCTTACCTTCAATCTCTGAAGCTGGGAGCTACTGAAAGCAGTTCTGGGCCTCTTGTCTTCGGACAGACTAGCCACTGGGGCCACCACCGCAGCTGGGGTTGGCTGTTTGGGTTTTTTCGCTCGTCTTGATCGTGGTCCTGTTGACAAAATGAAAACAAACACGTTAAAATTGTATTCGAGTCATCAATCAAACTTTCGCAAGGCACAGTACAAAAAATCATTGTGAAAAAAATCCAAACATTCCTTTCTCATAACTGGATAATTTGTGTCAAAAGTTTTCAAAGAGAGAAATGAGTGAATTTTAAATAGACTTGTATTGTAAGAGAGCTTCACATAAGTAAAATATGTTTTTAACTTTATTCCACTATTTTTTTATATAAGATCTGACCGGTTTCACCAATGACGGGCATCTTCAGACTGGTGCAGATATTTTCAGAGTGGTAGATACTCTAAGTATCGCCCTGGTGAAAGACCACCATTCACAATCGAAACGTTGCTTGAAATGGCTTTAGCCGTGTTTGGTGACCAGATCTAAATAGCCAGGTACTTCCCAACCTTCTTCTTCCCAATCTCCTTCCCCTCCCCACTACCTTCAGTCTCGCAACATAACCAATTTGGGGATGCCATAGTCTCACTGGCTCTAGACGGTTGGGAGCAGTTGAGACTCTTGTGCGGTATTCACGTAAAAAAAAATAAAAAAAATCATTGAAATGGAATTTCTCTACAAATTAACAGTTTTAAAATCAGATATCATTTTAAAAAGTCTTTAAAATATTTTTCAATCTACCCTTTCTGCCATACGAGAAAAAATTCAAACTATGTGTATTTTTTTTAAGCCTTCATCGTTTTCATCTACTCCATTCTACGTTAAAGTTCTGTAAGATTTTCACCCCATTTTCAAAATACTCACCAAAATCTTTCCAGAGAAGTGTTAAAGTGTTATAAGCTATAATATCACCCTCTCCTCTGATTGGCTAAATGAATTAGGGTTGGTATATGATTCACACTACTCACAAGTTGTTCAGACACCAGAACAGATATTTAACCACCCTCCCACAATACCCCCCACCCCTCCTATCGTGACATGTTATTAATAAGAGGGAGTTGTGTACTACCCCCCCTGGGAGGGAATGGAATCACTATTCAGGGGTTAATATTGTGCTATGTATGGTTAGTGAGAATTGTAATGTGTGAATGGGGGTGGATTATTTAATATTAATTCAAGTCTTAAATTTGATCAAGGGTATTATACCCTTATAGAAAAGTAAACAAAGTGGGGGTAAAGTAAGTCGACAACTTCGAGCTGCGATTTCGTGTAATTAAGGAGTTTGTTTATAATAAAGAAGTATGGGAGCCGCTGATGAATACAAACTTGATTAAGTATTATAAGTGAAAATACGTCCAGCCCCTCCTCTTTTTCATCTTTTTCAAATTTAAATTACCTCCAGCCTGATAACAATCTACCATTCCGAATCGACAAAACAACACCTTGTATTTCACATAATACAAATTTTACAGAGGACACAAACAACTGTCTAAAAATCAGTTTTTTTATCATATAAAAAATTACCATGCCATATAATTTAATAGTTATAAAAAATAAGCATCTTAAATTCTAATGTACCCTTATTTATTCATAAATTAACGGATTAAAGTTCAATTACAAAAAAGACACATGAAACACGAAATGGAAAAAAGAGCAACAGAGAAAGGAATAGCACATTCATAAAAATAAATGGAGCGATGACTAAAATAGGACAAAATAAACATAAGAGAGAACATTCAAGCCATGGTCTAGTCAAAGTTTTGGTAGAGTCATAAAGAATGACAAAAATTATTAAGACTGCTACCTATAATTTCAAGACCATGGCTTGAGTTAACAAGTCTTGACATTCTGGACATTGGAGAATTATACCCATAATTAGTATTGTGATAATTGAGGAACAGCAATTTATTATTTCTAGCCTACGGCAAGAAATGTTGAACTGGAGAAGTTGCAACAGAGAAGGTGAGTCAATAAAACAAATAATGATTTTGCAAATGAAAATTAAATCAAAGTCTTAGCTTCTAATCATGGGTAAGGCTATCGTAGAAACGGAGACAAGCGGGATAAATAAATGGTTTTAAGGCTTTACATGAAATCACTTTGAATGAAACATAAACCTTTTAAAATAAAAATTAACCAAGTGGTGTTTTTTTTTAATTTTGTACCAGAATACACTGAAAAGTTATATTTTGACAAATGGGTGCGATACAAGGTATTGTTTTGACATAGACAATATGTTTTATCAAAAGTTTAAACTGTAAATTTGTGCGTACAAGTGCGGCCGATCGGAGTGAATTAAATAAAACATCGGAAATACCTCCTTCACCCCTATCGCGTTGATTCCGCCGGAATTCGAGCCGGGACCCTCGACGCGAGAGCAATAACGTCGCCGCAACCAACCGACCGCCGAGCAATAAACTGCCGTCGCCTGCCACCGAAACGGCAGCTGCCGGTGGGGAAGGTGTCGGGTCGCCACCCCCCGCATTCTGCCGTTTTTACGCCGAAACGGGTCGGTGACACAATCACAAGCAAATAAGGTTTCGTGATAGATGGAAAAATATTGAAAATCCAGATTTTTAAACGAAAATTGAGAAAAAAAAAAAAAAACAATCGACTCTGTATTGATATGAAACATATATGAAATGGTCTCGCACGATGAGCTCTGGCGTCATGAAATTTGCAAAGCTTTTAGCATCTTAATAGTAAAAGTATATCAATAATAAAAGTATATTTGCGGCACGTTCCAGAGTGGTAGATACTCCAAGTATCGCCCTGGTGAAAGACCACCATTCAGAATCGAAAAGTTGCTTGAAATGGCTTTGGCCGTGTTTGGTGACCAGATCTGAATAGCCAGGTACATTCCAACCTTCCTCTTCCCAATCTCCTTCCCCTCCCCACTACCTTCAGCCTCACAACATGCCCTATTTGGGGATGCCATAGTCTCACTGGCTCTAGACGGTTGGGAGCAGTTGAGACTCTTGTGCGGTATTCATATAAAAATAAAAATCTTGAATTTCCAGGTCGACGCAGCTTTTTTCCAGTCGAAAATTTTATTTTCACCATGAGAGGACATTTGGAATATACAGTTAACTATTAACAACCGTCTGGAGCCAGTGAGACTATGGCATCCCCAGTCGGGGTATGTTGTGAGGCTGAAGGTAGTGATTAGTGATGAAGGGAAGAAGACAGAGAGAAGGAAAGCTAGGAAGTATCTGGCTATTCAGATCTGGTCACCAAACGCGGCAAAAGACATACTTCAAACAAAGTTTCGATTTTGAATGGTGATCTTTCACCAGGGTGAAACTTATAGTATCTACCACTCTGGAATGTAATTTTTATTAATTAAATGTGAAATGTCGCATATTATTTATTTTTTGCGCACGCCGGTATTTGAACCCGCGACCTCTGGATTCGTAGTCGAGGATCTTAACCACTCGACCACGGAGGCCCAAGTCGGAGATGCCTTAGTCCCACTGGCTCCGGGCATTTGAAACTCTTTTGCGGTATTAAAAAAAAACAGTTGAATAAACCAACAATGATGGAGGTTGATTAAAATTCAACTCAATCCAATCGATTCCTCAATGATATAAAAATCCACTCAATGTCCATTAAACCCCATTAAACACGCCTCCGACAAAATACCATATTCAATCAATTACCGCCACCATTGCGGCCATTAGCACTCACAACCACCGGACCGATACGCAATAATAACGAGCCGCAATTACGATTGCATTGAGCGAACTCATAATGTCGGTCAAATCGCCGCGAGCCTTCGATCAAGTTTTATAATCGAAGGGAGGAATATTCTTGTGTTAAGGAAATTATTCAGACAATTGAGGCTTTTATTTATCATACGGAAACGTTAAAACTACCGTATCATTACGAATGTTTTTGTTCTACCGCTGAGAGATGCGTTGAAAGTTTCAATCTTTATTTTTGCTACACGCATCGTTTGTGAGAAAGAGTGAGAGGTTACAACGGAGCTATCAGCAGTATGCAACCCCGTGAGTGGTTACTCAGAGCAATAATATATGTACCAGGAGGGAGCGCTAGTGTAGTCAAGATTGATGATTTTTGCCTGACTGCGGCGTGGCTAGGGCTAGGGCTAGCGTATTTATACATCCATTCATAGCACATGCTGACATAGTGTTTTTGTTTATTTGTACAACCACCTTTTCACAGTGTTGTTATGATAATTTTACTATCCTTATTCCTCAAATGACCCGTTTCGATATGTTTTTCTGGTACGATTCTGACCTATTCCATTCACTTCATATGTTCACCTTGCACCCCTCTCTCATACATCCGCTCTATATTTTATTATCAACCCGTCCTTCATGTGTGAAGAGTATACTCAAGTATTATAACATGCACGAAATTGCACAATTTTTAAATATTTTGCCCAACTTCTCTGAGCGTTAATCAAGTGTAGTTATACTATCGCTATGCCTTCGTTATGGCACTCAAATTTCTCGCAGAACACAGTATTGGGGTGCAATAGAATCCCGGTTCTAGGGATCTCCTAATAATATAATAATAAAGCAATTAATTCAAATTAATCCAGAATCATTCCGAGACCTCGCTATCTTCCTCTCCACCCTCTGCTACATCACATTATCACAATTCCGCGGTTCAGTTATCACCTTCCCACTCTGAGCCGACTTATTATAACGATTAACAGCGGGAAGGGGACGCTTTTCCCTCCAGTGCCGGAGATTAATCCAGCCACTAGGAGGGAGAGGGATGAATACTCTCATAGGGGATGAAAGACAAATACTGGCACAGTAGATTAGCGGTATCAATTCGCGAATTCAATGTAATGCTACGCCTTCCGGAGCTTAGCATTTATTAAGGGATGTTTTTTAGGGGTGAGGGAGTGAAACGTGTTAACATTTTATTTACATGATGTACACATATCTGGGAGATTAAACTGATTTACTTTTATATTTATTAGCAAAATGTTGATGGAGACAAAGGGTGATTTCAATTTAATTCGCATTAACACTAACTGACTAACCGCAGGGATGGGCAGAGGGGATGGACCGCCGTACAACACACTCTATCTTGCTTTATTCACATTCATACACCGTCTAATACATACTCATCTGTTATTCTGGCTCTTGACATGGTCCGACTCAAGTATTTGATTCACTCGGGCGTCTCCGACTTCTTCCATCATTAACTTTTGCCTAATGTATTTTTTTCACACTTCTTTCTTCATGCGTTCGCTCTACATGCTCAAACCATCTAAGCGTCTCTTGCTTAGCTTACAATAGCCTTGCATTCTTTCCGGATATTTTGAACACTGCCACACATGGTTTTACGTACATACACCTAAGGGATCTCATTCGTACAGCATTCAGTCTAATTTCATGCTTCCTCTGCAAAGTCCATGCCTCTCTGCCTTCCATCAAAGTTGGTAAAGCACACCATTGCGGACTGCTAGCTTTGCTTATTTGTTTATTTTTATTTTTCGCCAACAGTGTTCAGTCCTCCATCAATGGAGTTTCCTGCATTCACCTTTCTTTCAATATCTTTATCGGCCTTTCCATCTCTCGTAAATATACTTCCCGAATACAAAATTCATTCACTTGTTCCAAGTAAATTCTATACAGTGAAATTAAACAGTTACATCTTTGAATTTGCGTACAAATATATTTGAAACAATGCTGTTTTTTGTACGTGGCATTTAAATAGTATGCTATAATCCACAACTCCAGATTAGCTTTGAGTTAAAGTTATGAAAAGTTAATGTAAAGTTATGATTGATTAAAAGTAAGTACATTCAGGATAAAGCTTTCGTCGTAGGTTTAATTGTTGAATTGAATGTGCGCTCGCGTTCTCACGTTTGTTTGGGTTCAATTCCCACATCACTTATAATTAAACAGGATTCAAATTTAAGCGAAGCATTACATTTGTATTTAGCCAAAATTACTTCACATTTCAAATTTATCAAATTTAAAAGCTTATAATCTACCTATAGTGTATTTCAACAGGCATTATTCTCTATTAAAATCAAATACCACTTTCTTTCAAACCACGAATTTATTATGTTTTAACGCCCACCGGTTTTGACGAAGCTTGATCTAAGCGAAACCGGTTCATTGAGTCCGGAGTCCTCCATCATTGCACATGCAACATCTTCCGCATATTATGATGGCAAAAGAAGTTTTCCAAATATTGTTAGGTTATTCGTAATCAGGGAATGTTACGTAGTTACCTTGAGTCCTTAACACCCAAGTAGATGTGTTTTAAGTTTGGAATGAAATTCAAAGATTCACCACTTTATAATAGGAAATAACAAAAGTAATCAATTAATCGCGTGGGAATATGTTATATTACTTACTAATTCCTAATTACTCATTCCTACGCGATTAATTGATTACTTTTGTTATTTCCTATTATAAAGTGGTGAATCTTTGAATGTCATTCCAAACTTAAAACACATCTACTTGGATGTTAAGGACTCAAGGTAACTACGTAACAGGGAATGTTTGTCATTCTTTAAAAATAAAATGAACCGTGGCTTTAAACAAAGTGTTATTTTATTTTAATATAATGTCAAACCGCTACGTGATTTATTTATTCATAAACTAACGGGCCATTGTCCAATTACAAAAAAAATACATAACACGAAACAGAAAAAAAGAACAACAGAGAAAGAACAGCACATACATAATATTATAATGACGAAAATTGGACAAAATATACACAATAAAAACATTCAAATCAAAGCCAAGGTCAAGTCAAACTTTTGGTAGAGTCGGAAAGGATGACAAAAAACATTTAGACTGCTACCAAAAATTTCAATACCATGGCTTGAGTTAACGAGTCTCGACATTCTGGACAGTGATATGATTGAGGAACAGCAATTCATTGTTTCTGAGTCTACGGCAAGGAATGTTGAACTGGATGAGTTGCAACAAAGAAGGTGAATCAATTATACTATCAAAAATTAAAATCTTATTTATACTTATTATTACTGTAAAATCCACTCTGATTCCATTGAAAAATTGCAACATAAATTTCTAAGATACATTAACTACAAACTCGGTCTACCTATTGAAACCATAAATTATAATTATTTAATGAAATAATTAAAATTATTAACACTCTCAGACAGGAGGCTTGTTTCCGACTTGACTTTTATTTTTAAAATTGTTAATGGTATTATAGACAGCCCCGATTTACTTAGCTTAATTACCTTCCATGTACCTAACAGAACCACTCGATCCAAAATTATTTTTAAATGTCACAATAATATCAGGACTAAGTCATTTACTATAGATACTCGCTTGTACCTAGATTGCATACAGTGGGTAATTCTTTCGCTGAAATAGTAGATATATTCAAGTGCACTGAATATAGTTACAAGAAGGCTACAATAACATACCTCTTTCAAAAATATTACTGTTAATTTATTACATTATAATATTTCTATTAACTTATTTATGGTTTTGGGTGCTAATCATTTACTCTATGTTATTTTTATGTCACTATTATTTTGTGTTATATATTACACTGTTATTTGAAAGCCCATAAGGGCGTATGTAATTAAATAAATTAATAAATATTGAAAATGCAAATGAAATAAATCCTAATGAAAAAAAAACATTATTCCATAGTTGAAATGGGTGGATTAAAGCAACTAAATGTTTTCTTGGCAAGTCAAATTACATCGCGTGATTAAAGGGTTTCGGTTTTTCCCAGTGTGAGCACAATATAAAGTGTAATTTACTTTTTTAAACATCAAATGTCCAACTTATCTGTTTGAAAATCGTAGCAATCGTCAAATATCCGAAAAAGTTGGTAAATATTTGAAAGCGCCGTTGGGTAAACTTAACGGTTTTTTACTGTCGATGTATTTAGAGAGATAGTGGGAAAATCAAATAGATTACATGGATGAAAACACGGTGGAGGCTTGTTAGGTAATGCCTCTGAGTGGACAGTGGGTAGGTACATAACGTAGGGTCGGTAGGTGGAAGTTGTCGGCGAAGGTTTTATAGATTATGTAGGCTGGGCTGGTTGTTTGCTTGTTGTTTTTTTTATCCAATCGCTGGACGCAACACAAATAATAAATTGGCTGTCCGTGAGAGTAGCTAAGCTTTTTTTTAGAAGTGATTTCAGTGGCGCACCGCGTGGTGTACAAAATTTTTTGGTGTCGAATAAAAACCGCGAGAATAATTCATTGAGAGAGATCATGCCAAACAACCCAACATTTTAATAGCTCGAAATAAGCGCCCTTGAGGTGAATTTTCATAAAAATAGCGCTGTGTAAATTGACCACGTGTTATTATAATTTTTTGTATGTCTTGACCATGCGGAGCAGTAAAAACTTTGAAATGGTGAGCTCTGACGTCACTAAATTTAAATAGCTTAAATTTTATGAAATTTATAGGACAACTCTAGTATTTTGAGCTCTCTGCGTTGATTCAATCATGAGCTATGGACCTTTGAATTATTGATGAGACAGTACAAAAACACAATAAGACGCCATATTATTTGATCCATGTTTTTAACTTGTTTAAAGATAAGAAAGAGATTTTTTAAGACCGGGTGGCATATTGCTTTGATGAAAAAAATATAGTCGAAGTAAGTTATTACCTCAGAGCAATAATATACAACAGGGAGCGCTGCTGTAGTCAGTTTTATGAGGTTTGCCGGACTCGGCTAGGACTAGGGCTAGGGTATTTATACATCCATTCATAGTACACGTCGACATAATGTTTTTGTTTATTCGTATAACCACTTTTTCACGGTATTGTTTTAAACGAAAATAAAGCATGTAACCTAATAAACCGTTGAGTTGTGTTAATTTATTTCGCGTATCAAAACGTGTGGGCGGAGTCAACGGAGACGCGGGACATGAAGAACATTCTAACAATACTTTAAAGCGGTGTGATAATTCGGGAAAATTTGTCGTCTCTTTCTTTCTCATGGTGTACGACGTAAAAACCCGGAGAAAGTGATTTATCCAAAGTTTGTATAGGTTGGGTAAAAATAATTAGCTCTCTCTCCATATATTGTTACTTCAAGGTAATTACTTAACAAGTGGTGGAATATTAAAACTAATTTTAAAGAAATAAATAAAGTTTTATTCCAGAAGATATGCAGGAGTAGTGCAATGCAATACCTTCCACAATTGATATTAATACATAGTAATTATAATATTAACAAATAAAAATGAACGGAAATTTATAAAAAAAAAAAAAAATTAGTAAAAAATATTAATGGAGGATATTCGGCCTCATTTCTGCAAAACGCCATCAAGAGGGAGTCCATCCTGGCAGCGTTAAAATTGATGGGGCCAATAATTTCCTACAATGCGCTTCTATGCTTGAGTTCGGGATCTGACGGGATTCCATGATGAGGTCATTTCTGGAGTTGTTAATCCTTTCCCGCAAAAAAGGGAAGAAAATGACAAGAGATGGTAAAAAAAAGATAACGCAATGTAATACAGGTGAAAATAATCTAGTAGAAAGGGTAGCTTCTTCAAAAAACTTGCTCTATTTTTGACTGCTCCATATAACAATATTAATGAATTGTATTTGTTGATGTGCACACATTTATCAAGTAACCTCGGCCGCCACTGCCCGACTGGGTAGGCGGCGAGTAGGGCATCGGTCGTTACGTTGAATAAACATGACCTTTCACGAACGAAAGTGGACAATCACAATGGAAGCCTTCCAGAAGAGCCGTGTGGGGGGAAACGCCACACTCGGGCGGAATACATAGACGAGGATTCCCAAATTCAACGTGACTTGATTTATTTATCTACTACGCTTTTTCGGGGTCGGAAGTTTCGCAATTTGTTTATTGGATTGGAGGAAATGATTGGATAGGACGATGGTGAAAACCTTACAGAAATGTGTGACTTTAAACAAAACCTTATTATAAATATGGTAGAGGATCTAAATGTTTTTTTAAATATTTTTTTTATATGAATACCGCACAAGAGTCTCAACTGCCCCCAACCGTCTAGAGCCAGTGAGTATGTTGTGAGGCTGAAGGTAGTGGGGAGGGGAAGGAGATAGAGAAGAGGAAGGTTGGGAAGTACCTGGCTATTCAGATCTGGTCACCAAACACGGCTAAAGCCATTTAAAGCAACGTTTCGATTGTGAATGGTGGTCTTTCACCAGGGCGATACTAAGAGTACTCCGAATTACACGGAGAGTTAATGCGTTTATATTTTAACCTTTCCCTTACTGTGCTAAATCATTCTTCGCGTTCCGGTGATGTGTAATCATTACACAGGTCAAAATTGAATTTATTTCCGATTTTCACAAAATATCTCGTATGTGCCCGATAAGTGCTAATTAATATAAACACTATCTTTTTCATCCAATGCGTTAATGTGTTATGGAGGCATACCTAAAATCCGAAGCCAGTATTTGTGATGGTTAAAAAGATACTAAAGTTATTAAAAGCAATGTGTAGTCGTTACCCACCATAGTTAAGGAAATGTTTATTAAGATGTGACTACTTTTCATTAAAAAATTGCGAATGTTTTCGTAAGGTAATGAAATCAAAATTAGAAAAACAATTTTAAAAAACACGTTACGATAATCAGTGGTCTTGATAATCTACAATAAGATTGGCACCCTTATAAATTAATATTATTTTAATGATTATCACAACTGTACAAAGCGAATGGGACTAAGGCATCACCAATTTGAGATGCAACCTTAATTAGTGTATCGAAATTGCTAACAAACTTTTAATTAGTATTTCAAAATTTCTAACTAATCTAATTTTTTAATTTTTTTTTTTATTAAAATTAAAATCACGTGTTGCAGGTGAAATTTTATGCTTACTTGGAAAGGTAACTTATTCTACTGAATTTTAAATCAATGCTATTTCCTTCGAGCACAGTGGCGTGCATCGCGTAATGATTCAATTGCACTGCCCATCGCATTTGTGTACATTAGAGCGAACCGATCGCAGCGTAATTACTTAAATAGGCCAGTGAATTATTGAACGGCTGATTTCTGATGCACTACTGTTCACAATGCGAAAGGGACGAACTGCACAACGGTCTATGTGCATTGGATCTGCGAACTGTTCTGGTATATTGACCAATTGCAAAGTAAATTAAAAATCAAAATACCTTTGTTTTAAGACCACTTTATTGGATACATACACCGACCGGTTTCGGCTCTACTAAGGTTCAGGTATATAAATATATATATATACCTTTTTTTACAGTTAATAATGCACAGGAGTCCCAACCGTCTGGAGCCAGTGGGACTATGGCATCCTCAATCGGGGTATGTTGTTAGGCTGAAGGTAGTAAGGATGGAAAGGAGATGGGGAAGAGGAAGGTTGAGATGCACCTGACTATTCAGATCTGATCACCAAAAACGGCTAAAGCCATTTCAAGCAAGCGACGTTTCGATTCTGAATGGGGCTCTTTCAGCAGGGCAATACGTCGAGTATCTACCACTTTCAAGAGTGAAACAAATATAACTCTCGCAGATATTCTTCATTATTTCATAAATAATTTGATCAATTACATTCCGCATTGAATGACGTGCGTCATGACTCCTCTGTCAATATTTAAAAATGTACAAATAATATGAGATTAATGTTTAGATTAGCTTAGAGCGTCGCGGCGCTCTTAATCCGGGCGTCGACGGAAGAGCCTTTCTCCCGCAGCGTCGAGCGTCGGGCGTCGGGACGCTGGCGTCGGTAATAGGACGCTTTTACGCCCCCCGTTGACTGATTCGGCAATTATTTATTATTAACAAGTAACTGCCGATGGTTATAAAGCTTTAGACGATGTGTTACTTTATGAAGACTAATTTATTTTGGAAATAGTTTTTTGAAAATAGCTTAATTCCTGTAGATTCATCCAAACAGTCTACAGTTAAGCGGTTAAGCCATTTTCAGCTAGCGAATAAATAACTTAGTCAAAAAGGCAAAAAAAAGTATGAAAACAAATGTGACTATAAAATATACGAGTATATTCGTTAATGTGAATGAAGCAAGGAGTGTTTGCTAATACAGAATTGTATGGCGATCCATCTGCTCTGCGTACTTCCGCGGAGATACGGCGAAATGGTAAGTCAGTTAGTTTTTCGTTAAATGATTTTTTTTTAAATATACAACAAATAAGAATAATATTTTTACGAAGACATACCAATTTTAAAAGGGAGTAGAAAATAAAAGGAAACAAACGAGCTAACATATTTAAAAGAGACTCATAAGAGTAGAGATTAATTATAAAGATGACCGGTTGGTAGTTGAGTGAACAAACGCGTTAGAATTCCACCCGGATGTCGTGGGTTCAATTCCTCTGCTAGCTAAGTCCTCCATCGTTACACAAGCAACATAGTCCGCTTATTGTGATGTTAGAAGGAGTTTTAAAAATATTTTCAGGTTATTCGTTGGGGAATGTTTGTCTTTCTTTAAAAAAAATAATATATATATACATATATTAACAAAGAAAAAGGTTTTAAAGAAATCATCTGATTTATACATGTGTATTCCTATGTAGGATATAATTATAAGAAATTTGTATGGCGCTGTTTTTTTGTGAAAAATCACCTCAAGGGCGCTGTAAAAATCTTAATTTTGAGTAAATATTAACTCCCAGTTTATACAAATATACAGCAACATACTTACCTGGCAGGACACAATCACTTTATTATAATAACTTAAAATTTGAGCTGATTTATACATATTTGTATTTATTTGGTTAGCTTAGATTAACGTTAGATTAAAAAAGTTTAATCGCCATATCTCTCTTCTGAAAAGATTCGTTTATATGATCCCAGGGATGGCACGGACAACTCATCTCAAATAACGGCAATTTATAGTGCCGAATTGATTTACGAACTGGCTTACAATATGATAAACGGCCCGTTACAAAAATTACTGGAAGTAAATACCATATATTATTGAACGCGAAGTGCTTGCTTTGGTGAGTAATTAATGTACGCATTATTTTTCAAATGCTGTTAATTTATTAGCGGCCAGTTGTCGTAACCAGCTTTGCCAGTGTTTTTTCGCAGATGTTTCGGATCCTTCAAAATTTTGACCATAGACGAATAATTGATTTTTTTTAAATCATTTTTTCACAGTCTGCTCCCAACTGTCTCTAGCCAGTAGGACTGCGGCATCCACAATTGGGGCGTGTGGCGAGAATGAAGGTAGAGAGGTAGAGAGGAAGAGAAGGAGATGCGAAAGAGGAAGGTTGGAAATTACTTGACTTTTCAGATATTGAACCCAAATGCGGCCAAAGCCATTTCAAGCAACGTTTCGATTCTGAATGCCGGCCTTTCACCAGGGTGATACTTGGAGTATCTACCACTTTGAAACGTGCCGCAAATTAACTATATATTATGAGTATTAAGTATGTTTTTTTTTTATGTTTTAAATATGAAAAAAAAAAAAAATTTGCGCATGCCGGGATTTGAGCCCGTGACCTCTGGATTCCTAGTCGAGCGTCTTAACCACTTCATCACTGAGGAGGACAAATTTGTTTAATTTCATCTGCCGGCACATCAAACATAGTATATAATATCTAATATGTTTTAAATGCTGCACTCGTAACACTGCGATATTAAACTCAACGCAACGTGTGGTTACCTGTGTGACTTCTCGTTGATAACTAGGTCAATACAGTTTTCAGCTGTATACGAAATTTCCATCATGAGCTCTGAAGCTCTGAAACATGCAAATGATCATAAAAACTAAAGCAAACCACCTGATTTTGATCTGGAGCGAAACCGGGAAGCGAAGTTATTAATTTCATCAAGCAATAATGTTTAGAAAAATGTTTTGGATGGAAAAATATTTATTAATGTATTTATGGCACGTTCCAGAGTAGTAGATACTCATAGTATCACCCTGGTAAAAAACACCATTAACAATCGAAACGGTAGCGTTCCTAGAAATGGCTTCTGCCGTGTTTAGTGACCAGATCTGAAGAGCCAGGTAGGTAGGTATTCCCCAACTTTAATCTTACCCATCTCCTTCCCCTTGTCACTCCTTTCGATCAAACAACATACTCCAAACAGGGATGCCAGCTCAGAGCAACAATATACAGGAGGGAGCGCTTCTGTAGTCAGTATTGATGATTTTTGCCAGACTCGGGCGTGGGTAGGGCTAGGTTATTTATACATCCATTCATTGTACATGTCCACTTTTTCACAGTATTGTTTTAAACAAAAATATAGGATATAACCTCAAAAATCGTTGGTTGTGTCCTGTTATGTCACATGACAAAACGTAGTGGGGGAAGTCACCGGAGACCCGGGAGACGGAAAACGTGCTTTATTATGTGAAAACTTGTCTTGTTTCTTTCTCTCTCACGGTTTACAACGTAATAACCCGAAGAAAGTGATTTATCGAGAAAATTGTATAGGTTGGGTAAAAAAAATAACTCTCTCTCCATATATATTCTTGTTTTGAGGATGCTATAGTTTCCCTGGTCCCAGGCAGTTGTGACTCTTTGTGCAGTATCAAGTACTAGCCCAGGGCATGTAAATTTAACGCCACGCCACTGGCTAAATACAAATCTGCCAAAAATGAGTAACTACACTTAAGAGGGAGTCGAACGTCAAAAGTAAATTAAAAATAAACTCAACCGACACTTTTTCATGCACATTTGGCCCATTCGTACGTATAAAGCTTACAACACTTCAAAATGGAATATATTTCACTTTGTGTTTTTTAAGTGTTATAGTCGCTCCATCGTCTCCCATTGTGTGCGTACCCCTTTGTCGGTTCGCTCACAGTGGCGATAATCCTGTTTACTGGCTGCTAAGTGATCGCTTTTAAAAATACAGCCGAGGAAAGAGAAAAATGTATTTTTGGGTGTTTTTAAAGTCAGTTCGAAGGCGATGAAACGAATGTGGCTATTGTTTAATGATCGACTGAAGGATTGGTAAGAATAATGCGCGGAAAGGAGTTTGAGGATATACTAATAACACTCAGCTAATTTATATAGCGCCATACTCTCAAGGGTGCTTTACAAAACTTAAAAGCTATGGCTAAATTGACCATTAGAATAGTGAATACCGCACAAGAGTCCCATCTGCTCCCAACCGTCTAGAGCCAGTGAGACTATGGCATCCCCAATTGTGGTATGTTGTGAGACTGAAGGTAGTGGGGAGGGGAAGGAGATGGGTACGAGGAAGGTTGGGAAGTACCTGGCCCTTTAGATCTGATCACCAAACACCGCTAAAACCATTTCGAGCAACGTTTCGATTCTGAATGGTGGTCTTTCACCAGGGCGATACTTGGAGTATGTACCACTCTGGAACGTGCCGCAAATATTTTTTACACGAATTAAATGTATTATGACACATATTAATTGAATCAAATTTATTGGCGCACGCCGGGTTTGAACCCGCGACCTTTGCATCCGTAGTCGAGCGTCCTACCACTCGACCATAGAGGCCGTAATAAATTTGTGAATATAATAGTTTTACTTGTCCCGGTAGAGCCTGACAAACGAAAGAATGCGGCTGACGGCCGATGCGCAGAAACGCATTTCGGTAGGAGGCGAAGTCAACCAGAAAATATCGCCATTTTACGGATCGTCTGCTTCTCGAACGGCTTCGGCAAAGCTGCGCAGGAAACGACATATAATTTTATATTCTCCGGCAAGTCCCTCGAATGCCCTTTCTATACGCAACTCCCCCGACTGCCGAAACTCTCGCTCCGCCCCTGCTCCCAACGCACAACAGTTAACTATTGCGGAAACAGGTTAACAAGAGGTAACAAAACTACTCGCCACCCGCTCATTGATTCCAGGAGAACCCACGCGTTTCACGATTGTCTGTCTGTTTGTTTGTTTGTTTGTTTGTTTGTTTCTGCAACTGTGGCAGCACTGGCGGGGTAACGATGCGCGCGCAGCACACGCGAGCAGGCGAAACAGCTGTCACTTGATGAAGCAATTACCCTCATTAGCGGAAACGTAATGGGGCGCGATTCATTGTGCCCACGTTCAGACTGCAGAGCTTAATGTTAATAATTTAATATTTCCACCAGTACTGCTATACGGTGCAATTGTTATAACCTCACAGCAATAATATACAAGAGAGAGCGCTGTAGAGAGAGCTGTAGTCAGTTTATACGAGGTTTGCCGGACTTCACTAGACCTGGGCGTGGCTAGGACTAGGGCTAAAGTATTTATACATCCATTCATAGCACATGTCGACATAATGTTTTTGTTTATTCGTATAACCACTTTTTCACAGTATTATTAAAATGCTATAATTGTATACATCATATTATTGCAGAAATAGATAAACCGATTGAAACGTGTGCTGAGCGTATACGTGTGTCCGAAGTAAGCTCAATTTGTCCTTACTTCGAGTGAAACTGATAAAATTATAAAATAAATAAATTCGTAGTTAAACAGATGGGTTATCGATTTAATTGGCCTGTCCAGAGTCTAGGTAAATTGGTGAAATCAGTTTTCTTTCAAATTGGAATAGATTACATTTCTAGGAATTTTCTGTTCAGTGTTACAAACATATACACATATCAATTCACTACATTATCTACGATATAAGTTGAGCATTCCTCGACTCAGATTTTTTGATGTATTTTTTTTTTATAAAGACCCGAGGATCTATGTTTGTATTTACAACATGATTTTATCTCTACTTTGTATGGTTGGTAGACTGAAAGAATCTACATTTATTAGAATTTATTATTTTTAACGATACTACATAATTTTAGACATTAAGAAAAAACGTGATAAAAGAAAATCTTAATGGAGTTCTACAAATTAAGCACAAAAACAATAATAAAATAAAAATAACTAATACACCTTGTTGTTCATATCTAAACTGCCCACTCAAGTGATTGAACATTGAAAGTTACACACAAACATTTCCAGTTACGAACAACTTAAGTAAATCAAATTCCTTCTCCTACCATCGTCATAAGCTAAAAACGATTGCGACGCCAGGATGAAAACCCAAAGCTTTCGCCTAACTCACAGATAAGACTATAATTAAATATATTTTCTTTGTAAGATCTTTTAAAAACTTATTTAATTCACCCTGTCTAGAGCCGCGTATTTTCCGTTTGAAACTTCTCAGCTCAGCGAAAACGAGACGACACAAAAAACACTACTCTTCTCCTTCTCGTTTCCAAACCGGTTTGAGAGCAGCATCGAACCGGACACCTCTGGGTCGGTAAGCGATACGGCGACCAACTTGACAACCAGCCGGTACCTCACCCGATCAGCTGGCCCGAACACACAAGCACACGGTGGGCAAACGCACAGACAGCTGGATTAAATAATAACGCACTATTAACGAAAATTAACACATTAAATTAGTGGGCATCAGAGATCGATTGCGGTCGACTTGTACATCTTTTCAGGTCTTTGATTTAAGATTATCATGACCCAAAGTTCTGTTAAGGCTAGTGGATGAGTTTGTGTATTTAGGAATTATGTTTACGAGAGATGGAAAGGCCGATAAGAATATTGAAAGAAGGGTGAACGCAGGAAACTCCTGGAGGACTGAACGCTGTTCACTAATAAGATTGTCCAAAGAAGCGAACTAGCAGTCCACAATGAAGTGCTTATACCAACCCTGGTATATGGCAGTGAGGCATGGAACTGGCAGAGGAAGGATGAAAGTAGACTGAATGCTGTGGAAATGACATCCCTGAGACGTATGCGCGGTAATACCATGTACGACCGTGTTAAAAATGTGGATATCCGGAAAGAATGCAAGGCTGATGTAAGCGTAGTAAGTAGGATCAAGAAAGGGACTCCTTAAAAACATAACCTTACCTAACTGCTCCCAACCTTCTTGAGCTGGTGGGACTATGGCATCCTTGAAATAACAATGTATGGAGAGAGAACTAATTATTTTTACCCAACCTATACAAACTTGCGATAAATCACTTTCTCCGGGTTTTTACGTCGTACACCATGAGAGAGAAAGAGACAACAAATATAATACACCGCTTTTATGTACTATCACGATGATCTTGAGCTCCTGGGTCACCGCGGGACTCCACCCACATTTTTTAGTAAGCCACTAAACTTGACACAACCAAACGGTTTTTTAGGTTATATGCTATATTTTTGTTGATAACAATACTGTGAAAAGGTGGTTATACGAATAAACAAAAACATTGTTGATATGTGCTATGAATGAATGTATAAATACCCTTACCTTAGTCTTAGCCACGCCCAGGTCCGCCGAGTCAGGTAAAAATCATCAAAACCTGACTACACTGCCTCGGATAGATACCACTCTATATACTCCAAGATAGCATCCCTAATCGGGGTATGCTGTGAGGCGGAAGGTAGCGTAGAGGGGAAGAAGATAAGTAAGAGGAAGTTTAGGAAGTACCTGGCCATTCAGATCTGGTCACTCCGATTCTGAACGGTGGTCTTTCACCAGGGCGAGTAGTAGTAATAATTAAAAAAAAATATAATTTTTCAATAAAAATACCCAAATGTACCAAATTGCAACCGGAAGTAGGTAAAAACAATCTTGCGGTAGGAAATACACCATCACTAAGCTGACAGGAAATTGGGCAGCAATAATTTCAGCGCATTGTGCAGGCACCCACTTCCGGCCTTCCGGTGCGTTTGCACGCGACTACGCTTCCCAATGCATCCGCTGCCCTTTCTCGGACCGAGAAGCACCCGGGTCAAGCTAACGGTCGCACCAAGCAGACTTACCGTGAAATTTAACTCTTCGTTGATGGGAACTACCATCCTTGGAGTATACATGGAGAGAGAGCTAATTATTTTTACCCAACCTATACAAATTTGCGATGAATCACTTTCTCCGGGTTTCACGTCGTACACAATGAGAGAGAAAGAGACAACAAAAATAACACACCGCTTTTATGTACTGTTAGGATGATCTTGGCCTCCCGCGCCTCCGGGGACTCCGCCCACATGTTTTGAAATGCGACTAAACTGGACACAACTTAATGGTTTTTTTAAGTTATATGCTTTATTTTTGTTGAAAACAACACTGTAAAAAAGTGGTTATACGAATAAACAAAATCATTATGTCGACATGTGCTATGAATGGATGTATAAAAACCCTAGCCCTGGTCCTAGCTACGCCCAGGTCTGCAGAGTCCGGCAAAAATCATCAACAACTGACTACACTGCCTTGGATAAGTATCAATCTATGTACTCTAAGGAGTAAGAATATACGTGGAGAGAAAGCTAAATATTATTACCCAACCTATACAAATTTGCGATGAATCACTTCCTCTGGGTTTTTACATCGTATACCGTGAGAGAGAAAGATACAATAAAAGTCGTCACATAGTATTGCAGCACTTCTAAGTATGTAAGAATATTATCCGTCCCCGCTTCGAGCGAAACCGGTAGGTCATAAAAAATATATTTTTTAAATTTCTTGATACATACAAAATATTTGCGGCACGTTCCAGAGTGATAGATACTTTAAGTGTCGCACTGGTGAAAGACCACCTTTGAGAATCGAAAAGTTGTTTGAAATGGCTTTAGACGTGTTTGGTGATCAGATCTGAATAGCCAAGTACCTCCTCAATTCCTCATTCCCAACTCTTTCCCCTCCCCACTAACTTCAGCCTCACAACATACCCCAATTGGGGATGCCATAGTCCCACTGGCTTCAGACAGTTGGGAGCAGTTGGGACAATTATGCAGTATAACTTAAAAAAAAACCGAGATGTACTGAGTATTGTTTTATAGTGCGTGCCGCACAATAGTCCCAACTGCTCCCAACCGTCTAGATCCAGTGGGACTATGGCATCCTCAATTGGGGTATGTTGTGAGGCTGAAGGTAGTGGGGAGGATGGATATGGGAAAGAGGAAGGTTGGGAAGTACCTGGCTATTCAGATCTGGTCACCAAACACGGTTAAACCCATTTTAAGCAAAGTTTTGATTCTGAATGGTGGTCTTTCACCAGGGCGATACTTAAAGTATCTACCACTCTGGAACGTGCCGCAGATATACTTTTTATTATTCTATATGAATTAAATGTGTTATGACACATACTATAGTAATTAAATAAAGGTTATTGGCGCACGCCGGGTTTGAACCCGCGACCTTTGGATTCGTAGTCGAGCGTCTTACCACTCGACCATGGAGGCCGTCAGTACTGGGTGTCACCAAGTTTTTGAGTAAAATCAAAGTGGTCATTACAATTACAATCATGCCATCGTAAGTATCGAGAAAATTGATTAAATTGTGTTGTTCATAGGAACATGTTGCAGATAAAAATCTACCTCCGGTTCTTTAGGCCACCCACAATCGCATGTCAGGTATATTTAACTAATTATCCAATTAAATATTAACCTAGGTACCACCCACCAATCTTATAAGTACCTACTTACGATACTAATTACGTAAACTGCTTACAAAAAAGGTACGGAATATCGGAGCAATAAAATACCAGAAGAGAGCGCTAGTGTAGTCAGTATTGATGAGTTTTGCCTGACTAAGCGTGGCTAGGACTAGGGTTTTTATCCACTCTCACAAAAAATAGCCACCTGCATGAGGCTGACTCGCCTTTCAACCATCTCGTAATGTTTTTGTTTTTTTGCAGAACCCCTTTTTCACAGCATTGTTTTAAACAAAAATGTTGGATATAACCTAAAAAACGGTTGAGTTATTTCGCATAACAAAACGTAGTGGGCGGAGTCGCTGGATACGCGGGAGACGGAGAACATGCTTATATACATAAAAGTGTTGCTATATTATGTGAAAACGTGTCTTGTCTCTTTCTCTCTCACAGTTTACGACGTGAAACCCCAGAGAAAGTGGTTTATCGTAAATTTGTATAGGTTGCGTAAAAATGTTTGGCTCTCTCTCCATATATATTCTTGCTTTGAGTTCAGAATAAATCATTACGTTCTTACATATTTAGCTATCTTTTTAAGGCAATACAATACGAGAAAATTTTTTTTGTAATACCTTTCAGGTATATTTTGGAAAATGCAAGAACGTGAAACCATAGACAATATTTGTAGGTTAAAACATGAGCACTTGAATCATTAAATGTGTGCAGGATTTTACAAACTACTGCTAATATAGATTCATTAAGATAATGTAATATAATAATAACAGTAAATTTATATAGCGCAGTTTTGTGATAGTTCGCCTCAAGTGCGCTTCACGCAAAATTACCCGACCTAATAGACCAACCATAAAATAATATAAAACAGATATGTATGCAAATTCAAACTATCTGAAATCATGATCATTAGCGTAAATCATGAAAAAAATCTTCAGATATGGGTATAACAGTGCGTGTGTACACCTTCAGATTGAAAAACAGTTTACTAGAAGCTAAGGGTGTATCAAATCCAGATGAAAAATGGATGAGCAAAATTTGTTAAGGCCAAGAAGGGGAAATAATATTGGAGACAGTTAACGTGTTGGTACTTAAAAACATTGATATTGTATGTGTCAAGATGAGCTATCACTTCCAACCTCCCTTCCTCAATGCCTGATGTATGGCAGTGAGGCATGGAACGGCCAGAGGAAGGATGAAAGTAGACTGAATGCTGTGGAAATGAGATTCTTAAGACGTATATGCGGTAAAACCTAGAGATGGTCGATATCGGAATTGAGTGTACCTGCGGTTTCAGTTACCGGTGACCGGCCTCGAATCGGTTATTTATCCAGTTCTTTTCGGAACCGGTTCCTAGTTCCAGAAAAGTTCCACGAAGGAGATTATTTCGAAAAGTACTAGCAAATCGACAAAAGTTCCCCGCCTAGCGAAATTCTGAGAACGAGAAGAACTGGAACCGGTTATTTTCGCCAAAATATTTTTTCAGGGTGGGGGGGGAAGTTGCGAGCAATTTCCAAAACAAAAACCGGTTCCTCGGCCAAAAAAACACCAAAAGAAAGGACAAAGGATTTCGATATTTTCATTTATGAAAATTTGGAACCGGTTCTTCGGAGAAATAATATTGACGTTACCAGTGACCGGCTTGGAACCGGTTCCTTTTAACCGGGACAGGAATATCTCTAGTAAAACCATGAATGACATTATTAAAAATGTGAATATACGTTCTTTTTCTCTGTTGCTCTTTTTTCCCATTTCGTATTGTGTAATCCCATGTGTAATGAGATCCCCGAGACGTATGTGCGGTAAAGCCATGCATGATCGTATTAAAAATGTGGATATCCGGAAAGACTGCAAGACTGATGTAGGCGTAATAAATAGGATCAAGAAAGGCACGCTTAGATAGTTTGGGCATGTAGAGTGAATGAACGAAGAAAGGAGTGTGAAAAGAATATATGATGCGAAAGTGAATGGAAGAAGAAGTCGAGGACGCCCGAGAAAGACATGGCACGATCGAGTAAATCAAACACTTGTATCGGCAAATGTGAAAAGTCAGAATAACAGAAGAATATGTATGAGACGGTGTATAAATGTGAATGAAGCAAGGAATGTGTGCAAAGACAGAGTTGTATGGCGGTCCGTCCTCTCTGCCTACCCCTGCGGAGAAACGGCGTGATGGTTAGTTAGTTAGTTAACATCAATATTGAAGTATTGTAAGGTATGTAACGATTCTAAAAATGCAAATCAAAGATACCCACAGCAAAGTGGTAAGATTCTCAACATTGACCTCAGAAATTACTGGCATTAGGTGAACAGGAAGAGTGTGTGTCAAGAGAGAGTTGTGAGGCGCCGTATCCTCCTTGCCTACTTCTGCGGAGAGATGGCGTGATGGTTGGTAAACTAGCAAGAAGTGGCCTCGGCCAGTTGGTATCTTAAAAAATGATAATTTATTTTTTTGCCCCGATTTGCGAAACATTCATCTCAATTAAACGTGAATTAATCTGTAATCAGATAGCAGATCGGTTAAAATAAAACGTCACGATTATTAATGGGTGGCTACGTTTTAAATCATCGTCAATCATCAGCTTGACACAGCCAACTTTGCAGGCGGCCAAAGGGGGAACTAAAGACGTAAAGCTATTTTGTTACAGGCTGTCAAAATAAGTTCGTTTGGAATTCGATACAGTATCGCCCTGGTGAAAGACCACCATTCAGAATCGAAACGTAGCTTGAAATGGCTTTAGTCGTATTTGGGGACCAGATCTGAATAGCCAGGTACTTCCTGACCTTCCTCTTCCAAATCTCCTTCTACTTTCACTACCTTCAGCCTCACAATATACCCCATTTGGGGATGCCATAGTCTCACTGGCTCTAGACGGTTGGGAGCAGTTAAGACTCTAGTGCGGTATTCATATTTAAAAAAATAAAATATATATTAATATATAACTCCAGTGTTAGTACGGAAGAAGAAGTCGAGGACGCCCGAGAAAGACATGGCACGATCAAGTAAATCAAATACTTGAATCGGCTAATGTGAAGAGTCAGAATAACAGTAGAGTATGCATGAGACGATGTATTAATGTGAATGAAGCAAGGAGTGTGTGCCAAGACAGAGTTATATGGCGGTCCATCCTCTTTGCCTACCCCTGCGAGGAAACGGCGTGATGGTTAGTTAATTAGTTAGTTAGTTAGTACGAGTTATCGTCAGTTGAATGTGTATTGTCAGCTTTACGGTAAATAATCACCCATGACTTGAATGAATTATGTTTTGATTGGTATTTTCCCCTTTGACGAGCAAAGAATAATTAATGTTTTGATTGAATAATATTATTTTTCAAATATGTACCTACCTAAAAATGATATTTTTTAAGCTTATGTGGCGAAGATATCCACTAGAATCTGTTATGATATCCGATGGTACAATCGATCTATAAAATAAGTAGTTGCCATGGTAAAGAGTTTATTCAAATATCTAGTTTTTTTTTATATGTAGATACTACATAGGTTCACAATCACAAAAAAAATCGAAAAGCATATTAAAATTAATGTGTTTTTTTTGTATTTCTTTTTTTATAATGAATATCGCATAAGAGTCCCAACTGCTCCCAGCCGTTTAGAGCCAGTGGGACTATGGCATCCCCATTCAGGGTGTATTTCGAGGTTGAACGTAGTGGGGAGAGAAAGGAGATTGGGAAGATGAAAATTGGGAGGTACCTGACTATTCAGATCTGATCACCAAACACGGCTACAGACATTTCAAGCAACGTTTAAATTCTGAATAGTGGTCTTTTACCAGAATGATACTTGATGTACTCGTATCTACCACTCTGGAACGTGCCGCAAATATTTTTTTATATATTTAAACAAATCAATTGATTAATTAAATAATAATATAATATATAAATTAATTAATATTTTAGTAGAGTGGTGCTTTTCTGCGTTTAAATTTATGCAATTTTCACTATTTCCCAGATATTGTAAATGAATTACTCTCTTAGCGAGACATCGCTCGTTAATCGAGTTAAAATTTGTTGAAAAATTTCGCTCGCCTTGCGAAACATCCGCCAACCAGCAGAGGCGATGTTCGACCCGAGTGCTGCGATGCTTGATTTTGAAGTTATCTTTGCAATAATAGCGCAATAGCTGCGCTAACGAACACAGATAAGTAAATTACCAACGCTATGGGCCCATTTTATGAGACTCAATTTCCATTCTTGGATATTTTATCTATCAGTAATTAATTCCATATCTTAACGCTTTATTAATAACTGTCTATAAACATCCAGGGTGGTATATGCTCTAAGTATCGCCCCGGTGAAAGACCACCATTCAGATATAAAACGATGCTTGAAATGGCTTTAGCCATGTTTGGTAACCAGATCTGAATTGCCAGGTACCTCTCAACCTTCGTCTTCCCCATATCCTTCCCTTCCCCACTACTCTCAATCTCACAACATACCCCGATCGAGGATGCCATAGCTCTGGCACTAGCCCCAGACGGTTGGGAGCATTTGGGACTCTTGTGTGGTATCAACTACACCCTCCACACAGCATCCCCAAAGATGACATAGGCCCTAAGGGAAATTATTTCCCTCAAGTCCTCCTGTGTGGAGTTATTGTAAAAAAAACTATTAAAAAAATCTAATTAAAATAAAACGACAATGCAATGTCACATTTTCGATAAATCCTCAAATTAAATAATAATTAATTCGGTTACATGCATAGACATAAAATACAAGACACGTCATATTCATACAAATCTTACGAAAAATGTAGCACCACTGGTACCGTTTTGTTTTACGTTTCATCTGCATATGAAAAGGATAGCCATTCAAAGAATATGTGTGTGCGGAAGAGATAGCTAGCTATATGAAACGTGTTTCAAAGGTATGTCTCGTTGAGTTGGTTTAGTGAAACCGGGCGCGTTGTCCCAGTAACGTATCTACATTATTTAATTCATCTAAGGTTACATGTGAGTACTTTATAATAGATTTACAAAAATAAAACCATACATATAAAAATACCTAAATAAGCAAGCAAAGAAAAAAAAACCTGTCACAACGGCGCTTTTACGACATTCGATCGAGCGATAAAAAATGTTAAGCAGCATTTGTTAGAACGTTTGGTTAAATGCGCCATCACAATAACGAAAACAATTATAAAGGCATTAAATGATTTCTGTTTCATAATTTTGCATAATACTGTCCGGAGTGCGGTGGCCACAATTCAACTAGCCCCGGGGTATTCGGAATCCTGTGTGGTCAACGCACGGCAATAACGAAATGCAGCTGACTGTCGTTTATTACGAAACCGAGTACTCGGCGAGTAGGTACTCGGTGCTCATAAAGCCGAGCATTACTCAGAAATTAATTATATGTCACCGAGTGAATCTATTAAGCTGCGCAAAGCGATAAAAAAAACTCGATCTAATAAAGTGCCAACCTCTGCTGGGAAGGTAATAGAAAGTAAATATAATCATCTGTTGGTCTGCTTAATAATAAATGGTGACATTACCTTAGATTCTACAGCATTTTGCAGAAACTACGTGGGTAGATTACTATAAACGGTTCACGTTTTGAAGATTACAAACTGTGATTTTGCAATATAGTCTTTAGGGAGATGTGCATTAAGGTAGTCCGCATGAGTCCAGCTTATGAAATACCTTTATTATTGATTGTAATTTTTGTTTTTAACCCTTATGTGACTGAAGAAAACAACACCGTTTTTACATTGATAAGAAGATTTCTTTTACAGTATATAATTTGCTGAAGTTTGCTGAACCATTTTTATGACGTAATATATTCGACTCAGTTCAAGACTTGGGGAAGTGGATAAGAATTTCACCCAGTACCATTTTTTATTGGTGCTTTTAATTCATTAGGTGATTAAAAATAGTATTAAGGATACAGGTGATGTACTTTGAACATAACAGCACATCATAGTTATCATTTAAAATAATATAAAATGATTAATACACATGGACAAGCTTCAAATTGAAAGAGGGTACCGGGTACCCTTTCAGTCATCAAAAGGTGTAGGTTTTACTTAAACGTTTTTCACTCACATACCACCCTCCACATATCTAAAGGTTATGTTTAGTTGTTCATTTTCACTATTGTGGAGAAGTCAGGAAGTTTTACTGGAACATTGAAAAAAAAAATTATGAAAACCGAAAAGGGTACCTGGAAGGGTACCCGGGTACCCTTCCAGTCACATAAAGGTTAAATAAAAAATCTGCGATTTGCAAATATAGTCTTTACGAACATGTGCAATAAGGTTCGAGCAAATTATATAATGTGATGCATTTCGGAAGTCCATTTTTTACATTAACCCCACACAGAAGGCCTTCAGGTAAATAATTTCCCTCAGGGCTTATGTCATCTTTGGGGATGCTGTGTGGAGGGTCTTTTGAGGAAAGGAAGGAGTGAACCTGGGTCTTTAAGAGGCCCGTGTTGTAGGAGGAAGGAAATTCAGAGGCCGGCAAATCGTTCCGCAGCCGAGCTGTTGAACATAATAACGAGTCGTAAAAGCGACCCGTTCTCATGTATTGGATGTCAACCGTGTACAAACGTTGTGCACGCGTTTGGCGAGTTTCCCGACTGTGCACCCGTGCCGAAGGGATCAATGACGCATGTTCCTCTGCCCCAATTAACACATTATTTTATTATTTCAGTATTTCAGGCGCCTCTTGTTAATATCAAAAGCCGTTAAAAATAATAATAAGTGTCTGAAGATTGTACGGGGTTTTTCCTCTGTGTTTAAATGTGTCTATAATAAGCAAAGGCATAATAATAATTAATTAGGTGTAACCAAATCTATTAAACTCCATGGAACAATAAATACTTGATGTTATAAAATTCTGCTATCCACTCAAAAGCCAATAATAGATAAACAAATATAATAATAACCGTTCTCTGTAATAATAAATTAATTACATGTATAAGTTATTGCAAATTTCACTACAGGCCCGAACCAACAATGCTAAGGTTGGAGTTTTTGGCCCATTAGACAAAATTACAATTCAACAACTTTTTTATTTGTTTATTCTTGTTAAAATATTTAAAAAAACATGGGTTTGGTTCATGTCTGTCTCACTAGGATATACCTGTGTCGAGACAGACGTTTTGTTTGTGACGATGTCAAATGTGACGATGTAAAATATGACGATGTCGAATGTGACGATTTAAAACGTGACGATGTCGAATGTGACGATGTCAAATGTGACGATGCATATTTGACGATGTCAAATTTGACGATGTCAAATGTGACGATGTCCATTGTGACGGTGTCAAATATGACGATTTCGAAGGTGACGATGTTAAATATGACGATTTCAAATGTGACAATGTCAAATGCGACGGTGTCAAATGTGACGATGTCAAATGTCACGGTGTCAAATGTGACGGTGTCGAAGATGACGATGTTAAATGTGACGGTGTCAAATGTGACGATGTCGAAGGTGACGATGTTAAATATGACGACGTCGATTGTGACGATGTCAAATGTAGCGATGGAAGGTGCCTCCCTATCTTCTTCTTCCCTATATGCTTCCCCTCCCCACTACCTTCAGCCTCACAACATTTCCCAATTGGGGATGCCATAGTCCCACTGGCTTCAGACTCGTGCAGTATTCACATTTAAAAAAAAATTACTATATCTTATAAAGTATTTATAAGAAAAGGTTAATAAATCGATAAAAAATTGTAATAATGTTATATTTCTACCAATTTTTATAAACTAGTTCGATAACTCAGTACGAAACGTGCCGCATTTTATAGGAATGTGGTCTTTTTGGTCATTTATAATAATTAGAACGCATTTTTACATCCGTAGGGGCATCCGAGTTACAGTTAGCCCCTTTCGGTGTATTCAATTATTGGTGTGAACAGGTTGTGTTGCTGATTCGGGTGACAATTATAAATCATCGGATCTAATGACTTCACGGCAGCTGTCTTTGTGAATAATTTAACATAAATTTACCGAATACTAGAGATGCGCGGGTAATGAATGAAAGATGAATTTAAAAAAAAAGTGGAATTTGTAGCTGAAGATGTCTCAGATATACATGGCACGACCAAATCAACCAAACACGGTAGTACTTGGTGGTTATTGTTGATTTCATAGTGGTAGAGCTCAAAAATGCGCATGGCCATACGTTTACTGCACAACTTTGCCGAAGCTGTCCAAAAATACACAATCCGTACAATGGTGATTGGTGTTTTTTCTGAATGACCCCGCCTCTTATCGAAATGCGTTTGTGCGCATCAGCCGTCAGCCGCATTCTTCCGTTTGTCAGACTCTAGATACATACTGTCAATGTCGCCCTGGAAGACCACCATTTAGATTTGAAACGTTGGTTGAAATGATTTTACTGGTGATCATATTTAAATAGCCATATGCTCCCCAAACTTACTGGCTTCGGGCCGTTGGTACTTTTGTGCGTTAATGATATAAAACAAATATTTAGGGGGAAAATAGCTTGAATCAGTAGGCAGTCAGCTAACAGACCTCGAAACCCTCGAGTTAGCAGGTATAAATTAAGGATAGACCGTCAACACAAATAATAAATTTAAAAAAAGAAACTCACCAGAACTAGGTCTGTCGCTATATCTCGTACAGTAGACCCAGGCAGGCCACTGAGGGTTTGCGGCGTCTCCACTTTTAGCGTCATCAGACCCTCCAGCCTGTCCCTGCTGCGAAGACACATTGGAGGAAGACGTCGAGATCGAAGAGTTCGCTGAATCGGGCCTCTTGATGGAGCTCAAATCGTCTTTGGAGGCTCCGAAACTGGACGAAAACCCGTTGGACTTCGCCGAGCTTTCTTGAGACTTCAAAGCTTTCGTGGAAAAGTTTTTTGTGCCGATTTGCGACACTGTATTGCACAAACTGCCCAAGGGGGCTGTTTTGAACGGCGAATCTTCCGCATTTTCAATCTGTTCCCTGTCGTCCGAACCCTTCGCAATCTCATACGGCTTATACAAGATACTGTGCGTGGGGCCTCCGCGCTTCGGCCCCTCAATCTTACTAGTCGTCTTTCTGATGGCGCTGCATCCAAACTCTGGCTTCAAAATGTTCGAAATGGAAAAATGCAGATCACTTTCTTCGGTGATGACTTCGTTAATGTTTCGCCTGCTCGCTTCGTTGGTGATATTCTGTCTTGGATGGGTATCGTTGATCAGCTTAGGAGCGTTCAAGCTTTGCTGTAACTGTAGTTGAATTATATAGTCAGGATGTATGGGCAAAGTGTTCATTATGTAAGGATTGTAATACGGATTATACATTATGGGGGATGAATGAAAAGGATTCATCAATGGGTTGACTTGAATCAGTTCTTGCTTGTATTGGGGGTTGATGTTCGGGTTGGCTCTAAGCTGGGGTGACTTGGACCGCTCGTACTTGGTGGTCATGGTGGAGCATGTGTAGGGCTTGAGGTTTCTGTCGCTGGGGTTTGGCGACTTGGGGCTAGACTGGCGGGGGTCCGGGCCGGGGGTGGTGGCTTGATTCGGAGAGCAGCGATCTTCGAAGGCCATGATAAAAGCTGGAAGAAATAACTTTTGTTAAATTTCTTGTTGAACTGTGTTAGAAACTGATGCAAAAACTTTATTGTATCTACCTACACACCATGTGTTAATATATCTTGTCAGCAATAGAACGACTTATTGTTACTGTCTTAGTAAAATTTATACATCATCAAAATATCTTCTATTTTTGTTTTATTTACTCAATTTCATGTTTATTTCCAATATTGTACATACATTGTCCTCCACGCTAGGAGCTCACCTGTGATGTGGAGGACATTTTTCGAATTATATGATAAAACAATTTTAAATTAAAAATATAAAGGAAATTAAAGCCACTATAAAACAGAAACAAAAAAATGATACAAATAAATAAATAATCTAAGTAGCACTTTTATTATTGTGGATATATTTAAAAATTAAGAGGATTGTAACCAGTTCCAAACATGTTTATTGTATTGTGCAAGCGTAAATGTTTTGATTTGTGTAGGAAGAGAATTATAAAAAGCTTAATAGCCTGGTATCTGTAATGCTTTTGTCCAACGGATGTGTGTGTTTTAGGTATTTGTAGTTGATGTTCATGTCTTGATCTAGTGTTGCGTTTTTTATAAAAACCTATTATCAAGTGTAAATAATTTAATTTGTGAGTACCGTTCGAGTGTGACTAACTAACTAACCATCACGCCGTTTCTCCGCAGGGGTAGGCAGAGAGGACGGACCGCTACATAACTCTGTCTTGGCACACACTCCTTGCTTCATTCAAATTCATGCATCGTCTCATACATACTCTTCTGTTATTCTGACTCTTCCCATGACGTGATTCAAGTATTTGATTTACTTGATCGTTCCATGTCTTCCTCGGGCGTCCTCGACTTCTTCTTCCTTTCACTTTCGCATCGTATATTCTTTTCACACTCCTTTCTTCGTTCATTCGCTCTACGTGCCAACCTTTAAAATCCCTACCTTCTTAATAAAGTACCTAGCTATAATGTATTTCAGCAGGTATTATTCTGTATTTCAAGTGGGTGGATTAAAGCAACTCATATGTTTTCCTGGCAAGGCAAGTTACATCCCGTGATTTATCACTTTTAACAAACAGTAATAATAAAATCTTATGATTCGTACTCGTATGTAGGTACTCACCTACTTTCCTCTCGTTGTGAGCTTTTGCTTATGTACATACTAAAAGATGTAGCGTAACTTTAAAAAATTACGGTATTATCAAACTGTAGTTAAAAAAAAGATAAAGGAAACTCAGTGGTTGAACAATATATCAGTAATTATTTATCTATGGCTCTTACATGTTTAGCATAGTTCAGTCAGTAACATACCGTATTGTCAGTTAGACGGTTCATATCATATAGCACCCCTAACAAATTCATCTAGGTCTAAGTACCTATTTAGGTCTAATAAAATCGTTTGCGCACTAGACGTGAAATATTACTGAGCCGTACTACCTAAGAACACTATATTTTAAACCCCGATTTTATTATGTTAACTCCAACCGGTTTCGCTCAGATCAAGCTTCGTCAGGGCACATGTGCTAACTACATAATAATACAAAGTTATCAGGTAGGTGTATATACATATATAGGTACAAAAATTAATATAGTGAAACAATGTAGACTGATAACTCTAAATAAATATTTAGTTATAATAATTGCCCTGATCCGATTAAATTGATTGATCCAAACGAAACCGGTTGGCATTAAAACATAATAAATTAGTGGTTTAAAGCAAAATGTTCATTTGTTTTAATATAATGTCAAACCACAAAGTGATCGAATCTTATGAAAAAAAAAAATAATAATTTGAATATTTGCATATTGTAATATTTATGTATTGTAATTAATATTAGTATTGAATTATCTTCTGATTAAGGAGTCAGAGACTGTGATTCAAGTTAATACTCAATTTTCCACTACACCAAAGGATTATATTATAAAATTCTAATTAGATTCTTAGGTGTCTAGGTATCTCGAAGTTATCTTACGTGCAAATTCACTGAAGTCAATCTTAAAAAGAAACGAAAATTTACTAAAATAATTTTCAATGCACGTATGCAGATAATAAAGTGAGTTACTTTATTTAGTATGAACCGCACTTGAGGTGAAATACCACAAAATCGCGCTATATAAGTTCACTATTTTTATTATTAAGATTAATTTTCAAAGCTCCTAAGTATTATCAAAATTATATTACCTCTATCGTGCCTGTAATCATTAATTTGTCTGGATGTTGGTACACTCCGCTTCTTTAAAATTGTATTTCTAATATTTTCTCTTGACTACCTTTGATATGTACCTACTACCTTTGATTTGAATGTTCTTTCTTTTGTATATTTAGTCCTATTTTTGTCATTGCTACATTTAATATTATGTATGTGCTGTTCGTTCTGTTGCTCTTTTTTCCCATGGCATGTTACATATTTTTTGTAATTGGACAATAGTCTGTTAGTTTATAAATAAATCACCTGTTTCATTTCTGTACACAACACTTTTCCAAGACCCGCTTTTCTCCACAAGCATTTGATTAAAATAGAATAAATAAATATATATTTAAAAAATACAACCGTGGTATTGTAATACATGCATCTACTTGTGTTATAATTTCAACAAACAAATGAAATTAAAATGAAAAACCATTTTGAAAAACAAACAATATGATTCTCGTTTAGATTAAACATTCTAATAATAAACAGCGGAAAATGTGAAAGCTTCGTTTAGATCAAAAAGATATGCAGTAGATAGATAGGTATTTAATAACCATACGTATAAAATTAAGATTTAAGATTTCAAACCTAACCCAAGTCTTTCTATAAAAATTACTATGTGCACCTGCGAATTGGGCAAAATGTTTGCAATTAAAACCGTAGCCTAATTTAGTTCAAACGTCAAATTTTACATTTTTAAATATAATACAATAAATCACCAAAAATACGAAAATTATATTAATTTCCAGATTAAAATCCACAAGTCTGGGTAGGTACTAGAAACCTATACATATCGTCGCTGGAAAGGCAAAAGGGCTGAAGCGACCCTTCGGTTAAAAATGAGTTAAATATGCAGCTTTGATCAGTTTCTTTTTCTGCGTCGAATGCTCTGACTCTCGCTTAATTCCGAAGATTTTTGTGGCCCTTCAGCCATCTAAAACATATCTACCATTTGGGAGAAGACTTGACTCAAGCGACACAAGCTTAGGATTTTTCAAGTTTGTTGTCGCTTCAATTAACTCAGTGAGAGCATTGAGTTACCGGAGTTAAAGTTTTTTCAAAATCCAACCAGGCACTGAAGACTTTAAAGTGCTCTGAAGTAAATTTCCGAAAATGGTGTTTCAGCTCTTATGCCTTTCCGGCGACCATATACTCGTATTCATATCGATCCCTATGTAAGTAAGTCTTCCACATGTTATTAAAATCGATCAATATCCTTCTAACCGGCTTGACCAAACTCGAGAACAATCCATCATTTGGCAAGTGGGCATAATTAAGTATTTAAAAATGACATTTGAAAACACCCACCGCCATTACTCACACATAAATAACCGACTCTGTCACCGCCATTGGAACCTTAATGTACAAACACGATGTTTAAATGTCCCCGTTCAATGTTCACGACGCCGTAATCAATTAACTTTTGTCACCCCAAAGCGTTAATTATAACAATATCAATCAGCCAATTGAAACAATCCTCCCACCAGCGATATTTACAGATATTATAGATAAATAACGTATTAATTAAACAAAGTTTACTGACCTTTTGAACTGGAGCACTAATTCGTCTTCAAATTTCACTTCGAACAATGGTTTTTTGCACAACTTCTAAAATGTCTTAACACGGTTTTTACACAGTTGAAATGTCTTTATATTAACATGTTTTTAACACACGATACGTGGCACTGTTTTTTATTGTCTTCTATTCACAATGTGCAAGAATATTGTAGGATTATATTACAATATACCTAGGCTAACGCACTGAATTTTCGTAAAAGGTCGCTCAATGTTCGAGTCAAACGGCGCGGTGGAAAGCGAACGAAGCTCAGAGAACAAACAATGGCGACTAAAACATCCGACCGGGGCAATGATAATAAACAAACGGGGACGCGGTACACGCCACGGCATAACGAGGACGAATCCAAATTGTAAATTGCACCGGACAAGACATGAACGCAAGACCACGTCTTGCCTCGTGACGAGAAATAGTATAACTATATTAGTGACATGACAGCTCCTTTTACAGACCTGCCCGAGCGGACGGCCCGCTTTTTAAGCCACGCCCGCCATCTTGCAAATTGAACCGCGTTAAAAAACACAACGAAAACCATCACCGTCTCACTCTGACGCGTGGCTTTAAAGCGAGAGGCATACGCAAATCAATTTTATCACTTGTTAACACGCGGGTTGCTGGAAGTGTTTCTATTTCGCTCTTTCGCGCGGCGTTGGAAAGGGAAGGCGAGGGTTCGCGTCGTGGTGGGAGGGGTCTTGTGTAAATATGACATTATCTTTCGGGGGGAAATGAACCTAACAACGAATGTATTAGTGACGGGCAATCGAGAGATCGCCATAAGTACATAATCGAATCGCACGGAATAGAGACATTTTATTTAATAATCGATTTCTGAAAATCGGTTTGTGCAAAAACGATCAGAATTAAGCGTAATAAAATATATCAATTAAATATTGCTGGAAGGTAGGTACCTACCCGAACGGGTGGGTTAGATGAGAATAATGATTTAAAATGACTTTCAGCGGTTTTATGCGATTTCGACTCCTTTGACGTAGGCAAATTTATCAGCATTGAAGCGTTATCGGAAAATGAATCAAACTAATGACTCCTACGACGTAGGCAAATTTATTAGCACTGATGCTAAAATGAAAATATTAATAAATTTTAACGGAATTTTTTTTGCCTGCTTTGAGAGGGTTTTTAAATATTGTGTGCGTGACTGTATACTTAACAGATTTCTCGATTAAACTATTTTCTTTAAGCAACAAATATTCATTACGTCGTGATGGTTGTAAAAATAATAATAGCAATTATTTTTTATTGCGCAGTTTTGTGATAGTTCACCTCAAGTGCGCTTCACACTAAATTACCCAACCTAATATAACAACGTGCAAATAATATATAACATATATGTATGCAAATTAAAACTATCTAAAATCATGATCGTTGTAATAAATCATGAAAGATTGTTCGTATATCTATGGGTTAATTTAATAATAACAATATTTGGATAATTTGTATGGCGCCATTTTTGTGAAAAATCACCTCAAGGGCGCTGTTCAAATCCTAATTCCTCGGCACGATTTTATTACTAGCTACATATCTCTGTGCAAAAGAACGAAAGGAATAAGTCAATAAACGCAAATGTTCAGGAGAGCCAAAACAACATTAAGGATTTCTTTTTTAACATGTAATTTTATCAAATGTAACTTTTTTTTACGTGAATACCGCACAATAGTCTCAACACTGCTCCCAACCGTCTAGAGCCAGTGACACTATGGCAACCCCAATAAAGGTATGTTATCAGGGTGAAGGTAGTGGAGAGGAGAAGAAGATGATGAAGGGAAGCGTTGAGAAGTACTTGTCCATTCAGATCTGGTCACCAAACACGGCTAAAGCCATTTCAAGCAACGTTTCAATTCTGAATAGTGGTCTTTCACCAGGGCGATACTATGAGTATCTACCACTCTGGAACGTGTCGCAAATATACTATATTAAATGTTATATCAATTGAATGTGTTATGACACATATTAATTAAATAAAATTTGTTTGCGCCCGCCGGATTCGAACCCGCGACCTCTGGATTCGTACTCGAGCGTCTTACCACTCGACCATGCGGCCGTCACATGGCACATTATTTTATTTTCTGACTCATCTAATTTTTTCTGGGTAGATATGAATCTAAGAAACAACTCTGCATACTTAACTCAAAACTCGATTTTATTGACTCATCCCTCTCTTCCAATGAGCTTGTTTGGGGAAAAAGATACAGTTTTGCACTCAGAGGACATGATATTGGCATGCGTACATTAAAAGATTGAAAAGCAATTTACTAGAAGCTAAGAGCATTACAAAACCCAAATATAAAGCATGTAGAAAATATAAATAAATTCCTTATGGCAAAGAAAGGAAAATTATATACTGAAGACCTACCTAGGTAGGCAGCTATATCTGATGTATAGCAGTGAGGCATGTAACTTGCAGAGGAAAGATTTAAGAAGACTGAATGTTGTAGAAATGAAATCCTTGAGGCGTATGTGCGGTAAAACCATGTATGACCGTGTTGAAAATGTGAATATCCAGAAAGAATGCAAGGCTGATGCAAGCGTAATTAATAGGATTAAGAAGATGGTTTGGGCATGTAGAGCGAATGAATGAAGAGTGTGAAAATAATATATGATGCGAAAGTGAATGAAAGGAGAAGTCGGTGACGCTCGAAGAAAACATGGCACGCAAGTGAATAAAATACTGGTCGGGCCATGTCAAGAATCAGAATAACAATTTTTTTTGAATGAATGTGAATGAAGCAAGGAGTGTATTGCTGCCTGGAAACGGCATTAAATTAGGTTAGGTAATTTAGTGTGAATGTTGTTATTCTTATTATCTATTGTCAACCAAGTCCTCCATCATTGATTCAGCAAACATTTTCTGCTTATTACGATGTTAGTACGACTTTTCAAAATGTTGTCAGGAAATTTAACCCGGAAATGTTTAACTGTCTTGAAAAAAAAAGTAATGCTTAAACAAATTGGTACATTCTTCATAAGTAGATAATATGGTACTTGGTTTAAAATTACATACGGCAATAAAACAGTATTCCTTCCGTATTCGCAAAGCGCTTTAACACAGAACCAGCCAGTCCAATGGCCGCTGCATTTAGCGAGCGAGATTATTTAAATAGCATTGAAATCAATGCTAAATCGCACCTTGTATCTGCCTCTTCGCAGCTGTAATTACCATAATATCTTTATTTGCGGTAATAGCATAATCTGCATGATTCAGAACAGAGGCAGGCCATTTGTAATTATTTCGTAATGTTGCAGTCGACAGCTCGAGAAAAAAATAGTGATGGATTTTTCTAGTTAGTCGATTATGTTATTGAGAATCTGATCGATGTCGCATAATCGAAAGGTTTTGATTACAGAAATTATTAGACACCTTCCATATAAAATTGAAACTTATTTTATTTTATTTTTTATAGTTAAACCGGAAAAGAGTCCTAACTGCCAGTGGGACTATGGCATCCCTAATGAGGGATTTCGTGAGGTTGAAGATAGTGGGGAGGAGAACGAGATGAGGAAGAGGAAGGTTGGGAGGTACCTGACTATTAAGATCTGATCACGAAACATGGCTTAAGATATTTCAAGCAACGTTTCGATTCTGAATGGTGGTCTTTCACCAGGGCGATATTTAGAGTATTTACCACTCTCTTTTGATAAATACAAGATGCTAGGTAAGTACCTACCTCAGAGCAATAATATACAAAAGAGAGCGCTGCTGTAGTCAGTTTTTATTGAGCGTAGCTAGGACTAGGGCTGGGGTATTTATACATCCATTCATAGCACATGTTTACATAATGTTTTTGTTTATTCGTATAACCACTTTTTCACGGTATTGTTACTAACAAAAATATGGCATGTAACCTAATAAACCGTTGAGTTATGTCAATTTATTTCACGTATCATAACGTGTGGGCGGAGTCAAAGGAGACGCGGGACGCGAAGAACATTCTAACAATACTTTAAAGCGGTGTGATAATTTGGGAGATTTTGCTGTCTCTTTCTTTCTCATGGTGTGCGACGTAAAAACCCGGAAAAAGTGATTTATCCTAAATTTGTATAGGTTGGGTAAAAAGAATTAGCTCTCTCGCCATATATTTTTACTTCATGACAAATAGCAATCACATTTATCAATAGTTTTCGAATATTTTTGCGCTTAACACTAAATTACCTAGCCTAATATAAATACGAGAAAATAATATATAACAGATATGTATGCAAATGAAAATTATCTAAAATCATGATCCTTATTATAAATCATGACAAATGTTCAAATATGGGTAAAACAGTGCATGTATAGTACCTACATCAACAGATTAAAAAAAGATTATTTAAACCAAGAGTGTAAGGGCTAGTTAGAATAGGAATCGAACCCGATGCGTTTGTCAACCCGGCTACTAACCGGCTGATGATTTATTTTGATTTGGTGCTTTTTTCATGTAATTTTTTTGTATCTACAGTCTAAAAAATAATATCATAATGTTTAATAAAATATGTGCACAGCAATCGTTTAAATTGCGTTAAGTACTTGGTTATAACGATCATAGTAATAGCGAGGTCACGGCTATAGTGAGCAATTACTCAATAATATGTTGGTTCGGGGTTATTTTCATACAATCGGGTGGGGTTATAACGAGGTCGCTTCACTGATATAACGTCCAAATAATATTGTCAACTCAATGTGCCCGGGTATGAGAAAAAACCCGATTCTCGAAGCAGTCAAATAATGTCATAAACAAGATAAAGAAAGCCGCCCGTCCTGCACGGCGGCGAACTTTCCGCAAATCAGGAGGGTTTATAATCCCCGATAGTTGTCGCCCTAAGAAATATTTATATCCAGTACTGTGCGTACGGTTTATTATTATTATTATTAGTGTAATCATAAATTAAATATATATTCGTAAAAAGCATTAACTTTGTGGCTTGCCATATTTATAAATAGAACATATATACTTTGTTTTTAACCACTTTTTTATTTAATATTTTGTCTACCGGTTTCGGAAGTACCCTTCCATCATCAGGACAATATTAAATTAATCTGAAATACAAAATACTGAGATAAATATAAATATCATGATTTTAATAGAGATACAGGGGTTAAAATTCTTCACCGTTGCAATAAAGGGATAAAATTAGATAACTTAGAAGCACTAGAAATTAGAAAATCATTAAACAGTAAATGCAATATTTTAAACAATCAAATTAATTTATCTTATAGTCCTATCCTAAATATTTTTCCAATAAACCGCTCTGTTATTCCCATAATTTCATCAATTACTCCTTCTCCTTCCAACTCCTAAATATGTATATTTATCTCAGTATTTTGTATTTCAGATTAATTTAATATTGTCCTGATGATGGAATGGTACTTCCGAAACCGGTAGACAAAATATTAAATAAAAAAGTGGTTAAAAACAAAGTATATATGTTCTATTTATAAATTAAATAATTTCTTAGTTAGTTAAGCATGATTTTCGTAGTAAAAAAATGTGTTGCTTTATAATATTAAGCTTTCATACCCTGGTGTAAATATCGATATTAGTAGGTAGGTACTTTATGTACCTACCTACGTTTATAACGAGTAATGGCTATAAGGAACAAATTTGGTTGGTCCCTTCGCGTTCGTTATAACCAAGTTTGACTGTAATTACTTGCATTCGTGCGCCCCACTGTTGAATTTGGCAGCCGTCTCTGGTCTGGAGGCCCTAAATACCTGAAAAAACCCTTGACTCCGTGCAGAAACGGGCGGACTATTTGATAGATTCTCACATCTCAACAAACGGATTGCAATCTTTGGAACACAGACGTCACGTGGGAATGCTGACATTGTTCTAGCGGTATTTTAATGGAAAATGCTCCGAAGACCTTGCGTCATTGATCCCTTTGGCACCGGTGCATAGTCGAGGAACTCGCCAAACGCGCGCCCAACATTTGTACACGGCTGACATTCGGTAAATGAGGGTCGCTTTACGACTCGTTCTTGTGTTCAACAGCTCGGCTGTGGAATGATTTGCCGGCCTCTGTGTTTCCTCCCTCCCTCAACATGGGCTTTACAAGACCTAGGTTCACTCCTTCCTTTCCCCAAAAAGACCCTCCACACAGCATCGTCAAAGAAGACATATGCCCTGAAGGAAATTATTTCCCTCCTGTGGATTTACTCTAAAAAATACATATTAATGAAATACCTGCCAAAAACAAGTGGTTAACGGTGAGTTTTTTTTTTTAGATGCTATGGGGTATCAAACCTATATGTAGCTGTATGAAACAAGGTTGGAGTAATAATATATACAGATAGAGAGCTAAATATTTTTACCCTATACAAATTTACGATAAATCACTTTCTCCGGGTTTATACTTCGTAAACCATTAGAGAGAAAGAGACGAGACAAGCTGTCACATAATATCGCACCACTTTTAGGTATGTAAGCATGTTTTCCGTCTCCCGCGTTTTTTTTTTAAGAAAGACAAACATTCCCGGGTTACGAATAACGTGACAATATTTGAAAAACTCCTACTGCCATCATAAGAAGCGGAAGATGTTGCTTGTGCAATGATGGAGGACTTAGCCAGCAGAGGAATTAAACGCACGACGCCCGGGTAGGAATCCGACGCGTTTGTCCACTCAGCTACCGACCGGACTCCGCCCACTACGTTTTGTTATGCGACATAACTCAAAGGTTTTGAGGTTATATCCTATATTGTTGTTGGTAACAATTCTGTTAAAAGGTGGTTATACAAATAAATTAAACATTATGTTGACATGTGCAATGAATGGATATAAAAAGGTGTGTCCATGAAAATCTTAGTCACGCCCGAGTCAGGGAAAATCAACAATCCTAACTACACTGTTTCGCAAAGCTATCCGTTCTGTATATTATTGGTCTGAGGTAACAAGGTACCTGTCAACTGAATTCCAAAATACACCCTCTCCAAAAGAATATTTAAAAATTAACTTCAATTCAATAATGTCCACGTATTAAATAAATTACCGCCTTTTTGAAATAAGATGCGTTCCATTCCATAAAACTTGCGCTACTAACGTGGAAAAATAAAATAAAGATGGCGTCCAGATGCCCGAAAATGGAACCGACCGAATTAAAGAGCAATTATCAGCAACGCTGCGTCGAATTTTTGCGTTCCATAAGTGAACACGTAACACGTCGATCTGTAATAATAATAAAGATACATAAAGCTATACAGTCACATAAAGCTTTATATAGCTTTAAGTTCAATGTTACTTCACTTCTTCGATAAAACATTTTTGTATTTCGAAATTGTTTCTAGAACGGAAACCATGTACGTTAGCCTGTCTGGGGCTTAGGAGTCCAGTTTTTTTTATCGGTATGTGTCACATTATCGGGATTGTCTGTTGATTGCTAATTGCCTGCTCTCTAAGTCCAGTTTTGCATTTGTTCGATCGCAATAGAGACACACTTAGAAAAGGGTGGATTTTTCGTTGGTTCCACCCTATTTTAATTACCAACTCTTCAAAAAAAAGGGTGTGCTAACCAGTTTCAGTGCTTTCCGTTTCCATAATATCGCTAGCAACCCCCGTCTTAACGTTCTAAAAATATCGCCAATATTAATATTTTAAAGGCTTAAAAATCATCTTCTTGGAACCTTTTTGACACCAGGAACCGGTTCCAAAAATAGCTGTATAAATAACTGGTTCCTCGCCAGTCACCAGTAACTGGAACCGCAGAAACAGCCAATTTCCGATATCGACCATCGTTAAAAATAATACATTATCTAAGTAGATATACCCAATATCTTCAGTGATAACGTTACTGACTGCAAAGTTAAGTATGTTGATCTGCATTTCGGCTTCTTTTCAGCGGTATGTAGGTACCTACATACATCAGTAAGGCATTAATTAATAATTTAATAATTAAGTCAACGATGCTCGTAATTTTGTTAGTAACATAGTAATTTCTAATATTTTTTCTATGTAATTCAATTAAAGGTATGAAAATTATCTTATAGTATTAATACTGTAAAACGTCTGCCGTACCCACTCGCTATAAAAGCATCCACGAGCTAGCTACAAACTAAATTGCTGCCATCTTTATTATTCAAGAATAACTCTTAATTTAGAAAATAAAATATCAAGTAAAATATTTAATTGTATACGCTCGAGTGGTCTTTTACATATAGAGGGACATTTAACAGTGATACAAGCTTGAAATAACAATATATGGAGAGAGAGCTAATTCTTCTTACCCAACCTATACAAATTTAAGATAAATCACTTTCTCCGGGTTTTTACGTCGTACGCCATAAGAAAAAAAGAGACAACAAAAATTCCCAAATTATCACACCGCTTTAAAGTATTGTTAGAATGTTATTCGTGTCCCGCGTCTCCGTTGACTCCGCCCACACGTTTTGATACGCGAAATAAATGGACTAACTCAACGGTTTATTAGGTTACACGCTATATTTATAATTATGGGTATAATTCTCCAATGTCCAGAATGTCAAGACTAGTTAACTCAAGCCATGGTCTTTAAATTTTTGGTAGCAGTCCAAATGATTTTTGTCATCCTTTACGACTCTACCAAAACTTTGACTAGACCATAGCTTGAATGTTCTCTCTTATGTTTAGTTTGTCCTATTTTTGTCATCGCTTCATTTATTAATTTGTATGTGTTATTCCTTCTCTGTTGCTCTTTTTTCCATTTCGTGTATTATGTCTTTTTGTAATTGGACTTTCGTCCGTCAATTTATAAATAAATAAATAACAATACTGTGAAAAAGTGGTTATACGAATAAACAAAAACATTATGTGGACGTTTGCTATAAATAGATGTATAAATACCCTAGCCACGCCCAGGTCTAGCCGAGTCCGGCAAACCTCATAAAAACTGACTGCAGCAGCGCTCTCTCTTGTATATAATCGCTCTGAGGATACAAAGGTAAATTATTTGCTCATGCGAAAAGTAAGAATAACTAGTTAACAAAAGTATTCCATACATTGTATTTGTTTGATTAGGTTACATGAATATTGATCAAAGATATATATCTACATTCCATGCAGTTAAATACAACAGCCGCTGGGGTGGTTGTTGTATTTAAGGTAGGTTTTAAGTTGTAACTTTTCTGAAACTCTCGCCCTTGTGGTGCATTCCTCTACAACCATTGAATAAAATATGAATCAATTATTTATTAAAATTATGAAGAAGGAAAGGAATTATTCGATGTAGATATAATTGGACTGACACCATTATAGGACACTGCGTGTTCAAAACTTGCAAACTTTCCATAAATTACCCTGCAATTACCTTAAATGCATTTATTAATAACTAATGTACCCAGCTCCTCACCTAATTAGGATTGTTGAAGGTAAAATAGTAACTGATTAAAAGGTAGTTAATTTATTGAATGCAGCATTTAATGAACCCATTATTGCAGTTTAGGAGATTATAAACTCCTTGCGCTGAGTAACGAGAATTATGTGTTGCAGTAGATAATTAATTATTAATATATTTACATGTATAATGTGTAATTGTTTTTGCAATTCACTCAGCTGCACGGAAACTAACGTTTGAAAGGTGAGCGAATTTTAAAGAAGGCCACATACCTACCTCTTCAAAGGCGGGAGGTTTGTCCGAGATTCACACGTGAATTAATTCTGATGATTTGTAACAAAAGCATCCAATGCTTTCCAAGGATGCACTTGGGACGTAAGTTATGTATATAAAAACTTTTCAAATCGTTTTTAGCAATAACATAACCGGTAAGGACCACCTTTTATTTTTCACTGAGATGAATTAATTACTTCCAGAAATATTTATGTGAAAACATTTTAGATTGGAGTAATATTTTGATCAGAATTAATTTAAATGAACACCCTTCTAGATCTGCTACAGCAAATTTCACCCTAAACCCCTCCTATTTTTTTGATTATTTTTTTAATATGAATACCGCACAAGAGTTTCAACTGCTCCCAACCGTCTAGAGCCAGTGGGACCATGGCATTCCCAAATAGGGCATGTTGTGAGGCTGAAGGTAGTGGGGAGGGGAAGGAGATGGGGAAGAGAAAGGTTGGGAAGAAGCTGGCTATTAAGATCTGGTCATCAAACACGGCTAAAGCCATTTCAAGCAACGTTTCAATTCTGAATGGTGGTCTTTCACCAGGGCGATACTTAGAGTATCTACCACTCTGTAACGTGCCGCATAAATACTTTATATTATTTTTATATGAATTAAATGTGTTATGACACATATTAATTAAATAAAGGTGTTGGCGCACGCCAGATTCGTAGTCGAGCGTCTTACCACTCGACCATGGAGGCCGTCATTATTTATAATTAATTGATTGTGAAAAAAACACAAATTCATTAAATATTTTTTTTATGCGCACGCCTATTTGAACCCGCGACCTCTGAATGCGTAGTCGAGAATTCACATCTTAACCATTGGACCACAAGGACCGTATACAAGCCGGTACCTACCAACTTTAAATAAATTCAATTATTCCAAATCAAGTTCTAATTCTCAAAATATTACATTACAACTAAAAAATAATAATTTGCTCCCAGTGGTTAAAATTCCCTTCGCCACGTTCCGGCTGTTACTGCTTTCTGACTCCGACTTAGCCCGGAGGCGGAACGTGGAGACGCCGAGAAAATATAGGTGTCTCGCTCGCTCTGAGCAAATAACCAATTTGTTCTACTTCAGACGCGTAAGGGCGCAAGTGACGATGGGCTTGTTAAATAAATTTGAGCTTTATTTGATTTTTCAATTGTTGTTTAACTCTGATTTGTAATTTGAAATGAAAATCATTCAACTGGGAAGGTTTTTGATATTGAGAATGTCGTTCGCTCGTACTAATAATAATAATTGGCTGATTTATATAGCGCCGTTTTCGTGACAGAAATATCACCTCAAGGGCGCTTTACAGCATAATTAACATTATATTACAAGTAAGACTTAATATTAACTAATGTTCAATACTTATAACTAGTGACTTACAACTAACATATTTAAATTAACTAATATAATATATAATGGTTGTTGCCCGTGCTGTCGGACCTAATCCCTTGAATATAATGTTACCGACGGAAAAAAACGATCTAACTGACGAAATGGTTTATTTTAAATTTCATTATTTATAGTTCCTGATTAATCGGCAATAGTAAGTAAGAATGAATGCAAAACGACGCTGTGTGAACGCATTAGGTACTTACTCAGAGCGATTACATACAAGAGAGAGCGCTGCTGTAGTCAGTTTTGCCGGACTCGGCTAGACCTGGGCGTGGCTAGGACTAAGGCTAAGGTATTTATACATCCATTCATAGCACATTTCGACATAATATTTTTTTTTATTCGTATAACCACTTTTTCACAGTATTGTAATCAACAAAAATATAGTATATAACCTAAAAAACAGTTGACTTGCGTCCATTTATGTCGCATAACAAAACGTGTGGGCGGAATCAACGGAGACGCGGGACACAAAGAACATCCTTACAATACTTTAAAGCGGTGTGATAATTTGGGAAACTTTGCTGTCTCTTTCTTTCTCATGGTGTACGACGTAAAAACTCGGAGAAAGTGATTTATCCCAAATTAGTATAGGTTGGGTAAAAAGAATTAGCTCTCTCTCCATATATTGTTACTTCAAGGGTACTTACTTAACGAGACTTATTTTATTACTAAGTTAATTGATGGCCTCCGTGCTCGAGTGGTAAGACGCTCGACTACGAATCCAGAAGTCGCGGGTTCAAACCCGGCGTTCGCAAATAATTTTTATTCGATATAAATGTGTCATACATACACATTTCATTTCATAAAAAAATAATGTCATACCTACTATATTTGCGGCACGTTCCGGAGTGGTAGATACTCCAAGTGTCGCTCTGGTGAAAGACCATCATTCAGAATCGAAACGTTGTTTGAAATGGCTTCAGCCGTGTTTGGTGACAAGATCTGAATAGTCAGGTACATCCCAACCTTTCCCTCCCCCCTCTCCTTCCCTCCCCGCTACTCCAGCTTCACAGCATAAGCCAATTGGGAATGCCATAGTTACAACTTGTTGGGATTATTGTGCGGTATTTACCTACTTTAAAAATAAAATCATTATTATTATTGAAATATATTATGTCATTTTTACGAGTTTTTTATTGTGATATCAGATCATCTTAATCCATAATACCCTATAATATATATGGAGAGAGAGCTAATTATTTTTACCCAACCTATACAAATTTGGGATAAATCTCTTTCTACGAGTTTTTTACTTTGTACACCATGAGAAAGAAAGAGACAACAAAATCTCCCAAATTATCACACGGTTTTAAAGTATTGTTAGAATGTTCTTAGTGTCCCGCGTCTCCGTTGACTCCGCCCACACGTTTTGATACGCGAAATAAATTAACATAACTCAACGGTCAATTAGGTCACATGCTATATTTTTGTTTGTAACAATACTGTGAAAAAGTGGTTATGCGAATAAACAAAAACATCATGTCGACATGTGCTATGAATAGATGTATAAATACCCTAGTCCTAGTCCTAGCCACGTCAAGGTCTAGCCGAGTCCGGCAAACCTCATAAAAAACTGCCTACAGCAGCGCTCTCTCTTGTATATTATTACTCTGAGTAACTACGCATAATAAATACTTATGAAAACTAATGATTCAGTCAGACAAATCTAAAACACACAACGGAAACCATAGATAATCAGATAATACTAGTAGGTAGATGTAGAGGTATACACTGTTATATAATTGCACGAGTGGGTAAGTAGCCTAGCAAAGTAGGTCTCTATTTGAAACAACTTAAATAGTTGTTGATGTGTCCCAATTAATTAAAATGGAGTCAACTGGAAGTACCTGCTTGCTGTCCACTGTCTACTGATTAGCCCTGGAAGTAAAGTTATAGTCTTGAGTCTGCAGTTCCAGGGCCGGATTGAGACTTATAGACCTAAAGAGACCCTAGCTCTTTAAACAATTTGGTGCCCCTTTTACTTATTTACTTATGATGGAAAAAAATTGTAAATACCTACGTAAAAAAGATTTGTTCTTTTCGAAATGAAAATAAACCTTCATGAAGATGGAAAACCACCATTATTTCATATGTAGAGCTTAACAAATCAAATAATGCAGATAATATATGCTTACTGCGCAGCGTTGTTGAAGCCGTTCAGGAGTAGACAATCCGCACAATGGTGATTGGTGATTTTTCCCGGCTGACCTCGCTTCTGAAATGCGTTTCTGCGCATCAGCCGTCAGCCGCATTCTTTCGTTTGTCAGACTCGACTAATTTATTATTAGTGAAGAGTCCTTTCGGTGAAAGATAGCTGAACTGTACCAATTGTTGTGAAAATTTGTCGAACATAGTTTTTGTTTTTTTTCTTTCTATTAGTTACTTGTACATTGAAGTTTACGTATCTAATTATTTCATTTTCTTTTTAACTTTATAATATTTTGACTTATATACTACTTATTATTTTGATTTATATGTGTTTAAAATAGTTCTTACAGACTATTTTGATTTTTTTGATTGGCATAATCTTGATGGTTTCCGGCAGTGCATTATAAGATTTTATCCACTTTATATAGTAAGGTATTTTGTGTGTAGTCATCACGCCGTTTCCTCGAAGGATAGGCAGAGAACATAGACCGCCGCAAAACTCTGTCTTGATGAACGCTCCTTCCTCATTCACATTCATGCATCGTCTCATAGACACTATTTTTTTTATTCTGACCTCGAGTCGAGTGAGTTAAAAAAAAAATTAAAGCTAAGACAGATTTAAATTGCATGTCGTATCTACACAAAGTGGAAGATGCTTTAAGAATCGCTCTGGTAAAAGACCACCATTAATAATCGAAACTTTGCTTGAAATGGCTTTAGCCGTGTTAGGTCACCAAATCTGAACAGCAAACGTGTGACGTTCAACATACAACAATATCCAACGTCCAACATTCGACGGCCTCCATGGTCGAATGGTAAGACGCTGGACTACGAATCCAAAGATCGCGGGTTCAAGCGCGCCGTATGCAAATAACTTTAATTTAAATAATATGTGTCATAACGCACTTAATTAATATAAAATAATAATATACTTTCCACAGTGGTAGTTACTCTTAGAATCACTCTGGTGAAAGACCGCCATTCAAAATCGAAACGTTGCTTGATTTAAATGGCTTTAGCCATGTTTGTGACCAGATCTGAATAGCCAGGTACTTTCCGACCTTAATATTCCTTATCTCTTTACCCTCTTCACTACCCTCGGCCTCACAACATACCCCAATCGGGGATGCCATAGTCTCATTGGCTTTAGACAGTTGGGAGCAGTTATGACTCTTGTGCGGTATTCATTGTAATTTTTTTTCAAGCCAAGTACTTCCCAACCTTCTTCTTCCCCATCGCCTTCCTCTCCTCACTAATTTAGTCTCACAAAACATACCCCAATCAGGGATGCCATAGTCCCAATGGCTCCAGACGGTTGGAAACAGTTGGGATTCTTGTGTGGTGTTCACAATAAAAAATAAAAATAAAATATAAAATCAGACTGGCAGGAGTGGAAACGTTTCCTGAAAGAATCCAGGACACTCCGAGAGTTTGTAATATCGATGATAATAACGGTTCATCCCCTTTTCTTTGACGCCCTGTGCACATGCCTCACTCCTTTCTAAATGCTGAATCCGGCCCTGATGCCGGCAGACCAGACAGTGGAGAGCTGTGTACAGTGTAATAATGTCGCAAGCTCACGACGCGCCGTGACGGGACGTGTACAAACTCCCTAACAGGCCGAGCCATCCATTACGTTGTGCAGGGAGGGACTTGCTGCTGGCCTGGCGAGTTGCCCACACTGTGTCAGAGCTGGATTGGGGTGTTTTGGTGCCTGGGGCGCGCATTATAAAAGGGCTTCAACAATTATTCATATTTTTCTGAATGCTTTCGAGAAGGTGTACCAATATTTACCTAATTGCTGTGATATTTTCCAACTAATTTAATAACCATCATGCATATTTGCATTTTCAACAATCATACATCTCTATCTTATACCGACACTTCACGACAAAAATCATACTTCACATTCTTTAAATACAAAAAAAAAAAAAAATTAAAGAAAGACAAAAATTCCCGGGTCACGAATAACCTGCCAATATTTGAAAAACTCCTGCTGCCATCGTAATAAGCGAAGATGTTGCTTGTGCAATGATAAGGGAGCTGTTTTAGCAGAGGAATTGAACTTAAGAACGCCCCGGTGGGAATTCGACGCGTTTGTCCACTCAGCTACTAACCGGTATTGAATCACATGAACTGACCACGCGACCACGTGCCGACCAGGTCCTGTAGCGTTCTTCAGCTTTTCTTTTTATACGTGTAGTATCCTTGATACAGTCGTAAGAATCTTAACTAAAGCCAGACCCGGAGGTCATTGGTTCACGATCTAGCATTTGCAAAAATAAATAAATTGTTTAATGGAATTTTAAAATATTTAATTTTTCAGAATGAAAAATACTGTCAGTATCACCTAAGGGAGAGACCACGATTTAGAAACAAAACGTATCTTGAATTATGTTTACTGACTAGATCTGAACAGTCAGTTTCTTTCATGCCCTTCTATATAATATCCTTCCCCTCCCCCGAAAATTTGCGATATTCTCCAAAAAGTGGAGATACAGTTTTACTAGCGCTGGGAATAGATTCTTGGGCCGAATCAATATACGTACCCTTAAAAAATATGCTATAATTTTTCACCCTTGAGTTAAAAACTTTTTCCAATCTCGTAATATATCTTCTAGGAATGACACCGCAAAGGGGAAGAAGATAAACAAGAAGAAGAAGAAAAGTGCTATAAAGGAAAGGAGACAGATGTTTCTAATGTTAATTCTTCGCAATATCTACACGCTGTTCCAAAGCTTTTCAAAAAAGAGTCTCGATAATTTTCAATAAGTCAGAATAATATTATTATGAATTTCCTCAGCCTAACGGAATTGTTAATCCTTAACTGGTGTATACTTGTATTTTTTTTGTTTTACAATAAAATTCATAAGTTTACACTAGAGCACTTAAAAGTCTTCGGTACCTGATTGGATTTAAAAAAGAAGTTAACTCAGGTAATTCAATGCTCTCACTCGGTTGCCTGAAGCGAAAAAAGCTAAAAAGTTCCAAATTTGTGTCACTTGAGTCAAGCCTTCTCCCAAATGATGAATATATTTTAGATAACTGAGGGGCCTCAAAAGTCTTCAGAATCAAATAAGAGTCAGAGCATTCGATGCAGAAAAAAGAACTGTTCAAAACTGCATGTTTAATTGATTATTGACCTATGTGTCGCTTAAACCCTTTTGCCTTTCCAGCGATGATATTTAGGTTCCAGAGGGAGTTTTCGGAGTGTCGAGTACGTACGTACCCTCTTGGGTCAGATTTGACCCTTTAATGTAACATTTTATTTAATAAAAACAGTTACTGCAGTAGACTGCAGCGTGTGACAGCAAGACGCCAATATTGTTGCAGCCTTAGAGTACATAGAGTAGTATCTATCCAAGGTAGTGAAGTCAGTTTTGGACTTGTTTTTGATGATTTTAACATGACTCGGCGCAGTTGGGCGTGGCTAAGACTAAGGCTACGGTATTTATACATCCATTCATATCACATATCGACATAATGTTTTTGTGTATTCGTATTGCCACTTTTTCACAGTATTTTTATCAACGAAAATATAGCATATAACCTAAAAAGCCGTTTAGTTGTGTCAAATTTAGTGGCATAATAAAAAATGTGGGCGGAGTCCCGCCAGTGTTACTTCAAGGAACCAGCACCTTAAGATCATTATGACAGAATATAGAAGCGGGCCAAGAAATTTGTTGTCTCTTTTTCTCTCATGGTGTACGCCGTAAAAGCCCGGAGAAAGTGATTTTTCGCAAGTTTGTGTAGGTTGGGTAAAAATAATTAGCTCTCCCTCCATATATTGTTACTTCAAGGTTGCAGCGTAATTTTGTTATTAATTTATTTATTTTTTGCTGGTTTTTCTGGTGTACCTTTTATTTATAGTGAATACCACACAAAGGTGAGTCCCAAAGGCTCCCAACCGTCTGGAGCCAGTGGGACTATGACATCCCCAATAAATAATAATAACATTGAATTTATACAGCGATGTTTTGTTATAGTACACCTCAAGTGCGTTTTAAACTAAATGAAAACTTAAAATTCAAAATCATGATTGTTAAATTCATAAATCTCATTGGGTGGATTGTTAGGTGAGGTGAAAGGTAGAACGTAATGGGATGGGGATGGAGATGGGAAAAGGGAATGTTGGGAATTACCTAGCTATTCAGATCTGGTCAGCAAACACGGTTAAAACCATTTCAAACAACGTTTCAATTCAACGGTGGCCTTTCACCAGGGCGATACTATGGGAAAAACGACTTTGGTCGATACCTAGCTGAAATTTGTCACCAAACACGGTTAAAGTTTAACACGTTAAATTACGGTGGTTTCACCAGGGCATTTGCACATGTTTCTACGAATCTTTAAACTGAAATTTGTTCGACTATAGTTAAAGTACGTGGGTAAAGTTTTGTTGTAATTAGCAGAGAGTAGGGGGGTAAAGGTTGGCTTGGCGCTTTGACAGCTTCTCGTTGACGTTTCATTCCGTCGGCCTTGTTTACAGCGTCACCCGGGGTGAATAGAGCCCAAGAAGTAATTTAAAAAACTAATTTAAAAGCAAACAAAACTTTTTCATTATCATTTAAGTAAACCGTCAGAGCAGAATATACATAGAGAGAGAGCTAAATATTCTTACCCAACCCATACAAATTTACGATTACTCACTTTCTCCGGGTTTTACGCCGTAAACCGTGAGAGAGAAAAAGATAAAACAAGTTGTTACATAATATCGCACCACTTTTCGGTATGTAAGTATGTTTTCCGTCTCCCGCGTATCCGGCGACTCCGTCCAATAGCTCAACGGTTTTTTGGGTTATACTCTATGAAAAAGTGGTTATACAAATAAGCAAAAATCGACATGTACTATGAATGGATGTATACTATATTATGTTTCTACGTCTACAAACAATTATTTTGATAATTCTCCCATTCAAAGACTGCATAGACTTGGTAATAAATATGGTTCAATAGATGTTTACCGTTACAACACTGTTTCCAAATTAAAATCTAGCTTACTTGAATGTTTTAAATAGAACTCAAAGGTTATTGTTATTTATAGTTATAATTATAAAACCTACGCTATATTTATATACTTGCAGTTAAATACTAACTTTTCTCTTAATGTTATATTCTACCCATCTATTGTACTCCTTTATTTAAATAAATGTATTTATGTAAAAGCCTTAAAGGCGTTAATAAAATAAAATAAAAATAAAAATAAATACCCTAGCCCTAGCCCTAGCCACGCCTGAGTCAAGAAAAAATCAAAAATCCTGACTACACAAGCTATCCCCCCTGGTATATTTTTGCTCTGAGTGTAAACCCCACAGTTTATATTAAGTACAGTTTGAACCCGCGACCTCTGGATTAGTAGTCGAGCGTCTTACTACCAATCAAGAAGGCCATCATGAAAGAAAACACCACTTTATTAATATTTTTATAACCGACGGAATTTCGCTTCGTCCCAAGCGAATTACGGCTAAATATCATCATTTGATAGTGTTTTCTTTAATTTTATTTTAATTTCTCCATTCTCCACTGTCCAGAATGTCGAGACTTGTTAACTCAAGCCATGGTCTTATATTTTCTATTTTGTTCATTCTGGTGAAAAATCGAAACGTTTTAACAACTAGTTGTTACCCGTGAAAAATCACGCGATGTAACTCGACTTACCAAGATTAGCTGTTTTAATCCACTCAGCTCAACTATGGAATAATGTTTTTTTTTTCATAAGAATTTATTTCTTTGCATTTTCAAAATTATTGATTGATTCACCTTCTTTGTTGCAACTCGTCCAGCTCAACATCCCTCGCCGTAGACTCAGAAACAATGAATTACTGTTCCTCAATCATCACTCTACTAATTATGGGTATGCCAATCTCACATATCTGGAGCAGGTACGCTTGTCATTGTTTTACTGAGGGGGCTATGGCTGGAGCTGTCATCACATAGTGCCATTGAATGCTGTCAGCTGTTCAAAACGGCTGCATTCTCAATAGAAAACATTAAATGTGCATATATATATAGATTATTAATTTAATTTCATCATATCGATTATTCTTATGATGAAATCGAACAATCATTATAATTTTCTTCATTAGAAAAGCGTAGGAAAGACTTGTTGCAACATTCCTTGCCATACTCGTATACTCAGAAACATTGAATTGCTGTTCCTCAATCATCACTCTACTAATTATAGGTAGCATTCTCCACTGTTCAGAATGTCGAGACTTGTTAACTCAAGCCATAGTCTTGAAACTTTTGGTACCAGTCTAAATGATTTTTGTTATTCTTTACGACTCTACCAAAAGTTTCAATTGACCTTGGCTTTTATTTGAATGTTCTTTTTCTTGTATATTTTCATCAATTTAATATTTTGGATGTGTTGTTCTTTCTCTGTTGCTCATTTTTGCCCATTTCGTGTTAAGTATTTTTTTTGTAATTGGACAACAGTCCGTTAGTTTATAAATAAATAAATCTCACTTTTGAAAAGTTCACAAAGTAAAAACTCGCTTCAATTCACTCTGCCCTACTCATTTGAAGATCAGGTGGTTAAAATCGCGTTCTTAAATTGAACGTTTCTTTTGGCGTGTTCGCTTATGGGCATTATATCGCGGCGCTCATTTATGAACACGATAATCTGCCGATAATTATATGTTGGTCGCGGGAACGGGTACGTTCGCTTGTTTATTCCTTTCCTTCGGCCATCTTTGGGCCGGCCAGCTGAAAAGAGAACGAGCCCACAATGTGCCCGAGGAATTTCGTAGTGTTGAACTTATAATGATCTTCTGTAGAGTGTTGATGATTTTTAGATTGGCGTGAGTTAATTAGGCGAAGTACCTACCTACCGAGGTATTTTATAGATTTTACAGTTTGAAAGTAGGTGTCTTTAAAAGAGAAACGGTAATTTTGTTTATAGTCAGTGGCGCGCACGGAGTTTTGATCAGAGCTGTCAGTGAGAACAGGGGATTTATTGATAATGAAGATAGGTACCAACTTCACAGCAGAATACTCGTATACATGGAGAGGGAGCCAAATATTTTTACCCGACCCATACAAATTTACGATAAATCCCTTCTCCAGGTTTTTACATTCCTTAATTTGTTAAGCTCTAGCATTATAATTGACTGTAGTAGTTTAGTTATTTCAGGAAGAATGCTGCCGGCTGAAAATTATCACGATAGTCAACGTGCAATGGGAGAGGTAACTTTCTAGGAGATGAATGATTAAGACCTAACGACAGAGCTAACGCTAGAGTTAGAAGCACTATAAGAGATAATACTAGAAACAACGTACGAATTAACGCAGCAGCTAACGTAAAAACTAACATAAGAGTCAACGAGCTAACGTTATAAGCAGTGGCGGCTCGTGACTTTTTAGTGTGCTAGAGTAGTAATATTGAAAAAAAACGTTGTAGCCGAAAATATTTTTTATTTTTTTTCGAAATTTCAACTTTTTGTATGAAGATTTTTCAGAAATCCGTGCAGTGCACCACCAAAACTGAAAAATCCTGAAAATCTTCATACAAAAAATAAGATCTTGAAAAAAATAAAAAATCAATTTCGGCTACAACAACACTAACCTATGTCGTATTTTTCAATCTTAGCACTCTAGCACACTAAAAACTCACGAGCCGCCACTGGTTATAAGCAACAACAAAAAAATACGAGATGAAAAAAATAGAGTACCAGAAGAGTTAAAATCAGAACTAACGTTCATGTTAACGTAAGAGTCAACAAAATAACAAACGTAAGAGTTAACGCTAGACTTAACTCAAGAAAGGCACCGCCTATCAGAATTAACGTCCAAGTTAACGTAGGAGCCAACATAGAAACTAACGTAAGAGTTACAGCGTCCTTGAAGTGGTTTTATACGAAAAACGGCGCTATACAAATTATCCAAATATTATTATTAACACCAGCGTCTATATCAAGATTAATTGAGACTTAGTTTTAAGTAAGTGCCTACACATATGTAAATATTGCGACACATAAACTAGGCACATCTCCGTAGAGGTTGTCAAGTCGAAGTAAGTCAAACGTTCAAGTTTAGATGAGCATTAACGTTAAGGCTTATGTTTTCAACCAGAACAGTTAAGAACCTGCCTTACAAAAAATACCTGATGGTTAGATATGCTGGTATCATCTTACAATTGAAATAAACTACCTTTATATTAAAAAGACGATGATAAAACACGCCAACGATTATATTCGTATATATACATTTATTAAATCATCAAGTTGCCTTTTTTAAACGTTGGAACGTTTGTTTATTGCGCGCTCGCACGATAATACAGACAGACAGGCAGGTACTATAAGTAGGTACTAAAAGTAAGCATATAATAAGAGGAATATATATACAATATCATGCCCACCTTCTCGCTCCGGTGATATAGCTATGCCCGTTTTCCTTTTATAATAATTTATTGTAGCCATGTTCACTCATTGCCCGCTGTCTGTGTGTTCGTAAATGCACCCGCTGGGAACATCATTGTGTTCTGCAGGGGTGCTGCCACAAATAAATTGGTTAAATATTGTATTTTTATCAACAGAAAAACATATCCAATACTACGTTACTATTATTTTTGGACCCAAAGCTGGAATAAAACACCGAATGTGTTTTCAGCCTCAGATGAATTTGGAAAATAGTGGACTGTAACACGATAAACTTATGGAAGTGTCTAATTGTAGCTTGTTGAAAGATTATGGAATGAGAGGAAAATAGAAAACCTTTTACTCACCGATGTAGCTGAAGTTAAAGTTCTTGATTCCTCTTACGCAGTTGTATTATTAATAAAACGAATCACAACAAAACACCACACTTAATGTATATTATTTAAACAACAACAACAAAGCCGACGAACAAGCGAGATAATCAAGAAACAACGCGTTTTTTCACATCAAAACTCTTCTGTTTCGAATACGGTATTGTTACATAAGGAATTCGATGTTGCGAAATGGTTGGATAGGTAGGAACTGGATAAAAACATGAAGGTAAGAACCCAACAAATAATCACTTTGAAATCCAACATTTTAGCGTTTAGTGTTTAGTATTTAGCGTGGCTTCGCTAACGCTTTATTTAAAGTTAAATTAATAGGATGTGGCCTACTCCATAAATTGATATTATCCACTGGCTTCAGTCCCCAGCTATACTTCTCTAGTATTCGACCTCCGTGGCAGAGTGGTTAAGACGCTCAACCACGAATCCAGATGGCGCATACGCGTGCGCATTTTTTTTTTGCTTAATTAATATGTGTTACTTTATATTCAAATCACATAAAGTATATTTAGGGCACGTTTTAAAGTGGTAGATACTCTATGTATCGCCCTGGTGAAAGACCGCCATTCAGAATTGTAACGTGGCTTAAAATTACTTCAGCCGTGTTTGGTGAGCAGATCTGAATAGCCAGGTACTTCCCAACCTTCCTCTTTCCCATCTCCTTCCCCACTTCACGGTGGAGAGCAGTTGGGACTTTTGTGCGGTATTCACTTTTTGATATCCCGTACAGAGTGTCCCTCAAGTGATTTTTCTTTTGTCTTATGGCCAATCTATAAAAAAGATATTTGTTGAATTCTGAATTGACAGCTTGTTGGTTTTTTTTTTTACCTTTTTCGCTTATTGTCTATTCCTACCCATCCCGCCAATTTGCCACTCGATTTTACGGTTGAACAGCCATACAGAAAAAAGTCGCACTCGTCGCAGCAAGCCGCTTCCCGAGGACATCGGTGAGCAAATTGGCTTGAATCCTTATTTTTACCACATATTATAATCAAGATTTCCATCAAGTAAATATCGTTGATTAATTTTACAGTCCATTTAATTTCGTCGATGTTCATTCGAAACGGAAAGCATATTTCGGTGTTTTATTGCCGTTTCCGGGTGTAACAATATTAATTAATGATTTTTAGTGTTTGGCACAACCCTGATTTATGATTCGATGAATATAATAATCATCCTTCATGTCTTCGAGTTTTCATTTGATACGACCTCTTCGGGAATATTATTCGCCTGATGGGAGAAGTAATTGAGTCTACCCACGTAGGTGTAACGGTGTGGGTATGCAGAGGACCTACCCTCTACCTATTCACCTACCTACTTTCCTGCCCGAACAATTCATACACATTATCATCATGTTATTGTATTAAGCTTTTATTTAAATATCAGGGGCGCCTCGTGAGAAATTTAAGGTCTCATAAAGCTGTATGTTTTTTAGTGATTCGTTTTTACTTTCATATTCCAAGTCCAGATTAAATCATTGACATTATTGACTTCATCATTGACAGCGCGGGCAATCGTCATATTGGTTTTATTTTGTTTACTGTTTTTAAGCCATATTAGTAAAATGAGATGATTAAAAACAGATTTTAAATAGTGAATAACGCATAAGACTTCAAACTGCTAGTGACACTATGCCCTCCTCAATCGGGCCGTACTGTAAGGCTGAAGGTAGTGGGGAGGGTAAGGAGATGGGGAGGAGGAAGGTTGGAAAAGTACCTAGACGGCCTCCATGGTCGAGTGGTAAGACGCTCGACTACGAATCCAAAAGTCGCGGGTTCAAACCCGGCGTGCGCCAATAACTTTTATTTAATAAATATGTATTATAACACATTTAATTTAAAAAAATATATATTTGCGGCACGTTCCAGAGTGGTAGATACTTTAAGTATCGCCCTGGTGAAAGACAACTATTCACAGTCGAAGCTTTGCTTGAAATGGGTTTAACCGTGTTTGTTGACCAGATCTGAATAGCCAGGTACTTACCAACCTTCCTCTTTTCCATATCCTCCCTCCCCCCACTACCTTCAGTCTCATAACATACCCCAATTGGGGATGCCATAGTCTCGAAAAAGCCACTCAGGACACATATTAATTGAATAAAATTTATTAGCGCACGCCGGTTTCGACCCTCGACTTTGGATTCGTAGTCGAGTGTCTTACCACTCGACCACGGAGGCAGCCAATCACAAATAAAGCAAATAATAAAAATTGATGAACTAATCAATAACAACACTAAATCACTAGCCATAAGTCTAGCTGAAAGGCACTCATCATAAGTCCATAGTTATAAATTGTAAAGTTATTGATAATTTGAATAACACCATCTACAATTTATTCATAAGCCACTAGTTCGTAGCACTATTAGTCATGTTTTATTTTATTTTTTGTGTTAAGTTGTATCCTACTTAAATAAAGTTGTAAAGTGCCTTTGAGGTGATTTTCTTTTTTATATTATTTCTATCAGTATTTTTAAAATGGGTAAAACATTAAGTTGATTATTTTTAAAGAAATATGGGATTGTTAAAGATAATGAATGGCCTGTTAACAGACATTACCTATGGGTGAGTACTTTATTGCTTGTTTGGATTTAAAATATTGTATTTTGATTGGATAATTTCTCGACAGATCCATCAGTTACAATTTTGAAATGTTCACACTCGTACTTATGTAGGTACGTACTTACTAGAAAATTATATAAAACTAGTTTTGTCTTGACACATGTCAAAAGGGACATATTGAGTAAATCGTGAAGTAGTAGTAATCGTAGTCGGAATATTTTTTTTGACTTTTTTACGGATGAGCGAAAATTACCAGTATTCTTTTCGCAGAACTACTTCTTTACAGAAGATGGCTTAGTGTATTAATACTATTGTTACCCATGAAAAATCGGTATGTAAATTGACTTGTCAAATAAAAAAATCAGAATTCAAAAATCCACCCGTCTGATAGTATTAATACGCTAAGCCGTCTTCTTGATGATTCGTTAGATCGCCGTGTGGAGCGCTAATGTATGCAAAAACAGTACTGGTAATTTTCACTTATACGTAAAAAAGTTTAAAATCTTATTCCGATTACGCTACCTACGATTTATACTCAATATGTCCCTTTTGACGCGTGTATCAAGAGTAAACTAGTTTCCAATATATTATACAATTATGTCTCCCGAAATACATTATAGGTAGGTACTTTCTTAGGTTGGGGAGGGATTTGAGAAGTTCACACTCGTACGGTCCTTCGTACTAATTAGGAAATTATTATTTTGTGAATTTCCTACGCATCTAACAAATCAGGTTTCTTATTAGATAAGTACCTATAAACTTTCTTACTTCGGATGTTTTGTTGCACTTTTCTTCTTTCTATTTTTTTATTACGTGAGGTGAAAAATCGTAGTGGGAGTAAATCGTTTAAATATATAGGTAGGTATCTACCTTATCTATATGGCAGTGAGATATAGAACTGGCAGAGGAAGGATGAAATTAGACTGAATGCTGTAGAAATGAGATCCCTGGGGAGTATGTTCTATCCCTTAAGAATGCAAGGGTGATGTAGGCGTAATTAATAGGATTAAGAAAGATTTGGACATGTAGAGCGAATGGACGAAGAAAGGAGTGTGAAAATAATCTATGACCTAAAAGCGAATGAAAGAAGAAGCAGTCGGGGACGCCCGAGCAAGACAACATGGCGTGATCAAGTGAATCAAATAATTGAGTCGGGCCATGTCAAGAGTCAAAATAACAGAAGAGTATGTGTGAGACGATGTATAATTACCTATGATTTTTATTCATACTAAGATTTCAATTTATATCTACTTGTATATATATATATACGTCTATAGTAACCTTACTAGATAGATAGACTAAAGAATCTTACTAGATCCGTGAAAAAATAGTTTTTTATTATTTCTAAATAAAAATGCAAAAACAAAAAAGAGAAAAATAATTGTGAACGAAGCAGGGAGTGCGTGTCAAGACAGAGTTGTATGGCTGTCTATTTTCTCTCCCTGCCCCTGCGGAGAAAAAGCTTGATAGTTAGTTATTTGGTTAGTTAGTTACATTATCTGTCCATCTTCAAGTTTGCTAGGTGGGAACCTACCTTCTAATATTATTTAATATAGGTAGCCACCTACACGATTTTATTTGGATTAGACGTAAACCGACCCACAACACTGTCTATTTAACTAGTTGGTCAGCTTGTTAGGTTAGGTTGGGTATCTATATTCCGAACAAAGAGCCGCATCAGACTCCATTCTATTCACAATCGGTTCCGTCTACTTGGTCATGCCCGCCTTCGCAGGCTGCGGCTTCTATTGTCGTGGAAATTCACGCTCAATTTCGTACAACTTGTCCAATAAATTAACAATTATTTTGGAATGGATCGTGGGTTCTTACTTGGAGTAACAATATATGGAGAGAGGGCTAATTCTTTTTACCTAAATTATACAAATTTGGGATAAAATCACTTTCTCCGGGTTTTTACGTCGTACACCTGAGAAAGAAAGAGACAACAACATTTTCCAAATTATCACACCGCTTTAAACGGTAACGGTTTTTTAGGTTATATGCTATACTCGTATATGCTGTTATATAATCCACATAGATATTATTTTAGTAACACGCCCGCTGAGACTCGAACCCGCGACTTCTACTCCACGTCTTAATATTTTTCCGGGTGTTTCCCAACCTTCTTCTTCCCATCTCCTTTTCTATTCCAACTACCTTAAGCTTCACAACATACCCCGATGGAGATGCCATGGTCTCACTGGCTCTAAACGGTTGGTAGCAATTGGGACTCTTGTGCGGTATTCACTAATTTATTTTTAAATAGCCACAATGACTAAAAGTCATTTTGTTTTTAATTAGAAGAAATTTCACACGTTATTTATATATTAACTTCCATCAGACCCTCTGCGCAGCATTCCCAAAGATGACAAAGCCTGGGAAAACCACTGGAATGGAGTAAATTTATAAAATGTGTTTAAATCATAAAAAAATACTAGCCAATGTTTCTATTGCAACAATGGAAGCGTAATGAAAAGGATTAAGAAAGGGACGCTTTGATGGTTTGGGCATGGAGACCAGATGAACAAAGAAACGAGTGTGAAAAGAAAATATGATGAAAGTGAATGGAAGAAGAAGTCAAGTGAATCAAATACTTAAGTCGGGCCATGTCAAGAGTCAGAATAACAGATGAGTATGTATAAGACGATGTATGAATGTGAATGAAACAAGGAGTGGAAACGGGGTGATGGTTAATTAGTTAGTTACAAAGAATTGGGTTGATAGTTTGTAGGCAGGTAGGTACTTACCTACAGACTTATTTAAAAATAAAAATCTAACCGGTCGCGGTAGGTAGGTACTTACCTGTATGGAAAAAGAAGCTTCGCTTGACTGTAATAATTCCCATTCTTCGGTTATGAGGCGTGATGTTTTATAAATCCAAAAAAAATGTTGCCATAGAGATAAAATTATTTAGATAGGAAATAAGATCGTAATGATGATGATGAGGCCAATCTGTTGTTCGTTCCATGTCAATCTATCCGCAGACGAAATTAGTAACGACTCTTAAATTAGGTACAGCTTGACACAGTCAACTTTGCAGGCGGACAGAAGAAGGTGTTAAGATGCCATGGTTTTTGTTATTCGACTGACCACTTTTTTTCCGTTGTGTCAATTTTTTTTACGATGAAAAGTGTAGCATGATTCATTATTTTGGATTTGACATTCATAGGCTTCGAAACCCTATAAAATTTTCAAAAATTCCAGTTTTGTGACGAGCTAATGTCAGTTTAAATTGTGTTGTCAGCTGTGGAAATGAGATCCCTGAGACGTATGAGGGGTAAAACCACGGATGACCGTGTTAAAAATGTGGATATCCGGAAAGAATGTAAGGCGAAGCTTAGATGGTTTGGGCATGTAGATCGAATGAACGAAAAAAGGAGTGTGAAAAGAATATATGACGTGAAAGTGAATGGAAGAAGAAGTCGGCGACGCCGGAGGAAGACATTGCACAATCAAGTGAATCAAATACTTAAATCAGGCCACGCGAAGAGTCAAAATAACAGAAGAGTGTGTATGAGACGATGTATGAATGTCAACGAAGCAAGGAGTATATGCCAAGACGAAGTTGTTAGGCGTCCTCTCTGCCTACCCCTGCGGAGAAGCGGCGTGATGGTTAGTTAGTTAATTTCCAATCCATAACAATGTATTAATTATTTATATTGAAATTGGAAATAACTTTTAAGCATTAATGCTTAATATGTAAATAATATCAATAATCTAAAACACAAATATGAAACAGAAAAAGCCAGAAAATAAAAGACAATGGTCACAATTGAGACTCGAACTCGGATCCTCTACTCTATCCGGGAGTAACGCCTTTACCAAATCGGCCATTGGGACCTTATTAGAAAGTGGCATTTTAATCGATCTCATATTTTTATTGAAAATTATGAATATTATTTATTTGTTGATTTTTATTTTATTGATGGTAATGCGTGCAATTAATACATGTTGGTAGATATGCATTCGCTTTTTTTTTAAAATTAGAAATATTATTTCGATATAGATACCTACGTAGGTAGGTATGTAATTATTACAAATAAAGCCTTTTTCATAGTAATTACCACACAAGAGTCTCAACTGCTTGGAGCCAGTGGGACTATAGCATCCCCAATCGGGGTGTGTCGCGAGTTTGAAGGTGGTGGGTAGGGGAAGAAGATAGGAAAGAGGATGGTTGGGAAGTACCTGGCTATTCAGATCTGGTCTCCAAACGGCTTTTCAAACAACGTTTCGATTCTGAATAGTGGTCTTCCAACAGGGCGATACTTAGAGTATCTACCACTCAATATAATAATTAGATAATTGTGTTATGACAAATATTAATGAAATAAAATCGCATTAGGTTTTAAGTTAATAAGTGTGTCTATCTGATGGAACCTGCCAGGTAAATGTTCCTGTATATTTTCTCTTTAAACTAGGAATTAATATCGAATTTAAACAAAATAAGATCTGTACAGCGCCCTTGAGGTGATTTTTCACAAAAACAGCGCTACACAAATCATTTAAATAGTATTATTATTATTATTAGGGTTGCACCCGCTCATGAATACTACCTACCTACTAGCATCCCAATATTTATCCTGACGACGCCACAGCCCACAAAGTTAAGTGTGTCAATCTGTAATTTCGTCTTCCTCTTTATCTGAGCTCTCCCTAATGACCTAAGCAGGTACCCACATTACCGACCAATCATCCGAGCCTCATTAATGACCACGCTTGAAAGATTCCCATCCCGGCTTTATAAATTCGTGGCATTAAATAATAAATCTATCTGCTCTCTTGTTCGTGAACACGAGAATAGCCTCACCATGCCCCGAACAACGAAAAAAAGGCTAAATAATCACCTCGCTTCCCCTCGATATACCTGGCCGTAAAAAGATACATTCCCCACACTATAAAAGAAAGAAAAAAAACATTATTGAAATAACCTTCCAAGAAACACGTTTAATTTATCTAATTCTTTCGTACAAGTAACGTTTCCTATTCAAAAATGTGAGACAGAAGATAAACGTATGTCCCCATTTTACACAGGTTCGTTCTATTCTCCTGGTTGTGTAGGGTGCCTTCCGCTCATTGGCCGGTTCAAAATCTCCGCTCGCCGATTGGTCCGCTTCGTGGTGAGAAGGCCGGCTTTGTTAGCCGGGTCATAAATTGAGTTGTTGACACTTGGTTTTTATGCGTTTTCGAGGTTATGTTGTATAATTAACCGTGCGGATTAAAATATTATACGCTCACGGTGGCGCGGGAAGGGGGCAGAGCGGGAAGCGGCAATGGCGGATTATGTTCAAAAGAGTTTCGCGCGAAGTTGCCGAGTGAAATTATTATTATTTTGGAATCAAGACGTGTCATGTCGTCGCCTCGACAGAAGATGTTGTCAAAGGCGGGCTATTGGAATGGCGTAATTTAAAGCGAGAAAATGCTAATTTCGAAAACAGCTGTCAAAAATTGTAATTGAGTAAAGATTATCTTACGCTTTATGTTGATGAGATAGATGGCTGCCCACCTAATGCATTCATTTCGGAATAATAAGACAACGATTTTATTTCAGGATTGATGGAATGTACGATTCTACTTTTCCAAAATGGAAATAATTCAATGTAGATTTTAAAAACTTGTTTTAAAGATTGTATATCAAATTTTCTGTTGGTTTTGTACTCGAATAAGATGTTTCTGTACGTTTAGAAATGTTTAGTCAACGTTTTTTTTTTGTATTATTGCGGAAAATACATTTAAATTTGAGCCATTACCACGGCGCTATAGAAATTAATCTTTAGAAAAAACCTCAAATACAGATATAAGTACCTGCATGTCTAGTCATTAGCCCGTCCTGAGACTTTGTCAGCAAGCAGCTGGATAAGAATAATTGCTGGTACATAATGTGGTTACAAAAAACAGTACCTACCTATTATAATTCTGTGTTGTTTACTTGGAGTAAGAATATATGAAGAGACCAAAATATTTTTGTTGATAACAATACTGTGAAAAAGTAGTTTTACAAATAAACGCTGCATTATGTCGACACGTGCTATGAATGGATGTAAAAAGGTGTGTCCATGAAAAGCCTAGCCACGCCCGAGTCAGTAAAAAAATCAACAATCCTGACTACACAGTTTCGCAAAGCTATCCCTCTTGTATATTATTGCTGAGGTTTTATAGTTGTATCAGGCCCGGCCCTGAGTCAAACGGCGCCTAGCGCAGGTAATCGTCCGAATAGAAAATTGGTATCAACTCGTATCAAGTACAAGGCGAGAGGTGCGGTTTTTTATTCCGCGCCGTCGGGCCAGGAGCTTGTTGAATGGTTTGTTTTTTTTTTCATTACAAATCATATGTTATATTTATAGAGCACTGTGATCGTGTTATGTACCTACCCATACAGCTATTGATAACACTTTGAACCTATTTGGTTGACTATCTTTATTATTGTGTGTCGCACCAATGTATGCATACTGTAAGATCAATGTTGTTAGTCTAACTATCTATTATTCACAGAAACTTGTTAACACTCTTCAAATATTTTTTGACGAACTTTTTATGTAATTACAATCTATAAGAAATGAAATGAGAATCTTTACCCCAACTGATATTGACATACCTTGTAAACATTGATTATTCTACCACTATATAAACTCCAAGTATCCTTTATGAGAAGATCAATTTGAAGACTCAATTAACCCCGGACACAGTTAATATCACAGTTATATATAGGCGATTATTCATATAATGAAATTGAACAATTATTGAAAATGTTTTCATTAGAAAAGCGCAGGAAAGACTTTGATTTAATTTGCATTTACAAAATTATACACTGTTTTATAGATTCACCTTCTCTGTTGCAACTTATCCAGTTCAACATTCCTTGCCGTAGACTCAGAAACAATGAATTGCTGTTCCTCAATCATCACTGCACTAATTATGGGTATCATTCTTCAATGTCCAGAATGTCAAGATTTGTTAACTCAAGCCATGGTCTTGAAATTTTTGGTAGCAGTCTAAATGATTTTTGTCATTCTTTACGGCTCTACCAAAACTTTGACTAGACCATGGCTTGAATGTTCTCTCTTATGTTAATTTTGCCCTATTTTTGTCCTCGCTTCATTTATTATTATATATGTGCTGTTCTTTCTCTGTTTTTTCCCATTTCGTGTTTTATACGTCTTTTTTGTAATTGGGCTTTAGTCCGTTAATTTATAAATTAATATCAGTTGGAGTAACACTACGCTTCTGGTGTTGAGATTACTCTGTAAAACTCTAGTTCCTACCTTTTACAAATGTAAAGGAACTTCATATTGTAAATAAATACAAATAAGGTGCAAAAGTGTTTTAGCATCAAAGAATCCATAAAAATCAGGTTCTATCGGCGCCTTGGAGATTTGCCACTTGGAGCGGCATGCTCCAATAGCGCCTACATAGGACCGGCCCTGCCTAACTGGTCAGACCGGCCCTGCCTAGCTGGTCAGACTGGCACCGGGGTTGCCAGTATAAGTGTAGGCTAGAAGGCCGGTACCGCGGTAGGTACGGTAGGTCTGGTCACAGGCCTATGCAGCCTGTTTAATGGCTTTATATATGACGGGGTGCTTGTGAAACTGTGCAGGCCCTCTTCAATTATTAAGTATTGAAAATTTAAATGTGTAACGACACATATTGATTAAATGAAAAAGATTTGCGCACGCCAGGTTTGAGACCGCGATTTCTCGATTCGTAGTCGAGCGTGTTACCACTCGACCAAGGAGACGTTATTTTCATTGACGCTGTTTTGTTTCGTTACCTATTTGCGTAAGATAAAATGATTTATTACGTCCTAATTTTACGAATATGGCATGGTTTTTCATCCATTTAAGTTCAGTTTTATTTTAGTTAAGTACTTGTACCTACATCAAAGTTTACAAAGTAACTAATTATAAATAAAACAGATAAACTTCGTTTATAACCACTTTATTATTTGATATTAATGTCTACCGGTTTCGGAAGTACCCTTAGATCATCAGGACAATATTAAAATTAACCTAAAATATAAAATGCTGAGATATATATATATATATATATATATATATATATATATATATCCATATTTAGGAGTTGGAATGGGAAGGAGAAGGGGTAATTGAGGGGATTATGGGAATAACCGAGCGGCTTACTGGAAATATATCTAGGATAGGAATATAAGATAAATTAATTTGACTATTCAAAATATTACATTTACTATTTAATGATTTTCTAATTTTTAATGCTTCTATGTTATCTAATTTTTTCCCTTTATTATAACGGTGAAGAATTTTAACCCCTGTATCCCTATTAAAGGAATGATCAGTAATTATAAACAAAGTTTATCTGTTTTATTTATAAATATGACAAGCCACAAAGTAAATGCTTTTTACGAATATGTAATTAATTATAATTCTTACATAATACTTTTAAACTTAACAATAATATCTTACATACTATTTGATATTACTAATGTATTTTATATGGTTTCTACAGACTATTTTAATTGTATTAATTTGGTATAATTTGGATGGTTTCCGGCAGCGCACTAAAACATTTCATTAATTTATAAAGTAGGCTGTTTTGTGTATTTGGCTTTATTCTTTTTTGATAGTCTGATTTCTTTGCATGTCATTGTTTTATGTCTGTGAATATCCACGTTGTAAATAATTTAGTAATATATCTACTTTATTTCTTTGACGTTATAGGTATATACGAGGTCTGTTCAAAAGAAAATGTGAATTTGGAATTTTCGCGGGCTGTGTACATTGGATTATCGTTTTTTTTGTTGTTATGTTGGTAAACATATGTTTATCATATGTTAGCATTATCGAGATATTAGAACATATGTTATAAGAACACACATAAACGTGACTAACCTTTCCAGTTGTCAAAAACAAACCACCAATCCAAAATGGCTGATAATGCTAACGTATGATAAACATACGTGTGCCAACATAACAAAAAAAATCGATAATCGAATGTACACAGCCCGCGAAAATTCAAAATTCACCTTTTCTTTTCAACAGGCTATGTATATATTAAAAATATTGACTTAAAAGTTGTGTTGAAGAACCCAGTCTGCAAACTTCGTAATGTTAGTATCGGTTTGTGAGCTGTCTCCAGCTAGCCATGTATCCTCCAGCGTTGCGGTCGGGTCTCTAAAGCACCGGGGTCGAAAACGACCCATAGTCATACCAATACTCGCACCAATACACACACCGATACCAATAGTGGGTACCTCTCTACAGGCTGCATTGGCAGGGGCGGTTGGTTCACGCAAGCAATAAAAGGTCTGAAATACAGATTGATTTTGAAATCGTCCAAAATTCAAAACGTTATTATTTTATTTCTGATGCTTTTAAAGGGTTCTACATCTCTGCTACGAAATTAATATAGTAATAATAACAGTGAATTTATATGCGCAGTTTTGTGATAGTTCACCTCATGTGCAGTTTTCACTAAATTACCTAACTTAATATAACAACGAGAAAATAGTAAATAACGTATACATAAAGTCAGAATAACAGAAGAGTATGTATGCGACGATGTATGAATGTGAATGAAACAAGTAGTGCCCCTGCGGGGAAACGGCGTGATGGTTAGTTAACTTGTTGTAGGATATAACCTAAAAAACCGTTGAGTTCTGTCATTTTATTGAGCTAAACAAAACGGAGAGGGTGGAGTCGCCGGAGATGCGGGGGACGGAGAACATGCTTATATACCTAAAAGTCGAGCTTTATTGTGTGAGACAATACCTATACTAAGTCAACGAAGGCGCGGGACACGAAGAACATTCTAACAATACTTTAAAACGGTGTGATAATTCGGAAAAAAATAATTGTCTCTTTCATTCTCATGGTGTACGACGTAAAAACCCGGAGAAAGTGATTCATTGTGAATTTGTATAGGTTGGGTAAAAATGTTTAGCTCTCTCTTCATACATATTCTTGCTCTGAGATTTGATGCCTAAATTTCCAAAGACATAGGACAGGGCGCGCAACTTTTTACAACCCCACCCCCTCTCCATTTCGGCCATTTTCAAAGTTTCTCGCCCATAACTTCACCGACCGCCCCTGCCGGGTACCTACGCGCCAACAGGCTGTACCGGCTAGGTATTTCACGGGGTGGTTTTGCCCAGCGCGAGGATAAGTCTAAATGGTTTCTTGTGAACAGAGCGCAGACCTCAGACCGCAGACGATATGAAGAAATTACTTACGCTTCAGCGGCGGTGCTGATTAAACTGCGTGTAATGGGTACCTGGTGCACAGGGCCGCGGCGTCTCCGTAGGGGAGGGCAGAGCGGAAAGCCTTCGCTGTAAACGAGACGGCAAGGCTGAACGCATAGCGTTTTAGCGGTTTGTCTTAAGAAAAATCAAAATAATGTAGGGACGTATGGTTTTAATCATAAATCATTTTTTGACATTGTGATCTTACACCACCGAGAGCTTTTTTGTTACCTTTCTTGTTTGTTTCAAGAAGGCGAGGTTTCAGCCAAGGCATAACATACGAGTATTCTATATCTTCAAATTAGTCATTTACTTATATTATTTTTCTTTTTTATATGTACGAGGCCTGTTCAAAATAAAAGGTGAATTTTGAATTTTCCCGGGCTGCGTACATTCGATTATCGATTTTTTGTTGTTGTTATGTTGGTACACATATGTTAGCATTATCAGCCGTTTTGAATTGGTGGTTTGTTTTTTGACAACTGGAAAGGTCAGTCACGTTTTTGTGTGTTCTCCGATTTTTTTTACTTTTGAAAAAAAATGAATCAAAGAATAAAGAATATAGAATCTCGGCCTTCTGTAAAGCGCTTGTACCACTTATAAACACTTTTCAGAAGGCCGAGAAGATGTTAACGACGATGAGCGTCCTGGAGTTGTGGAAAAACAAATCATGGATTTTATTCTTTGATCCATTTTTTTCAAAAGTAAAAATTCAAAGAACACACAAAAACGTGATTAACCTTTCCATTTGTCAAAAACAAACCACTGATCCAAAATGGCTGATAATGCTAACATATGATAAAAATATGTGTACCAACATAACAAAAAAAAACGATAATCGAATGTACACAGCCCGCGAAAATTCAAAATTCACCTTTTCTTTTGAACAGGCTACTATATTTTCGGTCTTAAAATGTTACTATGTAGCTATAAAACCACTTTTGCAAATTGCCATCCAAACACAGGCTTATGCCTAGTGGGATGGGCAATTATACAAACCAACAAAAGAAATGAATTGTTGAGTAAAATAAATAATAAAAATAAATAACCGGTATCTATGCCGTCTTTTTGATATATTTATAACTAACAAACTAAAAAACATGCCGTTTCTCTGCAGGGGTAGGCAGAGAGAACGAACCGCCATACAACTCTGTCTTGGCACACACTCCTTGCTTCATTCACATTCATACATCATCTCATACATAATCTTTTGTAATTCTGACTTTTAAACATGACCCGACTCAAGTGTTTGATTTACTTGATAGTGCCATGTCTTCCTAGGGCGTCCTCTTCTTTTTCCATTCACTTTCGCGTCATACATTATTTTTACACTCCGTTCTTCGTTTATTCGCTCTACATGCCCAGACCATCTAAGCGTCCCTTTCTTGATCCTTGCGTAATGGTGAGTAAGTTATATAAAAAGGTAAGTTTGAAGGAACGCATTTGCAAATACATCCTTTCCTGGCCGCCTGCAAGGTTAACCGTGTCTGGCCGAACTGTTTCAACTATCATCACCGACTTCTTCGACCTTCCGTCTCCCCGTGCAGCTATCCACGTGCGTAACTCAGATAATTGATACATACCTAATATCCACTGACTATGGCAAATTATTACCAACTAAACCATCATCAACACACCATTCGAGATAGCTGGTGGGTACCCAATTATTGAGATCACGCCACTCAGTAGAATGGTTGCGTTGGCAACACTGAAGAAGTAAATCAATAGTGGTGTCTCGTGGGCGTGTCTGTGTGCCAGAAGTAAATTCAATTTTTCCTTAATTTTGGAAATCATTATTGAGTAGATACTCAATTTCATTGCCAAGTCCGGTGTCTAGAAGTTCATAAGTCTAATTGGTCAGTTTTCTTTCAAATTAGATTTTAGGAATACTACACAATCCCACCTGCATACCCAATGGGGGTATGTTGTGAGGCTGAAGGTAGTGGAGAGGCGAAGGAGATGGCGAAGAGGAAGGTTGAGAAGTTGATGGCTATTCAGATTTGGTCGCCTAACACGGCTGAAGCCATTTCAAGCAACGTTTTGATTCTGAATGATGGTCTTTCACCAGGGCGATGCTTAGAGTATCTACCACTCTGAAACTCTAAATTAAATGTGTTACGACACATGTTGATTAAATAAATTTTATTTGTTCATGGCGGGGGTTTCACCCGTGACCTTTATATTCGTGATGGATCGTTTTAACCGATCGACCACGGAGGCCGTCAATCAATTGTCTCTCAACAACGCATCCTGAAATATTTTGAACACGTTGCTTACCAAACTGAAAACTCGAACTTGGAGAAACTTATGGTCAGTGGCAAAGAAGTGGCAAAGAAGTGGCAAAGAAGTGGCAAAGAAGTGGCAAAGAAGTGGCAAAGAAGTGGCAAAGAAGTGGCAAAGAAGTGGCAAAGAAGTGGCAAAGAAGTGGCAAAGAAGTGGCAAAGAAGTGGCAAAGAAGTGGCAAACAAGTGGCAAATTAGTGCCAAATAAATGGCAAAGAAGTGGTAAAGAAGTAGCAAAGAAGTGGCAAATAAGTGGCAAATAAGTGCCAAATAAATGGCAAAGAAGTGGTAAAGAAGTGGCAAAGAAGTGCTAAATAAATGGCAAAGAAGTGGTAAAGAAGTGGCAAAGAAGTGGTAAAGAAATGGCAAATAAGTGGCAAATAAATGGCAAAGAAGTGGCAAAGAAGCAACAAAGAAGAAGCAAAAAAAATGGTAAAGAAGTGGCAAAGAAGTGGCAAAGAAGTGGCTTAGAAAAATCTGACGCAGATCACCGGTATTTTAGACTGATCAAGTCTCACAGTCTGGAAAGTCAGTGTCCACACCTCTCCACGCAGTGCAGAACTTTAAGGAGTGGAGAGGACTGGTTCACCAGGGCAACTCAAGAAGAATGTCACACTTCTGGAGATTATCCGTTCAGTGGCGGGTTGGTTTCGTTGGCTGCATATTTGGTATTAATCTTTGCGCCCCAAGAATGCTTTCAGAGATCGCCGACAGGGAGATTGAGACCGTTCAGACTGGTGGCGGCATCTATGGGCGAAGGTCTGAATACCAGAATGAAAATAATTCGGTGGGTAGGTATGTTCATAATTATTGGAAGCGTTGGACGATGATGCAGGTTAAGTTTGAATGCAGATGTCGAAGATATTTCAGTGGTCAGATACCTATTGAGGATGTTTTTGAATATGTATCATATACATGGCCTGTTCAAAAGAAAAGGTGAATTTCAATTTTCGCGGCCTGTGTATCTTCGATTATCGATTTGTTTTTGTTATGTTGGTACACATATGTTTATCATATGTTAGCATTATCAGCCATTTTAGATTAGTGGTTTGTTTTTGACAACTGGAAAGGTTAGTCACGTTTTTGTGTGTTCTTCGATTTTTTACTTTTGAAAAAAATGGATCAAAGAATAAAATCCATAATTTGTTTTTCCACAACTCCAGGACGCTCATCGTCATTAACATCTTCTCGGCCTTCTGTAAAGCGCTTGCACCACTAATAAACACTTTTTTGAGACAAAGTAGATTCGCCGAATGCCACAGTCAATATTTTAAGTGCGTTGGAGCACTTTATTCCATTTTTAACGCAAAATTTAATACATATTCTTTGATCTTTTGAGTCTACGAAAATTCAAAATTCACCTTTTGTTTTGAACAGGCTTCGTATTTCAATTCAATAGCCGGATTAGCCACATTAGCCAGACGCGCACAAATGCTGATATCAGAAACCCAATTAGAAGAGTGTGCGAATTATTTAATCAAAATTTCAAAGATTCTCACATTTTATTTGATTCATTAATTACTTCCATTCATTTTTTTTTAAATTCTTGTAAATGACAAATTGATTTAAGAATTGTGTATTTTTTTCCAGTTTTCCCTTAAATGTATTTTTATGCGGGTACTGTACTCAGATTTACCCGTCGATTCATCCCTCATCTTATATAGAAATATGAAGGCTTTAATTCTGTAAAGGACATGATGATAATGTGAGATTTATTGTATTTTAAAAACACATATCATCACGTTTATAAGTATATCAAACCCAGAGAATTAATAAACAAGAGAGAGCGCTGATGTAGTCAGTTTTCGTGAGGTTTTTCGGACTCGGCTAGACCTGGGCGTGGCTAGGACTAGGACTAGGGTATTTATACATCCATTCATAGCACACGTCGACGTAATGTTTTTGTTTATTGGTATAACAACTTTTCACAGTATTGTTAAAAACAAAAATATAGCATATAACCTAAAAAACCGTTGATTTTTGGCAATTTATTTCGCGTATCATAACGTGTGGGCGGATTCGATGGAGACGCGGGACACGAAGAACATTCTAAGAATACTTTAAAGCGGTGTGATAATTTGGGAAATTTTGTTGTATCTTTCTTTCTCATGGTGCACGACGTGAAAACCCAGAGAAAGTGATTCATCCCAAATTTGTATAGGTTGGGTAAAAATAATTAGCTCTCTCCCCATATGATTCATCCCTCATCTTAACTATAAATGTGAAAGCTTTAATTCTGTAAAGGACATGATGATAATGTGAGATTTATTGTATTTTAATAACACATACCATCACTTTTATATGTTTATAATATTTATTATCTACCTTGCTTCATCTTTTGCTGCTCATAGGTGCTTAATCTTGATAAATATTTTGGATGTAGGCGAATTCTCTGTGTTTCACGTCAAATATTGTTTATATTATAAATGTTAGTATGTGTATTTTTTCTCAAATAAAAAAATCGATATACAATGGCGTTGCCTGTTTTTCTAATCACACATTTCTTTGCTCATTTTCCTTGCCAAAAAATATTGTAAAAAAGCCGTACGACTATATATTTTAACATTTATCAAAGTTTTATATTACTAACGTGAAAAATAATATGTATACACTTGCCACGAATAGCATTTGCCACTTCTTACTTATGCAAAAAAGGCTTCTCGCCTACGGTGGCTCTAACAACTAAATAAAAAAATCGTCTATTTTAACTTGAAAATAATTTACTTGTGTTTGTTTCAAATGTTGATCTACGTATATAAAACCCTTTAACTAAAAAACAAACTCAACTGCTGCATTAAGGAATCAATGAACATCTATTCTCTGTTTGTTTAGTTTATTAGGAAGTAGGTATATGTACTTTAAACTTTATTATTTCTTAAAATTCATTATTTATAAAACGATTTTTTGCAATATACTGCCCTGGTGAGTTTAATCTCCCGGCCTCCAGGACTAAATTGCCAATGGTCATGCCGGTGGGGAGGGCAATCTTGTTGTTGAATCGAATCGCTTCGGATGTCGATATATTTTACATAAATGAAGCTTCGTTCAAACGACTAGCACTCCTGCTATTTGTACAATCATACTTTTGTTTTACACACCATTTTAATGAAATGTTGTGTTTAAATTGCTTTTCGTATTATCTTTACTGTATGTTCATTCTAATTATCGTTTCTTCGAGTTGTTTGATTGTTTATATTTATGACTTTTGTGTGCATCGTTTATTACTCACTCTATTCAAAAACACCTTGAAAGGTATTTTTTATTAAGCTAACGAACTAACCATCACGCCGTACAACTCTGTTTTGGCATACACTCCTTGCTTCATTCACATTCATACATAATCTTCAGTTAATCTTACTCTTGACGTGGCCCGACTCGAAGTATTTGATTCACATGATCGTGCCATGACTTTCTCGGGCGTCTTCAACATCTTCTTCCATTCGCTTTCGCGTAATATATTAATTTCACACTCCTTTCTTCGTTCATTCGTTCTAGATGCCCACGCCTTTTCTAAGCGTCCCTTTCTTAATACTATTTATTTCGCTTACATCAGACTTGCATTCTTTCCTGACGTTCACATTTTTAACGCGATCATACATGGGTTTACCGCACATACACCTCAAGGATCTCGTTTCTACAGCATTAATTTTATTTTGATCCTTCCTCTGCCAGTTCCGTGCCTCACTGCCATACATCATTTTTTTAAATTTGGAACAGCGTTCAGTCCTCCGTTAATGGAGTTTCCTGCATTCACCCTTATGGTATAATGTTTTAAAAACAATCATTGAATTGAATTAAATGAAGCTACAATATTATAGGGTAGAAGGTATATACCTTGGAGTAACAATGTATGGAGGGAGAGCTAATTATTTTTACCCAACCTATACAAACTTGGGATAAATCACTTTCTCCGGATTTTTACGTCGTACACCATGAGAAAGAAAGAGACAACAAAATTTCCCAAATTATCCCACCGCTTTAAAGTATTGTAAGAGTGTTCTTCATGTCCCGCGTCTCCGTTGACTTGGCCCACACGTTTTGATATTCGACATAAATTTGACATAACTCAACGGTTTTTAGGTTACATGCTATATTTTTGTATGCAACAAAACTGTGAAAAAGTCGTTATACGAATAAACAAAAACATTATGTCGACATGTGCTATGAATGGATGTATAAATACCCTAGCTCTGGTCCTAGCCACGCCCAGGTCTAGCCGAGTCCGGCAAAGCTCATCAAAACTGACTACAGCAGCGCTCTCTCTTGTATATTATTGCTCTGAGGTATATACTCGTACATAATACAAAGTAATTGTTTTATTTTCAAAAGATCACGAATGTTACAATCCAATTTAAATTTTACCGCTCGTGAGAGTTATAACAGTTCCAAACTAATTGATTTGCCGAGTTATTTATTTAATATTCGGTTAATGATCCATTTGCAAAGAGAACAAATTTAAGTATCAAAAAAATTTAAGTGCATATTTTTTCATCCAAGACCCAGTAATCAACGAAACTACAGCTGCCAAGAAAAGGCATAAAATTTTTACACCCAATCAACTCACCCTTTACCAAACCCATATTAAAAAGGTATTTTTTCTGTAATCATAATGAGTGATACAAACTCAAAGCAAGAATATACATGGCCTGTTCAAAAGAAAAGGTGAATTTGGAATTTTCGCGGGCTGTGTACATTCGATTATCGATTTTATTTTTGTTATGTTGGTAGTGTTGGTACACATATGTTTATCATATGTTAGCATTATCAGCCATTTTGGATTAGTAGTTTGTTTTTGACAACTGGAAAGATTAGTCACGTTTTTGTGTGTTCTTCGATTTTTTTACTTTTGAAAAATATGGATCAAAGAATATTTATTAAATGTTGCGTTAAAAATGGAATAAAGTGCTGCAACGCACTTAAAATGTTGACTGTGGCATTCGGCGAGTCTACCTTATCTCAAAAAGTGTTTATAAGTGGTACAAGCGCTTTACAGAAGGCCGAGAAGATGTTGATGACGATGAGCGTCCTGGAGTTGTGGAAAAACAAATCATGGATTTTACTCTTTGATCCATTTTTTTCAAAAGTAAAAAAATCGAAGAACACACAAAAACGTGACTAACCTTTCCAGTTGTCAAAAACAAACCACTAATCCAAAATGGCTGATAATGCTAACATATGATAAACATATGTGTACCAACATAACAACAACAAAAATCGATAAATGAATGTACACAGCCCGCGAAAATTCAAAATTCACCTTTTCATTTGAACAGGCCTCGTATATGGAGAGAGAGCTAAATATTTTTGCCCAACTTATACAAATTTACGATAGATCAATTTCTCCGGGTTTTCGCGTCGTGAACCGTGAGAGAAAGAGACAAGACAAGTTGTCACATAATATCGCACCACTTTTAGACCACGTATTTAAGCGTCGGGCGGGGGTATGCAGAGAACACAGAACTCTAAACCATCGAAAACAATGTTATACATACACACCGCAAGGTATAAAAGAAAGCTGCATTGGGTTATATATTTTTAAAGGCTCCAGGACAAAGAATGAAACTATCCTATTCTTGGAGTAACAATATGGAGCGAGAGTTAATTCTTTTTACCCAACCTATACAAATTTGGGATAAATTACTCTCTCCGGCTTTTTATGTCGTATGAGAGAGAAAGAGACAAGATAAGTTGTCACATAATATCGCACCACTTTTAGATATGTAAGCGATTTACGTCTCCCGCGTCTCCGGCGACTCCACCCACCACGTTTTGTAATGCGACATAACAGGACGTAACTCAACGTTTTTTTAGGTTATATCCTATATTTTTGTTTAAAACAATACTGTGAAAAAGTGGTTTTACAAATAAACAAAAACATTACGTCGACGTGTGCTATGAATGGATGTATAAATACCTTATCTCTTGACCTAGCCACGCCCGAGTCAGGCAAAAATCATCAACACTGACTACAGAAGCGCTCCCTCCTGTATATAATTGCTCTGAGGATATAAATGTACTACCACCACGTTAAGGGCCATAAAAATATTAAAAAACAACGTTTAATATTATTCATTAATTAGGGAAATTTTTATTTTATTTAATTGTCTTTCATACTCGTTAGGGTGGCCAGTGACAAACCGTCATCACCATTAAAGTTTAATGTTGATTGTGTGGGGTGGCATTTGGGGTGGGTACTGGCTAACCAGATGTGGAATAACGAGTAACCAGGTACTTTGATAAAAAGCTTTTTTATGTAACAGAGGCGAAACTGCATGAAATATGAAATAATTGTTGTATTTTTTTTAGTTTGGGTGATGAAGTAATAATAATGAAATCTTAGATGTAAGTTACTAGTTATAAGTTATACTCAGTAGTAAGTTACAAGCCATAAGTCCTTATTGTAAGTCACTAGTTGAAAATATTAATTGTAAGCGATTAGTAATAAATCTTAACTGTAAGTTATTAGTTATAAGCTTAAGTGATAAATTATAGGTTAGATGAATTAATTTGTAAAGCGCCCTTGAGGTGATCTTCCCACAAAAACGGCGCTATAAAAGTAATCCATTTATTATTTATTATTATAGGAAATAACTACTGATAAACCTTATTCAAAATACCTGCAATTATTTTGAAAATTAACACACTTTATACTTCATTAATTAAAAAAAAATGTGACTAACTGATTGCCTGGAGCCAGTGAGACTATGACATCTCCAATTTGCGGAATGCTGTAAAGCCAAAGGATGTGAGTGTTTTAAAGGAGAAGATGGAAGGGAAGGTCAGATTATTAATGTTTATGTTGAGTTAGATTATGGTTAGGTTTGACGGCCTGCGTGGTTGAGTGGTAAAACCTAAGAGCAATATTATACAAGAGAGAGCGTTGCTGTAGTCCGTTTTAATGAAGTTTTCCGGACTTGGATAGACCTGGGCGTGGCTAGGACTAGGTCTAGGGTATTTATACATTCAATCGTAGCACATGTTGACATAATGTTTTTGTTTAATAAACAAAAACAATATGTCGATATGTGATATGAATGATACCACTCTATATACTCTAAGATTATGTTAGTATTTTCAACTGTGACTGCCTAAACCGAATGACTGCTTTGAATGGAGTGGTAGGTACCTACCTATTATAGTAAATATATTTAAAAGCGATAGATGCGATGTAATTTGACCCATTATCGCCACACAGATAATGACAGTCGTAAAATCAAGAGATTAACCAGATCTTCACTTCATCTGTCGATTATCTATATCGTCGCCGGAAAGGCAAAAGGGCTGAAGCGCCATTTTGGAATGTTAACACCAGAGCACTAAAAGTAAATTTTATTTTACAATAGAATTCATAAGTCTTCGTTGCCTGGTTGATTTTTTTTTTAAATTAACTCTGGTAACTAAACGCTCTCAGTGAGTTACCTGAAGTGACAAAAAGCTTTAAAAAAGTCCCGAACTTGTGTCGAGCCTTTTCCCAAATGATAAATATATTTTAGATGGCTGAAAAAGTCTTCAGAATCAAACGAGAGTCAGAGCATTCGATACAGAATAAACAAACTGATCAAAACTGTATATTTAACTCATTTTTGACCAATGTGTCGCTTAAGCTCTTTTGTCTTTCTGGTGACGATATACATAGATGTATTCAGCACCTGGTTGAATTTTGAAATAAAAAAAATTAACTCAGGTAACTAAATGCTCTCGCTGAGTTACCTGAAGCGACAAAAAGCTTTAAAAAAACCCCAAACTTGTGTCGCTTGAGTCGAGTATTCTCTCAAATGGTAAATACATTTTAGATGGCGGAAGGGCCACAATAGTCTTCAGAATCAAACGAGAGTCAGAGTATTTGATGCAGAAGAAAAAACTGATCAAAACTACATGTTTAACTCATTTTTGACCAAAGTGTCGCATGAGCCCCTTTGCCTTTCCAGCGTTGATATGTCTTTTCTGTAAAACCTTTAGGTGTGTGAATATTTTGATGATATATATCATCAATAGATGAGGTGAAATCGTGAAATATTTGTGATTTTTAATTAAAACTAACTAACCGTCATGCCGTTCTCCGCAGAAGTAGACAGAGAGAGTGGATCGCCATACAACTCTGTCTTTTCACACTCCATTGCCTCATTCACATTCATATATCGTCCCATACATACTCTTTTCTTATTCTGACTCTTGACACGGCCCTACTGAAGTATTTGATTTACTTGATCGTGTCATGCATAACGAGAGTCAGAGCATTCCATACAGAAAAACATTTGATAAAAGCTGCATATTTAACTTAATTTTGACTAAAGTGTCGCATAAGCACTTTTGCCTTTCCAGGGACGATTTTCTCACATCGAGCTTATTCAAGATTTTAGATGACACTGTAAACCGTTTCTAAACTAAACAAACGAGTTTGTAAAGCGGTGTCAGTTATTCCGCTTAGATTTAAAACAGACCTGCGTGCATTAAATTTGTATTTATTTAAAAAGGCTTGTTTATGTGACTGGTTTGTCGTGGCTACCATAGTGACAGTTCTATCGCCGCCGTGTGACGATAAATATGATTGAGCGTCGTAATTAATATTAAAATAATGTAAATAATTGACCGCGAGCAATTATTATTATTGTAAGCTTTGACAAGCTGTGTCATTTGACATGCTTGTCAGTTGGCGGCCATCTTGTAATGAAAAAAACTTATTTTAGTTGAACAGGATTGACTAATCATTTTATAACTGTGCTAAATTATAGCGTCATTATTAAGACAGGATTACTGTCGCAAAAACAGGTCTTAGTACCTTTAGAGAAAAATAAATAAGTTTCTTAATAAGTGTAAAATTCGCAGTGAGTTTTGAGTTTTAATTTTAACTGTATTCCAAGATACCTAACTAACTAACCATCACGCCTTTTCATTGCAGGGGTAGGCAGAGAGTACGAACCGCCATACGACTCTGTTTTGGCACACACTCCTTACTTTATTCACATTCATACATCGTCTCATACATACCCTTCTGCTATTCTGACTCTTTACATGGTCAGAGTCAAGTATTTGATTCACTTGATCGTGCCGTTTCTTCCTCGGGCGTCCCCGACTTCTTCCGTTCTCTTTTGCGTCATATATTCTTTTAACACTCCTTTTTTCGTTTATTCGCTCGACATACCCAAACCATCTAAGCGTCCATTTCTTGATCCTATACATTACGCTCACATCAGCCTTGCATTCTTTCCGGATATCCACGTTTTTGACACGGTCACACATGGTTTTACCGCTCATACGTCTCAAGGATCTCATTTCCACAGCATTCAGTCTACTTTCATCCTTCCTCTGCCAGTTCCATGCCTCTTCGCCATACATCAGGTTTGGCATAAGCACTCCATTGTGGACTGCTAGCCTCGCTTATTCGGACATTTTTTTTATTTGCGCCAACAGCGTTCAGTCCTCCAATCATGGAGTTTCTTGCATTCACCCTTCTTTCAATATCCTAATTATGTTTATAATAATAATAATATATTCATAATTTGTATAGCGTCATTTTAGGGAAAAATCACCTCAGGGTCGATGTACAAATCTTAATTCCTAGGCTCCATATTATTACTAACTATATATAATTAATTGCATATTAATATTTATTTATATTATATACAGCGATTATATACAGAAGCATACTTACCTGGCAGCTCACTTCAGATAAACACTATTATTAGTTTAGTTATTTCTAGTTTGGATAAAGATACAATTTTGCACTCTGAACACGTAATATCGGCAAATTTATAGATGGTATTTATATAAATTATTTATAAATACCCACCTTTTTCTTTTACAATATTTTTGAATCTGTTATTTATTAAATATTATTAGTTATTTTTATCTACAATATTTTGTAACTGCTTTTCAATACTCTTTTTTTTTTTATTTTACAATTTTTTTTTGCACTAAACTTATTGTTTTTTTTTAAATGTTAACATTTGTATAAAAGCCTATAACGGGCCTAAATAAATAAATAAATATATTTGTACCATAGTAAAATCTGTAATAGAAGAGATTGATATTTAAAAAAATATATTTCTACCTGTCTACATTAGTATTTCTACGCCCTTGTAGGTTAGATGCATATCTACATTCATATTCAGGTGATTAAAAATTCAACATGACACATGCCACCTCGGCGCTGGTGAACACGATAATCGTCACCGACATCTCGCACCATGCGCATGCGCATGCGTGCGACGTGCGACAAGTGAAGAAGCGATGGCGCGATGATGACGCGCTATTGTCACTTGTCACAACTCATAATTGAGCAGGTGTGTAGGTACTAACCCATGTTTTTATTACAGTCAAGTTCGGTTGTAACGAGTCTGCTTAAAAGGTTTTCCCGCATATAACAACATAAATTTTCAAATAGTTTTTGTTCACAAAAACTACAGCGGCGATTTTGCTTCATAATAAAACGGATCAAACGAAACCGGTCCACTCAAAAATAAAAAAGTGGAATAAAATTAAAAATTTGTTTTTATTTAATCATTAAAAAGAATCAAGTTTATTATGATATCTTAAAAAAACACACACACAAGAGTCCTAACGGCTTCTAACCGTCTGGAGCCAGTGGAACTATGGCATCTCCAATTGGGGTTATGTGTGAGTCTGAAGGTAGTAAAGATGGGAAGGATATGAAGAAAATTAATATTAAAAGAACCTGACTATTCAGATCTAGTCACCAAACACAGCTAAAGACATCTCAAGCACCGTTTCTATTCTGAATGGTGGTCTTTCACGTATTCAAATTAATTAACGGAATGGCTCCGGCTTATTTATCGGAATTATGTATTTCTGAAGATTACAATTCGCGACAGTCAACTCTTAGATCGGCAATGTCGTCGGCTATCGGAAGGTTGAAGGAACCAAAACGCACACCAGACACTAAGTTCGGATAGCGCGCTGCAGGAGAGTCAGGTTTTAAAGACTGGAATGGACTACCACATGATCCTTTTATACACTATATTTTAAATTTGCTCTCATGCCCTAAAAATATAAAAAAATATATTTATAAAAAAAAAATATATATATATATAAACGAGTATATATATATATAAGTAAAAATCAGCAAAATTTTAAGTTATAATGCTATAGTGATTGTGTCCTGCCAGAAGTGACCTGCCAGGTAAGTATGTTGCTGTATATTTGTAAACTAAGAATTAATATTAACTAGAAATTAAAATTTGTACAGCGCCCTTGAGGTGATTTTTCACAAAAACGGCGCTATGCAAATTTTCTAAATATTTTACAAATTATCTAAATAATCTTGGAGTATTTACCACTTTAAAACGTACCGCAAACAACCTTTCTTTTCTTTTCCCTCTTATTTTATTATTAACTTTTTTTACAACATTTATAAAATTCAGCACCCATAGTAGTGACTTTGTTTTATTTTTTTATTGTATGTACAAGATTTCTTTTCTTCTTTTTACTTTTTGGTACTTTTAGTTTTTGTTTCTTTTATTTTTACTGTTATTTAATTTTATTTTATTTTATTGTTACTTTTTTATTAATGTATAACATTTAATATTCTTTCATGTATGTACTTTTCGTCTGTCTCAACACAGGTCTATCCTAGCGAGACAGACTTGGACTGAACCCTTATTTTTTATATTTCTTAATAAGAATAAAGAATAAAAAAAACATACTATTTATTCTTTAATTTCTATTAAATATGAAATAACACATATTGATTTCTTACAATTTATTTGCCCACACCGGGATTTGAACTCGTGACCTTAACTACTCGGCCACCGAGGCCGTCAAAATTTAATATTAAATGGCCGTGAGAATTTCTCATTTCATAGTATTTGTGATTTCCGTGGTAAATACATTGTCGGTGCGTCGATTCCGGAAACCAGGAAGTTTTCCGGAAAAAAAATATTCGATAATTATAATCCGGGGAATTTCCCAGGTTATAAATTTTTCAATCCACGGAATCCAATATTTTGTATTTCTAATTTGAATTTTTTAATAAGAAATTTGTAAATAAATGAAAACAACATTAAATAAACTGTTTGAACAAAACAATAATTATAAATAGAACACATACACTTTGTTTATAACCACTTTATTATTTAATATAACAATTCGACCGGTTTCGGAACTTACCCTTCCATCAGGACAATATTAAAATTAACCTGAAATACAAAATGCTGAGATATAAATAAATATTTAGGAGTTAAGTTGAAACCGGTCGAATTGTTATATGGATAAAAAAGGTATTTAAGGGGATTATGGGAATAACCGAGCGGTTTATTGGAAAAATATCTAGGATAGGACTATGAGATAAATTAATTTGATTGTTTAAAATATTGCATTTACTGTTTAATGATTTTATAATTTCTAGTGCTTATTGTCACTTGAAATTAGAAACAATTATATTTTTACGAATATGTAAAACAATAATTGTTTAAATTATCGCTTCACTCCTTCCTTTTATTATAAAGACTCTCTTCGACAGCCTCCATGGTTGAGTGGTAAGACGCTCGAATCAAAAGGTCGCGGGTTCAAACCCGGCGTGCGCAAATAAATTTTATTTAATTAATATGTGTCATGACACATTTAATTCGTATAAAATAATATTAAGTATATTTGCGGCACGTTACAAAGTGGTAGATACTCTATGTACCGCCTTAGAGAAAGACCACTATACGGAATCGAAACTTTTAGTTGTTAATGTAAATATGTTATTTGTAAGTGACTAGTTATAAGTATTAGGCATAAGTTAATATTAACTCTTAGTTTTAATATTATGTTGATTATACTGTAAAGCGCCCTATATTTCTGTCACGAAAACGGCGCTATATAAATCAGCCAGTTATTATTTATAAGGAGATATAACTAAAATAAATAACCAAAGTAAGTAATAATAATAGAACTTTTTTTGGCACATATGCCTTGGGGATCTCATTTCTACAGCATTCAGTCTACTTTCATCCTTCCTCTGTCAGTTCCATGCCTTATCGCCATACATCAGGGTTGGTATAAGCACTTCATTATGGACTGCTAGCATCGCTTTTGGTGCGAATAACTATAACGAACAATCGGATAGTAGGCAGGTACCTACTTGAAGTTAAAATACCTATATTTTATGCCCGCCCACCTTATCTATGAGACTAAATAAAATTCAAAAATAATGTTGTATGTATAATTTATAATTGCAAACGTTACCTACGCAACTCAATTTAATTTTACATTTAAAAAATCTGTAAATCATTTTGAAAATTAATATCTTCATCTTATGTAACGATCTTACGAAATAAATTCATCAAAAATAACGACCGTTAATAATATCAGATTCTTATTTCAATATATTTTTTTAAATTTCGAATATTCTGACAGGCAGATTCCACGCCCCCTATCGGCCGGCTATGGTCGTTCCTAATTTGAAAATACTTTCAAAATGGATCCGCCACTATCTCTTTCCTACGCGTTTCTTTGTCGATAATCGTGTCTCTTTCCGCTGTGCTTGTATGTATTAATTTGTTCGAAACAGGGATAGAAAACTTATTAACGATTGTAAAAAAGTATAAGTAGAACCTTATTATGAATGGCTTTACGGCTGTCGCAAGGGTGAATAATGTGAATATGTGTATAATTTTTTTTATCCTCACTTACTTATCACTCAGTGCTTAAAAGATATTTTTTTCCAGAGTGATAGATACTCTTAGTATCGCCCTGATGAAAGACCACCATTCAGAATCGAGACCTTTGCTCCATGCAGATAATTTTTTTGAAATGGCTTGAACCGTATTTGGTGAACAGATCTGAATAGCCAGGTACTTCCTAACCTTCCTCTTCACCATCTCATTTCCCTCCCCATTACCTTCAGCTTCACAACATACACAAATTAAGGCTGTCATAGTCTCACTGGCTCCAGACGGTCGGGATCCAGTTGAGACTCTTGTGCGGTATTTACTATGGAAAATGACCAAGAATTAAATGATTCTCATAATAACAAAGGTTACTGACCACTGTCTTTTCTATCCTCAAACCTCGAACCCGAATCGTGACTTCCCGCAGGGTAAAGCTGTGCCGCGAGACGCTGGAGAAATGAAGCAATAATTTATGTGTTATTTTTTATCGTTTTGTTTCAGCCTATTCAATATAAGCAGTTGGTAAACTCCAGGTCGTGGTATTCGTATCCCCTCCATCTCCTCTAAATAACTTGGCAGACTGTTGGTTTTGTAGTTTGCTTAATTTATTATGCTGGCTAGGTGCATGGGCTATAATTATCGGTTGTTTGTACACGAGTCTGTATTGGCCGCATTGTGACAGGACCTAAGTGGGGACCCGGTGGTATTCCTGTTTGACTATTTTGTTATAAAATATTAGAACTACTACCTCGGAGTTAGAATATATATGAAGAGACAGCTAAATATTTGTACCAAAAACAATACAAATTTATGATAAATCACTCTCTTCCGAGTTTTTACGTCGTATACCATGAAAGAGAAAGATACAAGAAAAGTCTTCACGTAATATTGCAGCACTTCTTAGTATGTAAGAATGTTCTCTGTCCGCGCTAACTCCACATCATTGAGTTGTATAACTAACATCAACGGATTTTGAGGTTATTCCTTTATGTGTGTTAATTAAAAAACTTGCAGTAATTACCACAAATAAATCAAACATGATAGTTATATGTGCTATGCGTGAATGTTCACATAGACCAAACAAAAATTATAAAACATCACTTTTCAGAGGTATTTCAACAGTTTTAAATATTTTTTACCGAACTTTAGAATTTTCACATTTTTAATGATATAAAAACATAAAATCAACCAAAAGCTTTTATCATTATTTTGGCAAACCTTTTGTTATTAGTATTTGTTTGATACTTTGTCTCAATATGTTCAAATATGTTTATTAAAAATGACCGATTTTCAAATGGGCGGTAACTAATAGCCTTTCCAACATCGTTTAATATTTTTTTGTCTCTTTCTATCGAGTCAGTATAAAGTCAACCGTCTTGACGACACTGTTTCGCAAAGGTACCTCTCCATATATATATATTCTTTTCCCAAGACTACTAAGGTGCCATTAAAATTGGTAAGATAATAAGAGTACTTAGATTAAATACGTACCTAAAAATAAATCATTAATTCTTGCAAAAGTACAAATTTGATGCAGTACCTGACATTGAAAATTATGCAAGAAATAAATGTGATATTTCAACACGTCACGAGTAAGTCATTTCCATCTTGAAATATTGTATTATGATGGGAATAACTTTATGAACTGAGAATAGTTTGGTTGACCTAGAAATTCTGGGAATAAAATGTCATTCGGTCATTACGGCCTGCGTGCTCGAGTGGTAAGGCGCTCGACTACGAATCCAAAGGTCACGGGTTCAAACCCGGCGTGCGCTAAAAAAATTATTTAATCAAAGTGTGTCGTAACGCATTTAATTCATTTAAAATAATATAAATTATGTTGGCGGCACGTTTCAGAGTGGTAGATAATAGATATTTTAAGTATCTTCATGGTGAAAGACCACCATTCAGAATTGAAACAGCTTTATCCGTGTTTGGTGACCAGATTTAGTAAGATTTAGTATTAGGTACTTGCCATTCTTCCTCTTACTCATCTCCTTCCCCTCCCCATTATCTTCATCCTGACAAAATACCCCTATCGGGGATGTGGCCCACTGGCTCTAGATGGTTGGGAGCATCTAGAATTCTGTGGTATTCACAATAAAAATAAACAAATAATATAATATTTGTTCTGTACGTTCCAGAGTGATAGATACTATAAGTATCGCCCTGATACAAGACCACCAATCAGAATCGGGACCTTTGCGCCATGCACACAGATTGCTTGAAATGGCTTTAGCCGCATTTGGGGACCAGATCTGAATAGCCAGGTACTTCCCAACCTTCCTCTTCCCCATCTCCTTCCCCTCTCCCATTATATTCAACCTCACTGTGACATCCTCTATTGGGGATGTCACAGTCCCACTGGCTCTAGATGGTTGGGAGCAGTTGGGATTCTTGTCCGGTATTTACTATATATTTTTTTATAACGGCATTCAAAATTTATCGTTAAAAAGTATTACCATGTCGATGTCGACAAACAGTCATGTTATCAGTCATAATAATACTAATAATAATATTTGCATGACTTGTATAGCGCCGTTTTTGTGAAAAATCACCTCAAGGGCGCTGTCGAATACAATCGTTCATGTGTGTTATGTTAATAGACTCACCAATGCCTTTCGGTCTGGGTGACGTTGATGCTATTTGCCAAGCGTCGAGTCGGAATTATTTCACAACTTTTAAAATAATTAATTTACAATTCGTATTTCTCCATTCTTGTGCTAAATCGCCTCGAGGGCAATGATAAGCCAACGATCAAAGAAACTAAGAAATCAACATCAGACTTAATATAACTTATCTCTTAATGGGGAACTAATTACAAGTGACTCGCAACGAATAATCAATGAATAATTAGTTTTTATTTATGACGTAGGATTATAAACTGATAATCTATTAATTAAATTAGTAACGTTGATTAACAGACTTTTATACCAGATGGATAGTTTGAAGCTGAAATGTTTAATTGCTTACAGCACGTAATTTGTAAACAATTTTTTTACAATACACGAATTATTGCGTAAGGTGATATATACTCTCAATATCGCTCTGTTGAAATAATATCAGGAATCAAAACGAGTTTTTATTTATTTATTTTCATAGTAAATACCGCACAAGAGTCGGCACATGCTTCCGACCCTCTGGAGCCAGTGGGACTATGGCGTGCCCGATCGGGCTATGTTGAGAGTGTGGAGGTTTTTTTTTTATATGAATACCATACCGCACAAGAGTCTCAACTGCTCTCAACCGTCTAGAACCAGTGAGACTATGGCATCCCCAAATAGGGCATGTTGTGAAGCTAAAGGTAGTGCGAAGGGGAAGGAGATGGGGAAGAGGAAGGTTGAAGTACCTGTCTATTCAGATCTTGTTACCAAACACGGCTAAAGCCATTTCAAGCAACGTTTCGATTCTGAATGGTGGTCTTTCACCAGGACGATTCTATTAGTATCTACCACTCTGGAACGTGGCGCAAATATAATTTTTATAATTTTTATTTGAATGAAATGTGTTATGACACATTTTAATTAAATAAAAGTTGTTGGCGCACGCCGGGTTTGAACCCGCGACCTTTGGATTCGTAGTCGAGCGTCTAAGCAACGTTTCGATTTTGAATTGTGGTCTTTCACCGGGACGATAATTAGACTATCTACCACTCCGGAACGTGAGGCAAATATACTCATTATATGTTATTTAATATGAATTAAATGTGAAATGACGCACATTTATTAAATAAAATTGTTTTGTGTACGCCTGGATTTGATCCCGCGACCTCTGGATTCATTGTCGAGCGTCTAAACCAATGTGGACCACGGCAGGCCGTCTGTTTGAAGTGGCATTAACAGTATTTAGTGAGAAGATCTAAATAACCAACTGTTACCCCACCTTCGTCTTTTCCATCTCCTACCCCTCCCCACTACCTTCAGCCTCAAAACATACCCTGATAGGGGATGCCAAAGTGCCACTGCCTCCAGACGGTATGGAGCAGTTGTGACTCTCGTGCGGTATTCACATAAAAAGTAAGGGAACCAACGCGAAAGCTCTCAATAAACGTTTAAATGCACGATTAATTATTTTTATTTATCCCTTTCACGTCGTAAATAAAAGTGGGCAGGGCCTTGAATGTAAGTTGGGTGGACATCGGACAGAGGACGTGGATTATTAGGTTGGCCCCGACTTCTTGAAGCATGAACATTATTATTGTCCCGCGACATCCACACAGAATACGGGCCACGGCGGCTGCGCTGTTCAATAAATTGTCTTTTGCTCCCCGGACAACATACTTCATTCGAGTCCCGGGACATGCTGCACAGATCGGAGGGTCGTCGGAGTATGAATATATATGGAGAGAGAGTTAAATATGTTTACCCAACCTATACAATTCTACGATAAATCGATTTCTACGGGTTTTAACGTCGTATACCACGAGAGAGAAAGAGACAAGAAAAGTCTTCACATAATATTGCAGCACTTCTAAGTATGTAAGATTGTTCTCCGTCCGTGCTAACTTCACATCATCGAGTCGTATAACTTAAGTCAACGGATTTTAAGGTTATTTTCCAAATATGTGTTGATTAAAATACTTGCAGTGGTTATAGAAATAAATCGAATATGATGGTGATATGTGCTATGCATGAATGTTTAAATAAGAACAAAAAAAGATCATTAAACATCTCTTTTCAGAGGTATTACAACAGTTTTTTTTTATTTTTTGGTCCGAAACATAGAATTTACGCATTTTTAATGATATAAAGACATAAAATCAACAAAAAGCTTCCATCATTATTTAGGTAAACTTTCTGTTATTAGTTTTTGTGTGATATTTTGATTTTATAAATAATTTTAATTGTGCATTGATATTGTTTTATTTAGTGTCTTTAAATATGTTTATTAAAATGGCCGAATTCCGTGTGGGCGGTAACTAATAAGCTATCCAACATCCTTTAACATATCTTTGTCTCTTTCTATCGAGTCAGTATAAAGCCAACCGTCTTGACTATACTGTTTCACAAAGGTGCCTCTCCATATATATTCTTACTCCAAGTTTTGTTCATTTTGCTAGGGTTGATAAACGAAAGAATGCAGCTGACGGCTGCATCTAACCCAAAATCTGTGGAACCAAAGTCAAAAATCACACCTTCATAGATGCATATTGTTAGTTTGAAAAGTGACCGAAATTGGGGACAATTTGCAACTGGATTAAGGCTCTAGATGGTTGAGAGCAGCTGGGACTCTTGTGCGGTATTCACTATTTAAAAAAGCTTTTTAGCTCAGAAAAAATATATAATAGAGAGAGCTACATATTTTTACCCAACCTTTATAAATTTACGGTAAATCACTTTCTCCGTGAGAACGAAAGAGACAAGCACCATCATTCGGTATGTAAGCATGTTTTCTGTCTCCCTCGTCTCCGGCGACTCCACCCACTACGTTTTGTTATGCGGCATAACAGGACATAACTCAACGGGTTTTTTTAGGTTATATCCTATATTTTTGTTTATAACAATACTGTGAAAAAGTGATTTTACAAATAAAAAAACATTATCATCATCTGCTGTGAATGGATGTATAAATACCCTAGCCCCAGTCCTATCCATGCCCGAGTCAGGCAAAAATCAGCAATACTGACTACAGAAGCGCTCCCTCCTGTGTATTATTGCTCTGAGCTACTAACCGTTCAAAAACAACGATTATAAAATATTCAGATATTAGGAAAAAAAAATGATACCTCTCGAACGACCCTCCCCGCCTGGTTTTGTAATATAGTCACCTAAGGGGCCCCGGTTACCAGATACTTTGTATCTAACTTAAGATGGCCGACCTCCTCCCCTCCCCCCTCCCTCTCCCGCCCAACCCAACCCAATATCTCGTCCAATCAATGGACACAGCGCGACGGGGATGCTAGACTTATTAACCATTTTCTCAAGAGATGGGATAGTGGAAAAATCACGTAACTAAACCCTAACGATCTACATAATGTTGAATAATTTATTTTTTTTTTCACACCTTTTTAAAGAGTTGGTAACTTTTCAAACTAACAATATGCGTCTATGAAGGTGGGATATTTGACTTTGGTTCCACAGATTTTGGGTTAGATTCAGCCGTCAGCTGCATTCTTTCGTTTATTAACCCTAGCAAAATGAAAAAAACTTGATGTAAGAATATGCACGGAGAGGTACCTTTGTGAAACACCTTTTTACACTTGCCAATTCAACGATTATCTCATAACATGTGTATAAGAATAAACCTCTCTTATATCTTTTCTTTTTTGTTTTTTTATTGCTAACCTTATTTGCGTTATTAAATTATATATAGTGCGTCACACTACTTCAGTTTGTACTTATATAACTCCTTTGGATATATAATACCTTGTCTATATGTGAGATGTACATACATGTTTAATTTCGTTTTTTACACTATGCATGTATCTACAATACTTTTATGTCATTCATCTCTTAATGTATTTGGTGAACAACTGTTTTTATGAGATCTTCTGAAATAAATAAAGTGGTACACACTTGCAGATGAAACAGATTTTCACTTAATTAGAATTGTAGATACCGAACAAGAGTCCCAACTGTCGGGAGCTAGTGGGTCTATGGCATCCCTGATTGAGGTATTTTGTGAGGCTGAGGGTAGTGGGAAAGAGAAAGAGATATAAAAGAAGGTTGATAAGTACTTGGCTATTCAGATCTAGTTATCAAACGCAGTTGAAGCCAATTTAAGCAACGTTTCGATTCTGAATGCTGGTCTTTCATTGGGGCAATATTTAGAGCATCTTCCGCTCTAAAACGTGCCGGTAATTCACACAAATTATGACGTCTTCATGCATATCTTTACCTGTTAATGGCTGATTCACACCAACGTCCGGTTCCGCTCAGTGCCGATATTGTTCCGCAAGAAAACTTATTGATATGGTATGAATATCAATCAAGTGGTAGAACAAATTTTTGGCAGTATGCTGCCCACCCTTGTGATATTTAATTTTGTTTAGTTAAATAATTTTGAATGTAAAAATACTAACATCGCAGTTTTTTTAAAAAAAACTATTTTTTTATCACTAAATGATATTTTTATTAATTATTAATTATTAAAAATATTATTTAGTGATGAAAAAATGGTTTGAAAAAAAAAAAATCTGCGTTGTAAGTATTTTTACACTTCAAAATAATTATTCAACTAAATAAGTAGTTAAATATCACAAGGGTGGGCAGAAGGATATACTGCCACACAAATTTGTCTTGGCACATACTCCTTGATTGATATTCATACCATATCAATAAGTTTTCTTGCGGAACAATATCGGCACTGAGCGGAACCGGACGTTGGTGTGAATCAGCCATAATGTGTTATATTTTAGGAACATATATACTAAAGTGTCTACAAAAATACCGCGCAAAAGTCCCAACTGCTCCCTGGAGCCAGTGGGACTATGGCACCCCCGATCGGGATATTTGATGAGGCTGGAGGCAGAAACGTACACTTCGTATAGGCACATAAGCACTGCCTACTTTACCGTACTCGTATACAAATATGAATTATATTGGATTATAATCGGAGAATTATATGTTCACACATTGTAAATTATATGAAATTGTTGCAAAAATAAATCTAAACATAAAAATACGCGCGAAGTTTAGCTAATCGCACCGTCGCGAGCGCCCCACCGACCGTCCTACTATGACGTGTCAAAAGCAGGAACTACATACGCCCCAACGCCGCCAACGTCAGAGTAGATTATTCTATGTTCACTAGACTACACAAAATATGTATGCTGTGAGCTGTTGCGCGTTTAAGTGGCTCGCTTGTGTTAGTATCTTTGTTAGTGTCTAGACAGTGCTTTTACAAAAAAATTCAAAAACAATTGGGAACATTTGTTGGTACCTATCTCTATTATCAATTAATCCACTGGTTTTTCTACTGCCTACCCTGATCATAAACTCTGGGCACGCCACTGGCTGAAGGTGGAGATGGAGGAGAGGAAGGTTAGGAAGTGCCTGGCTACGGGTATTCAAACCCGCGACCCATGGAATCGTAGTCGAAAATCTTAACCGCTCGTCCACGGAGGTCGTTGAAGCTTTGTCCAAAGCTTTTTATCATTTGTCAATAATTATTATTAATATTTTCATAGAAAGCGTTCACTTTTCGGTTTGACATATTTAATGAAAATGAAACAATAATTTTGTATATATTTATATATCTTATCACGTTCTCAGTTGACGTTTTGCCTCTTTCATTTCACATCATCGGTCTCTTTCTCTCTGTTCCTTTGTTCTTATTTGGATGTTATTATTTTGTTTTCTTATTGTTTTCTTATTTTATTTTATATTGTGTTCTCCCTCTGTATGTGTGAGTATATATAACCACACACTATTTATTTTTTGTTTAGTTTAATTTTGTAGGCTGATGATGCTTAAGCGAAACCGGTCAGTCATAAAAATAAAAAATAAATCTGTTGGTCTTATACAAACTTATTATTTCATTTTAACCAATTATTATGAACTTTCTGAAAGAATAGTGTTAAAAAATTAAAGTGGAGTGCTGATAAAGGAATAGCTAGAAACGGGTTGCGAAACCCACTTTATCCGAACGTACGGCTGAACGTAATTAAAGCGTCGGGCCAGGGTATGGAGAGAAAACAGAACTCTAAACCATCAAAAATTATATTATATATTCTCACCGCAATAATGAAGTTACAAATATATTGACACGTTATAGCTTTAGAATATTAAAACAAAATGCGGCAAGTAACAAACACACTTACGTCTACCAGTAAATTCATCATTCAAATATCGGACACGTATCATCATGTATGACAAAGATAGACATTCATAGAATATGTGTGTATGAACGAAACAGATGTACGATCGGACTGCGTTGAATGCTCTGGTAAGAATGAGATAGCACTTCGCTTACTCGTTTACGCAAAGACGTCGTTATGTTGGTCAACAATGAAAATAGTTGTGTTGTCTAAAATAATAAGTAATTTGGGTGTACTTAGAAATGAAATATTATTCCTTGGCTTTTAGTAGTCTTTGCAGTGTAATTGAAACATTTTCTCATCACAACAAATTTAGTTGGTCCCTTCGCGCTCTTTATAAACCAAGTTTGACTGTATTTTAAAAAGTGAAAATTCTTCAAATATTTAACTGTGCACTTCTCCATAATTATTTCACAGTGTATCCCTTGCAGCATCCTACGTTTAATACCTTTGCCCAGGCTCAAAATATAATATTATTATTATCTCATCTTTAATGACTCTGTTGCGTTCTGTTGTTTTTTTTCTTGTCTCCCAGTCAGCCATCTTTATCTCTCGGGCTGAGATACCTGGCTGTCCATTACGAGGCATTTATGTATTTGGGATGTTGTGAGCTTGGGTTATGTATGCTTTTTAATAACAACAAGCTTGCGTCAGTGTGTGTGTGAGATTTTGGGTTTTAGTTTTTGATTGAGAGATATTTCTATGCCGCGTCATTACGTGTTTCAATTTGGATTTCTACAAACATATATTATTCGTGAAAATAAAATAATAACTAACCATCACGCCGTTTCCCCTGAGGATGGACCGCCATATAACTCTGTCTTGGAACACACTCCTTGCTTCATTCGCATTTGTACATCGTCTCATTCATACTCTTCTGTTATTCTGATTCTTCACATGACCCGATTCAAGTATTTGATTTACTTGATCGTGCCATTTCTTTCTCGGGCGTCCGCGACTGTCTTCTTCCATTGACTTTCGCATCATATATTCTTTTCATAAATAAATAACTTTGCATAACACAACGAAGATTTTATTTTAAATTATTATGACCAACTGGTTTCGCGTAGCCTGAGCATCATACAAAAAATTAAACTTACGATAAAAGATGACAAACTTAGTTTTATGGGAATTTATAAATTGTATTTTACTTATTTGTCTTCATTTCATATTGGTAAAACAACCCGTAAGGTCAATGTTTTTACGTGAATTCCGCACAAGAGTCTCAACTGCCTCCAACCGTCTAGAGCCAGTGGGACTATGGCATCCCCAATAGGGGTAGGTTGTGAGGCTGAAGGTAGTGGGGAGGGGAAGGTTGGGAAGTCATTTCAAACAACTTTTAAATTCTGAATAGTGGTCTTTCACCAGAGCGATACTTAGAATATCTACCCCTCTGAAACGTGCCGCAAATATACTATATTTTATTTCAATAAAATGTTTCATGAAACATATTAATTAAATAAAATTTATTAAATAAAAGAATACTTTTTTTTAAAACCACAGAGTTTATTATGATGAAGGCCAACCGGTTTCGCTTGGATCAAGCTTTGTCAGGGCACATATAATAACTAAAAAAAGAGTTATTATATGTGCCCAGACGAAGCTTTATCCAAGCGAAACCGGTTGGCCTTCATCATAATAAATTCTGTGGTTTTAAAACGAAAGTATTCTTTTATTTAATATAATGTCCAACCACCATGTGATTGCTTCTTACGAAAAAAAAAAAAAATTTTTTTTTTTGCGCACGCCGGGTTCGCACCCGCGACCTCTGGATTCGTAGTGGAGCGTCTTACCACTCGACCATGCAGGCCGTCAAATGTTAGAATCAAAGAACAACTTAGATGTTTAAATAACCACGGTTTTTCAGAATTCGCCAATCATCTTATTGAAAAAGATCATACCCTTAATAAAAGCACCGGTACTCATATTCTCCATAAAAATGGTCTTGGCAACAGATTTATTAATTTAAACGTACTGGAAATAAAGAATGCCATCAAATTGAATAAATAATCAGTTAAATTGGTCCCGTAGTCCAATATAAGGTATATTTCCCGTAAACTCATAAAAATTCTCATTATTATTTTATCACCTTCTCAGTTGACGTTTTGCTTCTTTCATTTCATATTATCTATCTCTTACTCTGTGGTTTATTATTGTCTGTTATAATTTCAATGTTATTTCTTCGTTTTCTTACTGTTCTCTTATTTTATTTTATTTCTGTATATATTTTATATCTATATACATAGAACCATACACAATGATTTTTTGTTTAGTTTAATGTTGTACCCTGATGATGCTTAGGCTAAGCGAAACCGGTCGAACATAAAAAATAAAGTAAAATCTGTTGTCTTGTCAGTTATTATTTATTTTTATTAAATATGTCAAACCACAAAGTGGTAAAATATATTCTTACTTTCAGAAGGAATCTTTATTTATATATTTGCAAAAATAGTTTTACACAAAAAACATTGCAAAACACAAAAAAATGGCAATCATAATTACACAAAGGTTAAGGTAAAAAGAAGTTTAAACACAACAAAAAAATAGTTTTCAAGAAGTACACAATATAGTTAGAACTTAATAGCTAGTTTTTGCTTAAGCTTGTTGTAGCTGGTGTGAAAATATCCAAATTTCCTGCGAGGCAGTTAATTAACCTAGTTAGTCTCCCCAGGGGCATCACCATTGGTAAGTTAGTTCTGCACCTGGGAAGAAACAGAAGCTTGTGTTGGCGGCCTCGCGTGAAATTATCAGGGACATAAAATGCAATTTCCGCCAGGATGTCAGGTATTAATAATACACCGTGCAGGAGTTTATGAGATAATTTATCTTAGAGCTTTTAGTTGTTTGATAATGCCATCACACGCTTTATATTCCCAACAAGTATTTAATACCGATTATTAGACGTCGGATTATATTCCTGAGGCGTATACGTGGTAAAACCATGCAAGTCCGTGTTAAAAAAGTGGATCTACATACCATATATAATAACAGTAAATTTAATAGCGTAATTAAGATATTTTTAGTTCATCTCAAAGGCGTTTTACACTAAACTACATAACCTAACAAAACAGCGAGAAAATAATACATAACAGATATGTATGCGAGTTAAAACTATCTAACATCATGATCGTTATTATAAATCATGATAAAACGTTCAGATATGGGTATAACAGTGCATGTGTACATCAACAGATCACAAAAATACTACGGAAACCGGCAGAGGAAGGATGAGAGTAGACTGAATGCTGTAGAAATAAGATCCCTGAGGCGTATGTGCGGTGAAACATGTATAACCGTGTTAAAAATGTGGAGATCCGGATTGAATGAAACGCCGAGAGCGTAATGAATAGGATCAAGAAAGAGACGCTCAGATGGTTTGGACATGTAGAGCAGAGGACGCGAAAGTGAATGGTAAAATAAATTAAGGGACGCCCGTGGAATCGCAGTGGGAGTAGATCATTCAAATACATAGGTATGTACCTATCTTATCTACGAGGCCTGTTCAAAAGAAAAGGTGAATTTTGAGTTTTCGCAGGCTGTGTACATTCGGTAATCGATTTTTTCGTTGTTGTTATGTCGGTACACATATGTTTATCATATGTTAGCACTATCAGCCATTTTGGATTAGTGGTTTGTTGTTGACAACTGGAAAGGTTTGTCACATTTTTGTGTGTTCTTCGATTTTTTACTTTTGAAAAAAATGGATCAAAGAATATGTATCAAATGTTGTGTTAAAAATGGAATAAAGCGCTCCATTGCACTTAAAATGTTGACCGTGGCATTCGGCGAGCCTACTTTGTCTCAAAAAAGTGTTTATAAGTGGTACAAGCGCTTTACAGAAGGCCGAGAAGATGTTAATGACGATGAGCGTCCTGGAGTTGTGGAAAAACAAAACATGGATTTTATTCTTTGATCCATTTTTTTCAAAATTAAGAAATCGATAAACTCACAAAAACGTGACTAACCTTTCCAGTTGTCAAAAACAAACCACTAATCAAAAATGGCTGATAATGATAAAATATGATAAGCATATGTGTACCAACATAACAAAAAAAAAATCACATAATCGAATGTACACAGCCCGCGAAAATTCAAAATTAACATTTTCTTTTGAACAGGCCATGTATAAAGTCTATGCTCAGCGGTGACTCGTCGATAAAATGGACACTTGCGTATCGCATTGGGTTGGTAGGAAATTAATTCGACAGCTTTTCGTTTAAATAAGCACTCGGGTCGTAAACATATCAAAAACACGTTTCAACGGAAGATGGAAATATCAAATTTCATTCGTGTGCCCACAGGATGAGGAAATGATACCTAATAAAAATAATAAACTTATCGTGTTATTATGGTGGTCGGGCTGTTCCACCAACGACGCCCGTTATAAGCCGACGTCTGAACTGAAAAGCTCGAACATATGGTGAGCAGTGGCGGCTCGTGACTTTTTAGTATGTTAAAAGGGTAAGATTGAAAAAAAACGTCACCATTGATGTTGTTGTGGCCGAAAACATTTTTTTTTTTTTTCGAAATTTGAACTTTTTGTATGAAGATTTATCAGAAATCCGTGCAGCGCACCACCAAAACTGAAAGATCCTGAAAATCTTCATACAAAAAATAAAATCTTGGAAAAAAATAAAAATTATTTTCGGCTATAACAACACTAACAATGTCGTATTTTTCAATCTTAGCACTCCAACACCCTAAAAACCCACGAGCCGCCACTGATGGTAAGTACTCGTTTATCGGTGGGGGTAAACTCGTATTCTTGAGAGATCGACATAACGCGACAAAGGCCAGGTTTTGATGATGATGTGAGGAAGATAGTGGTAAAAAATATCAAATAATTTTTAATAAGTTTTTTTTACGCCAAATTCAAGCTTTACGCGTTAAGCACATGTATCAGTACGGCTCGCATCTCAGAGTAATAATATACAAGATAAAGAAATAAACTAACTAACTAACCATCACGCCGTTTTACCGAAAGGGTAGGCAGAGAAGACGGACGCCCCAAATAACTCGGTCCTGGCAGACACTCTTTGCTTCATTGACATTCATAAATCGTTTCATACACACTCAATTTTTTAAACCTTTTTTCTGTACTTAACCAGCCTGTGTGTCTCTTTTAATTTCAACAAACTAACCGTCACGCGGTTTCCCCGCAGGGGAATGCAGAGAGAATGGACCGCCATACAACACACTCTGTCTTGGCACACACTCCTTGCTTCATTCACATTTATACACATACTCTTCTGTTATTCTGACTCTTGACATGACCCGACTCAACTATTTGATTAACTAGATCGTGCCATCTCTTCCTCGGGCGTCTCCAACTTTTTCGTTCATTCACTTTCGTGTCATATACTCCTTTCTTTGTTCATTCCCTCTACATGCCCTAACCATCTAAGCGTCCCTTTCTTGATCCTATTCATTACGCTTACACCAGCCTTGCATTCTTTCCGGACATCCACATTTTAACACGGTCATACATGGTATTACGCACATGCGCATTAGGGATCTGGTTCTACAGCATTCAGTTTACTTTCATCCTTCCTCTGTCAGTTCCACGCCTCACTGCCATACATCAGGGTTGGTAAGAACTCCATTGTGAACTGCTGAAATATATATGTAACTAAATCTCTAAAAATTATTTGACAAAAAATTGTCGCACGAAGCGAAGCTAGCAGTCCACAATGAAGTGCTTATATCAACCCTAATATATGACAGTGAAGCATGGGACTGGCAAAAGAAGGAAGAAATTAGACTAAATGCTATAGAAATGATAACCCTGAGGTGTATGGCCTATAAAAACCAAATGAACGTGTTAAAAGTGTGGATATCTGGTTAGAATGCAAAGACTGATTTAAGCGTATTGAATAGTATTAAGAAAGGGACGCTTATATTGTTTGGGCATGTAGAGCGAATGAACGAAAAAAGAGTGTGAAAAGAATATATGACCCAAAAGTGAATGGAAGAAGAAGTCGGGGACGCCCGAGGAAGAAAGGCACAACCAAGTGAATCAAATACTTCAGTCGGGAAATGTCAAGAGTCAGAATAATATAGAATCAAGAGAGAGACGCTCAGATATTTTGGGCATGTAGAGCGGATGAACGAAGAGAGGAGTGTGAAAATAAAATATGGCGCGAAAATTTATGCTAGAAGAAGTCGGGGACGCCCGAGGAAGACACGGCACAACCTGCCTCAGTCCCATGCAAGAGTTGATGGTTGGTTAGTTAAATTCAAGACAATCAAATGTACCTGCGTGAAATAAATCAATCAAATTTTTGAAATCTATTTTTCAATCTACTTCGACACTCATCCATCCTGTTCGATTGTTTCCACATCCCCTTATCTTACCGATATTCAAATGCGTCTTTAATCTGCGATCGGGTAACCGGTTTCGCTTGCGGGGATATCTTCATACAGCCGAGGAGATGGCGGAGGATTGCGTCAACTCTTGGCCCGTTTAAGGACCCGATTGATCCGCCGCGTCACGAGATATGACCATCGAGATTCAGCTCTGACTGCATTATTATTTTAGTTTATCTGGAATTTCTGGGGAGGTAGCATAAGACATATTGACAGTACTAGTTTCTTACTCGGATATTGACTGGACTTCAGAGCAATAATATTCAAGAGAGAGCGCTGCTTTAGTCAGTTTTGATCCGCTTTGCCGGACTCAGCTAGACCTGGGCGTGGCTATAAATCGGGTTAGGGTATTTATACATCCATTCAAATCAGATCGAAAAAAGGTTTTTGTTTATTCGTATAATCACTTTTTCACAGTATTGTTATAAACAAAATATAGCAAATAACCTAAAAGTAAAAAACTGTTGAGTTATGTCAATTTATATCGAATATCAAAACGTGTGGGCGAAGTTAACGGAGACGCGGGACACGAAGAACACTCTTTCAATACTTTAAAGCGGTGTGATAATTTGGGAATGGTTGTTGTCTCTTTCTTTCTCATGGTGTACGACGTAAAAAGCCGGAGAAAGTGATTTATCCCAAATTTGTATAGGTTGGGTAAAAATAATTAGCTCTCTCTCCATACATTGTTTTCGGTGGTCTAGTGGTAAACCACTAGACCACTGAAAACAGTCAACTAGAGTAGTAACAGTAATCCAAAAGTAACAGTAACAGTAATTACCCACGCACTGGCTTTTGCCTATGTGGGATTTTTTTTGTTATGTCTACATTATTTTTATTATTTCTGTAATTTTTAAATGTATGTAACAAAATAAATCAAATAAAAAAAAAAATAAAAAAAACCTCTGGAATGCTGGATTCCCACAAGGTACAATTTCCGTTGTACCTTGCTGACTGTAATTTTGTAATAACTCACTTGTGTTTTACAAATTGATGTTTTTTGTCAATTGTGCTATCTTCTCAGATAATGTGTTTTATTTTTTTTTTTTTTTAAATTGTCACTAAAGTTTGGTTAAGAAATGTGAAGATTTTTTTGTCATTTTATAGTATTTTCTTATGGTTGAATAAATTTCCTTCCAAATAAAAAATAAAAAAATAAAAAATCCGAAGTAAGTAACAGTTATCCGAAAACGGTCAACTAGAAATTAAAAAAATCATTAAATAGTAAATGTAATATTTTGAATAATCAAATTAATTTATCTTATAGTCCTATCCTAGATATATTTCCAGTAAGCAGCTCTGTTATTCCCATAATCCCCTCAATTACCCCTTCTCCTTCCCATTCCAACTCCTAAATATCAGCATTTTGTATTTTAGGTTAATTTTAATATTGTCCTGATGATGGAAGGGTACTTCCAAAACCGATAGACATAATATTGAATAATAAAGTGTTTATGAACAAAGTTTATCATTTTTATTTTTACAAATTATAAACTTTAAAATAAATTCCACGGCTGAGAATCAAACCGCGATCAACTGCATAAAAGACAACAAAACTTAGAATTATGTATTTTTGAATTAAGAACGTTACGTGCTCACATCACACCCGATTGTATATTTTTTATAAGGTTATGTTATTTGTTATTACACTATCCTGAAGAAAGCATAGTAGTTTTCGAAACCAGTTGGCTTTATACTAACATAACAAAGTAACTAACCATCACGCCGTTTCCCCGCAGGGGTAGGCAGAGAGGACGGACCGCCATATAACTCTGTTTTGGCATACTCTCCTTACTTCATTTACATTCATACATCGTCTCATACATAATCTTGTGACTCTTCACATGACCCGATTCAAGTATTTGATTTACTCAATCGTGCCATGTCTAATATAAAGTTCTGAAAATGTTCTTCTTCTGGTGCCATTTCTTATCGCAGGCTGGCCATTATCGGGGTAATCATCCCCCGCAGACTACAACCCACAAAATTATAAAAAAGATTTTCGGCAATATATTTTTGGTCGTCCACCCTTTAGCATCAAAAAACCTACCACCCGGCAAACCATTTAACTGACTCTCGCATTCAAAACTTTTAATAGCTTAAAAAATAATAATGGCTTCGCTACGTGCCTTCGCAATGAGTTCAGTTATTAGTTTGACAATTAATTCCACTCACTGTGGAGAGGTATTTACTTATTTGCGCAGGGATTAGGGAAGTGAACTGACTGGCTTGGCTTTGAATTAATGGCACCAACTTCCGTTTGTCATTCTAAAAAATACACAATTGTGTGGGAAGATAAAGAACAGTTCTATGGGACAAAGGGTGGTGTATTTCGCATTCAGATTTATGAAAATTATTCGTAGATATTCTAAGCATCGTCCTGATGAAAGACCACCATTCAGAATCGAAACGTTGCTTGAGATGGCTTTAGTCGTGCTTGGTGACCAGATCTAAATAGCCAGGTCCTTTATAACCTTACTCTTCACCATCTTCTTACCCTTCCCACTACCTTCAGCTTCACAACATACCCCAATTGGGGATGCCATAGTCTCACTGGCTCTAGACGGTTGGGAGCAGTCGAGACTCTTGGGCGGTAGATATTTAATACGTGATTAAAAATGACTTTAAACAAATCTTCAAAAAAGTATATCAAATTAATCTTTTAAAATATTCGTATCATCCAATACAATTCGATTATTTATTTAAAAAAAAAACTACAAATCTTTCAATAAATTCAACAATTTCAATAGCCAGGTACTTCCAAGCCTTCTTCTTCACCTTCTCACTACCTTCAGACTCACAACATACCCCAATTAGGATGCCATAGTCTCACTGGCTCTAGACGATACTCTAAGTATCGCCCTGGTGAAAGACCACCATTCAGAATTTAAACGTTGCTTGAAATGGCTTTAGCCGTGTTTGGTGACCAGATCTGAATAGCCAGGTACTTCCTAACCTTTCTCTTCCAAATCTCCTTCCCTCCCAGTACCTTCAGCCTCACAACATACCCTATTTGGGGATGCCATAGTCTCACTGGCTCTAGACGGTTGAGAGCAGTTGAGACTCTTGTGCGGTATTCATATAAAAAAAAAAAAAGACGGTTGGGAGCAGTTGGGACTCTTTTGCGGTATTCACTATAAAAAATATATATTTGAACTTCTAAGCTTTTTTCAATCTTGTTAACCTCGATTTAGAGGTATGCATTAGAACGTTATCTTAAAAATTGTAGATGGTGCATACTAATCCGCACAAAGGGGTGGCGTTTTCAACCCTTAAAATATGCAATTGAATGGTATAGGAAGTAAGGGGGTAGTTCGAGTCTTCCTATAAATAAATTACAGATTAGGGGTTGGAAGCGATATATAGACCACACGCATGTCAATAAGATTTTTCTGTGGTTGTCACGTAGTACGAGTATGATAGGCGAAATTCACAAGGGTGGGCGATATCCATTTAACTTGCGGTTTATTATCACACACGCTGCGTTGTAGATACCAGAGTAGTACCGTTGTAGATAAGCACAAAAACACTGCATATTAGAATACTTATATTTGAATAAATAATATGAAATTATTACAAAAGAAAACTACACTTTTAAAAATGCTCGTGAAGTTTCAGCTGATAGCGCCGCCGCGAGCGCCCCACCGACCGTCCTACTGTAACGTGTCAAAAGCAGTAACTACTTATGCCCAAACGCTGCCAACGTCAGAGTAGATTATCCTATGTTCACTAGACTACACAAAGTATGTACACATATATGCTGTGAGCTCTTGCGCGTTCTGTGGCTCATTTGTGTTAGTATCTTTGTTAGTGTCTAGGCAGTGCTTTTACAGAACAAATTCAATAGCAATCAGTGGTATATGTAGGTACCTGTCTCTTTTATAAATTAATCCGCTGTTTTTTTTCTGCCTACCCTGATTGAAAACGCTGTGCACGCCACTGATAGATACAAAATGTTTATTGTTGATAAATATAATGCATACATTGATAGTATAGACGCGAAAATGAGTAGTTTTTGTGACGTGAGTTTTAACTCAAAGACCTACCGCTAGCAGGCGACTGCTTTAAGCTACTGAGCTATCCAGACTATTCGTATACCCGCTATGATTAAGACAAAAATACACACTTTGTAAAATTCGAGTACAAGCAGTTATACAAATGATTAATTTGTTAATTATATACGGGTAGGCAGGAAAATGTCAAAGGTTTCCACTGAAAACAATTCTATAACTGTGATCTTTTCCATGTAAAATACTCACTGGGATTTTAGGTATAACCTTCAAAAATGCCTTTGCTGGTTTGAAAATAGCACCTATTAATTATGTCCCACTGACTCCGGAATAGCGTTGTGACCGCTTTGAAAGAACTACTTCAAAGAACTACTTCTTTGGGCAAAAGTTCCTACTTCATTCATTATACATTGAACAAATAGTTCAATTAAAGTTAATACTTTATTTTAGCGTTCATTGATTTCATTAACTTCGTTTCATTAAACAAATACTTCAAATGAAGTTGGTAGTTCATTTTATGGAAGTTCGATTACAAAGAACTACTTCAATTTGCAGCAGTATAGTTATATATAGACCAGTTATTTATAGACTAGTACGTGTTTTTCGGCGAGGAACCAGTTCCAGTTCTTTTCGTTTCCAAATCCCTACTAACTAGTAATGATTTAATAAAACAAATTTATAACTTTATTCCACTTTTATTATTTTGACTGGAGCGGTTTCAGCCTATGACGGCCATCTTCAGACTAGTGTGAAGATGGCCGTCATAGGCTGAAACCGGTCCAGTCAAAATAATAAAAGTGGAATAAAGTTATAAATTTGTTTTATTAAATCATTAAAATGGAATTCCACCACGAATTAACAGTTTCAAAATTAGAAATAATACTAACTAGTACGTGTTTTTTCGGCGAGAAACTAGTTCCAGTTCCAGTTGTTTTCGTTTTCAAATCCCTACCGACTAGTACGTGTTTTTTCGGTGAGGAACCGGTTCCAAAAAGAACTGAACAAATAACTGAAAAAATTCAAATCTCTTTTTTGCGAGTTCGAGTTCAATTGAAGTGTCCACTGCGAAGGGTTCATTTTAAAGAACTAGCAATTCGTGAAGCATTAAAAAAATTGAAGTTTTTCCCAACGCTACTCCGGAAGATTGGGATATAGATCACACTTCTAGGAATCTTCTGTTCTGTGCCCACAGTGGGTTTTGATATAAATACATTTATGTATTTATTAAAATTGATTTGAATGCATTCTACTCTCAGAGCATTAATATACAGGAGGAAGCGCTTCTGTACTATCTGTAGTCAGTATTGATGATTTTTGCCTGACTCGGCTAGGACCCTGGGCGTGGCTAGGACTAGGGCTAGGGTATTTATACATCTATTCATAGCACATGTAGACATAATGTTTTTGTTTATTTGTATAGCCACTTTTTCACAGTATTGTTATAAACAAAAATATAGCACATAACCTAAAAACCGTTGAGTTATGTCCAGTTTGGTCGCATATCAAAACGTGTGGGCGAAGTCAGCGGAGACGCGGGACAAGAAGAACATTCTAACATTGCTTTAAAGCGGTGTGATAATTTAGGAAATTTTGTTGTCTCTTTCTTTCCCATGGTGTACGACGTAAAAACTAATACTACTTGATGGAAGTGTCTGATTATAGATGTCGACAGATTAAGGATTGAAGGAAATAAAGGAAGCCAATTCACTCACCGATGAAGTTGATGTTTGGAGTTCTTGAAATCTTCTTAAACAATTGCATTATTGACGAACACGAATACACCACACTGACTTAAGTCACAAAAGCGGTGTGTTATTTTTGTTGTCTCTTTTATTCCCATGGTGTACGACGTAAAAACCCGAAGAAAGTGATTTATCCCAAATTTGTATAGGTTGGGCAAAAAGAATTAGCTCTCTCTCCATATGTTGTTACTTTAAGGGTTTGTTAAATTTTATACTTGTCCCGATAGCCGCTTCCTTCCTGGCTGCGTCACCCGCCACCACCCGCCGGGATGGGGGGGGTGGCTTGGGCGGTAGTAAATCCTCCCCTGTCACTGCGGGGGCGGGCAGAGAAGGGCAACTGGTGGTAATCTGCAAGTTGGCACGCACGGTAAATCCTGCTGATTTACTGGAGGACCAGGTTGTGGGATTGGGCGGAAGGGGCGACGCAAAAGAAGGCCCGCAAGAACTATTTTGTGCTTCGACAAGGTGAACTTTACTTCCGACGGCTAGATTTTTATTTTGTTAGAGTTGACAAACGAGAGAATTCGGCTGACGGGTGAATTTAACCCGCCATATGTGGACTAAAATAAAATATCACACCTTCATAGATGAATAGAGACCTTCATAAAGAATTGTAAGTTTGAAAATTGACCAAAATTGGGGCAGTTTGCAATTGGATAGTTTTTTTTTGGTAGTGAATACCGCACAAAAGTCTCAACCGCTCTTAACCATCTAGAGCTAGTGTGAATATGACATTCCCGATTGTGATATGTTTTGAAGCTGAAGACAGCGGGGAGGGGAAGGAGAGGAAGTAAAGAAGGTTGGAATATACCTGGCTATTCAAATCTGATCACCAAAAATTCCAGCATTCAGAATCAAAAAGTTGCTTGAAATGGCTTAAGCCATGTTTAGTGACCAGATTTGAATAGCCAGGTACTTTCCAACCTTCCTCTTTCCCACCTCCTTCCCCTCCCCACTACCCTTAGCCTCAAGACATACCACAATTAGGGATGCCATAGTTTCACTGGCTCTAGACGGTTGGGAGCAGTTGGGACTCTAAAAAAGGCTTACTCTTTTACTTAATTTTGATAGATGTAGCGAAATGTATTTAAAACTTGGAGTGACAATGTGTGGAGAGAGCTAATTATTTTTACCCAACCCATACAAACTTGCGAAAAATCACTATCTGCGGGTTTTTACGCCGTTCACCATGGGTGAGAAAGAGACAACAAAAAGAACACAATGCTTTTATGTACTGTAAGGGTGATCTTGGCGTCTCCGGGGACTCCGCCCACATGTTTTCATATGCGACTAAACTGGACACAACTAAATGATTTTTTGGTCATATGCTATATTTTTATTGATAACAATACTGTGACATAAATTGACAAAACTCAACGGTTTTTTAGGTTATCCTCGTATGCTATATATTTTTTTTACAGCAATACTGTGAAAAGGTGGTTATACGAATGAACAAAAACATTGTTTCGATATGCGCTCTGAAAGGATGTATAAATACCCTAGTCCTAGTCCTACCCACGCCCAGGTCTGCCGAGTCCGGCAAAAATCATCAAAAACTGACTACACTGCCTTGGATAGGTACCACTCTATGCACTCCAAAGTTTAAAACTTAGCGCACCACACTATAAATGCAATGCAGCTCAAGGTAGTCATAATTTCATTGAACTGTTATAGTAGTGGGTCGAACTCGAAGGTTATTTTTTTTTCATCATTGTATTGGGAGGGTTTAACTTGTTATTTTCAGTATGGCAAACTTTTCGAGTGCACCCCTCGTAAAGGCTATAATCGTGTGTACGTATTGTATAGGTAGGTATGTAAAATATAAATATTGACGCTCAAAAATGGGTGGCGTTTGCTTTGGCTCTCTTTTCAGGAAGCCCTGATTTACGGGGGTTGAATATTCAACTACTTAGGGACCTAATCATGGCAAAGGTTCCGCTAAGTCCGGAATCTCTTTCGCCAATCAAACTTTACGATCGCTAAGGTGAAATCTAGCCCAAACACACAATCTTATTTATTTCTAACAAAGTTTATTTATATTCGTGCTTCATTTTCACCCACCTCTTCATCCCTTATCCACTTAAAGTTTTTTTTATTACCTTTCTTTATTTAATAAAATTATAGTGAATACCGCACAAGAGTCCCAACTGCTCTCAACCGTCTAGAGCCAGTGAGACTATGGCATCCCAATTGGGGTATGTTGTGAGACTGAAGGTAGTGGGAAGTGGAAGAGAAAGGTTATTAGGCTATTCAGACCTGGTCACCAAACACGACTAAAGCCATTTCAAGCAATTTTTTGATTCTGAATGGTGGTTTTTTACCAGGGCAATACTATGAGTATCTACCACTGGAACGTGCCGCAAATATACTATATATTATTTTATATGAATCAAATAATGTGTTATGACACATAATAATTAAATAAAAGTTATGTACGCAAGCCGGGCTTGAACCCGTGACCTCTGGATTCATAGTCGAGTATCCCACCACACGACCGCGGAGGCCGTCCTAACTGGAATTATATTTCGTAACTTTTTATGTTTCATAATTTATTTTTTAAAGACAGAAAATAAAGATAATAAAGAGCATATGAGACTCGAACTCGGATTTTATAATTTATCCGGGAATAACGCGTGTATCTACTGTGCTACCGAAACCAATCAAAGACTGTCGTTATCTAAAATTGTGTCAACCTAAGATCTAACAATAAAAACATAAATAATTTGACCAATACTAACCATAATTTACTCAATATAGAAGCTAGAAACAACTAAACTAATAGTGTTTATCTGAAGTGAGCTGCCAGGTAAGAATGCTTCTGTATATTGTCTCTTTGCATCCGAAGCTGAATGAAGCTAAAAACACCGAATGTGTTTTCAGTTTCAGATGAATTTTGAATATAGTGGACTGTAAAAACGATAAACTACTACTACTTGATGGAAGTTTCTAATTATAGATGTGGACAGATTAAGGATTGAAGGAAATAAAAGAAGCCAATTCACTCACCGATGAAGTTGATGTTTGGTCGTAGTGGCTCATTGAGTCACGAAACCACATTTGTTTTTGAAATTATTTTTAGAGCAACAACAAAACCGACGAAAAAGCGAAAAAAAACCAACATACAACACATTTTTCACCAAACTCTTCTGTTTTTTTGAGTACCAATTGTTTTTTTAACATAGTGTTGTTGAATAGGAAATCGAATGGCAAAATGGCGGGATCGGTAGAAACTGGATGATAAACAAGAAGGTGAGAACCCAACAAATTATCTATTTAAAATCCAACAATATCTGTACATAATATAAATAAATATTAATATGCCATAGATTGTATGTAGTTAGTAATAAGATGGAGCCTAAGATTAAGATTTTAAACTGCATTTCTTGGAACGATGATAGAATTGAATATTTTTACACATCGGTAAAAATTTTTACACATCGGTACGTTGCAATAGTGATACGTATTATCTCCTAACGTTTTAGAAGGTTTTGTTAAATTGAAAGCGGTAAAATTGAAGACAAAACACAAACTAACAAAATACGCGACTGACAGCTAGATAACGACAGTTTGAGATGTCAAAGATAAGCACCTTGTAATGCGCTGTTTTTGGCGGTATACACAAAAAATCCAACGGAAAAAATCACTTTTCGTATGAAATTTTGATATTTAAAAAATTATAAAAAATCCCATTAATTACGTTAGGCGATTAAAATTAATCAAAAAAATAAACTGGAATTCCTAGTTCAATATTTAAAAAAATTCCAAACAAATTGACCTTGTGACGGTACGGATGACGTCACGCACTGAAAACTGCCGTTTTGGCAATGTTTAAAAAATTCAGAGAATTAATTTAACTTTAAAAACGATTTTTTTTTTAAATACTGCTATTTATGTTTGTAGGTGGATATTGATATAGATATAAATTTTAATGGACTTTAATTCTTTATTATTATTATGAATGATGAGAAACTCTTTCAAGTATTAAGAGCCTACAACTGTATACATTATAATATGTAGCTTTCGTTTGCTTGTTACAAAATCAGCAGAACATAACAGAGCCTAGCCATGCCGAACCCCACCGTATAAATCTTTACAACCCCTGCACAGTATTAAAATAGTTGTCGAGTAATGCTATAAATTTAGTATGAAGGGAACGTGGTTTATCACTCCCGAGCAGTGCGAATGGTCTAGCCCCAATATGTTATATAATTTCGGCCTAAAATTCTATGATAATATATTATTATACTTATATGGAAAAAACTGTAATAAAATAATACCTAATACTTAAATTTGGATATATTTTTTAGCAAAATATGTGTAAAAAATCTCGTCAACCTCCGGGGCATTAAACAATGATAAGAAAAAAAGGCATTCCCAACTAATTAACTAACTAACAATCACGCCGTTTCCACGTAGGGGTGGGCAGAGAGGACGGACCGCCATACAACTCTGTCTTGGCACACACTCCTTGCTTCATTCACATCAATGCGTCGCCAGACTCAAAAATTTGATTCTCTTGATCATACCATGTCTTCCTCGGGCGTCCTCGACTTCTTCTTCCATACACTTCCACCTTAAAAAGAAAGTAGAGCGGATGAACGAAGAAAAGAGTGTGAAAAGAATATGTGACGCGAAAGCGAATGGAAAAATAAGCCGGGGAAGACAACACGTCACGATCAAGTGAAAAATAAGTTATAAGTGACTCAAATACTTGAGTTGAGCCATGTCTAGTCAGAATAATAGAAGAGTGTGTAAATGAGACGATGGATGAATTTAAATGAAACAAGGAGTGTGTGTCCAGACAGATCTGTATGGCAGTTAATTCTCTCTGCCTACTCCTGCGGAGAAAAGGCGTGATGTTTAGTTTCTTAGTTAATTTCTTGGAGTAACAATATATGGAGAGAGAGCTAATTCTTTTTACCCAACCTATACAAATTTGCGATAAAAAACATTCTCCGGGTTTTTACGTCGTACACCATGAGAAAGAAAAAGACAGAATTTTTTCGCCAAATTTTCACACCGCTTTAAAGTACTGTAAGGATGTTCTTCGTGTCCCGCGTCTCCTGTGACTCCGCCCACACGTTTTCATATGCGACATAAATGGACATAAGTCAACGGTTTTTCAGGTTATACGGAATATTTTTGTTTATAACATACTGTGAAAAAGTGGTTATACGAATAAACAAAAACATTATATCGACATATGCTATGAATGGATGAACGAATGTATAAATACCCTAGCCCTAGTCTTAGCCACGCTCAGGACTAACCGAGTCCGGCAAAACTCATCAAAATTGACTAAAGCAGCGCTCTCTCTTGTATATAATTTCTCTGAGGTTAATTTTAATCAAATCCCTGTACAGTTCTAAAAATTATGAAATCTGCTCTCATGCCCTAAAAGATAACAATAAAAAACAGTAATAATTTTAAAAAAATACTAACTATAATTTGATCTAACATCTTGCCTTTTGAGTGCAAAACTGTTTCTTTTTCCAAACTAGAAATAACTAAACTAATAGTGTTTATCTGAAGTGAGCTGCCAGGTAAGTATGCTTCTGTAAATTATCTTTGTACATAATATAAATAAATATTAATATGCCATAGATTATATGTAGTTATTAATAAGATGAAGCCTAGGAATTAAGATTTATACAGTGCCTTTGCGGAGATTTTTATACAAATTATCAAAATATTATTATTTTTTTTTTTCGTAAGAAGCAATCACATGGTGGTTGGACATTATATTAAATAAAATAATACTTTATTTTAAAACCACAGAATTTATTATGATGAAGGCCAACCGGTTTCGCTTGGATCAAGCTTCGTCAGGGCACATATAATAACTGTTCTGTGGTTTTAAAACAAAGAATTCTTTTATTTAATGAAATATTATTAACCCATTAAACAACCCAAGTTAAAATCAAGTACCTTCCATTTGAATCCCATTTTCTAACGAATGAAATCTCAGTTCGAAATTCAAAAGTCTCCATTTCCAATTCCGATCCAAAACTAACCAAGCGAGAGAATTGCCTAATCTACTCAAAACTAAAACGGCGCAAGCGCTCACACCAAACTAACCCTCACCACTATTAAATTCTGCTCAATTTTGTACGGATTTACTAACGCAGCAAGACTCACTATCGCCTGCGCTTCTCCACGCGGGACCACACACGTCGAATTCGGTGGATTTTTAATGCATGTACTAATGATAAACCTGCCTCTGTCCGGTTTCAAAACGACACAAAAGCCACGCAAAATGTGACAGGATACTCACCCCTATCGCGCACGAATCTGGTACTAAAATCAAGCAAATTCGCTTGTGTAAAATTTAACAAGATCAGCACATCAAAATCAAAAGAGCGTAAGTTGTGAATATTTTTTATGATATTTTGAGCGTTACGTAAATGGGTGGGAAGGTGTGTTTTTGAGTGAATTTTAATTTTTAATATCTAGTGGCGAGCTGTTATTCCGCGTGATAATGTTTATGGCTTCGGGGCTTCAAAATGGAAGGAAAAAAAATGAAAAAAGCCTCGTTAGGCGGCTGGTGCGATGGTGTCGTTTTTTATGTTTTTTTAAGTGTTTTTCTTTTTGGGCTCTTGTTTTTTGTCTCGTTTGGGAATATATTGTTCCTTTTCGCTACTCAATTATTTCCGCTGCCGAATCCGCGGAACGACCGTTTTTCGTTTTCCTGTTCCTTTTTCGAATTTGAATTTTATGCATCCTAGCCTGACCGACCTAACCTGCCAGACCTATTCAACGATTTCTTCGGGTAGCATTTTTATACTTTTTATAGTTAATAACGCGCAAGAGTGAAACTGCTCCCAACCGTCTGGAGCCAGTGGGACTATGGCATCTCCAATTGGGTATATTGTGAGGCTGAATATATTTAATTCTACCTATATTTAAAAAAAAAATGGCAGATTGTTTTCTTTACAATTCTCACTATTTCTTAAGATTTTATATTTTACTGCTTGACTTATTTGGGTAGTGCAGACTTTTGGGTAGAACACTTGAAATGATATTTCACAAAAAATAGCGCTATATAAATAAGCCAAGTATTAATGCCTGAGGCTTTTTAAAACATACCTCGCATAGTACAGCATTATCACGATTAAAAGTTCCTAACACCATCTGCCATCTGCCGATCTTCCCTGTGTATTATGATGTATTCATTGGTCGGAATGAAGTAGATAAATCAATCCAGACACGCCCGGAATTGAACCCTGGACAGCGAAATATAAATAATATTATTTAAGGACCCCTCCCTGATTAAACCTAACGCGTATCTCCTGTATTATATGTAAGCAGAAGCTTCATATTATCAAGAATGAGTGTGGATCACTTCAGTAAAACATTTTTATTGCTTTTTACGTTACCTGAAAAATAAATTTATACACCTTTTTATACAAAATAAGATAAGAAATAAACAGTACCAAGATAGCGTGACAAAAATGTAGAAATTTCAAAAACTATATGTTTTTCTGAGTTTTTTTTAAAGAAAGACAAACACGATTAACCTGACAAAATTTGAAAAACTCCTACTACCATCATAATGAGCGGAAGATGTTTCTTGTGCAATGATGGGGGACTTATCTAGCAGAGGAATTGAACACACGACGCCCGGGTACAGCTACTAACCGGTCAAATGGCTATAGTAACACTTTGGCTAAAAAGTTGGTTCTTTGTTGAAAAAAAAATTTATTGCATTTCATAAAGCATTGTTACCCATTTAAAAATATGAACGCTGTCATTGTTTGAAATGAATAAACCAATACGTTTTGAAACGGGCGAATCGAAAAAATGCCTACATATTTATTTCAGTTAAAAGTCGACATAGCGATTTTTAAGTAATTAAATTGTATTTATTCATTTTAATTATTTTACTTGAACATACATTTTTTTATTTGTTGGTAAATACATTAAATCAAATCAGAATTAACGCTGTTTTCTTTAAACCTTGTTAATACTGAAGACTTAGTAAATATATTATAGAACAGCCTGTTTGGCGTCTTATCCTATTTTTCGAAGTTATTTAAATATATTTCATAGCTGCAATCTTAAAATTGTTTCGATAGCAAAAAGAGAACAAGCTTTGCCATTTTTATAGCGCCCAAAGCTCACATTTCTAGAATTCTGTCAGCTTAGACAAAGATGTTTTTGTTATTAAGTAATGATAATAATAACTATGACTAATAATGTTTTGATGCTTTGTACAGCGTTTTGTGAAAAATCACCTCGAAGGCGCTGTATAATTTGCGGAATGTTAATAATTGAGGAGCTTAGAAGCAAAGGCAGCAATCTCCTTCATTTTAAATTATTTCTTGTAAAGTTGATTTAACGTTTAATGCACTTTTCTTTTGTGAATATGTTGATAAATTTAGACATAATTGTTTCAAATTGTTCCTAGTTTAATATACACTTCATTCTCCATTTCTTTATAATAATCATTTAAAAGTTGACAATGCCACAGAACCGTTTTTGGAGATTGCTGCCTTTGCTTCTAAGCCCCTCAATTAATGTTTTCATAATAGGATAACTAATAGATATTTTCAATAATGCCCCAGTGAAAATCACCATTAAAACAGAAGTGTTACTTGAAATGGCTTTAGTTTTATTTAGTGATCATATAAATATGCTTAGTCTTCTCCCTATCTCCCATCGATTCCTACCTTGGAGTAACAATATATGGAGAGAGAGCTGGTTATTTTTACCCACGTTATACAAATTTGGGATAAATCACTTACCCCGGGTTTTTACGTCGTACGCCATGAGAAAGAAAGAGACAGCAAATTTTCCCAAATTATCACACCGCTTTAAAGTGTTGTAAGGATGTACTTCGTGTCCCGCGGCTTCGTTGACTCCGCCCACACGTTTTGAAATGCGGCATAAATGGACATAAGTCAACGGTTTTTTAGGTTATTTGATATATTTTTGTTTATAACAATACTGTGAAAAAGTGGTTTTACGAATAAACACAAACATTATGTCGAAATGTGCTATGAATGGATGTATAAATACCCTAACCCTAGTCCTAGCCACACCCCGGTCTAGCGGAGTTCGGCAAAACTGACTGCAGCAGCGCTCTCTCTTGTATATTATTGCTGTGAGATTCCTACCTAGGTGCTTTCACTTCGCCACATTGTATCAACACCGGAATGCCGTAGCACCACTTTGCCGGGGCATGGGGACTCTTGCGTGGTCTAAAAACGATAAAGCAACGCTTTGATTTACCCATCTTTGTTAAAATAATTTAGACTGTTTTATGGTAGAACATATTACTGGTTTATTTTTGTAATATTAAAAAAAATAAAAAATAATTTCAATGTATTCATAATGGTGATCTCCGCTGCGTTCGAGCTCCTCGTATGAAAATTTGTTCAAGCAGAACTAAACGTTGAATTTGGTAGGAATTTGTATTATTTAGTTTTACATGTAAATCGACCGTGTAACTGGTACTAGTACATTAACATGACGTGAAAACATTAAAGTTAAAATATTCTAAGGAAGGAAAACGAAGCTCTAATCACATAAGGTTCTCAATATTATATATATTGAGAAGTAAATACAGTAAATTAGAAAAACTAAATTATTTGAAAATAAGGAAAAACGTTGGTAAAATAATATATTGTCGCTGGAAAGCCAAAAGGGGTTAGGCGACATTTTGGTCAAAAATGAGTTTTTTATTTATTTTATTTTTTTAATCATTAACGTTTTGTTTCTTACATTATTTTTTTACATTACGTACCTCACTAGGTCATTATAACCTGTTCTGAGGTAGATGACAGTGAGCGCAACTAGAATAATATAAAATTTGTTGATATTTGTTACACAATGCTAGATGATACAACAGACACTGACCGTAAAACTCTCTTGATACCATATAAGACACATTGACAGTAGGTAAAGTTGCAAGACACTAAATCCTATAATTAAAGACAGTGGATACTATACAAATATACATACATTTTGCATTGTAAAAATCCTACAATTATTGATAGTGAATACATTACCTAAAGAAAGAAAAAAATGCAAATTTTAAAATAGTATATAATAATAGTGGAGTTAAAAGAATTATTATAGAATTATGATGCAATGTTTATATAATATCGTGTTATTATGTAATAGAAATGTAATTTTTAAGGGTCGGGCATTTTATAAAGCTGCTCTTAAGTTAAGTATGCAGTTTTGATCAGTTATTTTTTCTGCATTGAATGCTCTGACTCTCGTTCGATTCTGAAGACTTTTGTGGCCTTTCAGCCGACTAAATTAAATTTACCATTTGGGGGAAGGCTTGACTCAAGCGACACAAATTTTGGACTTTTATAAGCTTTTTATCGCTTCATGTAACTCATTGAGAGCATTGAGTTACGCGAGTTTTTAATCCAACCAGGCACTGAAGACTTATAAATTATATTGCAATATAAAAAAATTACTTTAAAGTGCTCTGGTGTAAACTTTCCAAAATGGCGCTACAGCTCTTTTGCGTTTCCGGCGACGATAAAATAATTATGGAAAAAAAATAAATCTTTAACTCCTCAAAATTATTCTCTTATTTCGGGCAAAATTAAAGTTTGTTTCAATCGTCCAGCCAAAATTATTTGTTGTGAATTACCTGTATATCAGACTTATTCGTAAAGCCCGAAAAATTAATAAATAAATACATTGATTACCTATTGAAAGAATATTCACAATCTTAAAAGAAGTTTAAACTATGAAAAGACACAGAAATTATTTTGTTATCTATTTTCACATTATTGTCAGTTTTAAAATCGCAAGGGCCAATTGACATGCATTTTATCAATGGTTAACTATGTACTTTAATGGTGTTTAACTGCTTGAATATTTCAACTAGGTTGGTAACACAGTAACTTCCCTTATCATAAACTCCCCTATTTTGTCCATTCGCTAAAGGATAATGGAGTCTAATGATTTTCACAGATGGCGTTTCACTTCTGCATTCACTAAACGGGTAACAATAATTTATACACGCGAGTAGGTACAATAAAATATCTAACATTCTTTATTTGAATAAACATCCCTTTTGATTTTTTACTGACATTTTTGTGTGGTGTGTGAATTTTTATAGCTTGTTCGATAATACATTTAAGAATGGGGTAGAAATATGCAACCAAATGGGTGTTAATTACAAAATATTTTTACGTTGAAAGCATTGAGATAGAAAATTGAAGCTTTCAAAAGTAAGCCCAAATAATATACCTTTGAAGGCTTTTATAGGTTTATCTACCAACCAAAGAATCACGTCATTTTCTCTAATGTACTAGAGTAAGTAAAGCCAAATGTAGAGTTTTTTTTTTTTTTTTTACAGTAACTCCACGAGGCCTCGAGAGAAATAATTTCCCTCAAGGTCTATGTCATATTTGGGGATGCTGTGTGGAGAGTCTTTTTTAGGAAAGGAAGGAGTGAACCTGGATCTTGAAGAGGCCCATGTCGAAGGAGGGATGAAACACAAAAGCCGGCAAATCGTTCCACAGCTGAGCTGTTGAACAAAAGAACGAGTCGTAAAAGGGACCCGTAATCATGTATCGAATGTCCACCGTGTAATATGCACCGGTGCCGGAGGGATTAATGACGCAAGTTCCTAGAAGCACCTTAAATTGAAATACCGGTAGAACAAGGATAGCATTACCAACTGACATCTGTACTTCAAAGATTGCAATCCGTTTGTTTAAATAGGAGAATCTATCAAACGGACCGCCCATTTCTGGGCAGAGTAAAGGATTTGTTTCGGGTAATTAGGGGCTTCAGACCAGAGGTGGCTGCCAAATTAAACAGCGGGGCGCACTTGCGATATATACAAGGTCATTATGCATCAAATGTAACCTATCCTCTCTATCTCAGGAAGTGGCATGTCATCTCGATCATATTAGGAAGGATCTCAGAGCATAATATACAAGACAGAGCGCTGCTGTAGTCAGTTTAAAAAAAAAACAATTTCGGCTACAACAACGGAAGGGGAGGAAGAATCCAATGGGGAAGGGGAAGGTTGGGAAGTACCTGGCTATTCAGATCTGGTCACTGGTTTATATGAATACCGCAAAAGAGTCTCAACTGCTCCAAACCGTCTAGAGCCAGTGAGACTATGGCATCCCCAAATAGGGTATGTTGTGAGGCTGAAGGTAGTGGGGAGGGGAAGGAGATTGGGAAGATTAAGGTCGGGAAGAACCTGGCTATTCAGATCTGGTCACCAAACACGGCTTAAGCCATTTCAAGCAACGTTGCGATTCTGAATGGTAGTCTTTCACCAGGGCGATACTTGAGTATCTACCACTCTGGAACGTGTCGCAAATATACTTTTTATTATTTTTATGAGATTTAAATGTGTTATGACACATATTCATTAAATAAAAGTTATTGGCGCACGCCGGGTTTGAACCCGCGACCTCTGGATTCGTAGTGGAGCGCCTTACCACTCGGCCATGCAGGCCGTCACTTCACAACCTTCATATTCCCCATCTCCATCCCGTCCACACTAACTTGAACCTCACACCATACTCCGATCGGAGATACCATAGATTCGCTGGCTCCAGACGGTTGGGAGCAGCTGGGACTCTTGTGCGGCATTAACTGTAATCATTTCCTTCCAAATATGACCTCGGATATTGACCCCTTCAGTCCCACAATAACCATGCGATTATGCCTGCCGAACGCGGACTGAACGTGTTATACTATAAACGCACTTAATCATAAATTTAATCGAATCCTTATATAACCGTACGCAGGTTTATTATTGTATTGTTCCAACCGTGCCTCGATTAAGGACAAGTGAAATCATTTTGTACTTTTATACCGGAACCATTTTAAAATCAAGCCTGATACGTTAACAGCCTCCATGGTCGAGTGGTAAGACGCTCGACTACGAATCCAAAGGTCGCGAGTTCAAACCCGGCGTGCGCTAATAAATTTTATTTAATCAATATGTGTCATAACACATTTAATTCATATGAAATTATGTGAAGATTATTTGCGGCGCGTTTCAGAGTGGTACATACTCGCATACTGGTAAGTATCGCCCTGGTGAAAGACCAGCATTCAGAATCGAAACGTTGCTTGAAATGGCTTTAGCCGTGTTTGGTGAAGAGATCTGAATAGCCAGGTCCTTCCCAACCTTCTTCTTCCCCATCTCATTCCTCTTCCCAATACCTTCAGCCTCACAACATACCCCAATTGGGGATGCCATAGTCTCACTGATTCTAGACGGTTGGGAGCAGTCGGGACTCTTGTGCGGTATTTACTATAAAAAGTATATAAATATTTAAATATATATATATTAATAATAATAATTAACAAAGCTAAAGCTTTTTTTGAATCTTCGGGCGATACTAAGATTATTTACAACTCTGGAACGTTTATACTTCGATTAAGAATGTCATAGTCCCACTAGCCCCGGGCAGTCAGCGCTCTTGTGTGGTATTCACAAAAAAAGTTAAATACATATTTTTACGACAGTGGATAAAATATTGCCAATGCTGAAATCAAAGGGGATAATTTTCATTTTAAATTACCTGCTAGCCAGTAAATAGTTTATCGGCTATAACTTCTGTAATGAAAAATTATTGCGCCCTTTATTCTCCGTCTCTCTTTCGCCCGTTGTATTACCGTTGCAGGCGTGCGAGGGAGAAGCGCCGAGATATTACGCGGATAATTTATCGCTTTCGACTAGCGATAGGTGGTTTTGTGCTGCGTTGGAAATAATTTGTAATGTTAGCGGAGAATGGGCGAGGGAATGAGGTGGGAGAATAAATCCATTTGTTATACGTAGTAAGTAAGTCTAAAGTCCGGAGCCAGATGAACTAAGGCAGCTCGAGCGGATAATATTATGAGGCTGAAGGAACTACTAAATAACCACCACGCCGTTTCTCCGCAGGGATATGCGGAGAGGATGGACTGCCATACAACTCTGTCTTGGCGCACCCTCCTTGCTTCATTCAGACATTCATAAATCGTCTCATACATACTCTTAAAGTATATAGAGTGGTATCTATCCAAGGCAGTGTAGTCAGTTTTTGATGATTTTTACCTGACTCGGCGGACCTGAGGGTGGCTAAGACTAAGGCTAGGGTATTTATACAACCATTCATAGCACATATCGAAATAATGTTTTTGTATTGTTTTCAACGAAAATATAGCATATAGGTAACCTAAAAAAACGTTTAGTTGAGTCAAGTTTAGTGGCATAGTAAAAAAAGTGGGCGTGAGTCCCGCGGTGACCCAAGAGACCAAGATCATCGTGACAGTACATATAAGCGGTGTATTATATTTGTTGTCTCTTTCTCTCTCATGGTGTACGACGTAAAAACCCGGAGAAAGTGATTTATCGCAAGTTTGTATAGGTTGGGTGAAAATAATTAGCTCTCTCTCCATACATTGTTACTCCAAGTACATACTCTTCTGTTCATTCGCTTTAGATGGCCAAACCATCTAAGCGTCCCTTTCTTAATCCTAACTTACGCTAACATCAGTCTTAAAATTATGGAAAGACGAAGGACAACGATTCGACGGACTCCGCAGTCGAGTGGATGAAATGCTCGTTTACGAATACAGAGGTCGGGAGTTCAAATACCGGCGCGTACAAATTATTTTAATTTGATGAATATTTTACATTTAATTCATGTAAAATAATATGCAGTATATTTGCGGCACGTTCCAAAATGGTTGTTACTCTCAGTATCGCCCTAGTGAAAGACCACCATTCAGAATCGAAACGTTGCTTGAAATGGCCTTAGCCGTGTTTGGTGACTAGATCTGAATAGCGAGGTACTTCACAACCTTTATCTTCCCCACCTTCATCACCTTCCCACTACTTTAAACCTCACAACATATTCCAATTGGAGATGCCATAGTCAAAGCCGTGTTCGGCGAACAGATCAGAATAGCCAGGTATATCCCAACCATTTTCTTCGCCATCTCCTTCCTCTCTTCGATACTTTCAGCCACGCGAAACGCCCCAATCGAGGATGCGACAGTTTTAACATAAAATAAAATTACGCGAGACAACCGTGCAGTTTATTCCAGAAAGAAAAGATTTTTTCAACAGAAAGTGAAAAATCGTGCGAAACTGGGTAGTTACTACCTCACGAATCAATTACTATCTCGCCTAATTTAACCTGACCCGACCGTCTAAACCGTCAAAACTGAGGGTCGGGCTTAGAGTAACCTAGAGACCTAACTTTGCGAAATGTTGTAGGGAGACCAAGCTTGACCGAAGGAGGTATGGCGTATATGCTTCCAGCCAATAGGATGCGAAGAAAACTGTAAAGATAAACATTATTCCGTATTTATCTATTCGCGAACAATTTTGTGTTGCTACATGAGATGTTGGACTAATCAGGGAATCCCCATTCTTATAAATTTACGTGATAATCTCGTATATCTTTCTAAGTAAAACATATTAAGAATGCATTAAAACTCATTTTCAACGAAAGTTTACTATATCGAAACAAATAATGCAAAGATTGACTAAATATTGGTGTAGGTAACTAGTTATTTTGTAGGTTAGCATATTAAATATTTGAGGTCAAACTAAAAAATACGATTTCTTGGATAAATACCTGTGGAAACTGATTTTTTTGGTCCTTTGTTACTTCAGTTGAAGCAACCAACAACTGCACATATAGCCATATGGTTTTTTTTTTTAAATGTTGCACTAAATTCACTTAAGTAATTATATATATATTATATTTTAAGCTTTTTGTCTGTCAATTCGACTGACAGAAGTAAACTAGTGTGAAGTTAGTAATATATTGAAAATGGCTATACGGCTTTTAGGACGCCACGAATCATATGTTCTTAAAGACAATTGTTTGTCTCTTTTTCTCATATGTTTATAGAACCGAGCATAAAGAGAGAGCTATATTTTGCGAGTTTGAACGATTTGACTCATAATTGTTACTCTAAGGGGTCGGGCGTGTTGACCACTGCGCCACGGAGGCGGCCGACGCATTATGAAATGTTAGCTGTAATGGCGCCTATAAACAAAGCAGCGTTGTGTGCGATTGCCGAGCGCGGGTCCGTCGTGTTATGCGAATAATAAATGACCCCGACGGCATTAAATAATAATAATTCGATTCAAAAATGCACTCATTATTTTCTCTGATTCCGAAGGCTGGGGGACAAAACGCACAACTCAAGAAACACAATTCATACAAATAAAATGAATGTATTTAAAAAATTATATAAATGAATTTATATTTAAGGGGTGCATTGCAAAATAATATAATGATAATAACAGTGAATTTATATAGCGCAGTTTTGTGATAATTCACCTCAAGAGCGCTTCACACTAAATTACCTAACCTAATATAACAACAAGAAAATAATATACAACAGATATAAGTGAAATTAAAAAATACCTAAAATCATGATCGTTACAATAAATCATGCAAAAATGTTTAGATATTGGTGGTAGATACTTTAAGTATCGCTTTGGTGTCAGACTACCATTTGAAATCGAAACGTTTCTTAAAATGGCATCAGATTTGAATAGCCAACCTTTCTCTTGTCCATCTCCTTCCCCTCCCCACTACCTTCAGCCTCACAATTCACTCCAATTGGGGATGCCATAGTCCCACTGGCTCCAGACGGTTGGGAGTAGTTGAAACTCTTGTACAGTATTCACCATTAAAACAATCAATAAAATAAAAATAAAAACAATTTACTAGAAGCTAAGGGTGTAAAAAATGCAGATGACAAGCATGAACAAATATGAAAAACAATTGTTAAAGCAAAGAAAAGGAAATAAGAAGTGTTTTTGGTTAGAAAATTTGATAGCCTAGATATATTATAAATGCTTTGGTTATATTCTGCGAGTAGGACACCACTTGGTTTCTTATTATTTTTTATTTACTTAACTTCATGTTTATTTACAATATTGTACATACATTGTCCTCCACGCTAGGAGTTTACATGTGATGTGGTTGAAGAATATTTGACAAATACTGTAACCTTCAAGATTAAATCAAAAACAAAGGTGTCTCACATCCGAAGCACTTACCTATTTAAATACACCGTGTTTTACGCTCATTCTGCGAAACTTGAAAAAAACGAATGAATAATGTTGATTCAATAAACCAAAAAAAAAAAAAAAATTCTCACCTTTTTTTATTTATATCCGGTTGAAAAAGTTGTCGTATAAACGTAACATTACATAGTTAATTTTTTAATTTATTTATTTATATAGCGCAGTTTTGTTATGGTTCCCCTCAAATGTGCCTTTAATATGTTATTTTAAAAAAAAACTACAGTTTGCAATAAGATGGAGCTTAGGATATAAGTTTTGAAGAACGTCCTTGAGGTGATTTTTTACAAAAGCCTCGCACTACAAATTATTAAAACTATTGACGAGCGTAACCTTAGTAAGTCAAAACTAAAGCTAAACACACTTTTTCGACATATAACTACGAATTGAAAGCTCGAAAACCATACACGGTCTCTTTTCTTTGATTTTTATAAGTTTCTAAAGATTCGCGATATGAGTGTGGAATGGTGAACGTATTTATTAATGAAAATCTAAAAACTTGTAAGAACAATCAAAGCAGATATTCATTTACAATTTACCGGCGTCTGTGGTATATATTTTTTTTATATTTAAAAAATATGTTTTAATAAGTTGGCAATTTTCGCATCTGATCCTCCTTCCTCTCAGCCGCGTCTTGGGTGGTCCGCAAACTAGCGGGGTATCTGCCTCACTGCTAACATTTATTGGCCCTCCCCCCGACCTCCCCACGCCGCCCCCTCCCACTCACACAGGCCGGGAGGAAAAAATAACCACGGGCCGGTCAAAGCGACTCGGCCACAGAACACAGGAATTCAAAGATGGAAATATTTTTTTTTTTTTGGGAGACGTGCTTGGAATAGGCAATATTTAAAATTATGTAGGTCAGCCATACAATAAAATTCCAGAACTTCCAAAGAGAAATGACTGTAATAGGCAATATTTTCAATTTAAAAAGAAATTAAATATATGTTTACCATAACCTTTAATGTTAGTATATTATACCGTCACCGGAAAGGCAAAAGAGCTGAAGCGCCATTTTGGGAAGTTTACATCAGAGCACTTTAAAGATTTTTTGTTCTACAATAAAATTCATAAGTTTTAAGTACCTGGTTGAATTTTAAAAACAAAGTTAACTCAGGTAACTCAATGCTCTCACTAAGTTACCTGAAGCAGAAAAAGCTAAAAATTCCCAAACGTGTGTCGCTTGAGTCAAGCCTTCTCCCAAATGGTGAATATACTTTATATGGCTCAAGAACCACAATTCATCAAAGCGTCTCTTTCTTGATCATATTCATTGCCCTTACATCAGCCTTGCGTATTTTCCGGATATCCACATATATAACACGTTCATACATGGTTTTACCGCACATGCGTTATACATCTATGGATCTTATTTCTATGGCATTTAGTCTACTTTCATCCAGTTCCACGCCTCACTGCCATACCTCAGGGTTGGTATAAGCACTCCATTGTGGACTGCTAGCTTCGCTTCTTTGTTCCACTTCTTTAATCTACCCATTTCAAATGTAGAATAATATCTGCTTAAATACATTATAGGTAGGTAGGGTATTTGAAAATACTGTTTTTAAATTTAGATAATTTCAATTATCAGTTCCAAATTTGAAAAGTTCACGCTCGTACGGACGTACATACTCACAAGGTAAATTATTTATAGTTCATTTTGATACCTATCTGTTTATGAATAGTGATTTTCTGAAGAAATGAGTTTACAGATAGTATATTATTAATAGTATTCAATATTATAATTAGTTCTTAATATGTTAGTAAAAACATACTGAGGGTAAGTTTGGTTTCAGGTCATATGTAATAATTGAATTACTCTCTTCATCTCGCTTGGTTCTATGAACCGCGGCCGGCTTTGTAAATTACCTGTTAAATGCGCGACTATTCATTCCTAGTTACTAATATCTGCTGTTCTTACGATCCTGTACGGGCACCCGGCCTTGCTGGGGATTTTACTGTAGATAATTAATTTTATTGAATTCATCAAGTGATGATAGTCTGGGAATAGCTTCAACCGCTGGACGGAATAGAAATGTGGTCTCTACCGATTTCAAAGAGAGTAGATGTCGTCGATTTACTCCTAGGCCCTAGACAGGCTAAATAAATTGATTATCTGTAGTAAAAATAATTTGAATATTTCAAAAAGTTTGACCGTTTTTTTTTTGGGCTTTTTAATTTTATTTAAACAATAATAATTATTATTTTAATTTAAAAAAAAAAACAATATATAGTTAAAAGCTCTGCGATGTAATTATTTTTACGCGTGACAGCTGTTTCGCCTTCTGAGGGCATTATCAAACTGTCCTGATACAGTAAAAATAATTACATCGCAGAGATTTTTACTAAAAATTGTTTTTTTTTAAATGAAATAATAATAATTATTGTTTAAATAAAATTAAAAAACCTTAAAATTAAAATGGAGTTCTACAAAATAACCTTTAAAACCATAAATATAAAAAAATAAAAAATGTTTGACAGTTTTCACAAAAGGCTAAATTTGCATCGATCACACAGATACGCCCACAAAACACTTCTGTTAATATGTATAGACTCGGCTCTGTTATTTTTATTTACCAGATCTGAATATCTATATTCTACTAAACATCCTTCATGATTTTAACATTAAAAAAAAAATATTACTACATTCTTAAATTTCCTAATTAAATTAAAATCCTCTTCCTAATTAAATTATTAATTGTTTTATAGACTCACCTACTCTGTTGTAACTTACCCAGCTCAACTTTACTTGCCGTAGACTCAGAAACAATGAATTGCTGTTCCTCAATCATCACTATACTAATTATGGATATAATTCTCCAATGTCCAGAATGTCGCGACTTGTTAACTCAAGCCATGCTCATTTACATTTTTGGTAACAGTCTAAATGATTTTTGTCATTCTCCACGAATCTACCAAAACTTTGACTAGATCATGTTCTCTCTTATGTTTATTTTGTCCTATTTTTCTCATCGCTGCATTTATTATTATATATGTGCTGTTCTTTCTCTGTTCCTCTTTTTCCCATTTCGTGTTTTATATGTCTTTTTTGTAATTAGACTTTAGTGCGTTAATTTATAAATAAATAAAACTTTTTTCGTGATACGGCACAAGAGTTCTCCAAACCCAGAGCTAGTGAGACTATAACGTCCACATCCAGATGATGAGGTGAGCCTAAAAAACCCAGGGATGGATAAGTGGCAGGGATAAGTGAGGTTCGGATGTACCTGGAAATTCAGATCTGATCACTTTACATTATTCAAAGCAAAATTTCATTTCTAAATCGTGGAATATCACCTGGGTGATACTAAAAAAATGTCCTTTCTGGAAAAAATATCAAATACAGGCCTTCGACTTTCGTACATATTTAAATTCTATATTTCTATCGACTTATAAATTATCATTAATTATTATTCTATAAATTATCTACAATGTTGATATTCACAAATATAATATAAGGTCATGCAAAGAAATCATACTACGAGAAAAGAATAGAGCCAACACACAAAATAGCTTACTTTATAAAGGGATGAAATCTTATAATGCGCTGCCGGAAACCATCAATATTATGTCTATCAATAAATTCAAAACAGCACGTAAAAACTACTTAAAATACATATAAATCAAAATAATAAGTAGTATTTATGCAAAAATATTATTAAGTAAAAAAGAAAATGAAATAATTAGATACTTTGTAAATTTTAATGTACAAGTAACTAATAATATACAAAACTAAAAAACTTTCGAGTTCGAAGAAACTCCTTATAACAAGTGAAATAGTTAATATGTATAATAAATGAATTTAACTTCGATGTCGACAACCAAGATGTTGATGGAGTCTCACTCACAATGGAGTCTCACTCAGAACCTTTGTCAAATGAAGATTTGATGAATCTACAAAAGGTAAATAAACTACAAAATAATACAAAAGAGAATATGAACGAAGCTTCCATGCATCTTAACTAAATCTTGGCCATCATGGAGGAATGTGATCCCAATGGATAGAGGATATCGCATGTACAAAGGACAATAGAAAAAGACAACGAAATGAAAAAAAAAAGTACCAACTCTTGATAAACGTACAAAAAAACCACCAGATACAAATCAATAAAGTGTCACGAATTGAATACATCATCGCTGAAAAGACAAAAAAGGGCTCAAGCGACACTTTGGTCAAATGAGTAATGTATTCAGTTTTGATCGAATCTCGTTTGATTCTGAAGACTTGTGGCCCTTCAGCCATCTTTTTTCATGTTTTTTAAAGAAAGACAAACACTCCCGGGTTACAAATAACCTGTCAATATTTGAAAAACTCCTACCGCCATCATAAGAAGCGGAAGATGTTGCTTGTGCAATGATGAAGGACTTTGCCAGCAGAGGAATTGAACGCACGACGCCCGGGTGGAAATCCGACGCGTTTGTCCACTCAGCTACCGACCGGTCAAAATAAATTTAATTAAAAAATATATTTACTATTTGGGAGAAGGCTTGACTCAAGCGACACAAGTTCGGGACTTTTTTAGCTTTTTGTCGCTTCAGGTAACTCAGGGAAGCATTGAGTTACCCGAGTTAACTTATTTTTCAAAATCCAACCAGGTACTGAAGACTCGTGATTATTATTGTAAAACAGACAAAAAAAACTTTGAAGGTCTCTAAAGTAAGCTTCTCGAAATTGTGCTTTAGCCCTTTTGCCTTTCCGGCGACGATATGCTAATGCACCTCATTCTAAAATAATTATTTGATAACCACTCTTTCATATATGTTTACATTGCTATGTTTTCGCACATTTCAAACTTTGTACACATTTCAGAACCAATTACATACGAAAGTCGATGACGGTATTTACGATATCTAGACCAACAACTACCAATATGTTCAGAGTTTAAGAGCTTACGAAAAATTACATTTAATAACAATGAAACAAAAATAATTTTTATAAATAGAACATATATACTTTGTTTTTAACCACTTTTTTATTTAATATTTTGTCTACCGGTTTCGGAAGTACCCTTCCATCATCAGGACAATATTAAATTAATCTTTAGATAATAACTTCATCTCTTCTGGAAGAAACATATGTGGAGATAAATTCTGTACATAAATTTACTAAAATTATTTTATAAAAATAATTTTACCCTCATATTTTTCATTTTTTTTTATAGAGAATACAACAAAAGAGTCTGGAGCCAGTGAGACTATGGCATCCCCGATTAGAGTATGTTGTAAGACTGAAGGTACCAGGAACCAAATTGTTTAAAAATCCTACATATAAAATATAACTTACTAATATTTAATTTCTTTAAAAACGTCCTTAATTTGCTTTGTTTCGGTTTTCTTCTTACTTGTAGCCTTACAACTAAATGGCCTTACTGTCTACTGAAAACCATATACTCATTGTCATGAAATATTATTTTGTAATTTTGTTACTTGTTATATTTATATTTATATAAACTAATAATCAATATTAAGTATAAATTAAGATTAGCACAGTGCCCCTGAGGTGATTTTTCACAAAAACGGCGCTATACGAATTATCCAAATATTATTATTGTTGTTATTATTTACATTGTTTCAATGTTTAGAATTGTTTACTTTTAATATTTGAATATTAATGTTTCTAAGTACCAACATGTTAACTGTCCTCGATCTGATTTCCTTCTCTTTGATTTAAAAATGAATTCGTCCGTTTCATCTGGATTTTTATACCATTAGCTTCTAGTAAATTGTTTTTTTTTCTGTTAATTTACACATGCACTGTTATACCCATATCTGAACCTTTTTCTTCGTGATTTATGAAAACGATCATGATTTTAGATAGTTTTAATTTGTATACAAATTATAAATTATTTTCTCGTTGTTAGTCTTATTATCTTAATTAATTTAGTATTAAGCGCACTTTGACGGCCGCATGGTCGAGTGGTAAGACGCTCGACTACGAATCCAGAGGTCGCGGGTTCGAACCCGGCGTGCGCAAATAAATTTTATTAAAATTAATTTGTGTCATAACACATTTAATTAATATAAAATAAAATAAAGTATATTTACAGCACGTTTCAGAGTGGTAGATACACTAAATATCGCCCAGGTGAAAGACCACCATTCAGAATTGAAACATTGCTTGAAATGGCTTTAGCCGTGTTTGGTGAGCAGATCTTAATAACCAGGTATTTTCCAACCTTCTCTTTTCTCATCTCCTTTCTCTCCATACTACATTCAACCTCACAACCTACCCCTATTGGGGATGCCATAGTCTCCCTACCTTTGGACGGTTGGGAGCAGTTGAGACTCTTGTGCGGTATTCACGTAAAAAAAAAACCTGCGGTGAAATATCTCAAAACTGCGCTAAATAAGTTCACTTTTAAAATTATTATTAGTGGGGAGGGGAAGGAGACGGGTAAGAGGAAGGTTAGGAAGTACCTGGCTATTCAGATCCGGTCACCAAAAACGACTGAAGCCATTTCAAGCGACGTTTCGATTCTGAATGGTGGTCTTTCACCAGGGCGATACATAGAGTACCTACCACTCTGAAACATGGTCATTCAAAGTAACTCTCTCCTTTCTAATCCCATTTCGTAACACCCTACTAGTAACATCTCCGCAGGTAACCGAATCAGTGCCGGTGTGACTTTTAATTCACGCATCGCAACAAAGTGACAAAATATTGAGCCTCCAACAAAGGCCCGCTCACAATGGCAGGCCGTCCATACAGCAAACAGCCCACGGGCCTTTTTCGGAAACGATAACACAATCAAACAATCGTACAAGAAGACCTACAAGACGAACGGAATAATGCCCCGCAGTAAGAAAATGCCCACAATGGAGCCTCCTTTGTCATTTCGTTGTTAAACTTTTTGCGCACAAAGAGAGTGTGTTAAATCGCTTATACCCGAGCTTTGACAATATTATGTGAGATGACAATATTAACAATGTTTTAAATGGAAATTTGGCGTGAACAGGTGACGTGATGTATTTATGCCGTTTTCAGAGTCATTGAGACGAATCTCTCGATTTCTGGTTTGTAAGTGTTATGGACATTTATAATAATAATAATAACAACAAATTTAAATAGCGCAGTTTTGCAATAGTTCACCTCAAGTGCGTTTTACATTAAATTTCCTTACCTTATATAATGACTAGGAAATAATATATGACAGATATGTATGCAAATTATAATTATACGATAAGTATATACAGGTCATGCGAAGATTCAGAATACCAGAAGAGTATGTATGAGACGATGTATGAATGAAAATGAAGCAAGGAGTGTGTGCCAAGACAGAGTTATATGGCGGTCCATCCTATCTGCCTACCCTTGCGGAGAAACGACGTGATGCTTAGTTAGTTAAATACAGAATAGTAGATACTCCAAGTATCGCCCTGGTGAAAGACCACCATTCAGAATCGAAACGTTGCTTGAAATGGCTTTAGCTATGTTTGGTGACCAAATCTGAATAGCCAGGTACTTTCCAACCTTCATCTTCCCAATCTTCTTCCCCTTCCCATTACCTTCAGCCTAACAACATACCCTATTTTGGGGATGCCATAGTCTCACTGGCTCTAGACGGTTGGAAGCAGTTGAGACTCTTGTGCGGTATTCATATAAAAAAATATATATATATGTAAAATTATGAAAAAAAACTCAGATGTGAGTATAACCTTAGAGTAACAATATATGGAGAGAGAGCTAATTATTTTTACCCAACCTATACAAATCTGGGATAAATCACTTTCTCCGGGTTTTTACGTCGTACACCATGAGAAAGAAAGAGACAGCAAAATTTCCCAAACCATCACATCGAAGTATTGTAAGGATGTTCTTCGTGTCCCGCATCTCCGTTGACTCTGCCCACACGTTTTGATATGCGACATAAATGGACATAAGTCAACGGTTCTTTAGGTTAAATGCTATTATTTGTTTATAATAATACTGTGAAAAAGTGTTAATACGAATAAACAAAAACATTATGTCGACATGTGCTATGAATGGATGTACAAATACCCTAGCCCTAGTTCTAGCCACGCCCAGGTCTAGTCGAGTCCGGAAAACCTCATCAAAACTGACTACAGCTCTCTCTTGTATATTATCGCTCTGAGGGTATAACAGTGCATGAATACATCAGCAGATTAAAAAACAATTTACTGTCAGCTAAGTGTGTAACAAAACACAGATGAAAAATATGTTTAAATATATGTTTTAAATGTTATAGCAAAGAAAAAGAAATTATATGGAAGACAGTTAACGTGTTGGTACTTAAAAACATCAATATTAAGTGAGTATAAAAAAAGTAATGATGCCAAAATTTCAAATGTAAATATGTAGCACGAAAATAAAGCATAAAAAAACAATAAAATATTTCATGACAATAAGTAGACAGTAAGGACGTTGAATAAATTAAGTGGATAGTGTTTATACATGCTTAGGTTCTTGGCGATTCTCAACTGTATGGACATCATACCTAATTGAAATCCCTTCAATTAGGTATGATGTCTTTAAACGTCCTATACACGAAACAACTATACTCTCAAAATATTCCATTGCACCAATTTAATAATGTCCATATGTTTGAAGAAAGGAACATTTCTAGAACCTTAAGGCAGTCACACATAAAATTCTATAATATCGCTTACGGACAAAGAAGTACAACGCCACTAAGCAATTCATTCTCTGCACAGCACCATCAGAAACATACAAACAAAAAGCTCATTTATAAGCAATATCATTACTCACCTTAAAAACCAAGTTTAGTTTAGTTCTTAATATGTAGATTCTATATCTTCAAATTTGTCATTTACCAATTTATATATTTTTTTATTATGTATGTACTATATTGTCGATATTAACATGTTACTATGTAGCTAAAAAACCATTGGGATGGGCAATTTACCAACTAATAAAAAATGTATGTTCAAGTAAAATATAAATAAATAAATATTTGAAGATTTACCTGTGAATAGGACAGTCTCAAAGCGAGCAGCGCAACTTGCGAGGTCTTCATCGCAGTTTGTTGTAGCCGCGTCTAGGCCACCTCCTTCGAAAATCACAAGAAAACTCTGTTATATTAATTGCCTAAACAATTGACGAGAGACAAACGCTCTTTTCTAACCGCAAAACACTAAAATCGGATGTTCAAGTAAAATAATTAAAAATAAATAAATAAAATAATGGAAAATATAATGTTGGTACACTAAACGATTTCGACGATGTTTCAATTAGAATAACAGAAAAGCCTGTATGCGACGATGTATGAATGTGAATGAAGCAAGGGGTGTGTGCCAAGACAAAGTTATATGGCGGTCCGTCCTCTCTGCCTACCCCTGCGGGGAAACGGCGTGATGGTTAATTAGTTAGTTAGGTCAATTTCTCGGCATGGATAGGCAGAGAGGACGAGAATTTAAATATATTTGTCTTTGCTTCATCCACATTGATACATCGTCCAACACAAATCTAATATTTTACTCTTTCTCGACATCTTTATAAATTTGCGCGTGGTAGATATACTCTCATGACACCCCTTTCACGATCATCCGCTCTACTTGTCTAAGCAAATCTAAGCGTACTGTCTCTAAGCTTATTCACTACACAGGTTATCCCTCTAAAAAAAAAAAAATTACATAGCGATTTTTCACTAGAATTTATGGACCGTAGCATTTTTTTCAACCGCACAAGAGTCCCAACTGCTGTCTGGAGCCAGTGAGACTATGGAATTCCCAATTCGGGTATTTTGTGAGGCTGAAAGTAGGTGGTAGGGGGAGAAGAAGGGAATGAGGAAGGTTTGGGAAGTACCTAGCGATTCACATCTGGTAACCGAACACGAATAAAGCTATTTTAAGCAACGTTTCGATTCTGAATGGTGGTATTTCATCAGGGCAATACTTGGAATATTTACACTCTGATTCTCTCGTGAATTGAAGTGTTTATTTAATAAAAACACCTCCACTAAGTTAAAAGCATCAAACTACAAATATTTTTGCGGCCATCCGTTAACACAGTGTCATCTTCACCTTGAAAAATTACACTTTTTTTGCAATTCCCAACCAGGCTGATAATCGTGAGAAGAAAAATGCCAGAGTGTGGAAAAAGATACCTTTTAACAATGCTAATTAGTCAAGCCGATGGTCCTGACGGACAGGTAAATGCTTCGCAGTGTTTAGGCCCGGGCTCGAAGACCGCTCGCTGTTAGGAGTCAAAATATTTTCGGATTATTTCAATTTTGACCAGTCCGGTTTTTTGCAAGGAGATAAATGCTTTGTTTGCTTAACAAAGAAAGGGACGCTGGGAATTGTTGAGCCTGGGCCTAGTTGTCAAAAAGGATCTGTCTAATAGCCTTTTTGCAAATTAAGTGTGTCAAATGGTTGTTTCCGTAAATAATTACCTATAGCTATGAAGAAACCCTATGAAAAAGATTTTTCAATGTTAATACCGCACAATATTCCTAACTGCCAAGAGCCAGTGCGACTATGGTATTTATTTATGTATGTATAAATTAACGGCCTAAAGTCCAATTACAAAAAAAATACATTTATAACACGAAACGGAAAAAAGAGCAACAGAGAAGGAATTGCATATACATATAATAATAAATGAAGCGATGACAAAAATTAGGCAAAATAAACCTAAGAGAGAACATTCAAGCCATGGTCTAGTCAAAGTTTTGGTAGAGTCGTAAAGAATGACACAAATCATTTAGACTGCTACCAAAAATTTCAAACCATGGCTTGAGTTAACAAGTCTTGACATTCTGGACATTGGAGAATTATACCCATAATTAGCATTGTGATGATTGAGGAACAGCAGTTCATTGTTTCTGAGTCTACGGCAAGGAATGTTGAACTGGATAAGTTGCAACAGAGAAGGTGAGTCAATAAACGACTTAAAATTTTGTAAATGACAATTAAATCAAAGTCATTCCTGCGCTTTTCTAACCAAGACATTTTCAATAATTGTTCAATTTTCTCATATGAATAATCGTCCCTTTCTCGCCCTAATCTCCATGCAATACCGCGTAAGAAGCGATGTTGTAAGGATTCAGTATGATGAATATGAACGGTTTAGCAAGGGGACCAAATTACACTAGCATATTCTAGATGAGGGCTAACTAATGAGCAGTAAAGGGTTTTTAGGGTCTTTATATTCTTAAAGTCACATGCAATTCTATTGATGAAGCCAAGAAGTTTATCCCCGATTTAGGTAAGTTGTAATAATAATAATAATAAAAAATGAATAACTTTTAAAGCACTGTTTTCGTGGGCAAATCACCTCAACGGCGCTTTACAAATTAATTTATCAAACCCATAACTTATCACTTAAAATCATAACTAATAGCTTACAGTTAAGATTTATTACTAATGGCTTACAACCTTAGAGCACATAGAGTGGTACCTATCCAAGGCAGTGTAGTCAGTTTTTGATGATTTTTGCCGGACTCGGCAGACCTGGGCGTGGCTAGGACTAGGGCTAGGGTATTTATACATCCATTCATAGCACATGTTGACGTGATGTTTTGGTTTATTCGTATAACCACTTTTTCACAGTATTATATCAATAAAAATATAGCATATTAGAAGACCGTTTAGTTGTGTCGAGTTTAGTGGCATATGAAAACATGTGGGCGGAGTCCTCGGAGACGCGGGAGACCAAGATCATCCTTACAGTACGTAAAAGCGGTGTGTTATTTTTGTTGTCTCTTTCTCTCTCATGGCGTACGACGTAAAAACCCGGAGAAAGTGATTTATTGCAAGTTTGTATATGTCGGGTAAAAAGAGTTAGCTCTCTCTCCATACATTGTTACTCCAAGCTTACAAATATATTAAATTAAGCTAGTAACTACTGAGTATAACTTATAACTAATGACTTACATCTATGATTTCATTACTATTACTTCATTACCTCTTCATTATTGCTTCACTTTTTTTATTACTGTTCAACGATTCTTTCTTGTGTAACGACAGATAATAAAACAAGTTTCAAATTTTCCAAAATAGAGCAATGAGAATTACACTTATGCGAAACAGATATTTAAAAGTAGCAAACATGTAATGCTGATGTTGCTGAAAGTTTTAATCCTAAAAGTTGTAATGCTGGGAGAGTCAGAAGAATGGGAGAAGAGGATTTGGGAAACAACTGGCTATTTATATCTGGTCACCAACCATGGAAACTTCATTTATGTAGGACTACACTGTTGGGGCAAATAAAAAAAAATGTCCGAAGAAGCGAAGCTAGCAGTCCACAATGGAGTGCTTATACCAACCCTGACCTATGGCAGTGAAGCGTGGAACCGACAGAGAAAGGATGAAAGTAGACTGAATGCTGTGGAAATGAGATCCCTGAGGCGTATGTGCATTAAAACCATGTAGTGACGGCCTCCATGGTCGAGTGGTAAGACGCTCGACTACGAATCCAAAGGTCGCGGGTTCAAACCCGGCGTGCCACAATAACTTTTATTTAATTAATATAAAAATAATGAAAAGTATATTTGCGGCACGTGTCAATGTGGTAGATACTCTAAGTTTCGCCCTGGTGAAAGACCACCATTCAGAATCGAAACGTTCCTTTAAATGGCTTTAGCCGTGTTTGGTGACCAGATCTGAATAGCCAGGTATTTCACCTTCCTCTTCCCAATCTCCTTCCCAATCTCCTTCCCCTCCCCACTACCTCCAGCCTCACAACATACTCTCTATTTGGGGATGCCATAGTCTCACCGGCTCCAGACGGTTGGGAGCAGTTGAGACTCTTGTGAGGTATTCATATAATTTATTTTTTTTAAATGACCGTGTTAAAAATGTGGATATCCCGAAAGAATGCAAGGCTGATGTAAGCGTAGTGAATAGGATAAAAAAAAGAACACTTAGATGGTTTGGGCATGTAGAGCAAATGAACGAACAAAGGAGTGTGGAGTCAGGGACGCCCGAGGAAGACATGGCGCGATCAAGTGAATCAAACACTTGAGTCGAGCCATTTCAAGAGTCAGAATAACAGAAGGGTATGTATGAGAAGATGTATGAATGTGAATGAAGCGAGGAGTGTGTTTAGAAGACAGAGTTGTTTGGCGGTCCGTCCTCTCTGTCTACCCTAGCGGGGAAACGGCGTGATGATCAGCCCGTTTCAGTATTTGATCAAATTATGATCAGGTGTCAAGCATAACAGCAAGACCGTTGTGTTAAAATTAGGAAAGACGCCTAAACACAGTTGATATAAACAAAAAATATTCACAAAAGCACCTGTGGAAGGTCGTAGACCTGAGCTAAATGCAAAAAAAACAAACAAACAAAAAAAAGCCTTGAATCAATTAGATCCGCTGGCGTAAACCAACACTTACGGCAATGATTAATTTCATAATCACATAATTTCAATATTCCTATATCGCCGTGGTTTTCTTCATCTATTTGCATATCGAAGAGGTAGTTTCGATCGAAGTGCCACGAGTTCGATTTACCTCGTAAAAGCGTTCAATCAATTTTATCTCTCTTCCGTAAACTAGCTAGGAAGGCAGAGAGGAATTAGAATATTCACATGACTTCATTACATAACCTACCGATTGTGTAACCTTTACATCTCTATTGATATTAACTTTTAGAAAATCTGTACAATTTTACATCCCTTAATCGTCGCCGGAAAGGCAAAAAGGTTTAAGCGACACTTAGATCAAAAATGAGTTAAATAAAAACAGTTTTGATCAGGTTTTTTTGCATCGAATGCTCTGACTCTCGTTTGATTCTAAAGACTTTTGTGACCGAATCTTAAATATATTTATCGTTTTTTTTAAATTTTTTTATTTTTATTTAGATGTATGCAAATATTTTATTCCCGCATCACAAGAAAAATATTTATACATTTCACAATAATAGAACAAAGCACATAAGGTTCCCATACAGTATATATAAATTTAAATCTTAGTAATCTTAAGAATAATAGGTTTTTTTTTACATATTCAGCACAAATCCTACAAAAAGTGCCAAGACTTGAGGCTTTGTCATACATGATGATACATGACCGATATTTGAATAATGAATTTACTGGGGACGTCAGTGTGTTTTTTACTTGCCACCTTTTGTGTTAATATTCTAAGGCTATAACGTGTCCATATATTCGTAACGTCAATGATTGTGACATTATTATTCGATTCACTGTGCTAACCTATGAAAAACCTACTTTTTCTAGAAGCGATTTTGAAAACACATTGAGACAACTTGTGCACAATCATTTTTCATAATTTAAAGGGAACTCCATTAAAAACGTTTTCCGAAATGCTGATTTCTTGATTAACTAATCGCCCAGAGAAAAGACTCAAGAGAGACAAGTTCGAGACTTTTTTTGATTTTTGTCGCTTGAGAAAACTTAGTGAGAGCATTGAGTTAACTTTTTTTTCAAAATCCAATCAGGTACTGACGACTTGTGAACTTTATTGTAAAACAAACAAATAACGTTAAAGTGCTCCGGTATAAACTTCTCAAAATGGCGCTTCAGCCTTTTTGCCTCTCCGGCGACGATAATATATTGTATAAATTTAACGGTTACTAAATTCAACATTGATTAAAAATAACATCTTGATTTCAGAATTATTCAGAGTTTACTTTAGGTAACTAGATGTTTATAATTCTTGACTTTGGGAATAAATTGTATTCTCTGTTACGGACTTGGAAAAACCTAAAAAAAAAGAATCTGAAACACTTCAACCACCAGTTTCTCCACAATTTCCTCGTAGTTTTCCTACACTTTCCGTATATTTGAGTTTCTTTTCAATTTTTCTACAGTTTCCCTACATCTCCCTGCTGAGTATCTGCAGTTTTTTTCCAGTTTCCTTGCACTTTCTCCACCGTTTGTCTCCTAATAATTCACCCATCTCAAACATTTGTTTATTTTGACGGTCTCCATGGTCGAGTGGTAAGACACTCGACTACAAATCCAAAGACCGCGGGTCCACACCCGGAGTACGCAAATAACTTTTATTTCATTAATATGTGTCATTATACATTTAATTCATATAAAATAATATAAATTATTTATGCGGCTTGTTCCAGAGTGGTGGATACGTATTGCCCTGGTGAAAAACCACCATTCAGAATAGAAACTTTGGTTGGTTGAAATGTATTTGGCTATTCGTGACCGAATCTGAATGGCCAGGTATTTTCCAACCTTCCTCTTCCCCATCTCCTTCCCCTCCCCACTACCTTCAGCCTCGCAACATATTCCAATCGTGGATGCCATGTTTCCACTGGCTCTAGACGGTTGGCAGCAGATGGGACTCTTGTGCGGTAGGTATTCACAATAAAAAAATTAAAAAAGCAAAATAAGTCCACCGACCAAATAAAATAAAATATTACCGAAATACCCACTTAAAAAACTACCCAGGTGCACCGATTTGAGTTTCTAAAACCAATCCAGCCCTGCTTAAGGCGGCCCACTGTGAACTCAACTATTCAATAGAGTGTAGGTATAGTGTACAGACTATACAGGCGGTATATAGGCAGAGGTGGCAGCGGATAACCAATCTATACTTACATATCTACAGTTTATAGTACGTCCCCTCGTAATGGCGGTTCGTTATTCGCGTTCACTCAAAGCCGCCGTAGCATTTCATGGCTTTATTCCGCATTAAATCGTCGCGGAGACGTTATTCATATTTATACGTGCACGGCTTTTAGCGTAGAGAGCGGACGAAATTTGTAGGCGCCCGGAATAGACGATGAATTCATGAATGAAAATTTACGATAGTGCGCAAGGATTCAAGAATGTCATACTTTAAGCTTTGAGAAGGATGCAATAGAAAGATTCGTACGAAAAAAATATTTAAAAGGACTTAAGGGAAGATGAGGTGTATTTCTGAAAATTATTCTTGTTGATTTCCCCTATTTTTTACGGTATTTTTAATGTTCAAAATAGTTTTCTACAATTAGATTGAAAAAATATTTTCCATATTTCTGTAAATTTCAACAAATTAACTAACTTAAGGTCACACCGTTTCTCCTCAGGGGTAGGCAGAGAGAATGCACTGTAATACAACTTTGCCTTGGCACACACTCCTTGTTTCATTATCAATCATACTTACTATTCTGTTATTTTGACTCTTGACATGGCCCTACACGTTTTTCTTGATCGTGCCATGTCTTCCTCGGGCGTCTCCGACTTCTTCTATTATTCACTTTAATCTTATCACACTCCTTTCTTCGTTCATCCGCTCTACATGCCCAAGCCATCTAAGCGTTCCTTTCTTATTCCTATTTCTCACACTTACATCAGTTTTGCATTCTTTTCGGATATCCTCATTTTAAACACGGTCAAACATAGTTTTACCGTACATTCGTCTCGGGGATCTCATTTCTACATCATTTAGTCTACTTTCATCCTTCCTGTACCGGTTCCATGACCATTCATCAGAGTTGGTGTAAGCATTCCATCGTGGACTGCTAGTTGCGCTTCTATGGGTAGTTTTTTTTTTATATGCGCAAACGGCGTTCAGTTCTTTATTAGTGGAGTTTCTTGCAATCGTTTTTTTTTTTTTTTTAATATTATGAGTTTAAAAATAGCTGATAGTATTAATGACGTAAAATCTGTCGTGCAAAATTCAATCAATCTCCGTGTGAGACGTTAACGTCTGCCAAAACATCTAGTGCCTACAACAGTTTTAATGATAAATAATTTAATACTATTTACAAATATAGCCAGGTTTTCTATCATTCTTTACTGTGAGACAGAGAAAATTATTACTGTAATATAATTCCCGAGGAAAGGCCAGAGGAAAAAGTCAAGAGTGACATCTGAAACCTCGACAAAAGATCTTTTGAAATTCGGTTCCCTATGCGATAGAAATTAATCTTGGAGCTGGTTGTCCATCACGGAGATTCTATAGATTATTTTTGTAAGTTTAGGGAAATATTTTATAAACTTGATTACTTCACACCTTTTTCGCAGAATACAATATTTTGACGTATTTTAGAGTTCGTATTTAAGACGTCCGCAATATTGCACATTATTCTGAAAGGCAATGACCATAATACACCACCATGGCAAAATACAATATACCTATCTAAGCATAGCATACAGGTATATAGTCACCAATCGACCGGTTAATAGCTGAGTGGACAAACGTGCCGGATTCCCACCCGTTCGTCGTGGGTTCAATTATTCTATTAGCTAAGTCCTCCATCATTGCACAAGCAAAATTTTCCGCTTATTCTGATGGTAATGGGAGTTTTTCAAATATCGTCAGTTGTTGTAACTCTGAAATGTTTTTCGTAAAAAATGCAACCGCCTTGCGTACAACGCTTTGATTTTGTCACACTTTACTACTTATCATTTCAATAATTCAAGTTTGAATTGAAATTAAAACCACGCGTTCACGTAACATATCTCTGAGGTCCATGAAATTGATCCCAATCCTAAATAGCCTTGAAAGCTACGAAACCGTGAAGCTTCAGAAAAGTGTCATTTCAACCGCAAAGTGTGCAAATAAGTTTCGGTCGCTCTCATCTCCCTTTAAATCGAGAAACCCCATATTGTAATCACGTAGAATGAGTGTGTGATTATGGAGAGAGGGCAGGCCCAGGTTGCCAAAGCTAAGGGACGGTAAACCATACCTTAAGATATAAAGCGGAAAGTATAGCGACCACAGAAAGTAAGCAGCAAACCAGTTGTACCTTGCAGCTACCTGCCTACAGGGCCCGGCAACCGAGAGAAATATTTCAATCCATACCTGACTTTATTTTGATTTCTTTTTATAGTGAATTCGCACAAGAGTCTCAACTGTTTGTAGCCAGTAGAACTGGAGCATCCCCAATCGGGGTGTGTCGTGAGACTGATGGTAGCAAGGAGGGGAAGGAGATGGGAAACAGGAAGTTGTAAAGTACTTGGCTATTTAGATCTGGTCACCAAACACGGTTAAAGTCATTTCAAGCAACGCTTCAATACTGAATGGCGGTCTTTCACCAGAACGACACTTAGAGTATCTACCACTCTGGAACGTGTCACAAATATACTACATATTATTGTAAATGAATTGAATGTGCTATGACACACTGATTGAATAAAAAATAATGGCGCACGCCGGGTTTGAACCCGTGACCTTTAGATTCCTAATCGAGCATCTTACCAGTCTTACCACTTGACCATAGAGGCTGTCAACTGTGGTGAATGAAGATGACTACTAAATTCATCTTTGTATGGCGGAAAAGAGCTGGTGGAAGTCAAAGATGGATGCTGAGGATATTCAAGGCATTGGCAAGGCATATTTGACCGGTCAGTAGCTGAGTGGACAAATACGTCGGATTTCCACCTGGGCGTCGTGGGCTCAACTCCTCTGCTGGCTAAGTCCTCCATCATTGCAACATTTTCCGCTTATTATGATGGCAGTAGGAGTTTTTCAAATAATGTCAGGCTGTTAGTAACCCAGAAACGTTTGTCTTTCCTTTAAAAAAAAAAATATTGGGAGCAACTTGACTTAGCACAGATGTGCCTATGGGAATCTGGTGAAGTGGACATTATTCTAGATCTCAACAAATCAAAGAATGCGGTTGCATTACATTTATTATGCACTTGTTCGGGGAGGAGACAATCCGTACAATGGTGATTACTGATTAGCGATTTTTTTCCGAGAGACCTCGTCTTCTACTGCGTCTTCTTCTAAGGCACGATGTTTTACTTGGATTCCAGAGACTACGGGTTAGATTCAGCCGTTAGTCGCATTTTTTTGGTTGTCACACTCTATTCACTACTATTTGGTATTTTTGTATTCGTCCATTAACTATCTGCTAACTTTTGGTCACTTTTAGAACTAACAACGTGTATCTATGAAGGCATGATATTTAGATTCCGAAGGTCGAGGGTTGGGTTGAGCAGCATCATAATTATGGACGTTACGACTCTCAAAAACAGACAATCTGTATTTGTTTGAATCGAAACGTTGTTTGAAATGGCTTTAGCCGTGCTTGGTGACTGAATAACCTACTTCCAAACCTTGGAGCAACAATGTATGGAGAGAGAGCTAATTCTTTTTACCCAACCTATACAAACTTGGGATAAATCACTTTCTCCTGGTTTTTACGTTGACCACCATGAGAGAGAAAGAGACAATAAAAATAACACACCGCTTTTATGTACTGTAAGGATGATCTTGGTCTCCCGCGTCTCCGGGGACTCCACCCGCACGTTTTCTTATACGACTAAACTGGACACAGCTAAACGGTTTTTTAGGTTATGCTATATTTTTGTTTATAACAATACTGTGAAAAAGTGGTTATACGAATAAACAAAAATATTACGTCGACATGTGCTATAAATGTATGCATAAATACCCTAGCCCTAGTCCTAGCCACGCCCTGGTCTGCCGAGTTCGCCAAAAATCATCAAAAACGGACTATACTGCTTTGGATAGGTACCACTCTATATACTCTAAGTTCCAAACCTTGCTATTCGCCATCTTCTTCCCTTCCCACTACCTTCAGCCTCACGGCATACCTCAATTGGGGTTGCCATAGTCTCACTGGCTTCAGACGGTTGGGAACAGTTGGGACTCTTGTGCGGTATTCACTTTTTTATATACCATATCCTCTCATATATTTTTTTTAATTTTTTTTTTATTAAAAAAGTAAGACAAACATTTCCGGGTTACGAATAACCTGACAATATTTTAAAAACTCCTACTGCCATCATAAAAAGCGGAAGATTTTGCTTGTGCAATGATGAAGGACTTAGCCAGCAGATGAATTGAACGCACGACGCCCGGGTGGGAATCCGACGCGTTCTGCACTCAGCTACCGACCAATAATAATATTTTTTTATTCCAGAAGGTATGCAGGAGTAGTGCAATGCAATACCTTCCATAATTGATAATAATACTTAGTAATAATAATAATAACAACATAAAAGTTGTAATATATAAAAAAAATAAAATAAAAACCTCACCGTGAGCCTACCAAAATTGGGAATGAAATGGACTGGACAATTGGGAGTTTGATGCTGTATCACGTCAAATAAAAATTGAATCGTAATAAATTAATGTTTCCTGTTTTCCTTGATCATTTATAACATCTTTAGTGCTATTTTTCCCGTCTCACCCGGTACAATCACGTAATGATAAAGTACAAAACATTCCCCACACGATGTGTTGCCCAACATGATCGATTTTTAAATAGTGTCTACATGCTCCGGCATCAGATTGAAACTCCTCATTATAAAGGTACCCCCACACTCGGCACTAAGTACCTGACCACTTAAATACTTAAGAACTTAAGTGCTTACCTTCCGGGAAAAAACGAAAAAAAATAAAAAGAACATCGGATCGTTTAGTGCGAAGATTGAAGGAAAATGGAATCAGGTGAGATTACTAATTATTATGTAAAGTAAGGAGACATAATCGTGGCTTCGTAAGCTACGTGACTGGTGCGATTGCAGTTCCGGACTACAATTTGACTTCAGTCTGAGGGCGAATTTCTGATTAAATTATTTTATTTATAATGAATACCCCACAAGAGTCCCAACTGCTCCCAACCGTCTGGAGCCAGTGAGACTATGAGATCCCGGATTGGGGTATGTTTTAAGGCTGAAGGTAGTGGGGAGGGGAAGGAGATAAGAAAGAGGAAGGTTGGAAAATACCTGGCTATTCAGATCTGGTCATCGAACACGGTTAAAGCCATTGCAAGCAACGTTTCGATTCTGAATGGTGGTCTTTCACCAGGGCCACACTTAGAGTATCTTTCACTCTGGAACGTGCCGCAAATATGCTATATTTTATATGAATTAAATGTGTTATAACATATATTAATTCAGTGAAATTTATTTGCGCACGCCGGGTTTGAACCCGCGACCTCTGGATTCGTAGTCGAGCGTCTTACCACTCGACCGTCAAAGGGTGAGGGTGAAGTCCTAAACAGTGGCGGCTGGTGACTTTTAGCGTACTAGAGTGTTAAAATTAAAAATGCCACTATTATTAATGCTGTACTTGAAAACGATTTTTTTTATTTTTTTCATTTCACCAGTGCACCACCAAAACTAAAAAATCCTGAAAATCTATTTACATTTTTAAATATATTTTTTTAATATATATATTTTATTTTAATTATTTTCGGCTACAAGAACATCACACTAAAAAGTCAAGATTCCCCACTTGTCCTAACTGTTCCCAACCGCCTGGAGCCAGTAGGACTATGGCATCCCCGATAGAGGTATGTTTTGAGGCTGTAGGTAGTGGGGAAGGGAAGGAAATGGAGAAATGAGAGATCGGAGTGCTTAAAATGGCGTTGGTCGTGTTTGGTGACCAGATCTGAATAGCCAGGTACTTCCCAAACTTCCGCTTCCCTATATCCTTCCCCTCTCTTATAATAATGATAATAATATTTGGATGATTTGTATAGCGCCGATTTTGTGAAAAATCACCTCAAGGGCGCTGAACAGTTTTTTTATTTTCTATTATTGCATATTAATTCCTACTTTAAATGAGAAAATATATAGGAACATACTCGTACTTACCTGGCGGGTCCCATCAGATAGACACGCTTATTAACTTAAATTTATAATTGTAATTTTTTTTCCGATTTAGGGCATGGGAGCGAAATTAAAAATGATCTTTCTGAATTTGTCGTACAGTACAGGATTTGGTTAAAATTTGTATATCTAAAGGTGATTCGTCAAGAGACAGATTATGTTGAGATTTTTTAATGAATTTAAGGATATGAGAGTCTGAAAAGGTAAGTTTTCAGTTTGGACCGAAATTCTGTTGAGTTGAGTTGCGCCCTTGAGGTGATTTTCCCACAAAAACGGCGCTATAAAAGTAATCCATTTATTATTTATTATTATACCTTCAACCTCACAACATACCACAATTAGGGATGCCATAGTCTCACTGGCTCAAGACGGTCTGGAACAGTTGGGACTCGCGGCTGGTATAAACTATCAATAAAAAATAAGTTTGAGTGGTTACTCACTTTTCTTCAGAAAGTTAAACACATCGAAATGTCAGTTACAAAGCGTATAAAGTTGCAATAATTTACAATTTATACGAGTACCGGGGTAGTTTTGTACTCTTTCATCGCTTATCTCTGATCTGGCATTAATTCGCACTAATTAGAACATGTTCGCCGATTAACTAATTATTGTTACAAAACGCGACTTAGTATTCACATTTAGGGGCCATTCACACGGTCGTGCGAAGCTCGGATTCGTGTCTGATGCGTGACCGCACACGCCAACGAATCGCATTCACGCTGCGTTTGATATAATGCAAAAGAGGTTTATGCATATTACACGTTTTTATTTTTTTCGTTGTTTTCATGCGGAACGTTAAATTTGCACACCCTGCAAGCCCGCAGGAAGATGTTTTCGGGAAAACATTTTTTTTATTTTTTATTAGTTGATTCCGGAGGTAAGTAATGGCATTCGTGTGAGGCACCATGTGCCGTTTTACACACCGAAAGTCAGAACTTCCTCATACAAAAACACGACAGTATATAAAGCGATGGAACCTTGAAGGAACAATATATGGAGGGATAGCTAATTTGTTTTACCCAACCCATCCGAAATTGTAATAAATCACTGTTTCCGTGTTTTTACATCGTACACCATGAGAGAGAAAGAGACAACAAATTTCTTGGACGGCTTCTATATACTGTCGTAATGTTCTTAAGCTGGTTATTTTCGCTGGTTAACGGCGGGACTCCGCCCACATTTTTTATTTTGCCACTAAACTTGACACAACTAAACGGTTTTTTAGGTTAGATGCTATATTTTTGTTGATAAAAATACTGTGAAAAAGTGGCTATACGAATACACAAAAACATTATGTCGATATGTGATATGAATGGATGTATAAATACCGTAGCCTTAGTCTTAGCCACGCCCATTTGCGCCGAGTCATGTTAAAATCATCAAAAACAAGTCCAAAACTGACTTCACTGGCTTTGGCTTGGACTACCTCTTGTATACTCTAAGGATGGAACTATTCAATGAAGCTGCAGATATGTTTAGATGCACATATATAGAGTTCTGTCACTATCTCTTGGCCTACGTACAAGGGTGACCGTTAGGTACATCGATTTTTTTAAATATCCACATTTTTACACTCGCCATGTTCAATAGTTAAACGTTATTTTTTTTTACCTGTTATAATAAAAATAAAAGTTTTTATTCCAGATGGTATGCAGGAGTAGTGCAATACAATACATTCCATAAGTAATAATAATAGTACATAAAATAAAATGAAAATTGCAATACATATATACATAATAATGAAAAAAAAAACATTAATTCATAAGAAAAAAATAAGTATATATTTATTTATTGGAGGATTTTTGGTCTCATGTCTACAGAAGCCCATACTATTGTATTTTTTCGTTCATTATGCTCTTTTTATTTACCTTGAATTTATATTTTACTTTAGCTTTCTTTAGATATTTGTGAATAAGGAGATGATTAAAATAAATAAATAATAATTAGAATTCTGTGTATGAGCAATTTTCCCGTGTATCGTTTGCTTTCGAAATGGGTTTTGGACAGAGGACGCTGGTTGCTGGCTTAGTCTCAACACATACGTCAAAAAGGATATAGCGAGTGAATCATGAAGGACCGTAATCGGAAGATAATTTTTATCATTTTTATGTATGAGCATGTTTTCCAGTGTATCGTATTTTTCAGTGCATCGTATGGGCAAAAGACGGCTAGACGGTTAGCGTAATAATTCTGTTAGAAACTAGACAGAGCTTTTTTGCTAACTCTGTTTACCCTTTTCAAGAAGCCCTGAGCTTGTTCCTCCTCTTTAAAGAAAGAGGGGAGTTAGCCTGGATCCTCATGAAACCTATACTATAATTATAAATATATATTTATTTATTTAAAAAAAGACAAACATTGCCAGGTTGCAAATAACCTGACAATATTTGACAAACTCCTACTTCGGAGAATGTTGCTTATGCAATGATTGAGGACTTCGCTAGCAGAGGAATTGAACCCACGACGCCCGGGTGGGTATCCGACGCGTTTTCGATCGAATGCAGATCCTTGAGGCGTATGTGCGGTAAAACCATGTAGGTCTGTGTTAAAAAAGTGAGTATTCGGAAAAGATTACGAAATTAGACGGTTTGAGCAAATAGAGCAGCGAAAAAATGTCGAGAGTCAAAATAACAAAAGATTATGTATGAATGTGAATGAAGCATGAAGTGTGTGCCAAGACAGAGTTGTATGTCAGTCCATCCTCTCTGCCTACCCCTACGGAAAGCGGCGTGATCGTTAGTTAGTTAGTTTTATCTGCATTCATTTCTTTTGTACCACTACAAATGACGGCCTGCATGGTCGAGTGGTAAGACGCTCGACAATGAATCCACAGGTCGCGGGTTCGAACCCGGCGTGCGCAGATAAATTTTATTTAATTAATATGTGTTATAACACATTTGATTGGTGTAAAAATAAAATATAGTATATTTGCGGCACGTTCTAGAGTAGTAGATACTCTAAGTATCGCCCTGGTGAACGACCACCATTCTGAATTGAAACGTTGCTTGAAATGGCTTTAGTCGTGTTTGGTGACCAAATCTGAATAACCAAATACTTTCAACCTTCCCCTTCTTCATCTCCTTCCTCTCCTCACTAACTTCAACCTCACAACACACCCCTATTGGGGATGACATAGTCTCACTGGCTCTAGACGGTTGGGAGCAGTTGAGACTCTTGTGCGGTATTCATATAAAAAACTTTCAATTGTTTGGTGAATAACTGTGTTTTTGAGATGTTTTAAAATAAACGAATAAATTATTTATAAGCCATAAGTAATAAAGTCATGAGTGATAAGTAGTACGTTATATAAAGAAAGTCGTAAAGTATCCTTGAGGTGATTTAAAAAATATCTAATCATTATTATTATCAAATAACAATTTGATATATCAGTCTTAATATTTCGTTTTCTGACGCATTTGCTCATACGGCGTGCATCCGACGTCTCCTTTGCGAGATGCTAATGCGAACACACCTTTGTCCGCCGCTTAAGTGGGCGTGCAACCTTCGTGCGGTGCATCGCCTCTCCTGATCATTATCCACAGGCATTATGTAATTTCTGTCCGGGCTCCGCAGAAAAACGTGTTGAGTTAATATTCAGCTTTATCGCAATGGTGCAACGGTCGAAGAATTATAGAGGAAATATATGCTGATTTATTAACTGTTGCTTGAAATGGTTTTAGCCGTGTTTGGCGACCAGGTCTGAATAGCCAGCTGCTTCCAACCTTCCTCTTTCCCATCTTCTTCCCCCTCCCACTATGTTCAGCCTCACAAAGCACCACGATTGGGAATAGCATAGTCTTACTGGCTCCAGACAGTTGGTAGCAGTTGGGACACGGTTGTGCGGTATTCACCTTTTTTTTAAAGGGTATGCAGAGAGGAAGGAATGCCACACTGTTTATCGTGACACGAACTCCTTGCTTAATCGAATTTAATACATGTTCTTCTTACAGAATACTTAAGAATATCTGCAGGTTTAACAATCTGGCTCTAAATCTGAAAAGGAGATATTTGACTAACTTTATCATGCCATGTCTTCCTGGGGCAGCCCGACATCTTTTTTCATCCAACAAATGTAAAATGTATGTACTCGTATATTTGTATCGTATCCACTGTCATTAATTATAGGATTTAGTGCCTTGCAACTTTACCTACTATCAATGTATCTTATATGGTATCAAGAGAGTTTTACGGTCAGTGTCTTTTGTATCATCTAGCATTGTGTAACAAAAATCAACATATTTTATATTATTCTACTTGTACTCACTGTCACTTACCTTAGGACAGGTTCTAATTACCTAGTGAGGTAGGTAATGTAAAAAAATAATTGAAGAAACACAAAGTTCATAAATAAAATATAAATAAAAAAAATCTACAAATGAGTCATATGGCATATTTAGAAGGATCGCAAATTGAGTTAAATATGAAATATTTCGTCAGCGAATACAAAGCAGAAAATGTGTTATCTAAATTGTACACGGCTTTGTCCACCTGGTCGACTCAACTGTTTCCACCTTGCAATATCACCTCCACAATGAGCGAGGAAAGTTTTAAACAACTGCCAAACTTAACACGAGATATTGTTTCTATATTGTTTGTTCCACATGTTTCAATGGTTCAATAATAAATTTTAAAAACCAAGTCAACACAGCAAAAGTCGAGTCCCAACTGTCGAAGCCAGTCGGACTATGGCATCCCTAATCGGGGTATGTTGTGATGCTTCAGGGAGGCGAGAAATTAATGAAATAGAAAGAGGAAGGTTTGGAAGTACCTGGCTATTCCATTCTGGTCGCTGAAAATGGCTTTTACCATTTCAAGCAACGTTTCGATTCGTAATGGTGTTTTTTTTTACCAGAGCGACACTGAGCGAATATATCTACCATGTGTAATTTTATTTAAATATTTATTTATTTATTTTCTTGTATACGCTTGAAAGGGCTTTTACATTGAAGGTTTCCAATAGACAGTGAAAAAATGAGAATTATATGCGCAAACAAAATAGGAAATAGTTGTAGAGTAGTAAAAAATAGTGTTTGATTGAATACATAAAAATATTATTGATTAAAGAAATATTATATTATAGCCTTCTTGTATCTACATTACGTGCAGTTAAATACATCAGCCACCTCTGCGTATGTATTACCAACCACATGCAATCTAGGTACAAGCGAGTATCTGAAGGACTCAGTCCTGATGTTATTGTTACAACTAAATAAAATTTTGGTTCTTGGAGTTCTCGTTGGTATGTGAAAGGAAATAAGGTTCAATTAATCAGGGCTGTCTATAAAACCATTGAAAATTTTACAAATATAAGTCAAGTCAAAAATAATTCCTAATATACGAGTATGTATGTAAAATGAAATTTACTTGCACACGCCGGAATTCGCGCGACCTTTGGATTTGCAGTCGATGATCTTTACCGCTCGGCCACCGAATTTTGTTTAAAAGCTTGTTGATTTGCATGAGACCTGCATAAAATATGTAATTTCTTAAAACACCTCAGGCAGTTGTTCTGAGTGTTTTAAACGATTTTATTTTTATGAATTGAATTAACATTAGGACGCAAAAGAACTTTTCTCTGCACCCTCGCATCGTCGTTTGCAATCCTCCCATTTCAACAATCTAAATAATGTGCAAGACATGTCTTCCTTTTTGAAAAAGCTGAGCGGAGATATCAATCGGATTGAGTTATTTCGATTGGAGTGGTTTCACGCTTTGCTTATGGCGCTTTTTGACAGGAGCTGGCGGGCTGACGTGTCTACTGTCTATGGTGTGGTATTAATTATTTTACAATATTACTACAATTGATAATGCAGTTCTTACAATAATTATTGCATGTGATTATTATTGTAATAATGAAATGAATACAGTAATAATGCATGTTTTTATTAATGTAATAATGCAATTAATGCATGTTTTTATTAATGTAATAATGCAATTAATGCAATATTAATGCGTGTAATTATTAATGTACTATTTGAATAATGTTATTATTATGCATGTGATTATTAATGTACTATTGCAATAATGCAATTAATGCAAAAGCAAATATTGTAATTATTAATTTTCTATTGCATTTATTCAATTAATTCAATAATAATGCACGTTATTATTAATGTACTTTTGTATTAATGCAATTAATACAATATTAACGCATGTAATTATTAATACACTACATTAATTATGCAATTAATACAATAATAATGCATGTTATTATAAATTTACTATTGCAATAATGCATTTAAAACAATAATAAGGCTTGTAATTATTAATGTCCTATTGCAATAATACAATAGTAATGCGTGAAATTATTAATTTCCTATTGCAATAATGCAATTGATACAATAATAATGCATGTTATTATGAATGTACTATTGTAATGATGCAGTTAATATAATAATAATAATGCGTGTAATTATGAATTTACTATTCCAAAAATGTAATTAATACAATAGTAATGCATGTAATTATTAATTTACTATTACAATAATGCAATAAATACAATAATAATGCATTATGCAATTGATGTACTATTGTCATAATGCAAATAATACAATAATGTCGCGTTTCATTTTTAATGTATTATTGGAATAATGCAATAAATACAATGATAATGCATTTTATAATTGATGTAATAACGCAATTCATACAATTATATCGCGTTTAATTTTTAATGAATAATTGCAATAATGCAATAAATACAATAATAATACATTTTATAATTGATGTGCTATTGTAATATTGCAATTAACACACAAATATTGCATGTTATTTTTAATGTAGATTTGTAACAATGTAAGTAATACAATAATAATGCATGTTATTGTCATGATTGGAATCTTACAATAATAATTGCATCTAATTCATAAAGTATAATTTAAATTGTGCAAATCTCACAATAATAATAGCATGTTAATTAATAATGCAATTATTACAATAATGTGGACGTTATTAAAATTATACAATCTTAAAAATAATCTTTTCAAATCCTTACCTACCTAATAAAGAACCTACCTATAACATATTTAAGCAGGCAGTATTCTATATGTGAAATGGGTGGATTAAAGCAACTCATATGTTTTCTTGGCAAGTCAAGTTACATCCCGTGATTTTCCACGGGTAACAATATGTGTAACATTTAGTAATAAAATAAGCTTTATTAAAAATTATTGCATTTTTAATAATATTTTGCTTAACTTTTTGTTTCTTACATACAACAGACACTGACCGTAAAACTCTCTTGATACCATATAAGACACATTGACAGTAGGTAAAGTTGCAAGGCACTAAATTCTGTAATTAAAGAGAGTGGATACGATACAAATATACATACATTTTACATCGTAACAATCCTACAATTATTGATAGTGAATACATTACCTAATATAACAGAAGAATTCAACATTCACGGTTTATTCAAGATTTCTATATACCAAAATTTGTACCCACCTACTTTTCAATGGCAACATTTTATATATTTTCGAAGGTCCAAAGATTTTTTTCCCAATAAAATTTTAAAAAAAGCAATGAAACGGCATCTATCGGCGCACATTAAAAGTAGCTGACACATGACACGGGACTATCTGGCCTTACCTTTTTATGACACCGAAAAGACACCGTCTTATCCTTCCTGGGTTGCCAGCAGCGAAAATATAAATAAACAAATACAAGAGCTTGTCGGAATCTTAAGTGGGTGGGTGCTTTTTGCCTACCAGCAAGTAATTAATCGTGTTCGGCGACTTTGGAGTCAAAACATGGCAACACTAATACAGATAGGGTGAGGCACTGGGTATGGGTATAATTATTAGAGAAATAAAACTGTATCTATATGTGCCTCTTGAAAAGCTTATCATAGTAACCATATCGTCAGCGGAGATGTTAAAGAGCTGAAGCGCCAATTTGGGAAGTTTACATTAGAGGACTTGGATTTTTTTTGTTGTTTTACAATAATATTCATAAGTCTTCAGTACCTGGTTCGATTTTGAAAAAAAAACTCAATGCTCTTACTGAGCTACCGGAAGCGACAAAAAGCTAAAAAATTCCAAACTTGTGTCGCTTGAGTCAAGCCTTCTCTTAAATGATAATATATTTAAGATGGCTAAAGGGCCACAAAAATCTTTAGAATCAAACGAGAGTCAGAGCATTCGATGCAGAAAAAAGAACTGATCAAAACTGCATATTTGACTCATTTTTAACTAAAGTGTCGTTTAAGGCCTTTTGAATGTCCGGCAACGAATTGTTCCTGTTCTGTTTTTCATTTTCTATTAAATTGCGGAAAAATATAATGACCCTTATTTACTGATAAGTGAAGTCATAACGTTAAGAACTTGAAGTAACAATATATGGAGGGATAGCTAATTTGTTTTACCCAACCCATCCGAAATTGTAAAAAATCACTTTTTCCGAGTTTTTACATCGTACACCATGAGAGAGAAAGAGACAACAAATTTCTTGGACAGCTTCTATATACTGTCGCAATGATCTTAAGCTGGCTATCTTCGCTGGTTAACGGCGGGACTCCGCCCACATTTTTTATTTTGCCACTAAACTTGACACAACTAAACGGTTTTTTAGGTTAGATGCTATATTTTTGTTGTTAAAAATACTGTGAAGAAGTGGCTATACGAATACACAAAAACATTATGTCGATATGTGATATGAATGGATGTCTAAATACCGTAGCCTTAGTCTTAGCCACGCCCATTTGCGCCGAGTCATGTTAAAATTATCAAAAACAAGTCCAAAACTCACTTCACTGCCTTGGCTTGGGCCATCTCTAGTATACTCTAAGGTTAAGAACGTATGATTTCACTAAGTACTTGCTCTGGTTAAAGCTTCCAAAATGGCGCTTTAGCCTTTTTGCCTTTCCGACGACGACATGCAAACTTGAAGTAACAATAGAGGGAGAGCTAATTATTTTTATCCAACCTATAAAAACTTGCGATAAATCACTTTCTCCAGGTTTTCACGTCGTACACCATGAGAGAAAAAGAGACAACAAATATAATACACCGCTTCTACGTACTGTAACGATGATCTTGGTCTCCTGGGTCACCGCGGGACTCCGCCCACATTTTTTATTATGTCACTAAACTTGACCCAACCGTTATATGCTATATTTTTGTTGATGACAATACTGTGAAAAAGTGGTTTTACGAATAAATAAAAACATTAAGTTGATATGTGCTATGAATGGATTTATACATATCCTAGCCCTAATCTTAGCCACGCCCAGGTCTGCTGAGTCCGGTAAAAACCATCCAGAACTGACTACACTGCCTTGGATAGGTACCACTTTATGTACTCTAAGCATGCAAATGAATTTCTTCGATTTTCATGTCTGCGTCCATTTGATTTGGTAACGTCCCTTACTAATTTTTTTCCCAGGTTTTTCATTTTTTTTTTTAAATTTAATAAATATTAGTCTTATCTTGGTATTTCACCCTCTCCTGGGTGGGCCGAATTCGTCACCAGGGTGGTGCGCCCGGTTCCGGGACACCGGGAATAAAGGATAAAACAATGCCAGCGGCGGCACAACCTTCGACACCACCGCGGGTCTACCATCTGATCTTTCACCAGGGCGATACTCAGAGTATCTACCACTCTGGAAAAGGGACGCTTAGATGGTTTGGGCAAGCTGAGCGAATTAACGAAGAAAAGGGTGTGAAAAGAATGTATAATGCGAAAGTGAATGGAAGAGGAAGTCGGGGACGCCCGAGGAAGACATGGCACGATCAAGTGAATCAAATACTTGCCATGTAAAAAGTCAGAATAACTCCTTGCTTCATTCGCATTCATCCATCGTCTCAAACATACTATTTTGCTATTCTGACTCTCGAAATGGCCCTACTCAGGTATTTAATTTACTCGATCGTGCCATGTCTTCCTCGGGCGTCCCCGTCTTCCTCTTTCATTCACTTTCGCATTATACATTCTTTTGACACTCATTCCTTCGTTCATTCGCTCAGCTTGCCCAAACCATCTAAGCGTCCATTTGATTTCCGTTTATCCACTCTTTCTTTTTTTTTTAGTTTTATTTATTTTATATTAGTTACTTTGTACATTCAAGTTTACAAGTAGCTAATTATTTCATTTTATTTTCAACTTTATAATGTTTTTACTTATATACTACTTATTATTTTGATTTATATGCATTTTAAATAATTTTTACAGGCTATTTAGAATTTATTGATAGGCATAATTTTGATAGTTTCCGGCAGAGCATTATAAGATTTCATCCCTTTATATAGTGAGCTATTTTGTGTGTTTGCTTTTATTTTTTCTGGTAGTCTAATTTCTTTGCATGCCCTTGTATTATATTTGTGAATTTCAACATTGTAGATAATTTTAACACTGTCATACATGGTTTTACACAGATACGCCTCGATGATCTCATTTTTACCGCATTCCTTTTACATTCATACTTCTTCTGCCAGTTCCATGCCTCACTGCCATACATCAGGGTTGGTATAAGCACTCCATTGTGGACTGGTAGGTTCACTTCGTTGTACAATTTATTTGCGCCAACAGCGTTCAGTCCTCCATTAATGGAGTTTCCTGTATTCACCTTTCTTCATACAGTATAATGTCGGCATAAATAAATTACATGTAGGTGCTTCATTAGCTAGGTAGGGATTCTAAAAGTTCACACTCGTACGGTCGTACGTACCTACAAAGGAAACTATTTATAGTTAATTATTTCCTACAGGCAGGTAACTAAGCTATGAAACCCAGGTAAGTATAATAAAGGTAGGCACGTATGTTTGCTTCTGAAGTACCTCCCTACCTTTTATATTATCTAGAATGTGCACACTAGGTAAAATAAATCAGAACTCCGTATATAGAGTAAAAAAACTAGATTTATCGGTAGGCAAACCTTTGACTCAGCCGATTTGAGATTAGGAAACTTCAGCTGTAAAAAATCACCCAAATTCACAGCTATAAACTATAAATCCGACTTATCTCGGCCCGAGAGTCCTATGCGACAAACAGAGCGTAAGCTCTGCAGTATTTTGACTCCGGAGTCGTGTATTTTTAATAATCTTTATTGAATCTCGAGTGGATATCAAAAGCACCGCCGAGAAAACCACAAGCGATTGAAGCGACAACTACCGCCGGCATTTGGAACTAATGCCCGGAAAAATACAACTTTGTAGAGGCAGAGGTATAAAAGAAGTGATTTGGATTAGCTGGGGCAAATGTTTAGAAGACGAGTTTTTTTGTACACATATTCAAAAACCACTGAAATGATCATATTTGGGCTTGAAGGACGTTTTCTGCTACATTTAGTTTTCATTTTGTTGCTGTTGTCTTTTGTAAGTTAGATTGAGTAGGCAACCTTGCAGAATTGTTCAGTTTGTTTTTAAATAGCGTAGTGGTCTACGCATTTGATTCTAAGTCGGAAGGTTGCGAGTTCAATTATTGCGCTGTGCAGAAAATATATGCATTTGTTTTTCATTTCATGGTTTTACCTACACTTATCATTATATACATAGACGTCGGATTATATGAACAAAATTGTGAAAGTCGCACTATTATCCCAAAATATGCACTAATAATACCAAAATATAAACTCGCAAAACCGAAACATGCACTAACAATGCCAAAATATGCACTAACAATGCCAAAATATTCACTAACAATGCCAAAATATGCACTAACGATGCCAAAATATGCATTGAAAATACCGAAATATGCAGTAAAAAATCCAAAATATGAAGTAGGCAGTAACAATTCAAAAATATACGATAAATACAGAAAAACGTCCAAAACAGAAATGTTTAATTGAAAAAGCTAAAAATTTTACACAATTTGTCACATTTCTGAATTTCATGCCAATGAAACTAGGAGTTTCGGTATGCAACTGAAATCTGGACAGCTTATTGCATTTCTAGGGAAGTATTTACTTTGCGAGATGATTGCAGAAAGAACTAAAAGCTTAAATAATAAAATACGGCATACAATATATGGTATATCAAATAGTAATAAAATAAAACACTATGCATTTATGACGAAAAATGGCTCAAATATGCATTTATGTACTATGCATAGATTAATAATAATACACGTTTAATTCTGGGCTAAATTCGAAGAAAGCGCAATATAATATAACCTTTAGTGGCATTGAACGATATAATAATAATAAAAACAATCAACGTAGAAAAATTTAAAACATAAAAAATTACAAATAAAAACAGCATCATAGTGAATAAGTTAAGGGTGAGGTTAACTTTTCAAATGCAAAATAGGTTAATTAAATATTTTCAGAATTAAATAAAAATATTGCAAATACATGTGTTATGTCGTTACATTTTCTTATGGCGGTTTTTGGCGTATCCAATTTTTAGTATTTGAGCTTTTATCCGACCCAGAGCGAATTTTATTAAAGAATTTCTTCAATTAACCCTTATGTGACTGAAGAAAACTACACCTTTTTAAATTTGATAAGAAGGTTTTTTACAGTATATCATTTGCTGAAGTTTGTTGGACCACTTTTATGACGTAATACATAATCGACTCAGTTCAATACTTGGAGAAGTGGATAGGAATTTCACCCAGTACCATCTTTTCTTGGAGTTTTTAATTCAGTGGGTGATTAAAAATAGTATTAAGGATACAGGTGATGTACTTTGAACACAACAGCACATCATATTTATCATTTGAAATAAGATAAATACGTACAAGCTTCAAATTCCATATTAAAACACACGAGGGTACCTGGGTACCCTTTCAATCATCAGAAGGTGTAAACTTAGAGTATACAAGAGGTAGCCCAAGCCAAAGCCAGTGAAGTCAGTTTTGGACTTGTTTTTGATGATTTTAACATGACTCGGCGCAAATGGGCGTGGCTAAGACTAAGGCTACGGTATTTAAACATCCATTCATATCACATATCGACATAATGTTTTTGTGTATTCGTATAGCCACCTTTTCACAGTATTTTTATCAACAAAAATATAGCATCTAACCTAAAAAACCGTTTAGTTGTGTCAAGTTTAGTGGCAAAATAAAAAATATGGGCGGAGTCTTGCCGTTAACCAGCGAAAATAACCAGCTTAAGATCATTACGACAGTTAATAGAAGCCGTCCAAGAAATTTGTTGTCTCTTTCTCTCTCATGGTGTACGATGTAAAAACTCGGAAAAAGTGATTTATTACAATTTCGGATGGGTTGGGTAAAACAAATTAGCTATCCCTCCATATATTGTTACTTCAAGGGTGTAAATTATACTTAAGCATTTTCCGCTAACATACCACCCTCCATATATCCAACGGTTATGCTCAATTGCTTATTTCCACAATTGTGGAGAAGTCAGGAAATTTCAGCCGGTTAGACTTACTGGAACATTAAAAAAATCTATGCTGAAAACCGAAAAGGGTACCCGGATACCCTTTCAGCCACATAAAGGTTGAACAGCTTGCATCGAAATTTGACCGCTGTATGCCTCATTATAGCAGAAAAGCAATTTACTCTACCAGATGTAAACATCTCGCTGGCGCTGCAGGACCTCATGAATACAGAATGACCGTAATGTTTTAATGATCACGCGTTTAGCTCAGTTTGACGAGGAAAATGGCTCAGATATGAACTAATGCACTATGCATATGCAAAATACAAATGCATTTAATCTGATGCCTAGAGTTATCAGCAATTCAAATCGTTTTTTTTTGCGAATACCGCACTAGAGTCTCAACTGCTCCCAACCGTCTGTAAACAGTGGGAGTATTGGCAACCCCGTTTAGGGTATGTTGTGATACTGAAAGTAGCGGGTAGGAGAAAGAGAAGGGGAAGTGGAAGGTGAAAGATGAAAGACCAGCATTTAGAATCAAAACCTTGCTTGAAATGGCTTAACCCTTTACCGCATGGATTATTTAATCATTCCAGGAAAAAAGAAATATTCAGAAATGTATTTAGAATCATGTGAATTTTAACTTTTTTTTTTAAATTGCAAAATATTTGTTATAAATGTTTCGTTCCATATTTGGCACTAAATATATTGGCAATAAGTTCAACATTTCCAAATTTGTCACACTATGCATTAAGGTATACCAACCACACCAAGGAGTAGAAAAAAAATCTTAATATTTTTTATTGCTTCTCAAATATTACAAAATAATTCACACACTGAACAATCACAACCACGCTTGTTCACGAAATGGCTGAAATGACAACTTACTGACGCGACTGTACTTACTAAAAAGCTCGTAACTGGCAGCACTGTTTGATTTATGATAATGCAGAGCTCACAGTAAGGAATGAGCTGAAAATAAAATACACACTCGTATATGGCCCACATAGCCCTTTATGATTATAACATTCTTATGTTCCAAATTTGGAACATAATGCGGTAGAGGGTTAAATTAAGTATTTGGTGTCCAGATCTGAATAGCCAGGTGCTTCTTAACCTTCCTCTTACCCATCCCTTTCCCCTCCTCACTATCTTCAGCTTCACAACATACCCCAATTGGGGTCGCCATAGTCTCACTGGCTCTAGACGGTTGGCAGCAGTTGCAACTCTTGTAGGGGTATTCATTTAAAAATTATGTAGTTTTACTTTACCCCTTATTGTTGAACGCCCCTGCCGATCCCGTAACATATCTCTAAGGGATGACACCGCAAAAGGGAACAAGAAGTGCTATAAAGGAAAGGAGACAGATGTTTCTAATGTTGATTCTTTGCAATATCATTTCTACTCCATTCCAAAGGCTCCCAACAATGGAACTCAAAAATTTAACATTATTTATCTTGAAGTTCACAAATGTAGCACATACCTATACAGAAGTATATTTAGTGATAAAAAATCAGAGTGGTAGATACTCTCAGTATCACCCTGCTGAAAGACCGCTATTCTTAATCGACGCGTTGCTTAAAAAAGCTTCATCCCTGACACATTAGAACGGGTCGCTATTTCGGCTTGTTTACTCCCTCATACATAGGTATTTTCAAGACCCAGGCTTACAATTTTCATTCTTCGAAAACACCCTCCGCGCAGGGTCCCCATAGATGAAATCTATGTAAAGACCCTGAGGGAAATTTTTGCCCTCAGGGCCTCCTGTATGGAGTCCATATAAAAAAAGCTTCGTTTGGTGACCAGATCTGAATATGTAGACACTTCTCAACCTTCCTCTTCCCCATATCTTTCCCTTTCCCACTTCATTCACCCTCACAACATACCCCAATCGGAGATGCCAAAGTTCCAATGACTTCAAACAGTCGGGACTCTTGTGCGGTATTCACTATAAAAAAATAATTAAATTCAAAAGGGCATAATTGTGTGGCCTTCCATCTTCCCAACCTGTAAAGAATACGATCCAGTCAGTTCGATAGCTATTCCGCCTGCTTTCGCAACCACTGACACAACCTCCAATCCAAACAGACACAGCTCCCCACAAAACGCAAACACCCACCACCCACCGTCGAGGGTGTCATTACATCATCCCCGCCGCAGATTTATCACCGGCGCTGAAAGAAACCACCACAATGCTGCGACTATCGCGCAAAGAACACCCCGTAAAGAGCACCCCGTAAAGAGCACCCTGTATAGCGTACTCCGCGTCGAACATCTGTATGACAAGGGTGTTCCATTTGCTCGGGGGTGGTTTGCTAATCTGCCGCACTTACAACCCGCACCCTCGGGACGCGTGATTCTGCTGGCACTGCCTACCCGCACGGTGAGCTTCGAAGGCGTGGCGGGATGCTGGATTTTTAATGGACCACAAAATATGTAGAGATTAATTTATCCCAATACAAATCAAAGTATCGTAGGCGATGCTTTCGCTAGATAACGCGATTTAAAAAAATATATAATTTTACATGTAGATTTCTTCAGAAATTATTTCTTAAAGCATGATAGAAAACAACTGCTGTTTTCCAAGAGTTGACATATATTTATTAACAAACTAACGGACTAAAGTCCAATTACAAAAAAAATACAAAAACGAAATGGGAAAAAGAGCAACTGAGAAAGAACAGCAAATACATAATTTTAAATGAAGCAATGACAAAAATAGGCCAAACATACATAAGAAAGAATATTCAAATTAAAAAATATTTCAAGATCATGGCTTGAGTTAACAAATCTCGACATTCTGGACAGAGGAGAATGATACCCATAATTAGTAGATATTACATAGGAAACTCTCACACTCATAATGGCTTATGTATACAATACATTACTAATACTGTATTGTATTATTGACTCACCTTCTCTGTTGCAACTCATCCAGTTCAACATTCCTTGACGTAGACTCAGAAACAACGGATTGCTGTTCCTCAATCATTAATCTACTAATTGTGGGTATCATTCTCCACTGCCGAGAATGTCGAGACTTGTTAACTCAAATTGAAAGTCATGAAATTCTTGGTACCAGTCTAAATGATTTTTGTCATTCTTTACGACTGTACCAAAACTTTGACCTAGCCTTGACTTTGATTTGAATATTCTTTCTTTTGTATATTTTGTCTTATTTTTGTAATTGCTTCATAAAATATTATATATGTGCTTGTTATATCTCTGTTGCTCTTTTCCCCATTTCGTGTTTCGTATTTTTGTGTAATTGGACTTTAGTCTGTTAATTTATAAATAAATTTGCAAAAAAATAATTTGCAGGTTACCGTTAACTAATAATACTTGGATATTAATGTTTTTAAGTACCAATACCTTAGCTGTCTTCAATATACATATATATACATGCTTTTCATCTGAAGTTTTTACACCCTTAGCTTTTGTTGGGTTGTTTTTTCAATCTGTCGATGTACCACACGCACTGTTATACCCATATCTGAACATTTTTCATGATTTATATCAACGATCAAAATTATTTTAGGTAGTTTTAGTTTGCTTACATATCTGTTATATATTAATTTCTCGTTGTTATATTAAGTTAGGTAATTTATTGTACAATTACAAAACTGCGCTGTATAAATTCACTGTTTTATAATTATCAACTATAATGTATCGAGGGGATTAATGAAAAAAGTACTCCGGAGCATCTACCATTGAAATATCGGTAAAAGATGGATAGCATTCCTACCTGACGTATGATGAGTATAATGCACATAGTTCAAAAGTTTTTGCTGAGACAAAAATACAAACATAATCATCCACTAAACAAAGAATAAAAACATAAATATTTAAAATAAATACCAACTATTATTTTACCAATATAATCATATCCCCTGAGTGCAAAACTGTATCTTTCTCCAAACTAGAAATAACTAAAATAATAGTGTTTATCTGTAGTGAGCTGCCAGGTAAGTATGCTTCTGTATATTATCTCTGTACATTGTATAAGAATTTTTTACGGTTCCTCTACATGAGAGAGTTTGGTTTTTACCCATGGCTGTTTCCAACAGCGTTTATCTCGGGAATGCTGGGTATCTGCAGCCTTAGTTCGAGGAGGGATATAGCATTACTGCTTTTTGCTCTTAAACTCCTGAACGGTGTATTATTAATACCTGACATCCTGGCGGAAATTGGATTTTATGTCCCTGATGATTTCACGCGAGGCCGCCAACACAGGCTTCTGTTTCTTCCCAGGTGCAGAACTGACTTATCAATGGTGATGCCCCTGGGAGGACTAACTAGGTTAATTAACTGCCTCGCAGGAAATTTAGATATTTTTCACACGAGCTACAACAAGTTTAAGCAAGAACTAACTACTAAGTTCTAACTATATTATGCACTTCTTGAAAACTTTTTTTTTTCTTTTTAAACTTCTTTATACCTTAATTATGATTGTAATTTTTTGTGTTTTTTGCAATGTTTTGGTGTAAAACTGTTTTTGCAAATATAAAATAAATAAAAATTGATAAGTCATAAATTTGAAATAGTTAGTAATAAGATTAAGCCTATAAAATAAGATTTTTACAGCGCCCTTGAGGTGATTCAATCAAAACAGAAATGCAGCTAACCTGGCAAGCAATGCGATTGAAAAACTGGTCCGTCTCACCATCTGTTTCCTCGTGATATTTACCCAGCATTACCGTTGAATGGAGCGTTCTCCGCAAACACCAAAAGTAACATCATTTCTTGTACTTGCGCGTTATACAATCACACAATCGTGTACATTCTTACATTCCCGTGACGCCAGACACGACAAACACGTGCCCAGCGTCAGCGCACACAATGGGACTACGAATTGCCCCGCCACCGACGTGTTTTGTGTTATTTGGTGTATTTGAAGGCGGGGTGTTTTTGTTGGTCTGTTGTTGCTCGGGGGTGTGAGGCTCACCAAAGAGGCTGTCTCTGTATTTACCGAGGGTAGTTTTTGAAATGTATAATAGGTAGGATGAAGAAAGGTGCACGGAGGGTGGGACGGAGAATAATGTAAGTACCTATGTAAATGCAAGTCCTTAATGGACAGATGTAACGTGTGTTAAGATCAATTGAATGAAAGAAAAAAACCAGAAAAAAATACAGAAATGTGTGAAGGGAAAATGTTGACAAAAAAAAATATATATCATTACTATTAGGTCTTACCCTGTCCCGTTTAGTTTTTTTTACTATTCAATTCAATACAATTTAAAAATAAAAGAACACACCTAGACAACAAAAAAAATTAGACAAGTTCCAATGGCTTTATCCATTATTTATTTGACAGTTAGCTGGATGGTTATTTTCAAGTTCATAAATACGTAAATAATTACAAAAATAATATGATGCTAGAAACTGAAAAAAAGTGTTTGTTGACCTGCAAATTCCAATTATAGAAAGTAGTGCATCTTTTACGGCGCCAGAGCTCACTGCTTGACAGTTTTCACTTCATTTTGACAGTAATAATTTTGACCCTTTGAAACCCAGTGTTAAATCAAATTAACGCGAACTTTGTGATTTTTTTCTCGTAACCGCAGCTATTTAAAAAAACTCTGATTATTTGTTTTTATATAGCTGGCAATCTTCTATGTGACATTTTTTCCGCTGGGTTGCAATCCTTACTCTCACCACAAAAACCGCTAGTATTTTGACAGCTCCCCCTTCGGTGATCAAGCTCAGTCTGGGATTCATTTTTAGTTATTGTTTTGTTTTTATTTGTAGTTATTATTCGTGTACATTTTTGTGTTATGTTTAGTTTACCTTACTAATTTTAAAATGCCGTCTGAGTCCCAGTGTTAATTCAAATTAACGTAGAAATAACTTTTACAACATTTAATTTTTTTTAAAGCGAATACCTTCCTGAGCATGTATATACTATATAATTATAGATACGTGGACGCAATAATTGGGATCTCAAAGGGTCAACACTTTTTGATGACATGATTTTTCACTAAGAGTGCATTGCAAAGCCAAAAAACGACATAAAGTAATATCAATTGGCCAATTTTAACAAATTTTAATAACGAATGTTCTTAAATTAGGTAAGCACCTACCTATAAAATACTTAGCTATTCACATACTCGTATTGATGTGATGTTTGATTTTATTTTATTTGGGAATACATACAGTTTTATATACATTTTGATATATTAAGTAATTACATTGTTAGATTGACCAGTGAAGTTTTTCTTTTAATCAAAGTGGAAGAAAAAAATGATAATGTTTAAATAAACAACATTTTTACTAAAATTGAAAAAGAATACAATAAAATTAAAGTTCTGTTCATTTTTAATTCACGTTAAGTAAAAACAATTAAAAGTTTATTTCATACATAGAAGAAGTTGAATAAAACTATATAATAAATAATACATCATAGAATGTAACCCAAAAAGAAACACAACATACTGTTTATATAATAGAGACAAATAATTAACATATCTTAGATCTATTACTCACAGCAGTGGTTAACATTGATTGTTAATAAATTTTAATGAGAACTTTAAACTAATGCAGTTTTTATTATAGTTTTTAATAATTCTTTATCTTATTGATATTTAAAATAAACTGCGTTAAATAAATGCATCAAGTATGTACCTACAGTTGTTATTATATTTTCTTACAAACGAAAATGTTTCCAAAAAACCCCCTACCAAAAAACAAACCACAGACAAACACAAAAACATATCACTTACATCATTTTACAAAACACCCCAGCGCCATAAACAATTTAATCAACCGCATGACACCATCAATACAACATTATTGCAACAATACTCATTCCCCGCGTATGAAATAATGTAATAATATAAAGCATCCTCTTGTAAATAGCCGAATAAAGTATCCCGACACGTGGTCGGAATGGCCCCCTCCCATTGGTCGGGACGCGGCAGATGACGCGGGCATTTCGACCAATGGGGAGCGGTTATGATTTAATATGATATTTTTCTGAAACATGGGAAAGTTCACCCTCAAGCTTTTAAGGGTGGATTTTGGTGGTAAAAACGTACGAGTAAGGGGTTTTTGCTGTTTTCGTGCCACCTTATAAGTGATTGAATTCTCGCCAAGAGCTAGTAGGACTATGACACCCTGAATTAAGGAATATTGTGATATGGAAAATGAAATTTATAATGTTGAAAACACGCAGATTTTTAGATCAAGCAATAAAATAATCAAAGGCCAGGCGCGCACGGGTAACTTTTGTCACGGTAACAGTTTCGTCACTGTCACTGTCTTCCAATTGAGCACGCACACCTTTCATTCCGGCAATATATAAATAGATAATAATAATAATATTTTGATAACTTGTACAGCGCCGTTTTTTGTGAAAAATCACCTCAGGGGTGCTGTACAAATCTTAAATTCTAATAATAATAATAATATTTGGATGATTTATATAGCGCCGTTTTTGTGAAAAATCACCTCAAGGACGCTGTACAGATCTTGTTTTCTATTATTGTATATTAATTCCTAGTTTAAATAAGAAAATATACAGGAACATACTTACCTGGCAGGTCTTATCAGATATACACACTTATTAACTTAAAATTATGTTTTTTTTTTAATTATTTATATTTAACCTATCTACCGTAGCTGAGCGGTAAGATTCTGGGCTACGAAGAGGTCACGATTACAAGACACTAAAAAATAATCATATGTCTCAACCTCCTTCTAGAAGCCACTCTGGTGCTTTCAGTATTGCCCTAGTGAGAAATAACCATTCAGAATTGAAATGGCTTTATCAATTTGTATTAACCGGATCGAAATAGCCAAGTAGGTACTTACCAACCTTCCCCTTCTTCATACCCTTCACTTTCTTTCTGCCGCGCGAAAATCACTACTTAGAGCGGTCATAATTATAATAATTAAAACAATTGATTTATTTTTATAGCGCCGTTTTTGTGCAATTTCAGTAGCTGGGTGGACAAACGCGTCGGATTTCCACCCGGGTGTCGTTGGTTCAATTCCTCTGCTAGCTGAGTCCTTCATCATTGCACAAGCAACATCTTCCGCTTATTATGGTGGTAGTAGAAGTTATACAAATACTGTCAGGTTATTTATAATTCTGTCTTTCTTTAAAAAAACATTAAAAAAATATATGAAGCGAAAGTCAATGGAAGAAGAAGTCGGGGACGCCCGAAGAAGACACGGCACGATTAAGTGAATCAAATACTTGGGTCGGGCCATGTGAAGAGTCAGAATAACAAAAGAGTATGTATGAGACGATGTATGAATGTGAATTAAGCAAGAAGTGTGACAATACCAAGTTATTTGGCGATCTGTCCTGATCAGTATGATAAATAAATAAAACATAAAAATCAAAATGGAGTTCTACAAAATTAGCTTGAAGACAATAAATATTCAAACGTAGTTTTGGTTCCAAAAATTTTCTGCTGCGACTTCAAAAAAAGATAGTCGCGAACTGCCTACTTCTAGTATGTCTAAAATCCCCCCCAATGAAAGACAAACTAAACAAACGAATGGATCGGCCCTCATCTAGCGCTAGATTGAAAACATTCGCTGATGATTATGGAATATTGGATAGTAAACAACCCTAATATCCCGACCACATGTTTCATCCCTTATCTCACCACCCAGCACCCAGTGGCAGCGGGGGTGAGAAAACCTCCCCAAAACTATTGCAAATAATCCAATATCAGTCATAAACCTTCGGGTGTTACCGTTTTTATGGGCCACACTGTACATCCGAAAGGCGAAAATCACATAGAAGCTTGTTAAAGTGATAGCTTCACGGGAAGAACATCGTAAGTAATAATAATGAAATTTATATTTTGATGATTTTCATAGCGCCGTTTTTGTAAAAAGAAAAATACCGAGCGCTGTACCAGTAGCAATTTTTTTTTTGTCAATCTTGTCCTTGGAGTAAGAATATATATGAAATAAAGCTAAATATTTTTACCTAACCAATACAAATTTGCTATAAATCAATTTCTCCTGGTTTTTACGTCGCATACCATGAGAGAGAAAGAGACAAGAAAAGTCGTCACATAATATTGCAGCACTTCTAAGTATGTAAGGATGTTATTCATCCGCGCTAACTTCACATCATCGAGTACAAGTTTACGTCAACGGATTTTGAGATAATTTCTTATATTAGTGTTAATTAAAAAAAATTCAGTGGTCATACAAATAAATCAAACATGATGGTGATATGTGCTATGCTTGAATATTTAAATAAGACCAAACAAAGATTATAAAACATCAATTTTCAGAGGTATTTCAACAGTTTTAAATACTTTTGACCGAACTTTAGAATTTTCATATGTTCAATGATATAAAGACATAAAATCAACAAAAAGCTTCCATCATCACTTAGGCAAACTTTCTGTTTTTAGTGTTTGTGTGATATTTTGATTTTATAAATCATTTTAATCGTGTATTGTATTGTTTAATGTGTTCAAATATGTTTGTAAAAAATGCCAGAATTCCATGTGGGTGGTAACTAATAGGTTGTCCAACTTCTATTAACATATCTTTGTCTCTTTCTATCGAGTCAGTATTAAGTCAACAATACTGACTCCACTGTTTCGCCAAGGTATCTCTCCATATATTCTTACTTCAAGCAATTGCCGGTAAATTAAACGTAGGTTTTGAAAATCGTTAACAGAATTGACCCGAACACAGAACTCACAGAGATGCATTGCTTGTATACAGCAAGTTTCAAACATGTTATTCAACATCGTAAATGATAATCTCGATGAAATAGAAAAATATATTATGCATATTTCTAAAAAAAATTGTTTTTTTATTAAAATTAATAATTTCCTATTTATGTATGAGTGTGAACTTTTCGAAATCGGGATTTTTTTTAATAGCCCCAACTGCTGCCAACCGTCTAGAGGCAGTGATACTATGGCATCCCCTCCTGGGGTATTTTGTGAGGCTGAAGGTAGTGGAGAGGGGAAGAGGAAGGTCGGGAAGTACCTGGCTATTCAGATCTGGTCACCAAACACGGTTAAATCCATTTCAAGCAACGTTTCGTTTTCTGAATGGTGGTCTTTCACTAGGGCGATACTTGAAGTATCTAGCACTCTGGAACGTGTTGCAAATATACTATATATCATTTTATATTAATAAAATGTGTTTTTACACATTTTATAATAATTAATTAAATGTTGTAAGCGCACGCCGGGTTTGAACCCGCGACCTCAGGATTCGTAGTCGAGCGTCTTACCACTCGACCACGGAGGCCGTTAAACTGGTACTGATATTATTTGATATTTTTAGATGTAAAAAATAAACTTTTCAAATCCCCACCTTCCTAATAATGTACCTACCTATAATGTATTTCAGCAGACATTATTCTATATTTGAAATGGGTGGATTAAAACAACCAATATTTTTTCTTGGCAAGTCAAATTACACCCCGCAATTTTTTAGGGGTAACAACTAGTCAAAATATAATTTGAAAGCTTTTCCTCTGAATCTAATGAAGCTTCCATATTTGAAATATTGCCCGGACACTTTTCTCTCCGTATAAATCTCGGCAAGATGGCGTTTTTCCCGCCGAAATGAAAAGACAAGGAGGCACTTAGGGACACGTGGCGCCATCTAGCGACTCGCTTGGAAACAAAAAACATAATGCGGTAAGCGATGATGACGCGAGGAAATGCCGAGATGGAAAGTGTTTTTCTGAAAGGGGGACCGCCCATCTAGACAAAATTGCCTTTATTTCTATGTAGCAGTAGCTTTCTACGATTGTATGTACACCGTATGATTTATGTATTTTATAATGTGATACAACGTAAGAGTTTCAACTGCCCAAAGCGGGTGGGACTATGGAATACCCGACTAGGGAGCGTTACAGGATCGAAGTGAGTGGGAGAGCGTATGCAAAAAGGAAAGATGAAGGTTGGGAAGTTTGTGGATGTTCAAATCAGGTGTCTAAGCACGGACGGAGCGTATTTTATACAACGTTTCGATTCTGAGTGAGAGTCTTCATCTTTAGAAATTTGACGACCTTCGCGGTCGAGTACGAATCCAGAGATCGGGGCTTCGAATCACGGCGTGCGCAAATAGAATGTATTTAATTAATATGTGCTATTTCAGTTTCGAATTCATATAAATTAATATAAATATTTGAATAAATTTGCATTTTCAAAATTATTAATTGTATTATTTGACGGCCTCCACGGTCGAGTGGTAAGACGCTCGACTACGAATCCAAAGATCGCGGGTTCAAACCCGGCGTGCGCCAATAACTTTTATTTAATTAATATGTGTCATAACACATTTCAATTCATTTAAAAATAATAAAAAGTATATTTGCGGCACGTTCCAGAGTGGTAGAAAGACAACCATTCAGAATCGAAATGTTGCTTAAAATAGCTTTAGCCATGTTTGGTGACCAGATCTGAATAGCCAGGTACTTCCCAACCTTCCTCTTCTCAATCTCCTTCCCTATCCACTACCTTCAGCCTCACAACATACCCTATTTGGAGATGTCATAGTCTCACTGGCTCTAGACGGTTGGGAGCAGTTGAGACTCTTATGCGGTATTGATATAAAAAAAATAAAAAATAAATTGACTCACCTTCTTTGTAACAACTCTTTCAGTTCAATATTCCTCGCCATAGACTCAGAAACAATGAATTGCTGTTCCTCAATCATCACTCTACTAATTATGGATATCATTCTCCACTGTCCAGAATATTGAGACTTATTAAATCAAGCCATGGTCTGATTTTGGTATCAGTCTAAATAATTTGAGTCATTCTTTACGACTCTACAGAAACCTTGTTCAGGCTTTGATTTGAATGTTCTTTCTTGTGTTTATTTCGTAATTGCTTCATTAAAATATTATTTACGTGCTGTTATTTCTCTGTTGTTCTTTTTTCCCATTTCATGTCACGTATTTTGTTGTAATTGGACAATGGAATATATGTATATATATATATATATATATATATATATATATATATATATATATATATATATATATATGGCACGTACCAGGGTGGTAGATAGCATTGAAACTCAGCTTTTGTGCGGTATTCGCTATAAAAAGACGCAAATACCGTAGATATTATTTTATTTCAATTTGGATTAAATATCCGATAAAATTAATCAAAAAATTATTTATTGCAGGATGGGTTTCGATCCGACAACTTCTGCATTTAAAGCCAAGGAGCTTTTCACTATTTTAAATAGATAACGACGAACTAGAGCAGCTTTATAAAATGCCCGACCCTAATAAATTACATTTCTCTAACATAATAACACGATACTATATAAATATTGCATCATAATTCTGTAATAATTCTTTACTCCACTATTATTATATACTACTTTACAATTGGAATTTTTTTTTTTTTTTCTTTAGGTACTGTATTCACTTTCAATAATTGTAGGATTTTAAATAAAAAATCTTTTAGTTTTTAAGACACTTTACTTAATTCAAATAAAGTGGCTTAAAACTAAAACATTTTTTATTTAAATTATAATGTCAAGCCACAAAGTGATTGCTTCCTTCGATAAATTGTAGGATTGTTACTATGTAAAATGTATGTATATTTGTATCGTATCCACTGTCTTTAATTATAGGATTTAGTGCCTTGCAACTTTACCTACTGTCAATGTATCTTATATGGTATCAAGAGAATTGTATGGTTAGTTTCTGTTGTATCATCTAGCATTGTGTAACAAATATCAACATATTTTATATTATTCTACTTGTACTCACTGTCACTTACCTCAGAACAGGTTCTAATGACCTTGTGAGGTAGCTTATGTAAAAAAATAATAATATAAGAAACAAAAAATTAATAAAAAAATATCAAGATGTGCTTATAGTAAAGAAAATCGTTTTGAAAAGGCAGTAAGACGTACCCTCTGTGTGCTTTGAACTCGCTTCACCCATCCGGAAAAAATCAGTTTCACCAATAAAGTGGATTGTAATGTGGCGGAAATAATCGGGAGAAGATTATGCACGTACCTATTTATTCAGATCTAGTTCAATTACTGATTCCAAACATTGATAAAGAAAAACTAATCTTTCATTGTGTAAACTCATTTTTAAATCAAAATTTTAAATACACAATGTATCCCAGTTTATTTGATAAAAAAAAATTACAAATAGGGATTTTAAGATTTTATATATTGAATCACGCTGGAAAGACAAAGGGGCTTAAGGGACACTTTGGTAAAAAATAAGTCCAATATGCACTTTTAATCAGTTGTGTTTTCTACATCGAATGCGGTGACCCTCGTTTGATTCTAAAGGCTTTTGTAACCCTTCAGCCATCTAAAATATATTTACCATTTAGGAGGAGGCTTGACTGAAGCGAAACAAGTTTGGGACGTTTCAGCTTTTTGTCGCTTCGTGTAACTCAGCGAGAGTATTGAGATTGAGAGTTTTTTTTTTCTTTAATTCCAACCAGGTGCTGAAGACTTGTGAATTTTATTGTAAACCAAAAAAAGCTTAAAAGTGCTCTGGTGTAATCTTCCCAAAATGGCAGTTCAGACCTTTTGCCTTTCTGGCGACGATATGGGACATCATTTATTTATCATTATTTAAAATTATTCAAACTTAATAGATGTTATTAATAAGTTCTGTTGGTTCTTATAAATTAAACACAAAAAAAATCGTAATAAATAATTTTCTTTGTGAGTACGTACGCCCGTACGAGTGTCAAATTTTCAACTCCTAACTAACTAACTAACTAACCATCACGCCGTTTCCCCGCAGGGGTAGGTAGAGAGGACGGACCGCCATATAACTATGTCTTGGCACACACTCCTTGCTTCATTCATATTCATACATCGTCTCATTCATACTCTTCTGTTATTTTGACTCTTCACATGACCCGATTCAAGCATTTGATTTACTTGATTGTACCATGTCTTTCTCGGGCGTCCTCGACTTCTTCTTCCGTTCACTTTCGCATCATATATTCTTTTCACACTCGTTTCTTCGTTCATTCGCTCTACATGCCCAACTTCAACTCCAACTTCAACCAACTTCAACTCCTCACCCACCTAATAAAATACCCCCCTTTAATGTATTTCAGCAAACATTATCCTATATTTGAAATTAGTTTTCGTCACTTCAGGGAACTCAGTGAGAGCATTGACATTGAGAGTTTACTTTTTTTTCAATATCCAACCACGTACTGAAGACTTATGAATTTTATTGTGAAACATAAAAAGCTTTAAAGTGCTTTAGTGTAAGTTTTCCAAAATAGCGCTTCAGCCCTTTTGCCTTTCCGGCGACGCTGTAACAGTAGATACTTTACAAAATGTAGGTTACATCATTGCTATCCACCCATGACACCCTCAAAACGTATTAATACCGTACAAAGCAATAACCTTGAAGTAATAATATATGGAGAGAAAGCTAATTATTTTGACCCAACCTATACAGATTTGGGATAGATCACTTTCTCCGGGTTTTTATGTCGTACACCATGAGAAAGAAAGAGACAACAAAATCTCCCAAATGATCACACCGCTTTAAAGTATTGTTAGAATGTTTTTCGTGTCCCGCGTCTCCGTTGACTCCGCCCACACGTTTTGATACGCGAAATAAATTAACATATCTCAACGGTTTATTAGGTTACATGCTATATTTTTGTTCATAACAATACTGTGGAAAAGAGGTTATACGAATAAACAAAAACATTATGTCGGCATGTGCTTTGAATGAATGTATAAATACCCTAGCCTTAGTCTTAGCCACGCCCAGGTCTAGCCGAGTCCGGCGAACCTCATAAAAAACTGACTACAGCAGCGCTCTCTCTTGTATATTCCATTTACAATTACCAATTTGAAGATGAACAAGTTAAAGCCGGTCCGGTTTATAAAAAGTGAAAAAAGTCTCAATTTTTGTATTATTTATAAAATCATTAATAAAGACGTTTAAAGCAGCATTTCCATTCAAATCGTGGTAGATATATACAAACATTTAGCTGAATGTAGGTTTATTCGTGTAATATACAAGATTCATCAGAGATTTATGTTACATCTACAGCACCTTGGCAACACTAATGGATACGATGACACAGCAAGAGAATATTGCCAGATGTGAAAATACTCCTACCACCCTCATTTTACATTAATGTTACCTTCCGTTAGTACCTACTAACCAACAATGGCGTGCCTCCAGATACTTGAGAAGATTTGTCATATTTTTTTGTGATACTGCACAAAAATACAGGTTTCTTGGAGCCAGTGGGACTTTTAAAATTTTTATTTAGGGTATTTATACATCCATTCATGTGAGCATCTATGTCGCATAACAAAACGTAGTGGGCGGAGTCGCCGGAGACGAGGGAGATCTTAGAGTAACAATATAGAGAGACCGTCCTAATATGAATCAAATCGTTGACATACTCGCAAAATACAGTTTTTTTTCTTTATGCTCAGTTCTATAAACGTATGAGAAAAAGAGACAAACAATTGCTGTAAAAATATACGATTTGGGGCGGGCTTAACACCGTGTAATCAGTTCTTAGCGTCGACGAACTTCACACTTACCACTTATGTTAGTCGAGTCGACAATAAGATGTGCGTAAAAATATCATAAATTAAGTGAATTTAGTGCAATCTTCAAAAAAACGATATGGCTAGTTGATGGATGCTTCAACCGAAGTACAAAAAGACCAAAAAAAAATCAGTTTTCACGGGTATGTATCAAACAATTCGTCTTTTTTAGTTTGACTTCAAATATTTAACATCCTAACTTATAAAAAAACTAGTAATTTACACCATTATTTAATCGATCTTTGCAGTATTCTTTTTAATTTAATAAACTTCTGTTTGAAATGAGTTTCAATGCACTTTTAATATGTTTTACTTAGAGAGATATACGGGATTCTCACGTAAATTTGTAAGAATGGGGATTCCCTGATTAGTTCAACATTTTAACGTATCCATGTCTCTTTCTTTATCATGGTACCAACGCAAAATTGTTCACGAACAGATAAAGACGGAATAATGTTTATCTTTACGGTTTTCTTCGCCTTCCATTGGCTGGTAGCTTATAGGCCATACATATGATACTGTGGTCAAGCTTGATCATAAACTTGCTGCAACATTTCGCAAAGTTAGGTCTCTAGTTTACTCTAAGGGGGAGATGGATAACATGCTTACATACCTTAAAGCGGAGATATATTGTGTAAGGACTTGTCTTATCTCCTTCTCTCTCACGGTTTACGACGTAAAAACCCGAAGAAAGTGATCTATCGTAAATATGTATAGGTTGGGTAAAAATGCCTAGCTCTCTCTATATTTATTCTTGCTCTAAAAACCACCTAGACCTTTGAAATACCATTGACTAGAGCTCTGCTTGTATTCATAGATTCCCTGTCGCGTCATCCAGGTGACGAAAAGAGCGTCGCGCTAAAATACCCCTTGTGTGAATGAGGCTCTCGTTTTCCGATCATGCCAAGCGTGTAATGCTAAAAAAGTGTTTTCTGTGTACGCTTTCTATTTCACCCCCAGATGAAAGAAATCTAAAGGATGTGTTTTCACATATTCTTACCAATGTTCTGGCTCATAAATCTTGTCATTTTATCCCTATCCATTTGCTAACTATAATAATAACAGTGAACTTATTTAGCGCAGTTTTATGATATTTCACCACAAGTGCGCTTCATACTAAATTAATTATGCTAATAAGACTAACTAACAAAGAGAAAATAATATATAATATGTACTAAATTTGGAGATCGCGCTGCAGGAGTATCGGGGCCGAAGGCTTGGAATAAACTCCCTCCGGAACTAAGATGTATAACGAGCCCAACAGAATTTCGGTCCAAACTGCAAACTTACCTTTTCAGACTCTCATATTCTTAAATTCATTAAAAGAATCTCAACATAATCTGTCTCTCGACGAATCACCTTTAGATATGCAAATTTTAACCAAATCCTGTACTGTATGACAAATTCAGAAAGTCCATTCTTTTAATTTAGCTCCCATCCCCTAAATCGGAAAAAAAAATTAAAATAATAATCATAACTTTATGTTAATAATTGTGTCTATCTGATGGGACCTGCCAGGTAAGTATGTTCCTGTATATTTTCTTATCTAAACTAGGAATTAATATGTAACGATAGAAAGTAAGATCTGTACAGCGCCCTTGAGGTGATTTTTCACAAAAACGGCGCTATACAAATCGTCCAAATATTATTATTATTATTATTATTATACAAATTAAAACTATCTAAAATCATGATCGTTATCATAAATCATGAGAGAAAAAGGTTGAGATATGGGTATAACAATGCATGTGTACATCAACAGATTAAAAAAACAATTTACCAGAAGCTAAGGGTATAAAAATTCAGATGAAACGTATGAATTCATCTTAAGATATTTGTCAACTAAAAGAAAAGGAAATTAGATTAAGGACAGTCACTATGTTGGTACTAAAACATTAATATTCAAGTATTATAAATAAAGGATTCTAAAAGTGCAAACAGTGTAAATATAACAAGTAACGATAGAACAATACACATTTTATGACAATGAGTATATGGTTTTCAGTAGATAGTGAGGACATTGAGTTATAATGATAGAAGTAAGGAGAAAACCGGAACAAGGCAAATTAAGGACGTTTTTAAAGAAATTAAATTTTAAAAAGTTACGTTTAGAATGTAGAATTTTTTATATAAAAAAAACATAGTTTTAAAACGTAGATGAATAAAGTGTTTTTATTAATGTATTGCGCGATGTTTTTATTTATTTATTCTAAAAATGGATAACAACTATCGAAGGCCACTAAAGTGGGGTGGTAATTTTATTTGATTAATATGTGTCATAACACATTTAATTAATGTAAAATAATATATAGCATATTTGCGGCACGTTATAGAGTGGTAGAACATTCGGAATCGAAATGTTTGCCTGAAATGACTTTATCCGTGTTTGGTGACCAGAACTGAATAGCCAGGTACTGCCTTCATCTTTCAACCTTCATCTTTCCCATCTCTTTCCCTCCCACTACTTCCAGCCTAACAATGCACCCCAATTGGGGATGCCATAGTCTCACTGGTTCTAGACGGTTGGGAGCAGTTGGGACTCTTGTGCGGTATTCACTATAAAAAACTTTTTAAAACAATTTCCTTTAAGTGTGCGTACGTCCGCACAAGTGTTATTTTTCAAATCTTAACCTGCCTACAGTATATTTCTGCAGACATCATCCTTTATTTGAAATGGGTGTATTAAAGCAACTGACATTTTTTCTTGCCAAGTCAACATACACCGAGGCATGAAACTGGCAGAGGAAGGATGAAAGTAGACTGAATGCCGTAGAAATGAGATCCCTGAGACGTATGTGCGGTAAAACCACGTAAGACCGAGTTGAAAATTTTAATATCCGGAAAGTATGTAAGGCTGTTGTAAGCGTAACGTACAGGATTAAGAAAGAGACGCTTAGATGATTTTGACATATAAAGCGGATAAAAGAGTGTGAGAAGAATATGTGACGTGAAAGTGAATGGAAGAAGAAGTCGGGGACGCCCGAGAAAGACATGACATGATCAAGTGAATCACATACTTGATTCTGGCCATGTCAAGAGTCAGAATAACAAGAGTCAGAATCCATGGTCGAGTGGTAAGACACTCTAAAGACTACAAATCCAAAGGTCACGGGTTCGAACCCGGCGTGCGCCAATAACTTTTATTTAATAAATATGTGTCTTAACACATTTTTAATTCATAAAAGAATAATAAAAAGTATATTTGCGGCAGGTTTCAGAGTGGTAGATACGCCAGAATCTAAACGTTGCTTGAAATGGCTTTAGCCGTGTTTGGTGACTAGATCTGAATAGCCAAGTACTTCCCAACTTTTCTCTTCCCAATCTTCTTCCCCTACCCACTACCTTCAGACTCACAACATACCCTTTTTGGGGATGCCATAGTCTCACTGGCTCTAGACGGTTGGGAGCAGTTGAGACTTGTGCGGTATTCATCTATAAAAAGAGGAATATGTCAGAAAACGAGAATATGTCAAAGACAATGTATGAATGTGAATAAAACAAAGAGCTTGTGCTAAGACAGAGTTGTATGGCGCTCCACCGGATGGTTAGTTGGTTAATTATTTTATGTTTCAAAGTAAACGTTCCGTTATTTTTCAGAATATCCTTCATTAAAAAATGCGCTCAAATATAACACATAGTAAAAGTCAACAGTCTTCCCTTTTTTATCACTTAGATTATTTTTTTTGAAAATTGTCATTTACACAAAGGGCCGAAGGATCAAAGATCCCCTGGCCAGAGATAGGATAAATGCTTGACACTCCAGCACCAGTGTACCTCGCCGAAGCCATCTAGTTTTTCCATCATCAAAGATACGCTAATGCGTGCTTCTCAGTTAAATAATGAAAGTCCCTCCCTTATTTAGGGCTTAACAAACAGCCTGTATATCTGTGAATACAACAATCGGGGTTTGCAAACACCCTGTGTGGGGCTGTATATACAGCAATTAATTTAAGTTGCACGCCAGGGAGGAGCACTGATTTATTGGACACCCTGTTCTTGGTTAACGACGGTATAGAACGCGAGGTAATTGTATCTACAGTGGTTGGTATCGAGTGGGCACAAAATATACACACATTTAGTAGACCAAAATAATACCTCATTTTGACTAATATTGTTTAAGGAAGAATTTTTCACGAAAGAGAGAAGATGGGAGGTTAAATAAATGACAAGGAAGTTCGCCTAGATGAAACCAGCTTTTTCACTTCATTTATCAGTGTAAAATTAATAAAATAAGTCCCAACTTCATAGTAATAATAATAACACAATAATGAAAATGTATATTTATCGTCACATTTAATATCGTCACATTTGACATCGTCCCATTTGACATCATCACATTTGAAACCATCACGTTAGACACTGTCACATTTGACAACGTCACATTTGACAACGTCACATTTGACATCAGCACATTTGACACCGTCACATTTACACCAACATATTTGACACTGTCATGTTTGACACCGTCACATTTGACATCATCACATTTGAAACCATCAGGTTAGACACTGTCTCATTTGACAACGTCTCATTTAACATCATCACATTTGACACCGTCATATTTACACCAACACATTTGACACTGTCATGTTTGACACCGTCACATTTGACATCATCATATTTGAAACCATCACGTTAGACACTGTCACATTTGACAACGTCACATTTGACATTATCACATTTGACACCGTAACATTTACACCAACATATTTGACACTGTCATGTTTGACACCGTCACATTTGACACCGTCATGTTTGAAACCGTTTCATTTGACGCCGTCACATTTGACATCGTCACATTTGACACCGTCACATTTAAGCCATTACATGTGACACTGTACTGAGTGGAGTCGCCGGAGACGCGGGAGACGGAAAACATGCTTACACACATAAAAGTGGTGCGATATTGTGTGACAACCTGTCTTGTCTCTTTTTCTCTCACGGTTCACGACGTAAAAACCCGGAGAAAGTGATTTACCATAAATTTGTATGGGTTGGGTAAAAATATTTAGCTCTCTCTCCGTATTACTTATAATCTTACTACAAGCAACAAACCTACGGCGTAGATATGGTTTATAATTTATCGCGGTACGTAGCATCGTTTCGATAACACACCTGAGGAATGCGTCACTTAAGTTTGACTTTTTAGATTAATACCATTTCCGGGCAATAAATATTTATAGTAAACACATTAAGTTTGTAGGTATTTAAAAAAATATTTACTTTGTTAATTTTATTCATTTTTAATATCTATTTTTTGCCCATAAAGCTGTTGTTTATAAATCGTATTCGAGATAAATATTTATTATTTTACCGTTGGCAATGGCGGCACAGTTAGAGTAAAAACTGGTAGACGTATGTAATAAGATTTTTAAAATATGAAAAAAATGTTTGCTCGAAGAGGTTGTCAAAAAATTAACGGTTTATTTTTAATTTCACGCAATTCGATATTGTGACTTTATTTTGCCAGTCCTAGTCATCGACAACATCAATCAAAATGTGTGCCTATCTTTTGAAAAATACGACTCTTGAAAAATATTTAAGAGTACGAAAATACGAATTTTGTAAATTCTTAGCAACAAGCGTTAGAGCTTTCGCCTCCGTGCTGATGCCAATTCAAATCCAAACGTCACTGAGAAACAGCATTTGTCTTGCTAAAACGGACATGTATTTGAAATTCAAAAATTAACTGTATATTCTTTTATAATATTAAAATGAAATTTTACTTAGTTTCATTTGAATTTTCTTTTGTAAGGTCAAAAACCAAGTTTGAAAAATGCTGCATGCAAGCAATGCATATGTGGGAGAGCTGTGTTTGTGTCAACTCTGACTGCGATGTCTTTACTAAAATCTTGCAATTTATATATTTTAAATAGTGGTCAACCGTCTGGAGCCAGTGGGACTATGGCAGCCCCGATTAGTATGTTGTGGGGTTTGATCTAGTGGAAAGAAAGGTCATGTTGAGAGTAAGGTTTGGAAGAACCTGGCTATTCAGATCTGGTCACCAAACACAGATAAAGCCATTTCAAGCAACGTTTCGATTCTGAATAGTGGTCTTTCACCAAGATAATACTTAGAGAATCTACCACTCTGGGACGTGTCGCAAATATATTATATATTATTTTATGTGAATGAAATGTGAAATAAAACATAATAATTTAAAAAATATATATGCGTATGTCGGGATTTGAACCCGCGACCTCATGATTTGCAGCGAAGCGTCTTAACCACTCGACCACGGAAATCGTCAAAGATAGTACAAGTTATAATTTTAAAAAGGTTTGTTTATTTTTATGAACAGGAAATATTTTGCTGAATTTTCCACCCCTCTTGTACTGCGGGTGGGTAACCCCTACTCTAGTCCATAACAGGGTAGGAAGAGATAAACAAATAATTTAATATCATCCCCAAAGTGATTGCGATTCGCTTTACTCCCCCCCACGAAACCAGGCCAAACTAAACAATGAGGTGTGGTAAGATGAGGAATGGGTACCTATCTAATAAGGCTCGTTGGGTAATTTTATTTGATAGAAGATAGGGGTTTGTTTTATTTAACATCTTGTGTGCCGGAGGTGCCAATAGGCACCCGGCATTCATCATTTTTCGGGAGTTTTTGTCTTTTAAAACCTGTTGTTCGCATATTTAAATTAACCGTTAACGCTCGGCTCTAAGTCGGTAGCTGAGTGAACAAAAGCGTCGGAATCCCACCCAAGCGTCGTGGGTTCAATTCCTCTGCTAGCTAAGTCCTCCATCATTGCACAACCCACATTTTTCGCTTATTATTATGGTAGTAGGAGTTTTTCAAATATTGTCGGGTTATTCGTAACTCGGTAACGATTGTCTTTCTTTAAAAAAATAATTTTTCAAAATAATTCTTGACAAAATAATCAAACATTGAGATATTTTGCATTGCGTTAAGTTCGGTATAAGTCGAGTAATTAATATTTGAAGTTTTCTTACGTCATGATTTTCAAAGAGACATTATTGTTTGTATTTACAGGAAAACCTCATGTAATTTATTAATTATTTGGAAGGAAATTTATTCGGCCACACGAAAATACAATAAAAATACAAAATATTCACTCATTTTAATTAAACTCTTTTTGTGATACGAGGGAAAAAAAAACAAATCCCCGAATATAAGTAGCTATTTCAGAAAAAAACACTTATTCCATTACCAAACAATTAAAAAAAAATACATAAACACATTATCTGAGAAGATAGCATAATTGACAAAAAAATCATTTTGTAAAACACAAGTCAGTTTTTACGAAATTACAGTCAGCAAGTTACGACGAAAATTGTACCTCGCGGGAATCCGCCATTCCAGAGGTTAAATTCAGCCATGTAATAAAGAAAAATAAATATTCACTTCCGACAGTAATGTTCTACCCAAACGTCACTGAGAAACAGCATTTTGTCTTTATTACGCCTGATTTTTTGTTTTGGCGGGAAATTCATAACAATTAGAATAAACGTTGAAAAATATTATTGAAACTCATTCCACTTTGTTCTTTTTATTACGTGTATCAAATAATGTACCGTTTTTTCAATTTTACTGGAATTTTCTTTTACGAAGTCAAATAACAAGTTTGAAACATGCTGTATGCTAGCGATGCATCTGTTTGAGTCTGTAGTCGGGTCAACTCTGGTTGCAATACCAATGGCAGTTACACATTTTACTTCGAGTTTTCGTTCTTATGTTCGATTGCCGCTGCAAGCTAATTTAATAATTCTCACAAAAAATACTTCACAGCTATCGTAAATATCATTGTTAAATAAATAGCTAGTCGAGTTTCCTCTTCTCCTTTCTTTGATTAATGTTCTTCCCTTATTCAAAATCAACGCGTAATATTCCCAAAACCTAATCAATCGGAGTGACATAAAGCCACAAGCTCTGCCCATGAGGACTCCGTGCATGTTTTTTTACATTAAAAAAATGGATAAACATTCGTTTATTCCTCAGAAATACATTAAAAACATAAAAATAAAATTAAAAAACCATTATTGAAATTAGAATTAACTTAGGCTGATGTGAGCGTTATGAACAGGATCAAGAAAGGGACGCTTAGATGGTTGGGGCATGTAGATCAAATAAACGAAGAAAGGAAAGTGAAAAGAATATATGATGCGCAAGGGAATAAAAGAAGTCGAGGTCGCCCGAGGAATACATGGCGCGATCAAGTAAACCAAATACTTGAGTCGGGTCATGTGAAGAGTCAGAATAACAGAAGAGTATGTATGAGACGATGTATGAATGTGAATGAAGCAAGGAGTGTGTTCCAAGACAGTGTTATATGGCGGTCCGTCTTCTCTGTTATGGTTAGTTAGTAAGTTCGTTTAGAATTAACTTTAAAGCATTAATGCTGTTTTTTACAAAGACGGTAGCCAAATCGGAGGAAAAATTGAAAAAATAATATCAATAACCTCCAATGAAAGTACGAGATCGATTAAACATGTCTAATAAAGTCCCAATGGCTGAATTGGTTGATGCGTTACTTCCGGATAGAGCAGAGGATCCGAGTTCGAGTCTCGGTTGTGACCATTGTCTTTTTATTTTCTGGCTTTTTCTGTTTCATATTTGTGTTGTTGATTATTGATATTATTTAAACAAAAAAAAAACTATTAATCACAGTATAAATAAACGTTTCCATGACAATACGCACTAAAAAATAACACTAATATAAACACCATGATAAAAAAGCTCTTCTATCTGATATTAATATTATTTATTTAACCTTTTATTGTCGGACAATAGATGGCATCAGCGTGTCACGTTATCTGCCACTTCTCCGTCTTGCTTTGTGTGCTTTGTTTGACAGCTAGGCCGAGATATTAGGCGGCTAATAGCCGTTTTGCCTACAATGTGCCAGCGTGATGTCTCAAAGACACGATCGTTTGACTATCACCGAATGGACCACACAGGTTAAGGAATATTATGCATTTTCATGTCAGGAGAACAGAAAAAGTAGATAAATGGACCTAAATGACAAAACTTTTTTTCGAGTTAAAAAAAAGATAAAATCACCCCAAACCACCCTAGTCTAAAGTCAAACTGTGTTTTGAATCAGGGAATCCTCATTTTTGTATGTAAACAATCTTCAAAGGGAATTTTATTTTTTTTTTTTTATTTTTTTTTTTATAGTGAAAACAGCACAAGATTCCCGGCCGTCTAGAGCCAGTGAGACTCTGCCATCCCCAATCGGGGTATGTTGTGAGCCTGAAGGTAGTGGGGAGGGTGAGGAGATGGGGAAGAGGAAGGTTGGGAAGTACCTGGCTATTCAGACCTGATTACCAAACACGGCTAAAGCCATTTGAAAGGTTGTGATTCACCAGGGCGATACTTACTTATAAGTATCTACCACTGTAACGTGCTACAAATACATTTTAATATTATTTTATATGAAATAAATGTGTTATGACCCATTTTTATTAAATAAAACTTATGACGCACGCCGGGTTTGAACCCGTGACCTCTGAATTTGTAGTAGAGCGTCCTACCACTAGACCACGAAGGTCGTCATAGGCCGTGTAAAATAATAGACATAGATTTTTTTAAATAGTAACGGGATCTATGTTTTCAATTGTGTTCGAATAGAGCATTGCTCACTATTGTACAAATGTTTGTTTGTAAAATATCGGTAAAAAATAAAATTGATTTTAAAATATCAATATTTTTCAAGAATTATGTAATTATAAAGCACCCTTGAGGTGATTTTCCATGAAAACGGCGCTATATAAGTTATCCATTTATTATTATTATTATTAATATTATTATGAACTGGTTGGGATGGCAGAGTTGGTAGATGCACCGCTCTCTGATAAAGTGGAGGTCTCAGGTTCGAGTCTCAATCACAACCCGATCTTTTTTTTCGTTTTTACAAAAGCATCTCATAAAAATGGCTTTAAATCTATTGAAACATTAAAAACTGTTAAAACAAAAAAATAAAATTCAGTTCCATGTGTGGAGCTAGCACTCGGAACGATAGATGTATAAGACAATGTATGAATGTGAACGAAGCAAGGAATGTGTGCCAAGACAGATTTGTATGGTGGTCCGTCTTCTCTGCCTACCCCTGCGGTAAACGGTGTGATGGTTAGTTAGTTAGTTAGCTAACCATTATCAGTATAATGTGCGCATAGACCGCCACAACACGGGGCATGTACCTAATCTCATGGTCTATAAAGGGAAAAACACCTGTTTTTTTAAACAAAAATTTGTTATAATACATGATAACGAATAAACAAAAGTTAAAAAAAAAATAGATTTTGTAAATACACAGTTTGGCATTGTGATTAATAAAAACACCAGATATTATACATAGATCGGCGTGGTAGATACCTCTAAGTATCGCCCTGGTGAAAGACCACGATTTAGAATCGAAACGTTGCTTGAAATGGCTTTAGTCGTATTTGGTGACCAGATCTGAATAGCCAGGTAGTAGTTTCCAACCTTCCTCTTCTAAGATAAAGAAGACTGAATGCTGTAGAAATGGTATTCCTGAGGCGAAATGTGGTAAAACCATGTGTGAGCGTGTCGAAAATGAGGATATCCGGAAAGAATGCCAGGCAAGCGTAACGAATAAGATTAATAAAGTGGCGCTCAGATGGTTTGAGAGGATGAACGAAAAAAGAGTGCAAGGAGAATATATGACGCGAAAGTGAATGGTTGAAGAGGTCGTTGACGCCCGAGGAAGACAAAGCACGATCAATTAAATCAGATAATTACGTCGGGCCATGTCAAGAGTCAGAATAACAGAAGAGTATGTATGAATTTAATCGAAGCAAGGAGTGTGCTCCAGTACAGAGTTGTGTAACGGTCCATCTTATCTGCCTACTTCTACAGGGAAACGGCGGGATAGTTAGTCAGTTAGTTTTATTGAAGCAGGTAGGTGACATATGACGGCGGCGAATAATGGCCATTTTGGCCACAATGCGTCAGCGGGGTACCAGGGCGACAAGGTCGTTTGAGAATCGCCGAAGTGGACCACACAGGTGTATTGGATCACTGGCCATATCAGTGAAGTCAAATGCACGAAAATTTTGAAAAAGGCAAAAAAAATCATTGATATTTTATTTCTTCTGAATAAAATTTGTTGATAGATAGCAAAATTAGATTTGACTCAAACAACACGTATTGTATGAATCGGTGCATATGTATACACTTGGAGTAACAATGTATGGAGAGAGAGCTAATTATTTTTACCCAACCTGTACAAACTTGCGATAAATCACTTTCTCCGAGTTTTTACGTCGTACACCATGAGAGAGAAAGAGACAACAAATATTAAACACCAGGCTTCTATGTACTGTCGCGATGGTCTTGGGCTCCCGGGTCACCGCGGGACTCCGCCCACATTTTTTATTATGCCACTAAATTTGACACAACCAAACGGTTTTTTAGGTTAGATGCTATATTTTTGTCGATAAAAATACTGTGAAAAAGTGGTTATACGAAGCCTTAGTCATTGCCACGCCCAGGTCCGCCGAGTCAGGTAAAAATCATCAAAAACTGACTACACTGCCTTGGATAGATACCACTTTATATACTCTAAGTGTATACACTTCCGATAGTTATTGCCTTGCGAAAGCTCACTGAGAAACAGCCTTTTGTCTTGCTTACTCCTTCTTGTTGTTTTTTAGAAAAAAACGGCCAATAATTGCATACACTGCTCAAATTGTAATATTCGATAAGCTTGTACAGTTATTCAAAAAGTTTTACAGTGTGTTATTTGTATTTTATTTAAAAAATGAACTTGTTTTCAAATTGACATGATTGTTAAGTCTAAAAAGAAGTTTGAAACGTGATGTTTGCAATGCATACTCTGTTTGCGTCAACTCGGGCTGTAATATCTTTAATTTATACTGTATAACACTGACTTGGGTATGTATGAAGGTTTCATAAAAAAACATATTTGTGCAAATATTACGTAAAGTGCGACAGACAAAATCAACTCAACAGTTTGCTTTTAGTTTAATTAAGAAATCACATTATTTATACGAACATCGATGAAACATCAATATTGTTTTAAATGACGTGAATTTCACCGAAAAGTTTATTCACTAATTAAACCATCCTGAGAGAAAAATCATATTTTTCTAATTAAAATTACACATCAATTGTGCACTACGACATCGATATTGGCAAACGCGTCAGATATTTTCACCACCTCAAGTACAATCTTTAATTTACTTTACCTTCTCGACTGACAAACTGTAGACTGACAAAAAATACAAAAAAATAACAACCCTTCGCTAAAACCTTAAACCCACTCAAAAAAATGTTCAAATCTTCAGCTTCGTATACATTTTCATCGATTCTTTATAATCCGTCAAAGAACCGCTTGCTTATATTTTGTATGCACCTGTAAACATTCTAATAATCTTCTCAACCAGCATCTCTCAAATTAATATAGAACATGCTCTCAGATCTCAACAAGGGTCGGTTTGAAGAGATATTGCAACGACCACAGAAAAGATAGTCCATAGAAGTGTGATACCGAAAACTGGTGTAGCCAAAATACATAGACTTTTCTACTCCTAGACCAGCGATCGGCAGAGCATGATTCTTCAGACTATGAGATTGAGCCGCTGAATGAACTTAGACTCGAACAGCATTCTCTCTACCACTCTCCAATCAATGTATGTTCTATGCATATAAAAAGCAAGGAACTGAGGAGCATCAAATTCTCAGTTCTAACCAGCCCTTTAGAAGAACTCGAAAGAGAGAAATCCAATTTAATTTCTCAGCACAAGTGGACAAGCGGATCGATATATCCAAACATCAAAATATCATATCCTAAATCATTTCAAAATTACTCACATCATGCAATAGTTGTGTATTCTATTGCGCTGGCAACATCACTGTGCATTCAACGACTATCGAAAATGTATGGAAAAATAATTGAAAATGATTTTTTTTTACGAATTGCATAATTGTTGTTTGGACGTAATGTCGTAAAACGGGGTCAAAAATGGTACTTACTGCACAGGGCGGGAGATGTCGTAGAACCGGCCTTTTCTGAAATAGAAATTATAACATTTAATACATGAAATACCATTAAGTACATAAAGATCTACATAATCTTTAATAATTTATTTTTTTTACACTTGCCAATTCAACGATTATCTCATAACATGTGTAAAAGAATAAACCTCTCGTATACCTTTTTTGTTTGTTTTTCATTGCTAACCTTATTGACGTTATTACCATAAATCATATACGTATAGTGCGTCACACTACTTCAGTTTGTACTTACAACTGAAGTAGTGAGACAAGGTATTACTGTTTGTAATACCTTGTCTAAATGTGAGGTGTACATAAATGTTTAATTTCTTTTTTTACACTATGCATGTATCTACAATATTTTTATAACATTTATCTCTTAATGTATTTGGTAAACCACTGTTTTTATAAGATCTTGTTAAATAAATAAATACCTAAAAGCGGAGCTATATTGTGTTAAAACTTGTCTTGTCTCTTTCTCTCTCACGGTTTACGGAGTAAAAACCCAGAGAAAGTGATTTATAGTAAATTTGTATAGGTTGGGTAAAAATATTTAGCTCTCTCTCCATATTTATTCTTGCTCTGAGGAGATGCCATAGTCTCACTGGCTTCTAGGCGGTTAGGAGCAGTTGAGACTCGGTGTGGAGTTAATGTTAAAAATATATGTTATTCTTCTTCCTTGACAACTTGGCTCTTTTCACTTAAAAGTCTGTCCTAGGCTTACGACAGGCCAATGAAACAACAAAGGGATTCTACTAGAAATTGGAACTTGTTAATCAAATTCAAGCAGACACGCCAATACCACACTTCTACTAGTTTATCCCTCCAGTGGTGGCGATCCATCCTCTCGGGTCTCAACAAAGGCTGGCTTGAAGGGATGCTGTAACGACCAAACACTGAACTGTGTCATTGTCGGCAGAGCTAAAGGCGTACGACCACACGAAACCCGAAAGCTCGGGCAAAAAATAACGCATTTAAAAGTGCGACAGGTAAAACTATAAATTACTGCAGATGTGACAGCTCAAATCAAAACATTGCGAAAATAAATAAATAAAAATATATAGGTATCGATTATTGTTATTTTTTGTGTGGTTTCTTAGGCTGGTCGATTTTATTTAATAATTGTTTCATTTTATTTTTTATAGTGAATACCGCATAAGAGTCCCAACTGCTCGCAACCGTCTAGAGCCAGTGAGACAATGGCATCCCCAATTGGTGTATGTTGCGAGGATGAAGGTAGCTGCGAAGGGAAGGAAATGGGGAAGAGGAAGGTTGGAAAGTACCTGGCTGTTCAGATCTGGTCACTAAACACGACTATTGCCATTTCAAGAAACGTTTCGATTCTGAATGGTGGTCTATCTACCACTCTGGAACGTGCCGTAAATATAATATATATTATTTCAAATCAACTAATTTATTTTACATTTATGATGCTTGTATAACCAGAATTACACTATTTTGTGTAATTTGCTACGATAATATAACTAATTGTAAAACCTAAGCTTAATTATTTACTTATATTGTGCCTACTATTTTTTTTTAAATTCTTGCTATTATCTTATGTACTTAAAAAAATGTACATGTAAAAGCCTTCAAGGCGTGAATAAATAAATAAATGAATTGTGGAAGAAAAGAAAAAAATTATTTGCGCACTTAGGGATTTGAACCCGCTACCTCTGGATTTGTAGTCAAGGATCTTAATCACTCGACCACGGAAGCTATCTAATTATCTAACCATCACGCTGTTTCCTCGCAGGGGTAGGCAGAGAGGACGGACCGCCATACAACCCTATCTTGGCACACACTCCTTGCTTTATTCACATTCATACATAGTCTCATACATACTCTTCTGTTATTCTGACTCTTCGCATGACCCGATTCAAGTATTTGATTTACTTGATCGTGCCATGTCTTTCTCGGGCGTCCTCGACTTTTCTTCCATTCACTTTCGCGTCATATATTCTTTTTACACTCCGTCATAATTAAATGCTTCCGAAAAAAAGTGTGCTAAATATTTCAAGTTGAGTAATACCTAACAATGAAAGTTTAATTTACCAAATCATCCGCGAGTGAAAAAAATCAATCCACCTACCTGAAGTCTTTCGAATGTCCAACAATGACATAATATTATAAGATAGGAACACCTTTGTACGACGCAGTAGACTTTTGACTCTGTTGTCGCATACAGCTGGCTTTGTTGGCGTGCGAAAGAAAAGCCGTAAAAGCCGCAAAGGGCGATACTGAATCTGGCATGGCGCACAACCATACCTCTGTACCACCGGGGAAGAACGCGGCGATCTGCAATGCCAAAGGAGGCGTGTTTTGACAGATGGACCACAATGGAGGATCGGAATATTTCATCCGGAATAATAAATCTGTTTATTTCGATTGTGGAAATTGAGTGCAACGTTTTGTAGGCTTTGAAAAACGACCCGAAACTAACTAACTAACCATCACGCCGTTTCCCCCCAGGGATGACGGCCTCCATGGTCGAGTGGTAAGACGCTCGAATACGAATCCAAAGGTCGCGGGTTCAAACCCGGCGTGCGCCAATAACTTTTTTTTAATGAATATGTGTCATACACATTTAATTCGTATAAAAATAATAAAAAGTATATTTGCGGCACGTTCCAGAGTGGTAGATACTCTAAGTATCGCCTTGGTGAAAGACCGCCATTCAGAATCGAAACGTTGCCTGAAAAAGCTTTAGCTGTGTTTGGCGACTAGATCTGAATAGCCAGGTACTTCCCAACCTTCCTATTCCCAATCTCCTTCTCATCCCCACTACCTTCAGCCTCACAACATACCCCAAATGGGGATGTCACAGTCTCACTGGCTCTAGACGGTTGGGAGCAGTTGGAACTCTTATTCCATATAAAAATATTAAATTAAAATAAAACTATACATTTTCTGCATCCACAATTGTACAGATGCGACGAACTGCACAGATTAGTATGTATATTTCTACATGACAGTCTTTCAATTAGAGACCTTTCATTGCCACCCAAAGCGACACGACACTCGAGTGTTCAGAGTACAAAAATCATCAATGCCAACCACAAAGCTCACGACGTTTACCTGTTTTAAACTTTCCTCTATTACACAAAAACCGCAATCGATTGTCTTCGGCCCACAACAAAACCAAACAGAAAACTTTCCAAAAGTCAAAATCAAAACAGAAACACCGACAGCGGGATCTCAAAGAGCCGCTGAGGAACTAAACGCCAAAGTCAAAAACCCTGATAATTCTCAACAATAAAACCACCCCCCGCCTGCATTTCGATACTTTGTCACCTGAGAAAATTACCCACGACATAAATAGGTCCTGAGGGATGACGTTTTAAACCCTTAATTCCTGACAATGATATTTTTTAATGTTTGTAGTATCTGCGAATCGATTGTGTCGATCTGTCACAACATTCGCCGCCCTTTCAAGGCAGATTTAAAGCCATAAAATGTTTCAAACGGGACGGGGCGTTTAACAAATTCGCCGACTGCTGGCAACCCCGGTGGTCCCTGCTTTTATTGTGGCGAACTGTTGTTATCGCGCAGTTTTTCTTTGGTGTGACAACACTGCGGCGGCCATTGTTGGCCGTGTCGGTAGGGCAGGGATAGATTTTACGGGTCGATGAAAAAGGATCTGTTTTCTATTGGTTTTGATTGTATCTTTGCATCTTTTTATAGACTTTGTTATGCCATTTTTTCCATCCATTTAGGTTGCATCTGATATAAGACCCTTATAGGGTAGGTAAGGTAACCGATAAAAGGTAGGAATCAAAGGTTTTTTTGTTTATTTATAAGCTTGGTGGTTACCTATGTACCTAGATATCTGACGGCCTCCATATTCGAGTGGTAAGACGCTCGACTACGAATTCAAAGGTCGCGGATTAAAACCCGGCGTGCGCTAATAACTTTTATTTAATTCATGTGTCATAAAGAATTTAATTCAAATATTTTTATTTTTTTTAAAGAATAGTGACAGACCACCATTCAGAATCGAAACGTTGTTTGAAATGGCTTTAGTTGTGTTTGTGACTAGATCTGAATAGCCTGGTACTTCTTAACCTTCCTCCTCCCATTTCCTTCCCCTCCCCGCTACCTTCAGCCCCACAACATACCCCAATTTGGGGATGCCAGTCTCACGGGCTCTAGACAGTGAGGAACAGTTACAAGCTAAAATTTGAAACCGGTCAGGTCTTAAAAAAAAGTATTGGAATAAAGCTTTAAAAATGGTTATAACGAGCGCGAAGGGACCAATCAAATTTGCTTATAGCCATTACTCGTTATAAACGTAGGTAGGTAAAAAAAAGTACCTACCTACTAATATCGATATTTACACCAGGGTATGAAAGCTTAATATTATAAAGCAATACATTTTTTTTATTACGAAAATCATGCTTAACTACCAACAAAATAATTAAATTTATGATTACACTAATAATAATAATAATAAACTGTACGCACAGTACTGGATAGAAATGTTTCTTAGAGCGACAACTATCGGGGATTATAAACCCTCCTTAATGTGATTTGCGGAAAGTCCGCTGCCGTGACGGACGGGCGACTTTCTTTGTCTTGTTTACAACATTATTTGAGTGTTTCGAGAATTGTTTTTTTTTCATACCCGGGCGCATTGAGTTGACAATATTATTTGGACGTTATATCAGTGAAGCGACCTCGTTATAACCCCACACCATTGTATGAAAATAAGCCCGAACCAACATATCATTAAGTAATTGCTCAATATAGCCGTGACCTCGCTATTACCGTGATCGTTATAACCAAAGTTCGACTGTATTAAAATCATTGAAATGGAGTTCCACCACCAATTAACAGTTTTAAAATTAGAAATAATGAAAAAAAAAGTTTTTATAAATAGAGATTAAATGTATTTGTATTAAATATTACACCATATTGCTCCATCTATTGCTGCTCATAAGTGCTAAATCTGTGAGAAATATTTGGATGCAGGCGAATTCTCTATACCGTAGGTTTAATATTGTCTATTTATTAGCACCTGTATCTGCGTTTTCTCCTCAATAAAAAAGTAACACAAACATTAGCCAAAAATCATTGAAAAAAATACCCTTCAGAAACCTACATTATGTTATTTATTTTTTAAAGCTACAATTTTAACTAAAACCTTTTTCTTTTTTACAAAAGTACAAAGACTAAGTTAAGACATGATACATTTCAGACACTAGCGAGTCTCACTCAATATAATCCCATCTCGCATTAATTTAATCTTGCTAACAATACTATCTCATCTACGATAATTATTGTTGCATTGTTTCCTCTGCTGACGATAGACACGTCTCGAAAGCTCATCTGTCACTCGGACGCAATCACCATCTTGAAAAATGGCGTCATTGTTTTGAAAACGGAACGGTAATCGATTCCCTTTGTTTCGTGTGTTGATTTATCATGGTAATTAAATAGTTTGTGAATGTGCACCTTTTGACCAAATTTTTGGCATTCGAAGAATTGTCTCGGACTTATTTGGGAAACGCACTTGGGAGAGCACTGAACGCTGTTGACACAAAAAAGTCCGACGAAGCGAAGCTAGCAGTCCACAATGGGGTTCTTATACCAACCTTGTTATGTGGCAGGGAGGCATGGGACTAACAGAGAAAGGATGATAGTTCAACAAAAAGATATTTGTATTTTTGATATGTAATCTTCTATTAATTTGACTGTAGATATTGATACGGTTAACTTCGCAGTCGGTGGTCGCTAGTGTGGATTAAGCAAATATAAAAAAAATGCGGACTTAAATAAAATAGTTTATTTGGTTTTCAGTTTTTTTATTTGGTCACCTGCATAGGTTATACCGTGTCAAACTGTACCTCTGACAGATTTGAGTTACGAACTGTGACTATCTTTATGTTAAGACTAAGCTAGCAGTCCACAATGAGGTGCTTATACCAACCCTGATGTATGGCAGCGAGGCATGGAACAGGCCGAGGAAGAACGAAAGTAGACTGAATGCTGTGAAAATGAGATCTTTGAGGCGTGTGTGCGGTAAAACTACGACCGTGCTAAAAATGTAGAGATCCGGAGAGAATACACGGCTGATTTAAGTGTTATATTTGTCACGTTCCAGAGTGTTAAATACATGGTGAAAGACCACCATTCAGAATAGAAACGTTGCTTGAAATGGCTTTAGCCGTATTTGGTGACCAGATCTGAATAGCCAGATACCTCTCAATCTTCCTCTTCTTCACACCCCGCCCCCTCCTATACACAACCATCAGCCTCACAACATACCCTGATTGGGGATGTCCTAGTTTCACTGGATCTAGACGGTTAGGAGCAGTTGTGACTCTTACGCGAAATTCATGTTTTAAAAAAGCTACACGAGGATTTTTTTAGAGGAACGAATCATTCAAACATGAAAACCACTACCCCAAAGGCATATCAGTATTCTTTTCTCACTCGATCCCTTAAAAGCTGTTAACTCATCCAGCGTGTCAAAAACCAACGATTTAGTCTAACCTCCGATATGGCGTTATAAATCAAACAAATTTATGCCCACGGCAGGACATCAACGACATAAAATCCAAATTTTAAAACGTAGATACGACCCTTAAGGAAATCGAAGCCTTAAATCTTAAGCGCAGGATGTAGATAAGGTGCTTATGGAGCGAACAGAGCCTCGTGTTGCCATTACATAATCAATTTAAGGACTATTATAAAAGGGACGACAAGGATCCTGTTTTTTATTGTGTTTTTCACTGGTAACATAGATTTTTTCGTCTATGGGACGAACGAGCTAGAAAATGAGGCTATCAGAATAAAAAGGTAAAATATTTTAAATTTGTAGAACTCCAGTTTAATAATTTATTAATTAAATACAAAAAAATAATATATTTAATGTTTTGCCTCTTTCATTTCATATTTTATTGCTCTTTTTCTCTGTTAATTTTTTATAATTTCAAATGTTCCTCTTTTGTTTTCTTTTTATTTTCTCACTGTTCTCTTATTTTATTTTGTATTGTTTTCTCCTTCTGCAATATACTCGTATAAAATAAACGCACACGTTGAATTTTTTTTAAGGTTAATTTTGTACCCTGATGATGCTTAGGCTAAGCGTAGCCGGTCAGTCATAAAAAATAAAATAAAATCTGTCTTATACAAAGTTATTATTTAATTTATTTTTATGTCTCAATTTTTTAGTTCAACTCAAATCATTTCATGACGAGCTATAGAGATTTGATATGTTCACTTAGCTGTTATAAAATAAAACACGAGAAGCTATATTGTTTGATCAAGATTTTTTTTTTTTTTTTAAATAAAAAAAAGTACGATAAATAGGCACAAACGCAAAATCATTAAATTTGTTTTATTAAATCGCAAAAAAATCAAAAGTCTGGTTAGTCATTTATTACATATTTAACATCATATAATTATATTCTGGTCCTATCGGTGGCTTTACTTTTTACTTTTATATCGTTAATACCGCACAAGAGTCCCAACTGCTTCCAGTCGTCTGGAGCCAGTGGGACTATGGCATCTCCATCAGGGTATGTTGTGACGTTAAAGGTATTGCGGAGGGGAAATAAATTGGGAAGAGCAAAGTTGGAATGTACTTAGTTCTTCAGAGCTGGTCACCGAACCCGGCTAAAGCCATTTCAAGCAACGTTTCGAATCTAAATGGTGGTCTTTCACCAGGGCGATACTTAGGGTATCTAAAATGCTTAGACAGTTCGGGCATGTAGAATGTATAAACAAGAAGAAGAGTGTAAGGATAATATATGACGTGGAAGCTTAGAGTAACAATGTATGGAGAGAGAGCTAATTATTTTTACCCAAGCTATACAAACTTGCGATAAATCACTTTCTCCGGGTTTTACGTCGTACACCATGAGAGAGAAAGAGACAACAAATATAATACACCGCTTCTATGTACTGTCAAAATGATCTTGGGCTCCTGGGTCATCGCGGGACTCCGCCCACATTTTTTATTATGCCACTAAACTTGACACAACTAAACGGTTTTTTAGGCTATATGCTATATTTTTTGTTTACAACAATACTGTGAAAAAGTGGTTATACGAATAAACAAAAACATTATGTCGATATGTGATATGAATGGATGTATAAATACCCTGGCCTTATTCTAAGCCACGCCCAGGTGCGCTGAGTCAGGTAAAAATCATCAAAAACTGACTACACTACCTTGGATAGATACCACTCTACATACTCTAAGCGTGGAAGTGATGGTACAAGAAGTTGGAGAGTATCTTCCACTCTGGAACGTGCCGCAAATAAGCAATATATTTTTTTTATGAATTTAATGTGTTATGACACATATTAATTAAATACAATTTATTTGTGAATGGCGGGATTTTAACCCCCGACCTCTGGATCGTGATCGATTGTCTTTACCACTCGACCACGGAGGCCGTCATACATTTCAGACTGGTGGATACTCATGGTATCGCCCTGGTGAAAGACCACCATTCTGAATTTGAAACGTTGCTTTAAATGGCTTTAACTGTGTTTAGTGACCAGATCTGAATAGCCAGGTACTTCCTGACCTTCCTCTTCCCCATCTCGTTCCCCTCCTCACCACCTTTAACCTCACAACCTACCCCAAATGGGGATAGTCTTAATTCCTTTTGTTGAAGATCCTGTGTGGTATTCAATATAAAAAATAAAAACACTTGGTATTTATCATAAAATGCTCCAGGCCCTTCCTAAACAGACAGCTTCAAACACTGGGAAGTTTATATTCTGACAAATCACGTTTTTTTTCCACCAAATGGATGATGTCCTTCACGTGGTGTCCTATTATTAAATGGTTGTAATTTCCTCTAAATGCCCCGCGGGACCTCTCGGGGGATGATAAATATCCCCTGTCGCGTTGCCAGGATAATAAAACCCCCACGCAAAGATAGCAACACCGGCTTAGCATTCTCAATTTAAAAAGAATATTTTTAAAATAAATTAGGATCAATTTCTGAATTGGATACAAAACTAAAAGTTTCAATAAAACTCTCGCTGATGTTGTGACATCTTTAAACCCTGTCAAAATCCAAAGGATCTTTTCATGGATATATTATTATGAAATTATCCACAAAACTGTAACATTATATTTTCCTTTAATTATGTGTGTGTGAACGGTTAGAAAGCTGAATCCGAAACAAAAAACTAAATCAATCAAACTAACTAACTAACTAACCATCACGCCGTTTCCCTGCAGGGGTAGGCAGAGAGGACGGACCCCCATACAACTCTGTCTTGGCACACACTTCTTGCTTCATTTACATTCATACATCGTCTCATACATATTCTTCTGTTATTCTGACTCTTCACATGACCCGATTCAAGTATTTGATTTACTTGATCGTGCCATGTCTTTCTCGGGCGTCCTCGACTTCTTCTTCCATTCACTTTCGCATCATATATTCTTTTCACACTCCTTTCTTCGTTCATTCGCTCTACATGCCCAAACCATCTAAGCGTCCCTTTCTTAATCCTATCCATTACGCTCATATCAGCCTCGCATTCTTTCCGGATATCCACATTTGTAATACGGTCATACATGGTTTTACCGCACATCCGTCTCAAAGATCTCATTTCCACAGCATTCAGTCTACTTTCATCCTTCCTCTGCCAGTTCCATGCCTCACTACCATACATCAGGGTTGGTATAAGCACTCCATTGTGAACTGCTAGCTTTGCTTCTTTGGACAATTTCTTATTTGCCCCAACAGCGTTCAGTCCTCCATTAATGGAGTTTCCTGCATTCACCCTTCTTTCAATATCCTTATCAGCCTTTCCGTCTCTTGTAAACATACTTCCTAAATACACAAACTCATCCACTTGCTCCAAGTATTCATCATTCACAACTATATTGCACGCTGTTCTCGTACTCTCTCTTTCAAACACCATCACTTTGGACTTACTTACATTCATCATTAACTCATTTTGCATACATACTTGGTTCATCCTAGACACGAGACACTGTAGATCTTCCATATTGTCAGCAATCAGCACCGCATCGTCAATCAAAGTAGCTCTTTTAAAGATTATAAATTAAATATATAAAAATATATATATCGTTACTGCTTATATATTATATATCGGGCTTAAGCGACACTTGGGTCAAAAATAAGTTAAATATGCAGTTTTGATAAATTTTTTTTCCTGCATCGAACTCTTGTTTGATTCTGAAGACTTGTGGCCCTTCAGCCATATTAAATATATTTACCATTTGGGAGAAGGCTCGACTCAAGTGACACAAGTTTGGGACCTTGAAGTAACAATATATGGAGAGAGAGCTAATAATTATTTTTACCCAACCTAAGGCGTGCGTGCCATCTATTACCGTGTTATACATGTGGAGATATCGAAAAATGCAAGGCTGACGTAAGCGTAATGAATAATACTAAAAGAGGGACGCTTAGATATTTTGGGCAAGTAGAGTGGATAAACGACAAAAGGAGTGTAAAGAAAATATATATTTAAATAGATTGGTAGAAGAAGTCGGGGACGCCGTATGAAGACATGGCGTAAATTAATCAAATACTTGAGTCGGGCCATGTCACGAGATATACATGTCATAACAGATTCGTTTGTATGAATGTGAATGAAGCAAGGAGTGTTTGCCAAGACAAAGTTGTGTTGTGGTTCATCCTCTCTGCCTACGAGAGATGGCGTGATGGTTAGTTAGTTAGTTAACTAAAATAACAAAAAAAAAAAAAATTATAAATCTTCCACCTGTTGATGATTTTCATCGTTTTCTCCTACATTCTACATTTACATGATTCCTTTCTACATCTTCTATCTCCTTCTCAAAAAACACAGCTTCTCGTCTCCATATTCCGATATAATATCTGCTTACGGGAGATGGCGTGATGATTAGTTAGTTAGTTAGTTGGTTTACTAAAATAACAAAAAAAATGATTTATAAATCTTCCACCAGTTGATGATTTTAACAATGATGTTACATCTATTATAGACACCTTGTAGCACTCTCAAAGTGGCAAGCAATAATCACGCTAGTTGGTGTGATTGGTGTTTAAGCCGATTTAGTACTAAACGGTCACTCGTCGCTTGAGGTCGTTTCAAGCAAGTATGGAACGCGGTTCGAACTTCGGATCTGTTTCGTTCATACACATATATTCTATGAATGTCTATCTTTGTCATACATGACCGATATTTGAATAATGAATTTACTGGTAACGTGTGTGTTTTGCTTGCCACATTTATGTTAATATTCTAAGGCTATAACGTGTATATATACCGTCAACGAATTTTCACCGTTTTCTTTTACACTCTACATTAACATGGATCCTTCCTTCATCTCCTGTTTCCTTCTCAAACAACTCAGCTTCCCGTCTCCTTCTTCCGATATAGTATAAATAAATAAAGTACCCCAAACAACCTCTCGTGGGGGCTACCCGACGTATTTTAAAACAAATCGCAGTTTTATTGCCCCATAAATACGGCGCCGCGGCCCCGCGGTAAGGTCCCACGTATCAAGATTTGTGTAAGGAGTCCTGGTTCGAGACCCTAAGAAGGACTAAACATTTTAAGATCGGTACATATGGGAAAAGTAAAACGGGGTCAATACAATTTGTCTTGAAATTACTTGAAAGAAAAAAAAAACACCTCTCATAGGTTTGGTCTTTAGATTAAACACGGTATACTAATCTAAAATAAATGTTTCACTTGTATCTTAGTTAACCTTTATGTGACTGAAAGGGTACCCGGGTACCCTTTTCGGTTTTAATCTAACCGGCTGAAACTTCCTGACTTCTCCACAATAGTGAAAATGAACAATTGAACATAACCGTTGAATATGTGAAGGGTGGTATGTTAGCGTAAAATGCATAGGTATAATTTACAACTTCTGATGACTAAAAGAGTACCCGGGTACCCTCATGTGTTGTATATGGAATTTGAAGCTTTTTCGTATTTATTAATCATTTTATCTTATTTTAAATGATAAATATGATGTACTGTTGTGTTCAAAGTAAATTACCCGTACTCTAATACTATTTTTAATCACCTATTTAATTTAAAACCCCAAGAAAAGATGTTACTGAGTGAAATTTTTATTCACTTCCCCAAGTATTGAACTGAGTAGAAATATATTACGTCATAAAAGTGGTCCAGCAAACTTCAGCAAAAAGATATAATGTAAAAGAAACCTTCATATCAATTTTAAAAAGGTGCAATTTTCGTCAGTCACATAGGGGTTAAATATTAAACAATGAAACTATTTTTCTCTAAAGGTGAGGCCCTGTTTTTGCGAATAGAATCCGGGTCCAAATAAAATAATACGTGTTTATGAGAATTCTTAGCTTTCGTGAATGTACACATTGATCAAGATTTCAATTGTGTGATGACTTACTAATTGAATTAAAGACAAATAACTTATTTTGAAACTAGAATTAACTTTAAAGCTTTAAGTTTTTTTTAAATGTTATTATTAATTGTTGAAATAATACCATTATTTTTCAAGGTAAATATTAAACAGAAAAAGGCAGAAAAAAACACATAACGGTCGTAACTGAGACACGAACTCAGAACCTTTACTCTATCCGTCTAGCTCAATTGACAGAGATGCATTAAACTGAGTTGTTTTACTTTAAATATACATTACAGTGAAGGTAAGTACTGATTATCCTTCACTTTATTTTATTGAATATTTTTTAAATTTTTCATCTATCCGAATCAAGCTGAATGTACACTTTAATAAAGTTTACGTGCAGGAAGAAATAGGTCATACACAAAAAAAATATGTTTCACTGCATCTTACGAAATATTCAAACTTTAAACTATATAATTATCAATCTAATGTGGGGGGGGATGCAGGAAACTCCATTAATGGAGGACTGAACGCTTGTCCAAAAAAGCAAAGCTAGCAGTCCACAATGGAGTGCTTATACCAACCTTGATGTATGGCAGTGAAGTTTAGAACTGCCAGAGGTAGGATGAAAGTAGACAGAAATGCCGTGGAAATGAGATCCCTGAGAAGTATGTGCGGTAAAACCATACATGACCGTATTAAAAATGCAGATATCCGGAAAGGATGTAAGGCTGATGTGATTAATGGTTTGGGCATGTGGGGCGAATGAACAAAGAAAGGAGTATAAAAAGAATATATGATGCGAATGTGAATGAAAGACGAAGTCGAGAACGCCCCAGAAAGAAATGGTACGATCAAGTTAACTAAATACTTGAATCGGGTCATGTGAAGAGTCAGAATAACAGAAGAGTATGTATGAGGCGATGTGTGAATGTGAATGAAGCAAGGAGTGTGTGCCAAGACAGAGTAATATGGCATTCAGTCCTCTCTGCCTACCCCTGCGGAGAAAAGGCGTGATGGTTAATTAGTTTATCTAATTTTACAATTCACCTGGCTGTGGCCATTCGACCCATTTTACCGGTTTCTTATGTTACCTGATATACCATCTAATGTAGAGCCTTTTAGTGCTTTTTTTACTCTTTCGATACGACATTAATCCGTAGAATAAGGTTGCTTTTCGATTGTGTACATTTTTTTCAGTATTTTATTGATTTTCAACGTTTAAATACCCAAGATAAGAGAGTTTTAAAGGTTTTTTTTAACAAATCAAAAGCACGGGAACGAAAGAGACAAAGTCTGATATAGTATACTTGGATTTGAAGATGTATTTATTTATCTCGGATGAAAAAAATAATGAATATAACTGCGATCAGGTTGATGGTTGATTTAACTATATTTATTTTTTAGTGAATACCCCACAAGAATACCCAACCGTCTGGAGACAGTGAGGCTGCGGCATCCCCAACGGGGTATGTTGTGAGGCTGAAGGTAGTGGGGAGGGAAAGGAGATGGGGAAGAGGTAGGTTAGGAAGTACCCGGCTATTCAAATCTGGTCAGCAAACACAGCTAAAATTATTTTAAGGAACGTTTTGATCCTGAATGGTGATCTTTCACCAGGGTTCACCTCAAGTGCGCTTCATACTAATACCATATATTGAATATATGGCGCGAAAGTGAACAGAAGAAGAAGTCAGGGACGCCCGATGACGACATGGCACGATCTAGTGAATCCAATACTTGAGTCGGGCCATGTCAACTAACTAACAAACCATCACGCCGTTTTTCCGCAGGGGTAGGCAGAGATGACAGACCGCCATACAATTCTGCCTTGGCACAAGCTCCTTGCTTCATTCACATTCATACATCGTCTCATACATACTCTTCTGTTATTCTGAATTCTGACATTCGTGCCATGTCTTCCTCGGGCATCCCCGACTTCTTCTTCCATTCACTTTCGCGTCACATATTCTTCTCACACTCTTTGCTTCATTCACATTTACACATCGTCTCGTACATACTGTTTTATTATTCTGAATTCTGACCTGGCCCAATTCAAGTGTTTGATTCACTCGATCGTGCCGCGTCTTCCTCGGGTGTCCCCGACTTCTTCTTCCACTCACTTTTACGTCATATATTCTCCTTAAACTCTTCTCTTCGGTCATCTGCTCCACACGTCAAAACTAAATAAACATCCCTTTATTAATTTGATTCATTACGCTTGCATCAGCCTTGCATTCACCAATACGTCTCATTTCTACAGCATTCAGTCTACTTTCATCCTTCCTCTGCCAGTTCCATGCCTCACTACCATACATCAAGGTTGGTAAAAGCACTGCATTGTGGGCTGCTAGCTTCGCTTATTTGGACAATGTTTGAGTTGCGCCAACAGCTTTCAGTCCTCCATCAATTGACTTCCCTGTATTAATAATAATAATAATAATATTTGGATAATTTGTATAACGCCGTTTTTGTGAAAAATCACCTCAAGGGCGCTGTACAAATCTTAATTTATATTTAATATTAACTCTTAGTTTATATATATATACAGCAACATACTTACCTGGCAGGTCACTTCTGGCAGGACACAATCACCATATCATAATAACTTAAAATTTAGCTGATTCTTACATATATATATATTTACATATATATTATTTTTTTTTTCAATATCCTTAACAATACAAACAGCGCAAATGAGTACGAACAGCAATATTATTAATAATATTAATAGCTTTCAGAATAATCAAACACTTTGTGGATTGACATGATTAATCAAATAAAAACACACGTTGTTTTAATCCACTTATATTTTTGTATATGTCAACTAGTTTCGATTCAGCTGAATCTTCATCGGGACTTAAAAATATACTGAAAAATATACCAAAATATACAGTATATTTTTAAGTCCCGATGAAGATTCAGCAGAATCGAAACTAGTAGACTTATACAAAAATAAAGTGGATTAAAACAACGTGTGTTTTTATTTAATTAATATTAATACTTTTAACTTATTCAAACAAAAATCACATCGAAGTCTGCTTTATAATGGTCTCTCTCTCTTCTCGGTTGATTCTCGTAACCAATGTATCCGTTATATTCCTATCACCCTCCCGTCTCGCTTATCTCCTGGCATATTTATCCTGTCGGCCGCAATAATGACGGGCCTTTGTCTGACAACTGTTGACGACAGCGAGTTGTCAACCGAATTGACAACGCAATAAACAACGAACCGGTTGCTAAACGAGTTGACATCTCCGAGATCAACGATTAAGCAGTTAATAAAGATGGGAGTAAAGTTGATGCAACAAACAGTCACCACTTGAACACGAGAGCATGTTATTTGTAAAGAATATAATGGAGTCAGAATATATGGAGAGTTACCTTTGCGAAACAGTGTAGTCAGGTCGGTTGACTTTATACTGACTCGATAGAAAGAGGCAAAGATATGTTAAAGGATGTTGGATAGCCTATTAGTTACCGCCCACATGGAATTCGGACATTTTTAATATACATATTTGAACACATTAAACAAAACAATATCAATACACCATTAAAATGATTTATAGAGTCAAAATATCGCACAAACACTAATAACAAAATGTTTGCCTAAATAATGAAGGAAGCTGTTTGTTGATTTTATGTCTTTATATCATTTAAAATGTGAAAATTGTTAAGATTTAAATTGCTCTAATTTACACAGCTAGGCTAACCCGTTAGCATCTAAACTCAATAGTATAATAAAATCTTTTCAAGCAATGATTCACGATCCTCAATCCTTGATCTACTGCCAAACAAAAAGTTCGACAATTTCTCTCAGCCCGCGACAAATGTAAACAACTAATTTGTTTATATCAATAAGGTAATATTAGCTTAAGCTTTAGGTATTTAAATAGTTTCATTGTTAACTTAGTCATGGCTTTTAAGTTTTGTAAAGCGCTCTTGAGGTGATATTTCACAAAAACGGCGCTATATAAATTAGGCGAGTATTATTATTATACTTCCTAGAAAGCAATCATTTAGTGGTTTGATGTATTTGATAAAAATAAAATAATAACCTTTTATAAGAAAATATAAAAGCACCGTTGTTCATATTCTCCATAAAAATGGTCATGGCAACAGATCAAACAATTTAGAAGCACTAGAAATAAAGAAAGCCATTAAAATTAATAACCATATTCTAAATATTATTTTAATAGTTATTTTTTTCCAGTAGTCCAATATTAGGTATATTTCCCGTAAACTCATAAAATTTCTCATTCTTATTTTATCACCTTCTCAGTTGACGTTTCGCCTCTTTCATTTCAAGTTACCTGTCTCTTTATCTTTCTAATATATTAAATGTTATTGCTTCTAATTTTGAAACTGTTAATTCGTTGTGAAATTCCATTTTAATGATTTTATTGATAAAACCATTTTTTTACTTTATTCCACTATTTTTTATTTAAGACCTGACCGGTTTCACCTTATGACGGGCATCTTCAGACTGTTCTTCAGATGCCCGTAGACTGGCCAGTCTTAGATAAAAAATAGTGGCACATTTGCGAAAGATTGACCACTCAATTGAGTTCAGAGCAAAACTAAAGACTCATCTTTTTAAATTATCATACCCACAATAACGTCAATTTCCTTAACTAGAGTTTTGATCACTAAGTCCGAGTGCTATACATAATTTATATATATATAGATATATTATAAAGTATATAAATTATAAATATTTATATATAAATATTTTATATACTTTTTTTTCTACCCTAGGTCCGACAGCACGGGCAACAACCATTATAAATATGTGCTAATTTTAATATGTTAGTTGTAAGTCACTAGTTATAAGAATTAAGCACAAGTTAATATTAAGTCTTAGTTGTAATATTATGTTAACTATGATGTAAAGCGTCGTTGAGGTAATATCTCTGTCACAAAAACGGCGCTATATAAATCAGCAAATTATTATTATTATAATAAAGTAAAAAATTGGGTGTTATTAAAATCATTAATTTAAATGTTATTATTTTGTTATCTTATTTTATTTTATATTGTGTTCTCCCTCTGTATGTACGAGTATATATAACTGCACACTATGTATTTTTTGTTTAGTTTAATTTTGTACCCCGATGATGTTTAGGCTAAGCGAAACCGCTAAGTCATAATTTATTTATTTTAATTTGTGGTCTTTTACCAAGTTATTATTTTATTTTCATTGTTATTATTATTACAACCCACAATAGGAACAAAGGGAGATGAAAAATTAGAATATACTCTTCGTATCTTCATACATATACCATGCTATGCCGTGGGCACTTGGTGGCATCTTGGAGTAACAATATATGGAGAGATAGCTAATTCTTTTTACTTAACCTATACAAACTTGCGATAAATCACTTTTTCCGGGTTTTTACGTCGTACACCATGAGAGAGAAAGAGACAACAAAAATAACACACTTTTATGTGCTGTAAGGATTATATTGGTCTCCCGCGTCTCCGGGGGCTCCACCCACATGTTTTCATATGCGGCTTAACTCGACACAACTAAACTGTTTTTTAGGTAATATGCTATATTTTCGTTGATCACAATACTGTGAAAAAGTGGTTTTACGAATAAACAAAAATATTATGTCGACATGTACTATGAATGGATGTATAAATACCCTAGCCTTAGTCCTAGCCACGCCCAGGTCTGCCAAGTCCGGCAAAAATCATCAAAAACTGACTACACTGCCTTCGATAGGTACCACTCTATGTACCAAGGGTGGCATCATATAATACGAGCCTTAAATTCACCACTATTTCATAAATTATATCATAAATTCCACCTCCAAAAAGCCACGAGCCCCGAACTTTCCCATGAATTAATGAATTAAAACCGTTATTAGCCAATCGCGGAGGGTTTTCGTTATTAATTCGGCCGCAAACTACCCGCTCGCACGCGGCGCCGCGCGCCCAGGCCCGGGAAACCCGCGGTTCGGGGCTATTCGCCTTCAGAGGCGCGTCAATCGAAGAAACGCGCTAATGAAGACAAACGCGCGCCGGACTTCCGGATACTATTCTTTCCCGCCTTTTCTCGTCACGTGACCGCCGGAAGTGGAGAGCCCAGTAGACTTGCGGGAAACAGAAAGCTCGGCCCACATACTTAGATAATTGGAAATCAATGAGTGATTATACCAACCCTGATGTGTGGCAGTGAGGCGCGGAACTGGTAGAGGAAGGATGAAAGTAGACTGAATGCTGTAGAAATAAGATCCCCGAGGTGTATGTGCGATAAAACTATCGACAGTGTTAAAAATATGGATATTCAGAAAAAATGCAAGGCTGGTGTAAGCGTAATGAATAGGATCAAGAAAGGGACGCTTAGATGGTTTTGGGCATGTAGAACAGAAAAAAGTTTAGAGATAATGTACGACGTAAAAGTGAATGGTAGAAAAAGTCGGGGACGCCCGGAGGACATGGCACGATCAAGTGAATCAAATACTTACAAAATCGGGCCATGTTAGAATTCAAAATAACAGAACAGTATGCACGAGACGATGTATGAATGTGAATGAAGCGAGGAGCGTGAAAATAATATAATGTGACGCGAAACTGGATGAAAGAAAAATCCGGGGACGCCCGAGGAAGACATGGCACAATCAAATACTTGAGTCGGGCCATGTCAAGAGTCAGAATAACAGAAGAGTTTGTACGAATCTGCATTCACAAATGAAGCAATGATTGTGTGCTGAGACAGAAGTGTATGACGATCCATCCTTGCTGCCTACCCCTTCGGAGAAACGGCGTATTGGTTAGTTAGTTGGTTAATTAAACCATCTGGTGATAGCCAGCATATTTGCCCGATCGTATTTGATAAGTCTGTGTTCGTGCTTCATGTGAATGAAGCAAGGAGTGTGTGCCAAGACAGAATTGTATGGAGGCCCGTCCTCTCTGCCTACCCCTGCGGGGAAACGGCGTAACGGTTAGTTAGTTAGTTAGTGAAACCATCTGGTGATAGCTGTCTTGACGGCCTCCATGGTCGAGTGGTAAGACGCTCGAATCCAAAGGTCGCGAGTTCAAACCCGACGTGCGCTAATAACTTTTATTTAATTAATATTGTCATAACACATTTAATTCATACAAAAATATTTTAAAAAATATATTTGCGGCACGTTCCAGAATGGTAGATACTCGTATCGCCCTGGTGAAAGACCACCATTAAGAATCGAAACATTGCTTGAAATGGCTTAAGCCGTGTTTGGTGACCGGATCTGAATAGCCAGGTACTTCCCAACCTTCCTTTTCCCAATCTCCTTCCCCTCCTCACTACCTTCAGCCTTACAACATACCCTATTTGAGGATGCCATAGTCTCACTGGCTCTAGACGGTTGGTAGCAGCTTAGACTCTTGTGCGGAATTCATATAAAAAAATATATTTAAAAAAATCTAGCATATTTGCACGATCGCATTTGATAAGTCCAACATCTCCACTGGTTTTTCAGACGTCTCTCGCCATTTTGAAATGTCCGTCACATTTTCGCGCCTTTATTACCCCGTATCACGAGATTCGTGCCGTTTCCCGCGCTTTGTGGATTTATTACAGGAATTATTAGTTAGGCAACGTTGGCGTTCTATTACTTATTCCCGTAAAACGTACAACCGCTAACTGCTGGGGATACAGTACAGCGATGAAATGTTTAACGATTCCAGTACAACCAGAGCATTCATTCTCGCAAAAATCAAAATCGCTGCCCATGGCTATGAAAATTACGACCTACGTTTCTTTTCCACTTGATGATAATCTTGGAGAAACAATGTATGGAGAGATAGCTAATTATTTTTACCCAACCTGTACAAACTTGCGATAAATTACTTTCTCCGGGTTTTTACGTCGTACACCATGAGAGAGAAAGAGACAGCAAATATAATACTCCTCTTTTACGTACTGTCACAATGATTTTGGGCTCCTGGGTCACTGCGGGACTCCGCCCACATTTTTTATTATACCATATTTAGATGCTATATTTTTGTTAATATCAATACTGTGAAAAAGTGGTTATACGAATAAACAAAAACATTATGTCGATATGTGCTATGAATGGATGTATAAATACCCTAGCCTTGGTCTTAGCCAAGCCCAGGTCCGCCGATTCAGGTAAAAATCATCAAAAACTGACTACACCGCCTTGGATTGATACAACTCTATATACTCTAAGATGATAATATTATGTTTCTAACCTTGGAGTAAGAATGTACATGGAGAGTTACCTTTTCAAAAGAGTGTAGTCAGTATTAATGACTTTATACTGACTCGAAAAAAGAGACAAAGATATGTTAAAGGAAGTTGGATAGCTTATTAGTTACCGCCCAAATGGAATTCGGACATTTGTAATAAACAAATTTGAACACATTAATCATCCCCTTACTATGCTAAATTATTGTTCGCGTTCCGGTGTTGTGTAATCATTACACAGGTAAACAATTTCGATTTTAAGAATAAGAATATTCTCAGCCAATCGATTAAGTCAACAATGATAATAATTGAAATTTAAAAGCTGAAAACATAACATGCAGTTTTTGAGAATGAACATACCTACGTCACACACTAGCACACGTTTGATTGTATTGGTGAATTTATTCCCGATTTTCAAAAAATATCTTGTACGAGTATATGCTTGATAATTGTTCATTAATAAAAACACTATTTTTTCATTCAATGCGTTAATGTACGAGTATTATGGAGGAATACCTAAAATCTGAAGCCAGTATTTGTGATGGTTATAGAGACATTAAAGTTATTAGAAGCAATGTGTAGTCTTTACACATCATAGTTAAGGAAAGGTTAAACAAAACAATATCTATACACCATTAAAATTATTTGTAAAGTCAAAATATTACACGAACACTAATAACAGAAGGTTTGCCCAAATAACGATGGAAGCTTTTTGTTGATTTTATCTCTTTATATCATTAAAAATGTAAAAATTCTAACTTTCGGTCAAAAATATTTAAAACTGTTGAAATACCTCTTAGAAGTGGTGATTTATAATCTTTGTAAGGTCTTATTCGAACATTCACGCATAGCACATATCGCCATCATGTTTGACACAAATTTAGGTAATAACCTCAAAATCCGTTGTCGTAAGTCATACGACTCGTTGATGTGAAGTTAGCGCGGAGAAGAAACATCCCTACATACTTAGAAGCGCTGCGATATTATGTGACGACTTTTTTGTCTCTTTCTCTCTCACGGTATACGACGTTAAAATCCCGGAGAAAGTGATTTATCGCAAAATTGTATAGGTTGGGTAAAAATATTTAGCTCTCTCCATATATATTCTTACTCAAAGCTTCCAACGGTCATCCACTAGTCGTTCTACGTGCTCAGCATAGTTCCATTTGAATTTAAAGATGGTGTTTGTTATGTATGACCACCCTCATCTTGCACTTATCCCACTTATTAGTATTTCTTTCACGCAAGGTGATAACTCGAACGACTTTTTCCATGGGACTTTATGCGGTGTCCATTTTTGTCCCAACATTCTTGGTAAGAGTCCAATTTTGATCTTTAGTAACGGTGGTACGAATTTTTCGAATACACTTGTTCAGAGGTGTAGAGAAATCTTCCCGTTTTTAAAAATGGCAACTCATGCAAATCATATATTTCGTTTAATTTCCCTGGTCTGGTTTTCTTTTACAACTTTTAAAACTTGATTTTGGTAAAATACTGGTGACTATTTTTTTACCTGCATATTTTTTTATAGTTAATACCGCACTAGAGTCCCAACTGCTCCCAACCGCCTAGAGCCAGTGAGACCATGGCATCTTCAATTGAGGTATGTTGTGAGTTTGAGGTACTGGAGAACAGGAAAATATGGGGAAGAGGAAGGTCGGAAAGTACGTGGCTATTCATACATGGTCACCAAACACGGCTAAAGCCATTTCAAGCGACGCGACGTTTCGACGCTTAGAGTATCTACCACTCTAGAACGTGCCGCATATGTACTATATGTAAATTTATTAGATACACATTAATTAAATACAAATTATTTTCGCCCGCCAGGTTTGAACCTGCGACCTCTGGATTCGTAGTCGAGCGTCTTACTACTCGACCACGGAGCGTCGCTTAAAAGAAAGACAAATATTTAAATAACAATATATTTATAAAACTTATACTGCCATCATAATAAGCGAAAGATGTTTATTTTGCAATCGTGAAGGACTTAGCCAGCAAAGGAATTGAACCCACAGATGGAAATCCAACATGTCTGTCCACTTAGCTACTAACCAGTTTTTTTAAAGATGTTTTCTAGACGTATGCACCGGTCTTGGTAGCACATTTCTTTGCCTTTCTAGAATTACAACAATATTGTTCAAGTCGCAGAGCAACAATATTCGTATAGAGGAGGGAGCGCTTCTGTACTCAGTATTGATGATTTTTGCCTGACTCGGGCAAGGCTAGGACTAGGGCTAGGGTATTTATACATCCATTCATAGCAAATGTCGACATAATTTTTTTGTTTATTTGTGTAACCACTTTTTCACAGTATTGTTATAAACAAAAATATAGCAGATAACCTAAAAAACCGTTGAGTTATGTCCAGTAATGTCGCACATCAAAACGTAGTGGGCGCAGTCGCCGGAGACGCGGGAGACGAAGAACACGCTTACATACCGAATGGTGGTGCTATGCTATGTGAGAAATCGTCTTGTCTCTTTCTCTCTTACGGTTTAAGACGTAAAAACCCCGGAGAAAGTGATTTATCGCAAATTTGTATAGGTTGGGTTAAAATATTTAGCTATACCTCCTTATATCCATAATTAAAGGTTCAAGTTGATTGCATTGGCAGCCAAAAAAATGGTTGCTAAATCAGAAATAACTTTTTCTAACCCTTTCTCAATAATACTACTGTATTAATATCATCAGTTTCAAACTATTTTTTCTAGTTTTGTTATATTGCAATCTACAATATCTTCTCTAGGTTTTTACTCCATTAGTCTTCTGCTTACCACCACCGTCTTTGAAGGGGCCGCCGTTCGCAGGCAGGGTGGTTAATGGTGGTTTTTTTCTAGCTTTTTAACGTGCACGGTCAAATCACACAAATATTTCTCAGAACTGTTGTCTGAAGCCATTTAATGCCTCAAACATCAGAATACCACCTCTTCTGAAAATTATAATTACACGATGAGGTAATAACCTTCCTCTACGGTAATTGCTTGGGCTACAAAGCGCATTTTCTCTGCAGGGGGTAGGTAGCGAAGATATGACGTCATTAAAGCAAGGTAATTAATTCCGTACCTAAAAGCAATCCCAACACTCGTTTCGGAGAGCGAGCTTTTGCCGTAGCAGGCCCCACAGCTTGCAACAACCTCCCTTCACATTTGCGAAAGATCGACAGCTCAACTGAGTTCAGAGCAAAACTAAAGACACACCTTTTAAAATTATCACACCCACAATAACGTCAATTTGCTTCACAAGAGTTTTGATCACCCAGTCCGAGTGCTATACATAGTTTATATATATAGTTTACTATTACTTACTCCATTTTTCTACCCTAGATCCGACAGCACGGCCAACAACCATTATATATCTGTGTTTATGTAAATATGTTAGTTGTAAGTCACTAGTTATAAGTATTAGGCATAAGTTGATATTAAGTCATAGTTTTAAATTTATGTTAATTTTGCTGTAAAGCGCCCTCGGGGTGATATTTCTGTCACGAAAACAGCGCTATATAAATCAGCCAATTTTTTAAATACCCTTTTTTCTTGTGAATCTTATGAGGTTTTTGTGTTTATCTGATGTACCTAAATAATCGAATCTTATTAGTAATTTTAAAAAAACTAAACAAAATACCTATAGCAAAAATGCTAGTGTAAATATTGCTTGCAGTTACCCCACGTTACTCTACCAACTGTTTGAATAGTCGTCAATTTTATTTATTTATTTTAGTTGAACATATTTTTTAATTTTATTGGTTGGTATATTGCCCATCCCACTAGGCATTCACCTGTGTTGGGATGACAATTTACAAAAGTGTATTTTAGCTACATGGTGCATGTTAATTTTATATATTATTTTTTACAATAACTCCACACAGGAGGCATTGAGGGAAATAATTTCCCTCAGGGCCTTTGTCATCTTTAGGGATGCTGGGTGGAGGGTCTTTTTGAGGGCAGGAAAGAGTGAACTTGGGTCTTAAAAAGGCCCATGTTGAAGGAGGGAGGAAACACAGAGGCCGGCAAATCGTTCCATAGCCGAGCTGTTGAACATAAGAACGAGTCGTAAAAGCGACCCGTTCTCATGTATTGAATCTCAACCGTGTACAAATTTTGGGTGCGCGTTTGGTGAGTTTCCCGACTATGCACCAGTGCCGAAGGGATTAATGACGCAAGTTCCTCGGAGCATCTTCCGTTGAAATACCTGTAGAACAAGGACAACATTTCCCACCCTGACGTCCAAAGTTTGCAATCCAACTTTACCGCCCGTTTCTGGCGAGGGTTTTTTCGATGGGAGCTCCCCGGTGCCTTGACTGGTCACTTAAGGTTACACCAAGCATTTCAATGGAAGGTTTGTTGAGAAGATTACTTCCGTTGAAGTTGACTAAATTGTCATTTGGATCCCTTTTAGTCGTAATCAGACATGGTTGAGTCTTTGAAACAATAAATTCGACGAGATTATTCTTACCCCAAGAGGATATATGAGATATACGATTATAAAGCTAGTACGACTCCATTGGGCAAGAAATACATTTCTTGCCCGATGGAGTCGTACTAGCTTAAATCAAGGACAAAAGATAGCAAAATTCTAAGAATATTTCTTCATAATATATCCGCATGACGAAGAAATGTAAGAAAGGGAGACAGCAAGAGACCGACAGAAGTAGAGTAGTTTCCTAGAGGCGGATAGAACTACTCTCTGAGGGTTTTATTTGGGAATACCTACCGCACCAAAAGTAATCTTACTACCCAGAGCTAGTGAAACTATGGCATCCCTAATTGGGACATTTTTTGAGGCTGAAAGGAGTGTGGAGGGGAAATACATAAGGTAGAGTAAGATCATTTCAAATAACGTTTCTATTCTAGGCTGTGGTATTTCACCACAGTGATACTAAGAGTATCTACCACTGGTTATTGTTTCGATAGTGATAATAATAATTCTTTAACTTTTTCTTTCCTGGTCCAAATGCCGATGGTAATTCAAATCAATCCACAACTTTTCGATATAGGAAGGTTCCAAAATCATGGTGTTCGAAAAAAGAAAGTACGAGAACAGCGTTCAATATAGTTATGAATGATGAATACTTGGAGCAAGTGGATGAGTTTGTGTATTTACAAAGCATGTTCTAGAGAAACGGAAAGGATGATAAGGATATTAAAAGAAGGGTGAATGCAGGAAACTCCATTAATGGAGGACTGAACGCTGTTGATGCTAATAAAAAAAATGTCCAAAGAAGCGAAGCTAGCAGTCCACAATGGAGTGCTTACACCAACCCTGGTGTATGGCAGTGAGGCATGGAACTGGCAGAGGAAGGATGACAGTAGACTGAATGCTGTAGAAATGAGATCCTTGTGTGGTAAAACCATGTATGACCGTGTTTAAAATGTGGATATCCGGAAAATGCAAGGTTGATGTAAGCGTAATCAATAGAATCAAGAAAGGGACGCTCAGAAAGTTTGGGCATATAGAGCGAAAGAACGAAGAAAGGAGTGTGTAATGTGCCAACCAGTTTGGCACATCTGCAACTTACCCATGTCACTAAGCATTCTTAAAAATCTCCTATTGTATCCTAATTGCATCCTTAAGTCTCTCTGTCTCATAAATTATATCCTAACATCGCTTTCTAAAATGACTTAACATGTAATATGCTATAGACCACATGTTTGGACTCTGATACTTTTAGTTTGACCATGCAGGTATAAAAGCAAAGCATTTTTTTCAACACCCTCTCTACTCCTATTCCTATTCTCATTGCACCCCCGTGCAGTAGTAAATCATGGTCAGTTAAAGGTTTAATTATAAAACTATATAAATTCTTCCAGTAAAAAGTATTCGAGAGAAAGTCCTTATATTTTATTGATCATCCCCGAACAAAAGTGTGCCTTACCCAAGGAGCATCGTGTCGATCATTACAGCGATCATTACAACTGAGGAAAATAATATATGACGCGAAAGTGAATGGAAGAAGAAGTAGGGGATGCCCAAAAAAGACAACATGATACGAATCAAATCAGTGGAACTTCTCATAACGAGACTAATTCGTTCCAGAATCTTAGTCGCTATGTGAAACACTCGTTAAGCGAAACAATGTTTCCCATATAAATCAATGTGAAATACGATGATGCGTTCTATGCCAAAAGAGTGTGACAACCTAGGACGCGACTAGTTTATTATTTTTGTATTTATGACAAATAATTAATTATATTTTACTATAAAACTGTCTAGAGACTATTTTTTTTATAAATATACATATAACTATGTTTATAACCACTTTATTATTTAATATTACGTCTACCGGTTTCGGAAGTACCCTTCCATCATCAGGACAATATTAAAATTAACATAAAATACAAAATTCTGAGAAATATATACATATTTAGGAGTTGGAATGGGAAGGAGAAGGGGTAATTGAGGGGATTATGCGAATAACCGAGCGGCTTACTGGAACTGTACTTTTAAAACCGTATTTTTTTTGGCTGCGCTTCAAAATTTGGTGAAATTATAGCATTGTCATTGAATACATTCGTTAGACGCATAGCCTCCTTATAAGGGTGATGTTTCTCAATGTACGATGCAACAGCTTCACATGCTTTCAGCATTTCTCTTATTGCTTCAACAGATTGTTGATCTGCTACTTCCTCCTCCTCCTTTGACAAAGTCTCCTCTATTACTCTTTGCTGTAAACACAATGCAAATCCATAAGCTCTTCGATGGTTAGTTCTTGACTGTACTCTTCCACAAGCTCATCAATATCGTTGTTATCTACCTCTGGTCCCATGGTATTGGCCAAAGACACTATCTCGTTAATAAATAATAATAATAAATGGATTACTTTTATAGCGCCGTTTTTGTGGGAAAATCACCTCAAGGGCGCTTTAACTTGACTGTAGACTCCACAGGTACTCGTTATGCGAAATGTCACTCGTTAAGGGAGCATTTTTTCACAATCTGTTTTGCTCGTTATGCGTATTACTCTTTATGAGAGGTGCTCGTTATAAGAGGTTCCACTGTACTAGATTCGGGCCATGGGAAGAGCATTTATGAGACGATGTACGAATGTGAATGAAGCAAGGAGTGTGTTACAAGACAGAGTTCTATGGCGGTTCTCTCTGCTTACCTCTGCGGGATGGACAGTTGGTAAGTTTTATTAATGGTTGAATTTTACTGAGAGCTGGAAGGGTGTTGTAATTCGACCCTTCCACAAATAACTATTCGGCCAAAAAACTTACTTTGTTCACTTTTAACACAACACCTCACTTCCGCAACGTGAATTATTGAATCCTTGTGACTTCGCGCACCTCCTTGACGCCGTTTGGATTCTGATAAAATATTACCTGCCCACTTTGACATATTCGAGATATTTATTACGCCCCAAATTGTTAGCCTAAGAATTTAAATACAGTAGTTACCATTAAAAGGGGGTCAGCCCTCATTATGATCAAAAAAGGCTTTGAAGCAGTAACCTACTATTATTTTTAATAAGATATCAACCCTAAGAATAACCCTGTTAAGGAACGGAGGTTTAAACAAGACTCGAGAAAGGCAACAGACTAACTAACTAACCATCTCAGAGCAATAATATACAAGAGAGAGCGCTGTAAAGAGAGCTGTAGTCAGTTTTTACGAAGTTTGCCGGACTCGGCTGGACCTAGGCATGACCAGGACTAGGGCTAGGGAATTTATACATCCATTCATAGCACGTGTCGACGAAATGTTTTTGTTTATTCGGATGACCACTTTTTCGCAGTATTGTTAAAAAATATATTTAACATGTAACCTAATAAACCGTTGAGTTATGTCAATTTATTTCGCGTATCGTAATAACGTGCGGACGGAGTCAATGGAGATGAGGGACACAAATAACATTCTAACAATACTTTAAAGCGGTGTGATAATTCGGTAAAATTTGTTGTCTCTTTCTTTCTCATGGTGTACAACGTAAAAACCCGGAGAAAGTGATTTATCCAAAATCTGTATAGGTTGGGTAAAAAAAATAGTTCTCTCTCCATATATTGTTACTTCAAGGTTACCACCATGCCCTTCTCCGCAGAGGTAGGCAGAGAGGGTGAACCGCTACACATCTCTTTCTTAGCGCACACTGCTTACTTCAACCGTCTCATACATACTCGACCCGATTCAAATATTTAATTCAATTAAACGTACCATGTATTCCCCGGGTGTCACCGATTTCTACGGCCATTCGCTTTTGCGCCATATATTCTCTTTACATTTCTTTCTTCGTCCATCCGCTCTACATTTTCAAACCATCTAAGCGTCCCTTTTCTAATCCTTACAATCACAAAGGCTTCAATTAATTGAGGTTACACTCAGTATCGCTCTTGTGAAAAACCACTCTTCAAAATCTAAATATTGTAATTTGAAATGGCTTTAGCAATGTTTAGTTACTATATTTGAATAGCCAGGTTGCTTTTCAGTCTTCTTCTTCTCATTCTCACTCCCGCTTTATGCAGTCTCACAACTTTCCCCTAAGCTGGGGATGCCATAGTCCAAACAAAGAATGTAGTACTCGACAAATGAAATAATGCGAATGGTCTTTCGTTGACTGCGCAGCTTTGCCGAAGCTGACCTGGAAGTAGACAATCTGTACAATGTACAATAGTGACTGGTGATTATTTCCGGCCGACCCCACCTCCTGTCAAAATGCGTTTTTTGCATCAACCGTCAGCCGCATTCTTTCGTTTGTCAGATTAGCATGTTTTTTTGTAACTCTATTTTATAATCTATATAAGGACCACTGTGGGAGTAATTTTAAAAAAAAGACCCCTAATGGGGTCACAAAATCTTTGTTTTTATTTTTATCTTAGTAGAGCGTACTTGAGGTTAAATATCACAAAACTGCGCTATATAAATGCAATGTATTATTATTATTATTATAGGCGTCATGATTCTGAGCAATGACGCCATGACTCAAAAAGAATATATTGTTAGTTTATTTTTGATTTTTAACCACATGAAATCAAAGTCGTCGAACACTTTTGGTACGTTCTCTCACCACCAGGGGCGTGCACTCTATAAAGGCAAATAAGCACTGCGTACCCTGCCGTACTTGCATAAAATATGTTTTTTTTTTTTTTTTACATGAATACCGCACAAGAGTCTCAACTGCTCCCAACCGTCTAGAGCCAGTGAGACTATGGCATCCCCAAATTGGGTATGTTGCGAGGCTGAAGGTAGTGGGGAGGGGAAGGAGATCGGGAAGAGGAAGGTTGGGAAGTTCCTGGCTATTCAGATCTGGTCACCAAACACGGCTTAAGCCATTTCAAGCAACGTTTCGATTCTGAATGGTGGTCTTTCACCAGGGCGATACTTAGAGTATCTACCACTCTGGAACGTGCCGCAAATATACTTGTTATTATTTTTAAATGAATTAAATGTGTTATGACACATATTAATTAAATAAAAGTTATTGGATTAAATAACATAAAATTATTGCAAAAAGTAAATCTACAATTAGAAAAATACGCGCACAATTTATCTATCCGCACCGCCGCGAGCGCCATACCAACCTTAACGTGTCAAAAGCAGTATCTAAATATGCTCAAACGCCGCCAACGTCAAAGTAGATTATTCTAGGTTCACTAGACCAGTGGTCCCCAACCAATGGGCCGCGGCCCGGTACCGGGCCGTGGACCAAATGGTACTGGGCCGCGCAAAAACATTTTTAAAAAATCTACATTTAATTTGTCCCCAACACCCCCTTTCCCCCACTCTCAGCGTGCTGCGATAAGATTATCAAACGTTGACCGGTCCGCGGCGACAAAAAGGTTGGGGGCCACTGCACTAGACTACACAAAATATGTTGCGCGTCCGAGTGGCTCGTTTTTTGTTAGTTTTTTGTTAGTGTCTAAGGCAGTGGTTTTAGGGAACAAATACAAAAGCAATTAGTAATATGTATTGGTACCTATCTCTATTATCAATCAATTCGCTGTTTTTCTTACTGCCTCTGTATTATATCGTTTATATATATATAGTTTGATAATATTTAGGTACCTCGTATTTTTTAAGTTAAGTAATTGGCGATAAATCTAATTTCCTATCAAAATCGTAAATCGAACGGGCGGAAAAATAATTCAAGATGGCGCTCCATCCGGTCGCCTTCATTTCACAAATACGGGAAGCGGAAATACAGAATTACTGCCCGCCACCGGAAGCGATAAATTAAGAAAAAAGGCGCCAAAACGGAAACGGCGAGCCATTATGTTATTAAAAAAACACCATCTTTTCTGGAAAGTGTAAGAAAATTATTTTCTTTTCATAATTTATGGCCGGTTCATTATTTTCGGAGTTTATGGAATAAGCCGGGGGTAGAATGATAAAATATAATTATTTAAAAACCCCGACAGAATTTAAGGAACCTTCCTTTATATTCTTAGCTTTAATTGTTTGGTGAAACGGGCAGTAACATAATATGTATTATTTGTGTATTAGACACTGTCCATTTACAATACACATGAACAGTAACATAAAAAGCAAATTAAGAGATATTGTGAACATGTCTCAACATGTCGAACAGTTTTTACGAGGTTTGCCGGACTCGGTTAGACCTGTGCGTGGCTAGGACTAGGGCTAGGGTATTTATACATCCATTCATAGCACATGTCGACATAATGTTTTTGTTTATTCGTATAACCTGGTGAAAGACCACCATTCAGAATCGAAACGTTGCTTGAAATGGCTTTAGCCGTGTTTGGTGACCAGATCTGAATAGCCAGGTACTTCCCAACCTTCCCCTTCCCAATATCCTTCCCCTCCCCACTACCTTCAGCCTCACAACATATCCTATTTGGGAATGCCATAGTCTCACTGGCTCTAGACGGTTGGGAGCAGTTAAGACTCTTGTGCGGTATTCACGTAAAAATTATTTTTTTTAAATAACTACTTTTTCACAGTATTGAAAAAAAAATAAAAATAACATGCAACCTACTAAACCGTTGAGTTATTTTAATTTATTTCACGTATTCGACGGAGACGCGGGACATGAAGAACATTCTAACAATACAATAACAATTTAAAGTCGTGTGATAATTTGAGAATTTTTGTTGTCTTTTTCTTTCTCATAGTGTGCGACGTAAAAACCCTGAGAAAGTGATTTATCCCAAATTTGTATAGGTTGGGTAAAAAGAATTAGCTCATAGAGAAATATTGTTACTTCAAGCATAACATGAATAGATTTAAGAGATGAATGGAAAACGACTATTCCATACACTTATGGCATGGAGATAATTTAATTAATTCTGTCAACAACAGGGCGATGTGAAGTAGCGTATATTAAAAATGGTGGACAGATGAATGTAACAAACTTATCAACTCTTATTAGCATATTATCACCCTTGTCTGATGTAATGGCGGCCAGTTGAATGTAACCGCGCCTCTAATCATTTGCCTACTTATTTTCCAGTCTGTCTGTCTGCTTTGTCAGCGGTTGAAAACCTCTGTCAAGTTGCTTCCTGTCTCAATTTTTAAAATATTTTTTTATTGTGAATACCGCGCAAGATTCCCAACTACTCCGAACCGTCTGAAGCCAAGGGACTGTGGCATCCCCATTGGGGTATGTTGTGAGGCTGAAGGTTGCGGAGAAGGGAATAAGATGGGGAAGAAGAAGTTTAGGAATTACCCGGCTATTCAAATCTGGCCACCAAACACGTCTAAAACCATTTCAAGAAACGTGTTGATCCGGATTGGTGGTCTTTCACCAGGGCGGCATCAGCACTCGCAAATATTTTATATTAATTACACAAAAAGACACACTTTTTGGCTTTCTACATGCAAAACTACAAATTATTTATCTGTTAATTCTATACATAGTTAGAAAAATGTCGAAGGTTTTGAGTGAATACGATTCTTAAACACGAATCTTTTAAATTCTTTATAAAATGCTAACTGAAATTTTAGGTAAAACGATCAAAATGCCATTACTGTTTTTCAAACTGCACCGTTTGCTGGTAATTTTGTAAGTTTTTCATTTACGAGGCCTGTTCAAAAGAAAAGGTGATTTTGAATTTTCGTGGGCTGTGTACATTCGATTATCGATTTTTTTTTTTGTTATGTTGATACACATATGTTTATCATATGTTAGCATTATCAGCCATTTTGGATTAGTGGTTTGTTTTTGACAACTGGAAAGGTTAGTCAGATTTTTGTGTGTTCTTCGATTTTTTACTTTTGAAAAACTTGGATCAAAGAATAAAATCCATGATTTGATTTTCCACAACCCCAGGACGCTCATCGTCATTAACATCTTCTCGGCCTTCTGTAAAGCGCTTGTACCACTTATAAACACTTTTTTGAGACAAAGTAGACTCGCCGAATGCCACAGTCAATATTTTAAGGGCGTTGGAGCATTATATTCCATTTTTAACCCAAAATACAATACATATTCTTTGATCCATTTTTTTTCAAATATAAAAAATCGAAGAACACACAAAAACGTGACTAACCTTTCCATTTGTCAAAAACAAACCACCAATCCAAAATGGTTGATAATACTAACATATGAAAAACATATGTATACCAATATAACAACAACAAAAAATCGATAATCGAATGTACGCAGCCCGCGAAAATTCAAAATTCACCTTTTCTTTTGAACAGGCCATGTACGAGTATATCGTATTGTAGAAATTTTGAACAGTGCCGTGGAATATTTGTCCCTCTTCCTGTGTCAACTGTTGTTAGGGGTGCACTCATGAGGAGATCACATTTTTTACTCGGTGAGCAGGCTGCCTTTTGCTACTGTAGGGCTTTTTTAAATTTACTTAACTTCATGTTTATTTACGATATTGTACATACATTGTCCTCCACGCTAGGAGTTCACCTGTGATGTGGCGGACATTCACTCTGTTGGTAGTAGTTTGACCGTTTGGTAGCTGAGTGGACAAACGCGTCAGATTCCCACTCGGACGTCGTGCGTTTAATTCCTCTGCTGGCTAGTCGATAGGTAGATAGATGAGTCGACAAATCCTTGTATAAATTTAATTAGAATCATACAACATCACTTGACGTTACGACCGCTGGAAAGTATTTTATATCAATTTCTTACGATGTATATGCCATTCTGCCTATCCCGTTCAGGCTTCTGTAACTAGACATTACAGACTCATAAAAATAAATACTAATTCTAGGGAACTTGCCGCCAGATGGAGTTATATTAGCATTTGATGGGTGAAATAATTTAATACGTATTTAATTCTACTTATTTTAATCAGCTTATTATTCTAACACGAATAAATATTAATTACTGTCAAGGGTAAGTAATTGACAAGATAGCAAGTCCAATATCCATTTTGTTAATCATAATCCCAATTGTTTTCTGAGGAGTATCTCGCTAAATAACTAATAAAATTATGGGAAATATGGCGCTATGTTAATTGACCAAGTATTATTATTATATTTTACTACCTTTGAAATACGAATAATACAAAATATTATCAATAACCTCTACTCTCATTGAAATAATAACCCCCATGGACGGTTGGATTATATAACTAAACAAATGGACAGTTAATTTGATAGAGGGGGGGGTGAATCGACACCCCATTGGTTACTTAACACTAGGGGAGGGGGAGTAATGGCCTAAAGTGAATTAAAAACACCGCACCCTTAACTATGGAGCCTGGGGGTGGCTAGGGGATGTTGTCTAATTAATATTCATGATCCTGACTGACATATTTATAATGGTTGATATATTTTAAGTACAGTTGAAACTCAGTTCATATCTCATTCTGAAGGGGGGTTTTGATATTACCCCGAACGTGAGTTTAGTGAATATCCTAGATTAAGATTACTGAAATATTATAAATACTTCTCTCTAATTATTACCAAAGATTACCATATATCATTCAAACGCTTAAATAAGCAAGATTCAATGAGGTAACTACGTGACCCCCTTTGGATCGTACCTTGGAAAAACAATACATGGAGAGAGAGCTAATTTTTTTTACCAAACCCATACAAACTTGGGATAAATCACATTCTCCGGGTTTTTACGTCGTACACCATGAGAAAGAACGAGACAGCGAAATTTCTTAAATTATCACACCGCTTTAAAGTATTGTAAGGATGTTCTTCGTGTCCCGCGTCTCCGTTGACTCCGACCACGTGTTTTGATATGCGACATAAATGGACACAAGTCAACGGTTTCTTAGGTTATATGCTATATTTTTATTTTTGACAATACTGTGAAAAAGTGGTAATACGAATAAACAAATACATTGTGTCGACATGTGCTATGAATGGATGTATACATATAAATACCCTAACCCTAGTCCTAATCACGCCCAGACCCAGCCGATTCCGGCAAAACTCATCGAAACTGACTACAGCAGCGCTCTCTCTTGTATATTATTACTCTGAGGTTAGTTAATTAGTTAGTTAGCTAGCCAAATCATTCCAATTCTCCCCCCGTACGTTGTCGGTAAGGCAGACATGTTTGATGAATGAATGTATAAATACCCTAGCCCTAGTCATAACCACGCCCAGGTCTAGCCGAGTCCGGCAAAACTCATCAAAACTGACTACAGCAGCGCTCTCTCTTGTATATTATTGCTTTGAGGGTTTAATTATAATAGTTGGCTGATTTTTATAGTGTTATTTTTGTAAAAGAAAATCACCTCGAGGCCGCTTTATAGTACACCTGCTCTCAGTATCGCCATGGTGGAAAGCCGCAAATCAGAAACAAAAGATTACTTGAAATGCCTTAGATGTGTTTCGTGATCAGATCTTTATGACGATCTGATTAACGACCTCCGTGGTCGAGTAGTTAAGGTCCTCGACTGCGAATCCGGATGTCGCGGGTTCATATTCCAGCGTGCGCAAATACATTCGTGTTGTTTCACATTTAATTCATATTTGTGCTGCGTTTCAGAGCGGCAGATATTTTCAGTCTCGCACTTTAGCCGTGTTTGGTGACCAGATCTGAATAGTTAGGTACCTTCCAACCTTCCTCTTCCCCAGCTTCCTTTCCTACTTTTTTCATAAGCCTCACAACATATCTTTAGCCGTGGTTACCCGATCTGAATAGCTAGGTACTTCCCAACCCTCCCTTCCAATCCACCGTAAAAGTATTTTTTTATCATTTTATGATATTATCTTAAATTTTATGTTATTTTTAAAAATTTTATTATTATTAATATTTTTATTTTATGCTACCTCTTTCATTGTTTTCATTTAACTCATTTTTATTATTATTTATATGGCAGACAGAGTATTGCACCCACCGCTCTGTTCCGCTGAAATAAAATGTTTTTATTGTTATTATTATTATTTTCTCCATCTCCTTCCTCTTCCCGCTACATTCAGCATAACAACTTACCCCAACTGGGATGCCAAAGTCCCACTGGCTCCTGAAAGTTGGAACTCTTGTGCGGTATTGAATAAATATCTATATTGTTTTAACTAAAAAAATTGACCCCTTCACATCTCCTTAGTTCATGGTGGAATTAATTTCATACACCTAGAAGATCTCAACAAAATAGTTAAACAAATTCATGACGCCAGAGCTCTGCCTTCTACAGTTTTTACTAAGACAAATAAACGTTTTTGTTACTCCTAAGATTACCAATAATCTCAGCATCCAGAGTGGTGGATACTCTAAGTATCGCCCTGGTGAAAGACCACCATTCAGAATCGAAACGTTGCTTGATTGAAATGGCTTTAGCCGTTTGTGACCAGATCTGAAAAGCCGGGTACTTCTCAACCTTCCTCTTCCCTCCTTACTACCTTAAACCTCACAACATACCCCAATCGGGGATGCCATAGTCTCACTGGCTCTAGACGGTTAGGAGCAGTTGGGACTCTTGTGCGGTATTCACTATATTTTTTTTATTTGAATCCACTATCACCTCTCACAACTCCTTCTCACCAAACGAAGAAAATGATGAACCACGGTAAGAAAGATGGGATAAGAATGGGGAGGCCTTCATCCGGCAGTGATCAGAGAATAGCTGACATAAAAAATAACAAAAATAAACTAACGGGACAATAAAAAAAGCTAATGTTACTATTTCGGATCGTCTTGGTATTGCCTGTCTTATATTACCTCCAGGATGTCGGAAATGACATATAGAGCCTTTAATTCCTTTGTCTAGGCCCAAAGGTCCAAATTAAGGTTCTATCCGAGCTGTATCAAAACCCGCGGCATAAATTGTTTTCTAATTTCGACTCCAAATCTAAAAAGTGGAACCTTCTGTTTCGGAAAAACAACCAAATGAATTTATACATTTCTTTCGACAGAGTTGCATCAGAAAACGAATACCTTTTATTCAACTATTTATAAATGAATAAAATTAAAATTTGATTTTTATGATGATAGATACATCTGATAAGAAAGATCACTAGAAAAATATTTTGTCAATATTAATAATAATTGGCTGATTTCTATAGCGCCGTTTTGTGAAAGAAATATCACCCCCAAGACACTTTACAACATAATTAACATAACCCAAAGCTTTTTCACTAAGCTAATTATATATTACTAACTAGTGGGGTACAAATTATAATTTATGACTATGTACTTACAGTAGATATAAAGAAGGCTAGTTACTGTTTTAGTAGCGACACTCAACAAAAGGAACATAGTGAGTATATCATGAGCGAACGTAATCGAAAGAAAATTTCAAACTTTTGTATGTATCAGCAATATTTGTAGGGTATTAATACTGTGAGATTTTTGAAATCTAAATTTTAGAGTCCGAACTGTCTGGAGCCAGTGAAATTATGACTTCCCCAATTGGGGTATGTTGTGTGGCTGAAGGTAGTGGGGAGGGAAAGGAAATGGGAAAGAGGAAGTTTGGTAATTACCAGGCTATTCAGATATGGTCACTTTATATGATCTTTCACCAGGACGACACTAGAGTATCTACCATTCTGGAACGTGCCATATTATTCTATATGTATTACATGTGTTATGACACATAATGCATATAGAATAATACTCCTAATCATACTCTTCTGTTATTCTGACTCTTCACATGACACGATTGAAGTATTTGATTTACTTGATCGTGCCATGTCTTTCTCGGGCGTCTCTGGAGTAAGAATATATATGGACAGTGAGAATATATAAAGACTTGAAAATATACCATACATGAATTAAATGTAAAATAACACAAAATAATGTTTTTTATAATTATTTATTTGCGCTCGCCCGGGATTTGATCCTGCGACCTTGAGCTTCGCTGCCGAACGCCTTAACCACTCGACCATGGAGGTCATCAAAGTATAACGTGATTTCTAAATAAAATGCATAAAGCGAACAAATTGGAGTGATCACGTATTTTTTTAAATAATTTTAATTTCACAGATGCACCCCTGGCCTAGGATACAGCTCAGATATAAACAATGAACGGACATAAAAATATAAATAATATACACACACACTGCCGTGGCACATACAGAGGTGGGTACGGGGACTAGGTGCCCCCAGGGCGGATAGCTAGGTACCCCCGACGTGAAATATTACATCATTTTGGTCTCCCTCCGAACAAAAGGAGAAAAATTACGTTTTTCGTCGTTGGCAACATCTGCCGCGAGGCAGAAACACAGTGGACTTTTGGGTGTTGGAAATTAAATAATAAAAATGGAATTGTGAATTATGCCTTTCTTAATCCTATTCACTACGCTTACATCATCCTTGCATTCTATCATCATTTCTGTATCGTCGCTGGAAAGGCAAAAAGGCTTAAACGACACTTTCGTCAAAAATGAGTTAAATATGCAGTTTGATCAGTTATTTTCTTAACATTAAAAGAATACTTTTATTTAAACCACAAAATTTATTATGATGAAGGCCAACCGGTTTCGCTTGGATCAATTATAGTTATTATACGTACCCAGACGAAGCTTGATCCAAGCGAAACCGGTTGGCCTTCATCATAATAAATTTTGTGGTTTACGACCAAGTATTCTTTTATTATTAATATAATGTCTAACCGCCATGTGATTGCTTCTTACGAAAAAAAAAAAAGTTTTTTTTTGCATCGAATGTTTGATTCTGAAGACTTTCGTGGACCCATCTAAAATATATTTACCATTTGGGAGAAAGCTCGACTCAACCGACACAGGTTTGGAACTCTTTTAGCTTTTTGTCGCTTCAGGTAGCTCAGTAAAAGCACTAAATTATCTGTGTTAACTTTTTTTTTTTCAAAATCCAACCAAGTACTGGAGACTTTCCGGCGACGATATTTCCCGCTTAAGTATTATTCCCATTCCTAATTGTGAAATCTTTTGAGTTTTTCTTCATTGCAAAGAAGAATAATGATCGCATTATTTTTATCAACACTCATAAGTCCACTGGGTCCTCGATTCCTTTTGATTAATGACCGCCGCCGTCAAGGCGTGGCTCGCTAACAAACCAATCCCGGCTCGCCACCATCGAGCACCACACATGCGCCGTACCCACACCACACACACCTCCGCGCGCACACCACACACAACACACATCGCCGCCGGACCCCGGGACGCGGGGAGAGCTGATCACCGGGGGGAGAAGCTTGGAGATGGATATCTGGCCCCGTCTTCATCTATGAAGAGGGGCATGTGATGCTGTAATTCTTTAATCGTTATCAAAGCGACGGCCTCCGTGGTCAAGTGGTTAAGACGCTCGACTACAAACCCAGAGATCAATTGATATAAAATAATATATTGTACATTCGCGACACGTTCCATCATAATTCAGAATCGAAACGTTGCTTTAAATGGCTTTAGCCGTGTTCGGTGACCAAATCCGAATACCCAAGCACTTCCTTACCTTCCTCTTCCTCATCTCCTTCTCATTTGTACACGGGTGTCATTAAATACAGTCGAAAGCCGCGAAGGGGCCAACCAAATTGGCTCCCTATAGACATCACTCGTTATAAACGTAGGTAGGTAAAAAAGTACCTATCTACTAATATCGATATTTACACCAGGGTATGAAAACTTGCACATTATTAAATTTATTGTTTTTAAGAAATAGGGAAAATCAGATACAAATTAGACATACCGTCTTACTTATTAGATTTTTACGCGCCGACTTAGTGTTGGTTTAGTTACACCGGACGTAAGCCATTAAATTAGACAGATAAGCCGTGGTTTTAAAGCAAGTTTATCGCTATTCCGACCTTATAACACGCGTAACATTTACACCTCGTTTATAAGTAAGGGGGATAGAGTACAAACGAATTTGTAAAAAGGGAACAGAAGTGCAAAGAAAAAAAATAGTATGACTTTGATTTTAAAGGACACTTTTACATAGTGTCCGATAGTAGTGGATAGATATGTTTTTAGAGCGACAAGTATCAGGGATTATAAACCTTCGTTAACGTGATTTACGGAAAGTCCAACGCTTTGTCGGACGGGTGCCTTTCTTTGTCTTGTTTATGACATTATTCGACTGTTTCGAGAGTTGGAATTTTTTTCTCATGCCCGGGCGCATTGAGTTGACAATATTATTTGGACGTTATATCAGTGAAGCAACCTTGTTAAAACCCCACACGATTGTACAAAAATAAGCCCGAACTAAAATATCATTAAGTAATTGTTCTTTATAGCCGTGACCTTGCTATTACCGTGATCGTTGTAACCAAGTTCGACTGTAAATTAGATTATTTTTTTTTAAAGAAAGACCAACATCCCCGGGTTACAAATAACCTGAAAATATTTTGAAAACTCCTACTGCCATCATAATGAGCGGAAAATTCTTGTGCAATGATGGAGGACTTAGCTAGCAGAGTAATTGAACCCACGACTCCCGGATGGGTATCTGGCGCGTTTGTCCACTCAGCTGAGAACGGATCACATTTACGACTCGTTCTTATGTTGAACAGCTCGGTTGTGGAACGATTTGCCGGTCTCTGTGATTCCTCCCTCCTTCAACACGAGCCTCTTAAAGACCCAAGTTCACTCCTTCCTTTCCTCAAAAAGACCCTCCACACAGCATCCCCAAAGATGACAGAGGCCCTGAGGGAAATTATTTCCCTCAAGGCTTTCTGTGTGGAATTATTGTAAAAAAAACTTAATAAAAGCACATCGCTCCTTTATTTAATTTATGCTGCCACAATTTTAATTAAGACCTTGGGGAACAATGTATGGAGAGAGAGCTAATTATTTTTACCCAACCTATACAAACTTGCGACAAATCCCTTTCTCCGGGTTTTTACGTCGTACACCATGAGAGAGAAAGAGACAGCAAAAATAACACACCGCTTTTATGTACTGTAAGGATGATCTTGGTCTCCCGCGTCTCCGAGGACTCCGCCCACATGTTTTATTATGCGACTAAACTGGACACAACTCAACGATTTTTTAGGTTATATCCTATATCTTTTGTTGGTAGCAATACTGTGAAAAAGTGGTTTTACGAATAAACAAAAACATTATGTCAACATGTGATATGAATGGATGTATAAATACCCTAGCCTTGGTCCTAGCCACGCCCAGGTCTACCGAGTCCGCCAAAAATCATCAAAAACTGACTACACCGCCTTGGATAGGTACCACTCTAAGTTCAAGACAATGATGTCGTAGTTTAAAAATCGTAAAGAACATTGATCCAACCATGACGGCGCCTCACAAATCTTTTAATTAATCCTCCGTCAACTGTCCGGGCGACCCTCAAAGCAATCATCTTCGTAGGCCGGGAATAAAAACATAACGTAATTCTTTGTGGGTATAAAAAATATTTTAAATAGCCGTGCCCGTAGGATCTAACGCCCCTTTTTACGAGTGGCTGTGTAGGTACCGGGCCGTGGACTGCATAGAAGATCACACAAAATAGATAGGCGGTCGAAAAAATAACATAACGTTTCTATGGATCCGCCCCGCGGCGTTCCAAATTCAAAAATTGAAAAAAATTGATTGGGCCCCTTGGAAAGACTTCATAAAATGGAAAAAAATAGATTATACGAAACTTCATTGATATAAAACACACAGATTGGTGTTCAGGTTAAAAAAGTCACCACTCTTTTTGTATATATTACATTACGGGTATAATTCTCCAATGTCCAGAATGTCAAGACTTGTTAACTGAAGCCATGGTCTTGAAATTTTTGGTAGCAGTCTAAATGATTTTTGTCATTCTTTACGACGCTACCAAAACTTTGACTAGACCATGGCTTGAATGTTCTCTCTTATGTTTATTTTGCCTTATTTTTGTCATCGCTTCACTTATTATTATGTATTTGCTATTCCTTCTCTGTTGCCTTTTTTTCCATTTCGTGTTTTATATGTATTTTTTGTAATTGGACTTTAGTCCGTTAATTTATAAATAAATAAACAAAAAAGTATGTTGACTTGGTTGGAATTGAAGGTGAGATTAGTTAAATTTAGGGAGGGGTCTGACGGCTTTCGTGGTCGAGTGGTAAGACTCTTGACTACGAATCCAGAGGTCGCAGGTTCTTAATCAATAAATGTTATAACACTATTTTAAAAAAATTATATGAATACCGCACAAGAGTCTCAACTTATCCCAACGGTCTAGAGAGCCATTGAGACTATGGCATCCCCAAATAGAGAATGTTGCGAGGCTGAAGGTAGTAGGGAGGGAAAGGAGATTGGGAAGAGGAAGGTTGGGAAGTACCTGGCTATTCAGATCTGGTCACCAAACACGGCTAAAGCCATTTCAAGCAGCGTTTCGATTCTGAATGGTGGTCTTTCACCAGGGCGATACTTAGAGTATCTACCACTCTGGTACTTGCCGCAAATATACTTTATATTGCTTTTATACGAATTAAAGATTTCTTAAATATCGCCACAATGAAATACCATCATTCAGAATCGAATCATTCCTTGGAATGGATTTAGCCGTGTTTGGTGACCAGATCTGAATAGGCAGGTACTTTCCGACTTTCATCTTCCACATCTCCTTCCCCTCTTCACTATCTCTAGCCTCACAACATACCCCGATTAGGGATGCCATAGTGCGGTATCAACTAAAAAAATAATAAAGTAAACAGAGCAGGGATAGAAGAATATTCAGAGAATCTGGCAACCAGTTAGATGACACAAACACTGCTTGCGTCACTCAAAGTTAAACAACTTCTAATACAGCTTCGTCTCTTTTTGTTACTCCGACTCTTCTCACATGGACAACTTAAGTATTTATTCAATTTTACCAGGCTGAGTCTTCTAAAGACATCCCTGACTTCTTTTTCAATCCTGCGATGCGCTATATTTTATCTGTGCAACCACTATTCGTTTCAAAACCATTTGGACTACCCTTTCTTAACCTCATTCATTTTTATCATATTTCTCATAAACATTCGGCCATTGCCGTCCATTTTAAACCATAGATACCAGACATACGTCTCTCTCGAACAGTGCACTCAAGTGTCAATAAATTCGCAAAATTTTGACTGTGGGAATTTCTAGGTAAACTAAAATTTCTGCTATTAGTGAAGGAATTTTGAAATATTAATTTCACCATAATAAACTAGATATTGCCTCATTTTATTTGTTCCACATTGTGCAATGGTTTTCGATTTTTTCAAATTCAAAAGTGCATAAACGCTAGCGAAACCGGGTATTAGGTAATTGCAAGTAATAGGCATTCTAAAAATGGTAAAAAATAAATAAAACGCCCATGTCCAAGTGGTTAACTTTTTTATATAAATTTTAAGACCGATCGGTTTCGCTTAACCTAAGCATCATCCGAGTACAAAATTAAGCTAAACAAAAAATACATATTCATAAAATCTGTGGTCTCATACAAAGTTATTATTAAATTTTCATTAAATAGTGATGCTTCCTACAAAAATATAGTTTACTTTCATTATTCATACGAATTTAAAATAAAGATCGTTCAGTCGATCTTTACAAGGCAAGTAATACACCTTTAACTTCTGACGGGATCACCTAGTTATACACAAGCCCTCGAGCCTGACATATGATGGAACATTTCATTTTGTAATATTTCCTTGGGAGAGTAAGCAATCATGATGAGACTTCATACAATGAAATATTACCTCCATCTTAATTGTTTGTTTTTACTTTGGGTTGTGTTATATCTCTCTACGCGAGACGGCGAAGCAATTACTCTTGCGGATGACACCTTTATCGTAAATGTATTTATTTTATTTATCCCACATCCTAAAGAGAAAGGTGAGCTAATACCAAAAACACAACATCCAACGTGATTGATGGTCAGTTTTAGTTTTATCCTCGATCGTGTGACGGTCGATTACAAAAAGGTAATTGATTTTTGATCGGAGAGAGGAGGGTACTTTCGCGGCGGCTTTCACCAAATAATTTCAGCTACACTGAGTCGAAACTTTGATCAAATGTCCAACGTTTCAAAGACCCCATCATGCCTGATTACGACTTCAAAAGCAATCTTCCCATTGACATGCTCGGTGTAACCTCAAAAGACCAGCTTGGGCTCCGTCGTAAAGTTAGCCTCTCAGAAGCTGGGCGTACTGTACAGGACCTCGGACAAAGCGTAAATGCACCCCATTGTTAAATTTGGTAGTCACCTTAGAGTACATAGACTGGTACCTATCCAAGGCAGTGGCGTGGCTAGGACTAGGGCTTGGGTATTTATACATTAATTCATAGCACATGTCGACATATTGTTTTTGTTTATTCGTATAACCACTTTTTCAGTGTTTTTATCAACAAAAATATAGCATACATAGCCTTTTATTTTTTTTATTTTTTTATATGAATACCGCACAAGAGTCTCAACTGCTCCCAACCGTCTAGAGTCAGTGAGACTATGACATCCCCAAATAGGGTACGTTGTGAGGCTGAAGGTAGTGGGGAGGGGTAGGAGATTGGGAAGAGGAAGGTTGGGAAGTACCTGGCTATTCAGTTCTGGTCACCAAACACGGCTAAAGCCATTTCAAGCAACGTTTCGATTCTGAATGGTGGTCTTTCACCAGGGCGATACTTAGAGTATCTACCACTCAGGTACGTGCCGCAAATATCCTTTTTTATTATTTTGTTATATTAATTGATTAAATGAAAGTTATTGGCGCACGCCGGATTTGAACCCGCGACTTTTGGATTCGTTGTCGAGCGTCTTCGAGTGTGAAAAGAATATACGATGCGAAAGCGAATGAATAAACAATTTAGGGACGCCCGAGGATAACATGGCACGATCGAGTGAATCAAATACTTGCCATGTTAAAAGCCAGAATAACAGAAGAGTACATATGAGAAGATGTATGAATGAGAATGAAGCAAAGAGTGTGTCAAGACAGAGTTGTATGGCGGTCCGTCCGCTCTGCCTTCCCCTGTTAGTTAGTTAGGTTCTAAATATGTTATTTTAAAACCAATAAAATCATCAAAAGCTCTCCGTCTACGCGCCAATAACTCTTCTTTATTACGTTCTACGATTATCAGTTTGTCACTTTCACAATCTCCGGAGGAGTGTAATATTAACTGTTCATAAAACGAAGATCGTGTTTATCGCGGAACGAGAAAAAGACTCTGTGCATCTCGGCCAGTAAAAGCGTTTAACGGCCGCCGTATATCCTCAGTTGAAATACAATACGCCGTTGATTGCATCGAGGGCCGCGGAAGAATCGAACCAATGGCGAGTGTAAATAACGAACTAGCTAATCAGCACGCCGTTTCCCCGCAGGGGTAGTCAGAGAGGACCCATTCAACTCTGCACATCGTCTCTTACATACTTTTCTGTTATTCTGACTCTTCACATGAGCTGATTCAAGTATTTGATTTACTTTATTGTGCCATGTCTTCCTCGGGCGTCCTCGACTTCTACTTCCATTCAGTTGTGCTTCATTTATTCTTTTCACACTCCTTTCTTCGTTCATTCGCTCTACATGCCCAAACCATCCAAACGTCATTTTATTAACCCTATTCATTACGCTTACATCAGCCTTACATTCTGTCCGGATATCCACATTTTTAACACGGTCATTTTTTTTACAATAACTTCACCAGGGAGGCCTTGAGGGAAATAATTTCCCTCAAGGGTCTATGTCATCTTTGGGAATGCTGTGCGGAGGGTCTTTTTGTGGAAAAGAAGGAGCGAACTTGGGTCTTGAAGAGACCCATGTTGAAGGAGGGAGGAAACACAGAGGCCGGCAAATCGTTCCATAGCCGAGCTGTTGAACATAAGAACGAGTCGTAAAAGCGACCCGTTCTCATGTATTGAATGTCAACCGTGTAAAAAAGTTGTGCGCCCGTTTGGCGAGTCTCCCGACTATGCACCGATGCCGAAGGGATCAATGACGCAAGTTCCTCGGAGCATCTTCCATTGAAATACCTGTAGAACAAGGACAAAATCAAAGTCAAAAACAAGGTCATACATGGTTTTACCGCATAATCCTATTCAGTATACTTTCATCCTTCCTCTGCCAGTTCCATGCCTCACTGCCATACATCAGGGTTGGTATAAGCACCCCATTGTAGACTGATAGCCACGCTTCTTTGGACAATTTCTTATTCAGTCCTCCATCAATGGAGTTTCCTGCATTCACCATTATTTCAATATCCTTATCGGCCTTTCCGTCTCTCGTAAACATACTTCCTAAATACACAAACTCATCCACTTAATAATAATAATAATATTTGTATGACTTTTATAGCGCCGTTTTTTGTGAAATATCACCTCAAGGGCGCTGTACCAAGTATTCATCATTCACAACTGTATTGCACGCCGTTCGCGTACTCTCTCTTTCAAACACCATAAGTTTGGACTGCGATTATGAATAAACAAAAAAAAATGAGACGCCTCGCGGGGTTGGATCCGGAGGTGCTGCTGCGGCCGTCGGGCGCTCGGTCTGGTCGCCGTGCGGTCAAAGTCGTGGAAGCGGTAATTATGCAATCTTACCGAATATTCTGTACCCGGCAAGAGTTGAACTTCCCGCAGCGGACACTGTCATTTACCAAATATTCTTATGAAATACGTTAGTCTTACTACCCGACTTGCCAGTGATTTCGTTTATGACTCGTGGGGGATTTTTCTTAATACCCCTGTTCCAAAGGGGGGGTTCTGATGTCACCCCTAACGTAGAGTTTAGTGCGATATCTTAGATAAAGATTAATGAAATACTATAAATATACTTCACTCTAATTATTATCAAAATCAAATTACATTTTGTTTATTTTTTATATTGAATACCACACAAGAGTCCCAACTGCTCCCAACCGTCTAGAGTCAGTGAGATATGGCATCCCCAACTGGGTATCTTTTGAGATTGAAGGTAGTGGGAGGGGAAAGATATACGGAAGAGGAAGGTTGGGAAGTACCTGGCAATTCAGATCTGGTCACCAAACACGGCTAAAGCGGCTTTAAGCAACGTTTCGATTCTGAATGATGGTCTTTCACCAGGGCGATACTTAGAGTATCTACCACCCTGGAACGTGCCGCAAATATTCGATAGATTATTTTATATGAATTGAAAGTGTTATGAAACATATTTTCGGAATAAAAATTATTTGTGCACGCCGGGTTTGAGCTCGTGACCTCTGGATTCGTAGTCGACCGTCTTACCGCTTGATCGTGCAGACCGTTTTAAGACTCCCCTTCCAAATAAGGGTTCTAATGTCATCCTGAACGTGAGTTATTTGCAATATCTATTACTCAAATATTTTTACTAACAAAATCAAATTATCTAAGATTATTTTATGAAAACGCTTTTACTAACTACGTCACTCCTTCCAATCGTACGTTTGATTTTTACTTTCAGATACGGAAAGGTTTAAGTTTTAGAAAAGGATTTTATATTTTAAGGCCCAAAAAAAAAGGTAAATACAATTTAATGAGATTTTTTTGTTTGCATCCGGTGGATATTTTTTTTGCATAAATGTACCAACACCTCCCGGATGATTCGCGGACACTAGCTAATACGATTAACGCATGTAACCTTAGGAAGTAAAAAGTTAATTTTTATATGTGTTGCAGCTGCTAACAAACCATGTGAAGCCAGTGGGACTATGGCATCCCCAATTAGGGATGTTATGAGGCTAACGGTAGTGGGAAGAGGAAGGATGTGGGGAAGGGAAAGGTTGAGAAGAACCTGACTATGCAACGGTTTCGATTCTGAATACTTGTATATCACCAGGGTGATACTGAGAGTATCTACCACGTTGGAACGTAAAGAAAGCATTTTGCATATTTTTTTTATGAATTACCTAATTGTGTCGCACGCCTGGGTTGATCTCGTGACCTTTGGATTCGTAGTCGAGCGTTTTACCACTTGACCACGGAGGCCGTCAAGTAAAACTAGGTTTATGCTACGTTTATTCACACTATTTCGAAATATAAGAAATGCCCTGTTCAACATTGTCTCAGAATATTATTTTTTTCATTGAACAATTATTGAAAATATGGAACAAACAACACGAAACGTTTCAAAACTCTATAGCGCATGTTCAATGACGTTGTGAGCTGAAAATAGTTTTGTTGGCATAAAAAAGACCCTCAGAACTCACCGTACGAGAGTTTTGACGGCTAAAGCACACAGATTTTCTGTTTTGTAGTTTAAAAAAATTATACATTATGCATGGAAAAAATTGAACTATGTCCGCCCTTCGACTCCGTCCAAAGATTGATGCGTAGACGAGATAAAGTGTGTTTTGTATGCGTGCGGTCGCGATGTATAATGTATACATGTTGTATTCGTGTGTATGTAAAATGTGTGTCTGTGTGTACAAAAACCTATTTAGATGATAAAATATCGGAAGCAGCTTAACTATTAATGGCCATTGACTGAGAGCCTTTTGCTTACTGCGTAGCTTTGGCCAAGCTGTTCGAGAAATAGACAATCCGCATATTGTTGATTGGCGATTTTTCCTGCTGACCCCGCCTACTACCAAAATGCGTTTCTGCGCATCATCCGTCAGCCGCATTCTTTCGTTTGTCAATATCTACCTACATATATGTATGAATACATTTTTATTACATTATATTTGACGGCTTCCATGGTCCAGACTACGAATGCTAAGGTCGCGGGTTCAAACCCGGCGTGCGCAAATAACTTTTATTTAATTAATATGTTTTATTACACATTTAATTCATATTAAATAATATAAAGTATATTTACACGTTCCAGAGTGGTAGATGCTCTGAGTATCTCCCTGGTGAAAGACCACCATTCAGAATCGAAACGTTACTTGAAATGGCTTTCGCCGTGTTTGGTAACCAGATCTGAATATCCAAGTACTTCCCGACCTACCTCTTCCTATCTCTTTCCCCTCCTTACTACCTTTAGCCTCAAAACATACCTCAATTAGGGATGCCATAGTCCCACTGGCTCTAGACGGTTGGGAGCAGTTGGGACCCTTGCGCGGTATTCACTAAAAAAAATAAAAATATATTAAAGCTAATTCTTAACTTTAATGCCCGATACTCTGAAAGTTTTTTTTATTTATTTATTAAAATATTAACAAACAAAATACATTTGGTATATTAATCCCAAGGAGTTAAACAAAAACTCATTCTGAAGTTCGATCTGCCAACTTAATATCTGAACTATCCAACGAAATTTATGTGATTTTCTCACGAGAACGGCGCTATAGAAATAATAGAACTATTAATATTAGATACAACCCATTATTTTTTATTTTTTTCTATATTTACGGCCGTCAGCCGCATTCTTTCGTTTGTCAGCCTCTACTAGACGTAAGGAGCTTTTGAACACGCCACAATTTATACAATGTAATTATCTTGCTTTGATTTGAACCTGCGACGTTCGGATTCGCAGTCGATAATGTTAAGCACTCGACCGCGGAGGCCGTCTTGTTGCTTTGAAATCGGACATCTTTTTCTGCAAGACGCATTCTTGAACAACTAGCTTACCGCATCTAAGTATGTCAATAATAATATTTGGATTATTCGTCTAGCACCTCTTTTTTTAAATCACTTCAAGGGTGCTGTTCAAATCATAATTCTTATGCTCCGTCTTATTAATAACTACATCATATAATCTATGGTATATTAATATTTATTTATATTATGTACAGATATAATATACAGAAGCATACTTACCTGGCAGTCTAACTAAATAAAACTATTATTTTACATTTTTGTAAAAAGCAATCGCTTTGTGGTTCGACATATTTAAAGAAATGAAAAAATAACTTTGTATAAGACCACGAATATTATTATTTTTTTGTTTGTTTATGACCTATCGGTTTTGCTTGGCCTAAGAATCATCGGGGTACAAAATTAAACTAAACAAAACATACAACGTTTGCGGTTATTATATACGCCTGTTCAAAAAAAAAGGCGAATTTTTAATTTTCGCGGGCTGTGGACATTCGACTTTCGATTTTTTTTTTGTTATGTTGGTACACATATATTTATCATATGTAAGCATTATCAGCCATTTTGGATTAGTGGTGTGTTTTTGACAACTGGAAAGGTTAGAAGGGTTAGGTTCTGCCAGTTCAGTGAAGATAAAGTTTAAAGAATTTTGGAATTCATATAGTTTTAGAGAAAAAAATTTTTTCTAAAAGTAGTAGGTAAGTGAAATAAAAAAAGATTTTCTATTTAACACTTTATCACATACGAGGCCTGTTCAAAAGAAAAGGTGAATTTTGAATTTTCGCGGGCTGTGTACATTCGATTATCGTTTTTTTTGTTCTGTTTTTTATGTTGGTACACATATGTTTATCATATGTAAGCATTATCAACCATTTTGGATTAGTGGTGTGTTTTTGACAACTGGAAAGGTTAGACACGTTTTTGTGTGTTCTACGATTATTTTACTTTTGAAAAAAATGGATCAAAGAATAAAATCCATGATTTGTTTTTCCGCAACTTCAGGACGCTCATCGTCATTAACATCTTTTCGGCCTTCTGAAAAGCGCTTGTACCACTTATAAACACTTTTCAGAAGGCCGAGAAGATTTTAATGACGATGAGCGTCCCGGAGTTGTGGAAAAACAAATCATGGATTTTATTCTTTGATTCATTTTTTTTTAAAGCAAAAAATCGAAAACATAAAAACGTGACTAACCTTTCCAGTTGTCAAAAACAAACCACTAATCCAAAATGGTTGAAAATGCTAACATATGATAAACATATGTGTACCAACATAACAAAAAAAAATTGATAGTCGAATGTACACAGCCTGCGAAACTTCAAAATTCACCTTTTCTTTTGAACAGGCCTCGTACATACAGAAGGAAAACAAAATAAATAAAAAAATAACAAAACAATAGAAAAACATTTAAATTATAACAAAGGAACAGAGGGAAATAGACAGATAGTGTGAATTGAAAGAGACGAAACGTCAACTGAGAAGGTGATTAAAGAATAATGATAAATTTTATGATTTTTCTAGTTTGGAGAAAGATACAGTTTTGCACTCAGAGGACATGATATTGGCTAAATTATAGTTGATATTTATTTAAATTATTAAAGTTTTCATGGTTAGATTTTAGGGCCTGAGAGCGAAATTCTCAGTTAATTGTATAAGTATTTATTTCATCAGGAAGTTCAAATCTACCCTGTATCTCTCCTCTGAAGTTACTTCATCTTGGACTGAACAAAGTGTGATAATGTACGTTGTAAATGAAGTGCTATGTGTGTACAGGGTGTCGTGTATGTGTGTGTGTGTGTACCGTGTGCGTGTGTTAGTGAGCGTGTGTATACACGAAAACACACAATATTTAGTCCGCTAGATTTACGCCCACGTGTTTCTAAAATATTTTGATTAAGTGCATATTGAGAGGTGCGCTCCAGAAGTTACAGAACTTATCATTTTTTCGTTAATATTTCGAGAAGTTAAAAATCAATTATGAATTTAAAGTTTATTGCTATGAAAACTCTTTTCAATAGTACCCCAGAGTGGTAGATACTCCAAGTATCGCTCTAGTGAAAGACCACCATTCAAAATCTAAGCGTTGCGCGTTGCTTTAAATACCCGGTTAGTGGACAAACGCGTCGAATTCCCACCCGGGCGTAGTGGGTTCAATTCCTCTGCTAGCTAAGTTCTCCACCATTGCACAAGTAACATTTTCCTCTTCTTACGATGGCAGTAGGAGTTTTTCAAATATTGTCAGGTTATTGTGATCATGCCTCTGTACAAAGGTAAAGGGTCACGCATGGAATGTGGGAACCATAGGGCTATGTTTTTACTAAGTTCAGTTGGCAAGGTGTATGGTAGAATATTGATTGAAAGGGTAAGAATGAAAACAAAAAAGACAAAATTTGGGACATTCAAGGTGCTTTCATGAGTGGAAGGGGGTGCATGGATCAAATTTTCTCATTGCGGATGCTTACAGAGAAGTTTTTTGGCAAAAACCAGAAACTTTTTCTGTGCTTTTGTCGATTTGCAAAAGGCGTATGATCGAGTTGGATAGGGACAAATTGTGGAAGGTATTATCCATGTATGGAGTTAACACAAATCTTATACAGGCAATCGCGTCCTTGTACGAGGGAAGCGTTGCATGTGTTAGAGTGAACGGTGATTTTACGAAGTGGTTTAACATCACAAAAGGTGTAAAAACAAGGCTGTGTAATGTCACCGTGGTTGTTCAATTTGTACATGGATAATTGTATGCAAGAATTGAAAGGTGTGGGCTTGGGCGCGAAAATGAACAATGTGAAAGTATGTTGCCTATTGTATGCGGATGATGCGGTGCTGATTGCTGACAATATGGAAGATCTACAGTTTCTCGTGTCTAGGATGAACCAAGTATGTATGCAAAATGAGTTGATGATGAATGTAAGTAAGTCCAAAGTGATGGTGTTTGAAAGAGAGAGTACGAGAACAGCGTGCAATATAGTTGTGAATGATGAATACTTGGAGCAAGTGGATGAGTTCGTGTATTTAGGAAGTATGTTTACAAGAGACGGAAAGGCTGATAAGGATATTGAAAGAAGGGTGAATGCAGGAAACTCCATTAATGGAGGACTGAACGCTGTTGGGGCAAATAAGAAATTGTCCAAAGAAGCGAAGCTAGCAGTCCACAATGGAGTGCTTATACCAACCCTGATGTATGGCAGTGAGGCATGGAACTGGCAGAGGAAGGATGAAAGTAGACTGAATGCTGTGGAAATGAGATCTTTGAGACGGATGTGCGGTAAAAACCATGTATGACCGTATTACAAATGTGGATATCCGGAAAGAATGCAAGGCTGATGTGAGCGTAATGGATAGGATTAAGAAAGGGACGCTTAGATGGTTTGGGCATGTAGAGCGAATGAACGAAGAAAGGAGTGTGAAAAGAATATATGATGCGAAAGTGAATGGAAGAAGAAGTCGAGGACGCCCGAGAAAGACATGGCACGATCAAGTAAATCAAATACTTGAATCGGGTCGTGAAGAGTCAGAATAACAGAAGAGTATGTATGAGACGATGTATGAATGTAAAATGAAGCAAGAAGTGTGTGCCAAGACAGAGTTGTATGGCGGTCCGTCCTCTCTGCCTACCCTTGCGGGGAAACGGCGTGATGGTTAGTTAGTTAGTTAGTTAGTTAGTCAGGTTATTCGTAACCCGGGAACGTTTTTTTCTGTTCTTTAAAAAAATAAAATAAAATGGCTTTCGCCGTGTTAAGTGACCAGATATGAATACCCCAGTACTTCTTAACCTTCCTCTTCCCTATCTTCTTTCCCTCCCGCTCACCTTCATCCTCACAACATACCCCAATCTAAGGTGCCATAGTCCTACTGGGTCCAGACGGTTGGAAGCAGTTGGGACTCTTGAGCAGTATTTACTTTAAATCAAAAAATAAATTAAACCTAGGTACTTCCCGACCTCCCCCTTCTCCATCTTCTCTTCCTCCCCAACACCTTCAGCTTCACAACTTACCCCGATTGGGGATGCCATATTCTCACTGGCTCTAGAAAGTTGGGAGCAGTTGAGACTCTTGTTCGGTATTCACTTTTTTTTTTTGTGATATTAAATTTGTAAGTGGGTAGGTAGGTACTAACCAAATAAAATTTGAAATAAATAAATTTTAAGCCCTCAATATTTTTTAGATAGTCCCTCGTGTTAGTGTATAATAATGATTCCGATTGGAGCCATTCAATGTGTTGGAATGGCGGACCAAAGTTGAATCCATAAAATATACTTTTAATTCATAATAATCTCACATGCGGGCCCCACGGACTCCACTGGCTTGGGGCTACTAGTCTCAAAGCTTGTGTCGTTTAATAACATTTTATTTAATACCTAGAATATAGTATCATCGCTGGAAAGGCAAAAGGGCTGAAGCGCCATTTTGGGAAGTTCACACCAGAGCACTTTAAGGTTTTAATTGCTTTACAACAAAATTCATAAGTCTTCAGTACCTGGTAGGATTTTGAAAAAAAGTTAACTCAGGTAATCAATGCTCCCACTGAGTTATCCGAAGCGAAATAAAGCTTAAAAAGTCCCAAACTTGTGTCGCTTGAGTCAAGCCTTCTCCCTAATCGTAAATATATTTTAGTTGGCTGAAGGGCCACAAAAGTCTTGAGAATCAAACGAGAGTCAGAGCATTCGATGCAGAAAAAGAACTGATCAAAACTGCATGTTTTACTCATTTTTAACAAAGTGTCACCTAAGTCCTTTTGTCTTTCCAGCGACGATATATATTCTTAGGGAACGGGAAAAAAGGTTTTTTTTATTTTTTTTAATATTATCTTTAATACTAGTATGTTGTTACCGGTGAAAAACCGCGAAAAGTAACTAACCTCACCAAGAAAAAATATTAGTTGCTTTAATTCACCTATTACAAATATAGAAGAATATTTGTTAAATACATTACAGGTAGGTTCTTTATTAGGTAAGTATGATTTTGAAAACGTCACACTCGTACGGTCGTACGTACCCTCCTCTACTACTAGGTCTCAATTCTTGCAATAGGGGATCTGGATGTTGATTGTTAACTTAATTATCTATTGCCGTCTAAACAACCCGCAAAAAATAAAAATAAATTTGAATTGTAAAAAAAAAATGGCGGTTTATGTCGTACCTCGAAGGTATGAGTTGATAAAATTGTAGGATACTTGTTATTACGGGTTGTGAATGAAACTAGTCACAGATGCATCGTTGCTTTCTGACAAAAATTATCTTGAAATACATGGCCTGTTCAAAGAAAAAGGTGAATTTTGAATTTTCGCGGGCTGTGTACATTCGATTATCGTTTTTTTTGTTGTTATGTTGGTACACATATGTTTATAATATGTTAGCATTATCAGCCATTTTGGATTAGTGGTTTGTTTTTGACAACTGGAAAGGTTAGTCACGCTTCACAAATCAAAGAACACACAAAAACGTGACCAACCTTTCCAGTTGTCTAAAACAAACCACTAATCCAAAATGGCTGATAATGCTAACATATGATAAACATACGTGTACTAACATAAAAAACAAAACAAAAAACGATAATCGAATGTACACAGCCCGCGAAAATTCAAAATTCACCTTTTCTTTTGAACAGGCCTCGTATGTGATAACGTGTTGAATGGAAAATCTTTTTTTTTTTTACTTCACTTACCTACTACTTTTAGAAAAAATACGTTTTTCTCTAAAACTAAATGAATTCCAAAATTCTTTAAATTTTCTCTTCACTGAACTGGCAGAGGAAGGATGAAAGTAGACTGCATGCTGTAGAAATGAGATCCTTGAGGCGTATGTGCGTAAAACCATGTATAACCGTGTTAAAAATGTAGATATCCGGAAAGAATGCAAGGTCGATGTGAGGGTAATGAATAGGAGAAAGAAGAAACGAACGCTTAGATGGTTTGGACATGTAGAGCGAATAAACGAAGAAAGGCGTATGAAAATAATATATCAAAACGTGTGGGCGGAGTCAACGGAGACGCGGGACACGAAGAAAATTCTTACAATACATTAAAGCGGTGTGATAATTTGGGAAATTTTGTTGTCTCTCTCTTTCTCATGGTGTACGACGTAAAAACCCGGAGAAAATGATTCATTCCAAATTTGTATAGGTGGTTAAAAAGAATTCTATGTATTGTTACTTCAAGCATATTTTTTTTTTACGCGAATACCGCACAAGAGTCTCAACTGCTCCCAACCGTCTAGAGCCAGTGAGACTATGGCATCCCCAATTGGGGCGTGTTGTGAGGCTGAAGGTAGTGGTGAAGGGAAGGAGATGAGGAAGGGGAAGGTTGGGAAGTAGTACCTGGCTATTCAGATCTGGTCACCAAACACGGCTAAAGCCATTTCAAGCAACGTTTCAATTCTGAATGTTGGTCTTTCACCAAGGCAATACTTAGAGTATCTACCACTCTCTTATCACCGGTTTTACAACGTTGTTTTACTTGAAATTAAAATAGTCTAACTTCCTACCTAAATACGATTGGATTCTCAATTCGACTGCAGTGACGCCAGTTCTGAGACTGCCTCGCCTTTAATAAATACATGCCCACATCGTACAAACATGTTTTTTGAATTTCCAAAACCAATAACAGCCTTACATGGCGGCCATGTAATTGATTTGATCAGCGTTATAATATAATCACGCATGATTGACCGTAATCACATGGCTGCCACGGAAAGTACTCGATTCCCAGTCTGAATATGTAATAAATAAATTATTCTCGTAGCTATCTGTTTTATTTAAATTCTGACGGCTGAATATAAATATTACCTACGTTAGAATTATTATTTGCAGCTGTTGGGTGTGGTTTTATTAGATAATATAATCAACTTATTCTACCCTTTTCTTTTGAGTTAATTTTTATTTGAGTCCCAACTGCTCCCAACCGTCTGGAGCCAGTGAGGAGACTATGGCATACCCAATTGGAGTTTTTTTCGGGGATGGAGGTAGCGGGCGGAGATGGAGATGGGGAAGATAAAGGTTGCCTGGCTATTGAGATCTGGACTCCAAACACGGATAAAGCCATTTCAAGCACCGTTTTGAATCTCAGTGCTGGTCTTTCACCAGGGTGAGTACGACAAATTCAGAAAGTCCATTTTTTAATTTCGCTCCCCAGGGCATGGGGAAATCGAAAAAAAAGTCATATTTATAATTTTAAGTTAATAAGTGTGTCTATCTGATGGGACCTGCCAGGTATGTTCCTGTATATTTTATTTTCAAACTAGGAATTAATATGTAATAATAGAAAATAAGATCTGTACAGCGCCCTTGAAGTGATTTTTCACAAAAACGGCGCTATACAAATCATCCAAATATTATTATTATTATTAATTATTTAATTCCGCTAGTTTTAGTGTTAAAAAGACTTTAGCTCGTTATTGGCAAGCGGGATGTACTTTTTCTCTGAGAGATGGGCTGCACATTTAGAATCTACATAATTACGTTTATAGCATATGTTTTATGAATCTAGTTGAAAAAGCCGTTGCACTCTTATGTATTTAGCATTATATTCTGCAAGGCTGCATTTTTATAAACGAATTCCACTGTTTTTAACTCAGGTGTTTTACTTTTATATTCATCACGCTTAAATTTAATTTTTTTTTTTTTTTTAAATACAGGAACATACTTACCTGGCAGGTCCCATCAGATAGACACATTTATTAACTTAAAATTATAATTATGAGTTATTTATTTTTTCCGATTTAGGGCATGGGAGCGAAATTAAAAAAAATGACTTTCTGAATTTGTCGTACAGTACAGGATTTGGTTAAAATTTGTTTATCTAAAGGTGATTAGTCGAGAAACAGATTATGTTGAGATTCTTTTAAAGAATTTAAGGATATGAGAGTCTGAAAAGGTAAGTTTTCAGTTTGGACCGAAATTCTGTTGGGCTCGTTATACATTTTAGTTCCGGAGGAAGTTTATTCCAAGCCTCTAATAAATAATATAATATTAAATTTAAACTAACTAACTAACCATCACGCCGTTTCTCTTCAGGGGCAGGCAGAGAGGACGTACCGGCATACAACTCTGTCTTGGCACACACTCCTTGCTTCATTCACATGCATGCATCGTATCATGCATACTCTTCTGTTATTCCGACTCTTGTCTTCCTGGGGCGTCTCCGACTTCTTCTTCCATTCACTTTCACGTCGTAATATATTATCTTCAAACTCCTTTCTCCGATCATTCGCTCTACATGCTCAAGCTATCTAAGCGTGCCTTTCTTGATCCTATTCATTACCCTTACATCAGCCTTGCGTTCTTTCCGGATATCCACATTTTTAACACGGTCACACATAGTTTTACCGCACACACGTCTCAAGGATCTAATTTCCACAGCATTCGGTCTACTTTCATCCTTCCTCTGCCAGTTCCATGCTTCACTGGCAAATAAGATGTACATTTTTACACTTGCCAATTCATTGATTATCTCATAACATGTGTATAGGAATGAACCTCTCTTTTTTTTTTTTTTCATTGCTCACATTATTTGCGTTATTATATATTATATAATGCGTCACACTACTTCAGTTTGTACTCATATAACTCTTTCGGATATACAATACCTTGTCTATATGTGAGGCATACATAAATGTTTAGTTTATTTTTTAGACTATGCATGTATCTACAAAATTTTTATATCATTCATCTCTTAATGTATTTGGTGAACAACTGTTTTTATGAGATCTTTGTTTAATAAATAAATAAATCTCTTTAATTATAAAAATTCTAGTGAACATATTTGGAGATTGTCTCTCAGATGTTTATTACTATGAATAAACTCTTTGACATGTCTATGAGTTGATTACTCCGTATTGTCTGTTTATCATTTACCGCTTTTTGTCACTTGTAAACCAACTGTCGGCCTAAACGGTCTATTAAATAACATTGCATTACTTCAAACGTCATTTTCAATTATGACGACAGTGAAACAATGCAATATCCACCCATGATTGACAAATGGCCCGTGCTAGCAAGATTTGTAAGCAGACAGTGGTTCCAATTTCCACATAAACGGGTTTCCACAAATAAATAATACCAAAATAAACATCAGTTACAACTATATACATAAAATACAAGACACGTCATATTCATACAAATCGAACGATACATGTGGCACGGTCTTGATTTAAGTTTCAAAGCTCATAACGCTTATGAAAAGGATAGCAATACTAGACAAAATGTGTGTGTATGAATGAGATAGCTATATGAACGTCCCGCGTTACTGTTATAATCTCTCTTCCCCGACGAATTTACTGAGCGACTAGCCGAGTAGAGTACGACGTCCGGGAACGGTTGTCTTCCACACACCTATGTATATCTACATTCGCTATCTCACATTATTTCGGTTGAAGAGCTTCCGTTTACTTCCGTGACAGCTTGTCTGTCGAACGAAAGTTTGTGTGATACTAAACGCAATAAATCTAGGGTATGTCTCGCGGACTCGGTTTAGGGCATTCACGCGCGTTGTATCAGTAACGTATCTACATTATTTATTTCATCTAAGGTTACAACGTAACAAAGAGTTTCCGAAAAGAATTTTCAAAAACTACAACGTTACAATCAGTTTAAAAATAAAATATTTTTCCAATAAGTACTGCAGTTAGAACGTAACAACGACCTATTTTGACAGCCTCCGTGGTCGAGTGGTAAGACGCTCGACTACAACTCCAAAAGCCGCGGGTTTAAACCCGACGTGCGCAAATAATTTTATTTAATTAATATGTATCTTAGCACATTCAATGCATATAAAATAATATGCAGTATATTTACGGCACGTTCGAAAGTGGTAGATACTCTAAGTATCGCCCTGGTGAAAGACCACCATTCAGAATCGAAACGTTGCTTGAAGTGGCTTTAGCCGTGCTTGGTGACCAGATCTGAATATCTAAGGTACTTCCTAACCTTTCTCTTTCTCATCTCCTTCTCATCCCCACTACCTTCAGCCTCACGGGATCTCGGGATGCCATAGTCTCACTGGCTCTAAACGGTTGGGAGCAGTTAAAAGTCTTGGGTGGTGTAAAAGACGTAAGTTCCTCGGAGCATCTTCCACTGAAATACCGGTATAACAAGGACAGCATTCCCACCTGAGGTCTGTGCTCGCAAGATTGCAATCCGTTTGTTAATATAAAATCTATCAAACGGACCGCCCGTTTCTGCGCAGAGTCTAGAATTTTTTCAGGCATTTTGAGGCTCCGGACCAAAGGAGGCTATTAAATTACCTTCCGATATAGATTCATCGCATACCTGTATATCTATAGTGTATGTATTCATTTCCAGCTATTCAAAATGGTAGATAAATAAGTCTTATTTATTTCATCGGGGAAATCTTCTGAAAGGTAAGGTTCAATGTAAAACAAATCAAAATTCTTTAGAAATCTCCATTAGCTAGGCATGAAGGCGGGTGCTTTTTTAGTATCTATATTCCGTGCAGCAGGTAGGTGGAGGATTGGTATGTATCTCTCTGCCTACCCCTACGGTATGTAGGTGGGTGGGTACTTAATGGCATGTGGGAATATCGTACAGACTATAGTCCAACCGAAACCATCTAAGCTGTCGAGGGATATTTAAAAATAAATAAAAAATTACATTACATTTTTTTGAAGAGGAACCAGTATCAGTTCCAGTTCTTTTTTTGGCGAGGAACTTTTGTCGATTTGCTAGTACTTTTGGCAAAAACATCAGGAACCGGTTCCAAAAAGAACTGGATAAAAAACCGGTTCCTCGGTGGTCACCGGTAACTGGAACCGCGACCGCGATTGATGGTAAGTAAAATTTGGGAGGGGCTCTAAAAAAAATTTTCTCAAAGTGGGCGGTGGGCAAAAGAAGGTTGAGAATCTATGGTCTAGAGCCAGTGAAACTGTGGCATCCCCGATTGGGGTATGTTGTGAGGTTGAAGTTAGTGGGGAGGGGAAGGAGGTGAGAAAGAGGAAGGTTGGGTAGTACCTGGCTACACAGATCTGCTCACCAAACGCGGCTTAATCCATTACAAGCGATGTTTCAATTTTGAATAGTGGTCTTTCACCAGGACCATATTTGGAGTATCTACCAATCTGGAACGTGCCTCAAATATACTTTTATATTATTTTATTTGAATTAAATGTGTTATGACATATATTAAACAAATAAAAATTATTTGCGCACGCCGGGTTTGAACCCGCGACCTCTGGATTCGTAGTCGAGCGTCCACTCGACCACACAGGCTGTCAATAGTCAAGGTAGGTATATATTTATAGTATATTTGCGGCACGTTCCAGAGCGGTAGATACTCCAAGTATCGCCTTGGTGAAAGACCACCATTCAGAATTGAAACGATGCTTGAAATGGCACACCCCGTGTTTGGTGACCAGATCTGAATAGCCAGGTGCTTCACAACCTTTTTCTTCCCCATGTCCTTCCTCTCTCCACTACCTTCAATCTCACAACACACCCCATTTGGGGATGCCATAATCTTACTGGATCTAGACGGGAAGCAGTTAGAAGATAAAATAAAAAGAGCATTGGCAATTCGTCGCCTGGAGCGAACTGCTCCAATTGCGCCTGCACAGAAACGGCCCTGCCTATATATAATGTCCATATGTTTGAAGAAAGGAAAATTTCTAGAACCTTAAGGCAGTCACACATAAAATTATTTAATATCCCAGCCTATAAAACCGCTTACGGACAAAAAAGTTTTGAGTACAACGCCACTAAGCAATTCAATTCTCTGCCCAGCACCATCAGAAAAATACAAACCAAAAGCTCATTTAAAAGCAATATTATTACTCACCTTAAAAACCAAGTTTAATTTAGTTCTTATATTATATAGATTCTATATCTTCAAATTTGTCATTTACTTATATTATTTTTATTTGTAATATGTATGTACTATATTTTCGATATTAACATATTACTATGTAGCTGAAAAACTACTTTTGCAAATTGCTATCCCAACACAGGCCTAGTGAGATGGGCAATTACCAACCAACAAAAAAAAGATATTGTTAATTAAAATAATAAATAAATATATATATACCTACGTAGGTACATATCAACTAGCAGCATTACTTATTTTTAAAAAACTTCTTATTTTTCTTAAAAGTTGTCGACAAAATGACAATAATTATTCTTATTTGTAAAATCTCTAGAAAAACACTTACCCAGGTGTCTCGAAGGTTCGGCGCGACTCTAAACCACCTTCGGGTGGGTACTACGTCGGCGTATCCTGACACCAGAGGATAGCTATATAACTAATAAAGTATTAACGAAACGTCTCGGAAGACCATAAAATAACATCTCGCGTTAACCATCCCGAATCGAAATTAACCACGGCCCGCCGCCATCTTGGATATTGTAGAAAACAGAAAAGAGAAAAAAATAACCGAACGAATCTATCCCGCGCTTATTCACGCGGGAGCGAAGGAGAAGGGAAGAAGAACGAACCTCGCGCCAGGCCATAGAAGTCGAAGAGAGACAGACAACAACATTATCCACATAGGCTCGCCGGCCATAGAAAAAACGATAATAATAGATTCTAATTTATATTATATTTTTTGTGGCGTGTTCCAAAGCTCAAAAACGACGCACAAAACTGAGCGGGGAAAGTAGGTACCTATAAATAACTTGTCGGGGTTCCTTTATTGGGTAGGTCTCTTGGTTTTTTGGAGTTTTTTGGGGGTTTTTGCCCCGTTGATTATGTGATGTTACGAGGGAAGGCTGCAGCGTCATTACGGCGAGGTTTGGAGGGTAGGCATCTGGATTTCGATCCAATGCTGGGCTTGAAATTGAAAAGGGAGATTTGTTAAATGTGTTAGATTTTATAAAATAGATGTGAGATACCTCTCACTATCCAGTCTGAAATATTTATTTGTTTGTTTTGTCTGAAGCAGCAAAGAGTTTCAAATTGTACGCTTTGGCATCATGAAACTTGCACAACCTTTGATTTCTGAAATTTGATTTTAAGCACTATTTGCATTGTCAATTTTTAAATATAAAATAAGGTGTTAAAAAAATACATGACGCAATATTTTTTGTTTCCCTTTTGTCAATCGTTGTTTTAAGAACGGTTTATTTTTAATTTTCGCCGAATTAAAAAAAATATGCAAACTTGTCTATATAAGTATTAGGCATTTTGTCTTCACTTTTCAGACTTAAATTGATATTTCAAAGATCCATAGCTCCTGACTCTGCAGTTGCAATGATCTAAAAATTCAATACAGAAACAGGTGTGCTAATTTCATGTGACAACCTCCATGGTCGAGTGGTAAGACGCCCGACTACTAATCCAAAGGTCGCGGGTTCAAACCCGGCGTGCGCCAATAAATTTTAGTAAATCAAAATGTATTATAACACATCTTTTTTTTAAAATATATTTATAGTATATTTGCGGCACGTTCCAGAGTGGTAGATACTCTAAGTATCGCCCTGGCGAAAGACTAACATTCAGAATCGAAACGTTGCTTGAAATGGCGTTAGCCGTGTTTGGTGACCAGATCTGAATAGCCAGGTACTTCCCAAGCTTACTCTTCCCCATCTTCTTCTCCTCTCCACTACCTTCAACCTCACAACATACCCCAATTGGGGACGCCACAGTCTCACTGGCTCTAGACGGTTGGGAGCAGTTGGGACTCTTGTGACACGGTTTTGCGGAGATTTTTCTCAAAGAGATTTTCTGTTTCAATGGAATTCGTTATATCATAAAAATGAACATTGTGAGGCACCAAACCCTCAACACTTATGGAAAACAGATTTCAATATACGTATTTTTAAAAGGAACAGCTTCGATATATCAATAACAATGAGCCACTAAGCCACGGAGTTGGTTTTTTCGGGTCGAGTTCGCCACACGAAATCCGAGCCGGCTCGTTTGTTTTTTCCCCGATATATTAATGGGTATTTCTTGTATTATGTCGTTATGGCCGGGAGGCGGGCTCGCCTTTGATTTATGGCATTCGCCATAATTATGAAATTATAAGTTTATAATTTGGAGCTCGGTCGGCTTGCGAGGCGGTTGTATACATAAATATATCGCCCGGGTTGGAGCTGGGTAACTAGCGACTACAAGAAGACCAAAAATAAAGTGTTAAATCAGTCAGTTTTTAGGTTTTAGTGATAACCAAGCGAACTAGGAATTTGGAACTGTCAGCTAAAGATTAGTGAAATTCGTTAAGTCTAGGCAAAACACTAACAGAACACATTTGAAAGAATCCTATGTTTAAAGCTGAACGCCAGAAAACTTATCTTGAAGAAGAGAAATTAGATTTTAGACCATATTTTGTTATCATGCTGAAACAATAAGTTTATTTATTTATTTATCTAAATATCAACTTTTTGTTTCTTACATTATTTTTTTACATTACCTACCTCACTAGGTCATAAGAATTTGTACTGAGGTAAGTGACAGTGAGTACAAGTAGAATAATATTTAAAAAAATGATATTTGTTACACAATGTTAGATAATGCATCAGATACTGACCGTAAAACTCTCTTGATACCATATATAAATTGTTATGGCAACGTCAATGCTAGGCTCGTTTCAGCTTTTGAACAAATTGTGGTCAGCTGACAAACAATATGATATTTATTTCTTTGTATTTTTTTATATTGAATTCCGCCCAAAAGACCCAACTGTTTTCAACCGTCTAAAGCCAACGGGACTATGGCATCCTCAATCGAGGTATGTTGTGAGGCTGAAAAGAGTGGGGAGTGGAAGGAGATGGGAAAAAGGAAAGTTGGAAAGTGCCTGGCTATTCAGATCAGGTCACCAAATACGGTTAAAGCCATTTCAAGCAATATTTCGATTCCGAATGGTGGTCTTTTACCGAGGTGATACTATGTTGAAATTTGTTGTCTCTTTCTTTCTCGTGGTGTACGACGTAAAAACACGGAGAAAGTGATTTATCCCAAATGTGTATAGGTTGGGTAAAAAGAATTAGCTCTCTCTCCATATATTGTTTACTCAAGTTTAGACTGGCGCCAAAAATTTCAAGACCATGGCTTGAGTTAACAAGTCTCGACATTCTGGACAGTGGAGAATGATACCCATAATTAGTAGAGTGATGATTGAGGAACAGAAATTCATTGTTTCTGGGTCTACGGCAAGGAATGTGAAAATGAATTGAATGATTCAGAAATATATTGTACTTTTCAAACCACCCTGTAAAGCGCCATAAACATGGCCGCCATTTCCCCACGAATAATAATGAAGTAATATTATAGTCGGCCATTACGAGAGTTAGAGGATTGAATATATTTTTTTCTAATTAATATGTATAAGATAACTTCTCAATATAGAATATAATGGGTTTATTTTAACGCCGGATCGCGGTTCTGAATATTCACAATACGAAATAATAATACTTCACGAGTGCCGACATTGTTACGACCGGCCATTTGATATTCTGACTCTGCGAATTTGAGAATCTAACAATTTAACAGCTCTATGAATTCGGATGACATGTTTAATGGAGTTCGTCAAGCATTTTATTGATTAATTAAATAATTATCTAACTATGTCCGGTATCTATCTACTTAGATTTGTATTTATTTACGCCATTTAAAGGCTTTTACTGTACCCATAAACAGTGAAAATATATTGTAAGGGAAAGAACAAATAATATGGAAAAACAGTTACACCCAGAATTAAATGGTTGCATTAAATATATCAACTCTACTCTCAGAGCAATAATATACAGAAGAGACCGCTTCTGTACTATCTGTAGTCAGTATTGATGATTTTTGCTTGACTCGGCTAGACCTGGGCGTGGCTATGACTGGGCTAGGGAATTTATACATCCATTCATAGCACATGTCGACACAATGTTTTCGTTTATTTGTATAACCACTTTTCTACAGTATTGTTATAAACAAAAATATAACATTTAACCTAAGAAACCGTTGAGTCATGTCCAGTTATGTCGCATATCAAAACGTGTGGGCGGAGTCGCCGGAGACGCGGGAGACGGAGAATATTCTTGCATACCCAAAAGCGGTGTGATATTTTGCGAATTTTTCGTTCTCTCTTTCTCATGGTGTACGACGTGAAAACCCGGAGAAAGTGATTTATCCCAAATTTGTATAGGTTGAGTGAAAAAATAGATCTCTCTTCATATATTGTTACTCCAAGGCTCTACTAGATATAAACATTAAAAAAAACTGTACTAAGGTGCGCTTATTTTGTTATATTGACGTACTAAATAAATAAACAACTTTGGAATATTTGTTTCCCAAATGTTGAATTCGTCTCATAGTTGGATAATATTTTGCGAGGTAAAAATATATTTGTTACAATAGTATGGTAGGTACTGTCTTGTAACTGTCCTGCCAGGAACATGAAATGCAATTGAGTATAACTATTCATGGGTATAAAACATTGAATTAATAATCATGTAGAAACGACCTCGAGTCAAATGGTGATTTGACTACGCGGCCAAAATAAGAACTAAGCACCAACTGTTTGTCCAAAATATTTACAATAGCAACGCCCCCGACGGCACAGATAAGTTTGCAAATCTATAATGGTCGGTGTATTTATTTATTCCTGCATGTTAAAGTACATGGTAAAGGCTGACAAACGAAAGAATGCGGCTGACGGCTGATGCGCAGAAACGTATTTTTGTAGAAGGCTGGGCCAGCCGGAAAATTTTCCAATCACCGTTGTGCGGGTTGAATACTTCGCGAACAGCTTCGGTAAAGCTGCGCAGTCGACGAAAGATCATCCGCATTATTTAATTTGCTTTGCCCTAGCAATGACTTTATATAATAATCTGAAAATCCAAGATTTTTATCACGGTTAATTACTTATGTTTAAGATATGGAAATAAATGGTATCTTTGGATTATTGTGGAGTTTAAAGAGAGCGTGTGAACGAATTACTATAAATACATTTTTTCAAATCCGTTGACGTAAGTTATGCGACTCGATGATGTCAAGTTATTGAAATAAATTATTTAATTTATTTTATATTTGCAAAAATAGTTTTACACCAAAACATTGCAAAAAACACAAAAAAATGTTAATCACAATTGCACATAGATTAAAGTAAAAAGAAAACATTAAAAAAATATTTTTTAAGAAGTACATAATATAGTTAGAACTTAATAGCTAGTTCTTGCTTAAACTTGTTGTAGCTCGTGTGAAAAATATCCAAATTTCCTGCGAATACTTACTTAAAAGTGGTGCAATATTATATGAAGACTTTTCTTGTCTCTTTCTCTCTCATAGTATATGACGTGAAAACCCGGAGAAAGTGATTTATCGCAAATTTGTATAGGTTTGGTAAAAATATTTAGCTCTCTCTCCATATATATTCTTACTCCAAGGGTAGATAAATGCCAAGTTAACTAACGCGGAGTTCTCAATTCCCCGTAAGCCAATCAAGGCCTCGATCGGTTCCACTTGTTCACGCCAGCTTTCCACGACGTTCCCTTCCGCCGGTCGCCCCCGACTTCTTCCGCCATCTCTCTGCGCCCCTCATTATCCAATTATTAGTTGAGGTCGATGTTGGCATTATGCACGGATGATTACTAGACAATGGGCAGTGACCAAGCGCTTAAGAAATTACGTAAACGGCTACGAGAAGTGAGTTGATGTTTCAAAGGCCGATATTTATTCTTCACAACAATCAACCGGTACCAGTGAACTAGCTAACTAAAAGCATGTTCCGAACTTAGAGTATATAGAGTGGTACCCATCCAAGGCAGTGTAGTCAGTTTTTGGTGATTTTTACCGGACTCGGCGGACCTGGGCGTGGCCAAGACTAAGGCTAGGGTATTTATACATCCATTCATAGCACATATCGACATGTTTTTTTTGTTATTCGTATAACCACTTTTTCACAGTATAATGAGAATAAATACAAGGGCTGCGAAAACTACATAACTGGTACGAGGGCAGTTTGACTGAGTCATCAGTGTGAGGATTTACCTGATGGTAGCCAACCTCTGATAAGAAAGAGCATCAGAAGACGAAGAATAATTAACAATAATTTCACCTAAGATCCAAAAAATAATAGTTTACTTTAAATTTAAGACATCAGATTACAGTTTTTTTGTTACGTTAACTTGACGGAAGCATCCGAAATAATCGATCGATTAGTGGCCGAGTGGTTTAATGCGTCGGGTTCTCACACAAACGTCGCGGATTCAATCATATACCAGCTTGGCAAGTCCGCCGTCATGGCAAAATCAAAAATTCAAGCTTTTTAGGAGAGTAAAAATATGGTCAAGCTATTCGTGAATAGCCCGGGAACTTAGGTCTTTCTAAAAAAACTAAAAAAGTTTTAATACATAATAAAACAAACAGGTAGGTACCTACCTCTCCACAACTTGTAATTTAAAACTAAAACTAACTAAATACTTAAATATATGGGCAAGTATGTATTTGGTAACTATCTAAAACATAATTATTTAAAATACGAGTATATAACTGCCGGCCTCTGTGGTCGAGTGGTAAGACGCTCGACTACGAATCTAGAGGTCGCGGGTTCGAACCGGGCGTGCGCAAGTAAAATGTTTTCAATTAATGTTAATTAATAAGTGTCATAACACATTTAATTCGTATAAAATAATATATACCATAGTATATTTGCGGCACGTTCCAGAGTGCTAGATACTCATAGTATCACCCCGGTGAAAGACCACCATTCAGAATTAAAACGTCGCTTGAAATCGCTTTAGCCGTGTTTGGTGACCAGATCTGAATATCCAGGTACTTTCCAACCTCTCTTTTCCCCATCCCCTTCCCCTCCCCCTACCTTCAACCTCACAACATACCCCAATCGGGGATGCCATTGTCTCACTGGCTCTAGGCGGTTAGGAGCAGTTGGGACTCTTGTGCGGTATTCACTATTAAAAATAACTAATACCCCTCTGGCAACGTATGGAAACTGTCGAGATTGTTTCTAACTATTAAGAATCATTTTTTTTTAAGATGTGCTACATATAATTTTATTTGACAAATTCGTATTGTGTTGGTCTACAAACAGTTTTAGTGTTTGGTACTAAGCGGCTTAATTAATACAAGTATTCAGTTTATTTATATTACGAGTACTGAATTTGTTTTTAATGAGCTAGACGTCCTAAACTTGAAACAACTATACTCTAAAAATATCCATTGCACCAATTTAATAATGTCCATTTGTTTGAAGAAAGGAACATTTCTAGAACCTTAAGGCGGTCACACATAAAATTCTTTGATATCCCAGCCTATAAAACCGCTTACGGACAATTTATTTTAGTACAACGCCACTAAGCAATTCATTCTCTGCCCAGCACCATCAGAAACATACAAACCAAAAGCTCCTTTAAAAGCAATATCATTACTCACCTTAAAAACCAAGTTTAATTTAGTTCTTATATTATGTAGATTCTATGTCTTCAAATTTGTCATTTACTTATATTATTTTTATTATGTATGTACTATATTTTCGATATAAACATGTTACTATGTAGCTAAAAAACCACTTTTGCAAATTGCCATCCCAACACAGGCTTATACCTAGGGGGATGGGCAATTTACCAACTACTAAAAAAAGTATGTTCAAGTAAAATAATTAAAAATAAATTTTAATAATTTTTCTGTTTTCCGTTAGGGTTGATTATATTTACTGTAAAATGACCTTGTATTTAAATTTTATACAAGATAAATATCCAATCTGTTATAAATCACTGGTAATAATAATAATAATAATCAATTTACACAGTATTCCATTGGCAAACCATTTTTTTCAGTAAATCGTGTTCTGTATCTGTTTACTCACTTTTTAAAGGCCATTACAAAACCCATAAGAGTCATAATTTATGACAACAACAAAATATCCACACTCAAATACGTAATAATTAATAATTATCTCATTTAATAACCTCTTTACAAGCCACGGTAAAATAAAACAAACTGTGCAAAGTTCGTGTTGAGTTTTAAAATGGCCGTTTTTAAATTATTTTTTTCTTACCTAGACAGATTATGCCAAGGCTAATTTTCTCTTTAAAATAAATAGCCATTAACACTTACAATCCGCGAGCGGCTAATAATCATCGTCGCGTTAAATACATGGTATTACAATAAACATTTCAGCTTACACGATCCGCGAAATATAAAGGGAATAATAGTCTTGTTAACCGACGTAGAAACGATCTTCGAAACGTGCCTCAACCCTTTTAATGATTTCGTTTCTGGGCAGGAATAAATGGCGTCCAAGCTCTGTTCGTGAAATTTGTAGCTTCATCCGTACAGCGAGGTAAAATAACAAGCGATGGAATACAGCGCGACAGAGTGGACCTTCTGCTAAAAGTGGTCGAAAAAGTTTTTACCTTGGAGTATTAATATATATGTAAATATTCTTTTTTTATGTAAATCCAATAACAGTACAATAGAATAATGTCTTTTTGAATGTAAATTGTAAATTTTTGGAAAATATATCAATATAAATAAATGATTTATTTGATAGAATTATACCTCTCGTCATGCTATGCTGTGCCAAAACATTTGTCCGACCATAGGGTATGCTAAACATTGCATGATTTCTGCTGCGGCAGTATTTTTCAGGCACGAATAAGCAGTAGCACGCCAAGAGGTATGGACAGTCGATCAAGTGGTTTATAATCTTGAAGCCTATTGTCATGAGACCAGCATTGCGTCTGGTCTCTGAGCTTTGATAATTTGTCTCCTCTAGTAGTTCCATGTGATGCATTAACATAGGGTATGTTCCGTGCGAACGCATATACACATGCGTGAGGATTTTTTTCTGAATCTGTTCCAACATATTTATATAGTTGGTCTGTTGTGGAGCCCAGACAGTGCTAGCGTACTCCAACTTGTTTCTGATAACTCCGTTGAAGAGGGTTGTCATCGCATTATAAAACTACTTTTTCACAGTATTGTTATCAACAAAATATAGGATATATAATATCAAGAGTCGTTGAGTTATCGGAGTCGCCGGAGACGCGGGAGACGGAAAACATGCTTACATACCTAAAAGCGCTGTGATATTTAGTGAACACTTTTCTTGTCTCTTTCTCTCTAATGGTGTATGACGCAAGAACCCCGAGAAAGTGATTTATCGCAAATTTGTATAGATTGGGTAAAAACATGTTGCTCTCTCTCCATATATATTCTTATTTCAAGGTTTTTACCGACGGGCTCACCCACTGAACGGATAGTCTGCAGAAGGGCGATCTATACCGATCTGAAAGAAAACTGATGTCGCCCATTTGCATTAGACTTTATGACTCCTAAACTAAATTAAACCGGTTATATGTTCAAGAAAGCATTACGATATTTGAAAAGGTTTGATGAATTTCAACAGAAGGGAAAAATGACCTTACTTGGCACACGGACAGCATTTATAAGCTCTTGTTTTTATCGTAGTGGTAGATACTCTCAGTATATTCCGGGTGAAATACACCAATTAGAAGTTCACGTTGCTTGAAATGGCTTTAACCATGGTCAGTGATCAGATCTGAATAGTCAGGTATTTCCCAACCTTCCTCTTCTCTATTTCGTTCTTTTACCACTCCTTTCAGCCTCACAACATACCCCAATCGGGGATGCCATAGTCCCACTGACTCCGAGCAGTTGGAACTCTTGTCCGGTATTCATATAAAAAATATAAAAAGTGATTTGTGCACTTAATCGACATCTCCGTGTATGTGATAGATGAGAGAAAATCTGAAGTTATTCAAAGCATTAAATAGGCACACACCTACAATATGTTATCACAGACGACTTGAAGGATATTGGAGATATGGAGATAGAAAAGATCTCATCTAATAGTGTCGTAGATTGGGGTAGAGACAGGCCCAGACCTGTGCAGGCGCAATTGGAGCAGTCGGAATTAGAATCGCAAAGGCGCTTATTTTTTTTTCATAGGAAATTTATCATAATATTACTCTGCAAATTTAACAGATCAAAATATTTTCACTTTAAACATGTAATTTGTTGGATCTATTGCATTTCAAAGTGATAATTTGTTGGGTTCTTACCTTTGTGTTTTTCACCCAAGTTCCTACCTATCCAAACTATTTCGCCGAATCGAATTCCTGTATTCAACAACACTGTGTTCGAAACAATTGAATATGAAACAGAGGAGTTTTTGTTGTAAAAAACGTAGTTGCTCGTTCGTTACGCTATTTCGTTGGTGTGTTGTTTGATCTTTCAAAAATATAAAATAAATGTGGTGTTTCGTAAATAATAATCATATTGTGATTCGTTTCTTAGTACAATTGTGTGAGAAGAATTCAAGAACTTTAACATCATTGGTGAGTGAATGGTTTTCCATTTACTTCCTTAATTCCATAATTTCGTTCAACATCATAATTAGACACTTCCATCAAGTAGTATAGTTTATCGTTTACAGTCCACTATTTTCCACATTCATCTGAAGATGGAAACACGTTATGTGTTTCATCACAGCTTCGGATCCAAACAGGATTTTTAATTTATATTCAGTTATTTTTAGAAGGGAAACCTGCCAAAAACGAGTGGTTAGCAGCGATAATATTTTTTTATAAAAATGACGCTGAAATACAGCGAAAATCCCTATTCTTACAATTTTACGATAAGTAATTTTATAAGACGTAGAAAAAACGTAGAAAATTTAGGTTTCGACAAAGGGCGTCAAAAATTTAACTTGCGCCAGGCGCTGTTTGGCTCAGGACCGGGCCTGGATAGAGAAACAGAGATCACCCTCAAACAATGTGGGCTAATGACTTGATGATAACAGCCGAAATTTGATCTAGGCAAACCACCACGAATCGACACAGCTGATAACAGCTGAAGCAGAATATTATTCAAAGAGAGTCCCAATAAGGATAATTATATACAGGATTTATCAGGAAGTACCCAACAGACTATAAACCAGCTACTCCTTGACTTATTTTGAGTCCAATGCTGATTTTTTGTTTGTAAGTGAAAAAACAAAACAAAAAATGGTCTTACATATTTTTTACTACAAATAAGTTTAGAAATTTTTCGTTAAAGTCTATCGGGTACGTTCTGCAACACCTTTTATAAGAAGTTAAAAGTCAAATTTTCAGACAAACCGCCATCAATGCCTTGTCACTAAAGTATTTTTTTTATAAGGAAACGATGTGCGTATCTTAAAATCAATGAATTTTCGTGTCTGAAAAAAAAAACGTAGCTAGTCGAAAGTGAACTTTAAAAGGCGATTTGTTCTAGACAAAGGGGCATCAGAATGGTAACAATAATAACAAAAACACTCACCTGATAACAGCCTTCAATCATCCTTATTCTTCGACTGGTGGCAGGCAGAAGCACTACACTTGACACCTTAAAAAAACAACTAGATTAATATTGATTTCACATTTGCTGGAGCAGTGTTCTCTGCGAGTTTGTTACTAACTACCTACATCCCAGGTGACAGAATGGTACAGGCGTCGCAGCTAATGTTGAGTCGAACACAGTACTCACACAGGTGCATTGCTTGCTTACATCACGTTTCAAACGTGTCATGAGACTTCCAATGAAACAAAATGCAATTTTTTTGAAAGTTCGTTTTGTATATAATAAAAATAACGGACTGTTTTATTTTAAAGACTATTAAAACACAAATTCTAACAACATCAATTTGCTAGAGGCGGATATTCGATAGGTGTATATTTATTTTCCGGTTAAAACCGTTTTATTTCTCTGAGGAACCGGTTTTTTTTGGAACCGGTTCCTATCACGTTTTTTTTTTTCGGGAAGAGCCGGTTCCAGCTATTTCCGTTCTCCAAATATCGCCATCAACCCACCCCCCACTTCCATAGATTAAAAAAAAATCAAATAGGAATCTTTAGTTAATATATAATTATGACTTCTCATATAAATAAAAATTCTTCTTCCTGGAACTTTCGTGGCTCCAAAAACCGGTTCCAAAATAACCGGTTCCTCACCAGTCACCGGTAACTGGAGCCGCAGTGACACTTAATTTCAGATATTAACCATTACTATAGTTAGCCTGTCTGGGGGCTAGGAGTCGAAAAGTCTTAAACTTGGAGTAACAATGTATGGAGAGAGAGCTAATTATTTTTACGCAACCTATACAAACTTGCAATAAATCACTTTCTCCGGGTTTTTACGTCACACAGGTTCCGGGGTCTCCCTCATCATTAAAAACTGACTACACTGCCTTGGATACTAGACTCTATGTACTCTAAGGTTATACGAATTTAAGGGTTATTGGCATAGTTTTCTTTTTGTTCAGATCACACTGCTAGCCTAATAGATTTCGTGTCGACTTTTGCAAAACAAGTCCAATGTAGTATATCGTGCATCGCTGGTCATAAGTAAGTATTCTGGTTTGTGCGGGGATGTTGTTTGTAAGGCCTCTGGGTTCTGGATGCGGCGGACGACGGTGAATTGATTCATTTAAGATGGTGGACTCCCTCACAATGCCCTCCGGCGGCCCCAAGAACTGAGCCTACAGTGCCTTCCGGACTCTGGATTCTGACATAAATCTCTTGGAAAATGCCTGAATTCGAATAGTTTTGACTTCCTTCGCAGTGAGTCGTTCGGCGTGATGGCATCTTATAGTATTGTTACCCTAAGCCATCTAGCCATCTTCTGCCAACAAGTTCGAAAACATATGATGCACTGGAAAAAATAGCTTATACGTACAAAAGTTTGTAATTTTATTCCGATTACGGTACTTCGCGATTCACTAACTATGTCCTTTTCGACGTGTGTGTTGTGACTAAACCAGTAACATCCTAGTTTTTGATGGAAACTAACAGTTTTTTTTGTTCATAGAAAGACAAAAATTCCTGGATTACTAATAACCTGACAATATTTGTACAACTTTTACTGCCATCACAATAAGCAAAAGATGTTGCTCGTGCAATGATGGAGGAATTAGCCAGCAGAGGGATTGAACCCACGACGCCCGGGTGGGAATCCGACGTGTTTTTCCACTCAGCTACTGACCGGTCGAAGCAGTGTTCACATGTTGTCATTGTTTTTTTTAAATTACTCTACATAGGAGGCCTTAAGGGAAATAATTTCCATCTGGGTCTATGTGATCTTTGGGGATGCTGTGTGGATGGTCTTTTTGAGGGAAGGAAGGAGTGAACCTGGGTCTTGAAGAGCTCCACGTTGAAGGGGGGAAGAAACACAGCGGCCGGCAAATCTTTCCACAGCCGAGCTGATGAATATAAGAATGAGTCGTAAAAGCGACTCGTTCTCATTTATTGAATGTCGACCATGTACAAATAAGGCAAGCATCTTCCATTGAAATACCGGTAGAACAAGGACAGCATTCTCACCCGACATCTGTGCTCCACAGATTGCAATCCGTTTGTTAAGATAGGAGAATTTATCAAACGGACCGCCCGGTTCTGCACAGAGTCGAGGGTTTTTCAGGTAAATAGGGACTCCAGGCCAAAGGTGGCTGCCAAATTCAACAGTGGGGCGTACTAATTAGAAAAAAGGCCAGAATCTTTTTGGCTACCAGTATAAACAAAGCGTTTCTTTTAAAACAATATATTTACTCACGAATGTAAAAGTCTGACAAACGAAAGAATGCGGCTGACGGCTGATGCGCAGAAACGCATTTTGGTAGGAGGCGGGGTCAGCCGGAAAAAATCTCTAATCACCATGGATTGTCTACTTTCCGAACAGCTTCGTCAAAGCTGCGCAGTTAACAAAGGGCCATTCGCATTAATTAATTTGTTGAGTTCAAGCAGAGTGGCGATGGTGATTCCTGATGGAAATCAAATAATTGTTGATTTTTCAATCTAGTTAGAATCATTCGTCCCTGTGCAAATACATTTCGACAAAATGGGTCAAATGGAATGAAAATTTTCTAATGAGACTTTTCTTGTTGTATTCTGTACATGACTAGAATCGGATTGGTGAACTTTTTAACAAGAAACTAATAAGATTCTCGTCTATATCTAGTTCATATTTTAACTTATTCTTTTTTTATATAGTGAATACCCCACAAGTGCTCCAACTGCTCCCAACCGTCTAGAGCCAGTAAGACTATGACATCCCCAATTGGGGTATGTTGTGAGGCTTAAGGTAGTGGAGAAGAGAAGGACATGGGAAAGAGGAGGGTTGGGAAGTACCCAGTAGCAACTACCTTGTCTCTATTTACCTTCTGTTTGCACGTAGCAGTTAATTTAAATAATAATAACAGCGAACTTATATAGCGTAGTTTTGTGATATTTCACCTCAAGTGCTCTTCATACTAAATTAATTAAGCTAATAAAACTAACTAAAAAGGAAAAAATAATATATAATATGTATTCAAATGAAAACTATCTAAAATCATGATCGTTAAAATATGGACATATTTGTGACATAAATTAACTAACCATCACGCCGTTTCGAGGACGACCGCCATATAACTCTGTCTTGGCACACACTCCTTGCTTCATTCACATTCATACATCGTCTCATACACACTCTTCTGTTATTCTGACTCTTCACATGACCCGATTCAAGTATTTGATTTACTTGATCGTGCCATGTCTTTCTCGGGCGTCCTCGACTTCTTCTTCCATTCACTTTCGCATCATATATTCTTTTCACAGTCTCCTTTTCTTCGTTCATTCGCTCTACATGCCAAAACCATCTAAGCGTCCCTTTCTTGATCCTATTCATTACGCTCACATCAGCTTTGCATTCTTTCCAGATGTCCACATTTTTAATACGGTCATACATTGTTTTACCGCACATTCGTCTCAAGGATCTCATTTCCACAGCATGCAGTCTACTTTCATCCTTCCTATGCCAGTTCCATGCCTCACGGTCATACATCAGGGTTGGTATAAGCACTCCATTGTGGACTGCTAGCTTCGACATCACACAAATAAATGTATCCATCGATGGTGCTGTGGAAATTTTGTAGTTGGAAAGAGATTAAAGAAAAGTTCGATGTATTTAAAGCGCCCTTGCTATGATATATTTACAAAAATGGCGCTATTTAAATAAGCCAAGCATTTTTACATTACTCATATTAATTAATAGACAGATTTTTCAGAACAACTTTCTAAAAAAAATTAATTATTTAATTTTTTCGAGACTTTAACTTGTACTCAACCTGCATCACGAAGAAGTAGATTCCAAAGTACAGAAGTATAAACTTATATGTGCAGTCAGGGGCCGGTTCAACGTTGGTTTAGTTAAGCTGGACGTAGGTCATAATTAGTCGCGTAAACCGTGGTTATATGTCAATTTTTTAACTATTCCGATCTTACGCCACGCTTAACATTTACACCGCGTTTATAATGTCGCATGGAACATCGAAAACAAAAAGACTTCTTGCCCGGACATTACAAATCACGGGTCCCACGATATTATTGAAATGTCAAATTTTTTAAACCTCAACCAGCTCAACTATGTATATAATGCGAACGCTCGTCTTCTCGATCTTGTATTTTCCAATTCCTCTTTTGTAAATGTGTCCGCTTCTGCTGAAACTGTTCTCCCGATAGACAAGTACCACCCTCCACTGGTTATTAAATGCCACAGTTCAATAACAACAACAATTCCAGCTGTATCCTCAAAGTTGAATTTCTTCAAAGCAGATTTTAATAAAATAAATTGTCATTTATCTTCTGCTGACTGGAGCTTTTTGATTCAGAAAAGAACATTGATGAAATGGTGGATAAATTTTACATTAATCTAAAGGGTGCTATTGATTTGTACCTGTTTCTAAAATTGCTGTGCACAAATACCCAAAATGGTTTAGTATTGATCTTATCAATATTATTGGGAGATAAAAAAATTGCTCATAAAGTGTATAAATCAACACGAGATCCTAAAGATTACTCTAAATTTAAAGGAATTAAGATTGTTAACAAAAAAATATCAAAATTATGTTACAATAAGTGTATCGAAAATTGCGAAGAAATGGCTGTTGCCAATCCTCAGAATATATTTAAATTTTCTAACATGCTTAACTGTGTGACACAGTAGTCCTTCAAATATGTATTTAAATAATAAAAATAACAGCGAATCGTTGATCTATTTGCTGAATTCTTCAGCAAAGTTTATCACCCTCAACATCTCCATTCATTCTCAAAAACTAATAACGACAACGAGAAATTTCAATCGGTGCATATTAGATGATTGTGATAAAAGCGAAATTGAAATGTATTCAAATCAAAAGTCTATGGCCCTGAAAATTCATGATCTTTATCGAAATATGTCAGTCTTGTCTTGGCCTCTGACTGCTTTTTAACTTTTCTTTAAAAAACTGGTACCTTTCCCGAAAAATGGAAGGAAAGTTTTCTGACTCCTATTTTTAAGCGAAATAAATCTGATATTTCCAATTATAGACCAATATGTATCCAATCATCAATTCCAAAATTATTTGAATCTGCTCACTCTCTTTAATCTCGCCTGAGATTAATAAAGTAATTTCTCATCAACAACACGGCTTTTAAGGCAAAAGGTCCACTCTTACTAACTTAATGATTTATCAGGAACATCTATTTAATACCATGCATAAGCGTCTTCAAACTGATGTAGGCGTACTGACTTTTGCTTTCGACAAAGTGTCACATAATATTCTCATTCGAAACTAAGAACCCTCGGTATAACCGGAAATATTTTGAGATGGTTTGAAAGCTTTACTTCGTTCAAACTTCCTCTATCATGCCAGTTTGAAACCATCTCCAAGGGGTCATTTGGGACCAGTGTTATTTTCTTTATTTATTAACGACATCACTACCGTTTTCAGCTTTGATTCTTTATTTGCCGATGTCCAAATTTTTAATACAACAATCTTACATTGTTGTATTCCATCGTCTCAAGGTGGTGTGCTCGTAACGAACTGTTGTATTTGTCAAACGATTCCTTTGCCAATTCCATGTATCACGGTCATACATATTAACTTAAAAAAGGTGACCAAATAAAGGATCCCATTTTGGACTAAATTAACTTTATTTCATATAAATGAAATTGTATCAATCCATGAAATGCTTGGGTTTTATTTTGAGGAGTTTTAAAGAGAATTCATTTAAATTAAAAGTTCGATGTAATTTACAATCTGGGCTCCATTTTATGATATATTTTAAAAAAAAAAGAGTTTATATCAAATTTTTAATTATAAGTTTGTACATTACCTTCATATTAATTTAATAGACTTTTCAGAATCAACTTTCCATGAGCATTTAATATGTCTCTTTAAAATCAATTTTATTGGACGCCCGGATCTAACGAGCCTTATTACCTTGCGAGTACCTACCTGCATCACGGCAGGCGGCTCTATATTATGTTTCTCCGTCTACAAACAATTATTTTGATAATTCTCCCATTCAAAGACTGTCACTGGTAATAAATATGGTTCAATAGATGTTTACCGTTACAACACTGTTTCCAAATTAAAACGCGCCGGTTCAATAGAACACGTTGGTTTATGTATAAACTGGCGCTATATTTATATACTTAGTTAAATAAACCTTTGGTCTTAATGTTATATTCTACCCAAGTTTTTATTTTTCCGATGTAAAAGCCTTAAAGGCGTTAATAAAATTTAAAGCCGCGTAAATAAATAAGTAAGGGGGATTGTTATTATTTTGGCCAACTGCACAGATATGATTATAAACCGACAGCAAACACGTTAATTCGACTATGGTTAGCAAAAAACATAGAAACACATTATCTGCCTTCCTCAGGGAAAGTGGTAAGAGAAGATTACAAAAGGCCAAAAGCAATTTTTCAAATTAAAGTTCCAATATCGACTTGACATAGATATTTCTGGTATTGCGATTTTGTATGCAAACAGAGTTTTAATGCAACAGAGGCAACCAAATTACTTCGTTTACGTTTACGTTTACGTTTCGCGTTTAGATTACTGCAACGGAATATACGCTAGTCTTCCTAAATATCAAATTGACAAACTACACCTAGTTTTCAACGCCGCGGCAAGACTTATCACCGGTGTATCAAAATATTCCCATATCTTAGCATGTCCCGAAAAAATCCAGTTTAACCTTTGCTGGATGGTATTCAAATCAATTAACGGAACGGCTCCGGCTTATTTATCGGAATTGTGTATTCCTGAAGATTCCAATTCGTGACAGTCAACCCTTAGATCGGCAATGTCATCGGCTATCGGATGGTTGAAGGAACCAAAGCGCACACCAGACACTAAGCTCGGAGAGCGCGCCTGAAGAGTGTCAGGTCCTAAAGCCTGGAATGGACTACCACATGATCTGAGAGTAATAAAAGACTCGACAGAGTTCAGAGCCAAACTCAAAACCCATTTTTTCACAAAATAATATCCATAATCAAGATGTAACAAGCCCAATAGAATTTCTGTCCAAACCAAGAAAAAGCTTTTCAGACTCATTCCAAATTCATTAGAAGATTTTCATCATTATCTGTTCCTTACGACGAAAAATTAAAAAAAAAACATTAATATACTACGTTTTAAATGTCCTCTCATGCCTAAAAAATAAAAATAACTAAAATTAAGATTTGTACAGCGCCCTTGGTGTGATTTTTCACAAAAACGGCGCTGTACAAATTATCCAAATATTATTTTTATTATTAAACCTCGCAATGAAAAGGCTCTGTGAGTCGCGCCCAAAGCAAATAACAACGATTTAACAACGAACTCAAGTCGGGAGAAGTCCGCGGCGGGCACAGGGACAGAAGAGGGTAAAGAGGAAGGCACAGCCACTGACAGTACGGACACGCAGCGCGTACATGCAACGGAGCATGGCGGACACGGGCCTGGAAGGGAAATATATTTATTTATTTAACAATGGACCCGCGACAGCTGGACTACAAGACTGCGGGCTACACGGAGCGCAGCCATCTTGGGATCTTCGGACCACAACACAATCAGCACGATACACGCACGAGTCTAAAATACAGTCCAATAGATACAGAGGTGTTGACATGCTCAAAATAACATGGTAGAATCTTCGTATATATGTTTTTAGGTGCGTGCAAAATTTTAGTTCGAACCTTGGAATAACGAAATAAGGAGGAATAGATTTTTATATATTCATTAGATTAAGAAATACTCTAAAGTTAGAAAACTTAAAAAAAGTTTATTACGCATTAGTCCACAATTTAATCCACTATGGAATTATCGGATGGGGTGGTGCATATGATAACATTGTTAATCCTGTAAAGGTGGTTCAAAGATTGATTATTAAAGTAATACTAAAAAAGCTATCTATATTCTCAACAGAAACACTTTTCAAAATATTTAAAGTTCCTAAAATAGACGACATCTATAAGAAACAGTCAATACTACAAACTATCAAAGACAATCTTTCTCATAATCTAAAAGTAAATTCATCTTTAAGGTATAAATATAACATAAAAATTCCTTTTTTTGCCACTCAACAAATGCATAATAACTATCTTTTCAAGGGGATAAAGAATTTTAATAGCCTTCCCGACGAAATAAAAAAAAAATTAAAAATTCACCAACTTTCAAAAAAAACTAAAATCTTTTTTCTTAACAATTTATTAAACTAGAAAGCAATAACTTGTTTCTATTGGAAACTAATTACCAAGTTGAATTATTAACAATGTAACCTCCAACGACTATTAAAAGACACATTTTTCTAAAAATATCCTATTTTTTTTTTTTTAAACTCCTACGCCAAGCTCAAGAGCTAGTTCTCTTCTTTGGCGTAGTAATACAAAAAAAAAAGAAGTTATAAAAAAAAAGCTAATATTTTTACCCAACCTACATTGCAATAAATCACTTTCTCCGGGTTTTTACGTCATATACCATGAGAGAGAAAGAGACAAGAAAAGTCGTCAGAAAATATTGCACCTATGTCATCAATGAATTCGCTGTTTTTCCTAGTGCCTATCCTTATCAAAAATAAATGCATGGAACGGGGGTGTTACGAAAAATGCCGCACGATTCTTACGCGAAATCACTGGCGAAGTCGGGTAGTAAAACTAGCATAACCTTGTAGTAAGAATTTACATGGAGAGAAAGCTAAATATTTTTACCCAACCTATACAAATTTGTAATAAATCATTTTCACCTGGTTTTTGCATCGTTATACCATGAGAGAGAAAGAGACAAGAAAAGTCTTCACATAATATTGCAGCACTTCTAAGTATGTTAGAATGTTCTCCGTCCGCGTTAACTTCACATCACCGAGTCGCATAACTTACGTCGACGGATTTTGAGGTTGTTTCCTATATTTGTGTTGATTAAAAAACTTGCAGTGGTTATACAAATAAATCAAACATGATGATGATATGTGCTATACGTGAATGCTCAAATAAGACCAAGCAAAGATTGTAAAACATACTTTTCAGAGGTATTTTAAAAGTTTTTAATATTTTTGACCGAACTTGAGAATTCTCACATTTTTAATGATATAAAGACATAAAATCAACAAAAAGCTTCCATCATTATTTCAGCAAACCTTCTGTTATTAGTGTTTGTTTGATATTTTGAATTTATCAATCATTTTAATGGTGTATTAATATTGTTTGGTTTAATGTGTTTATTAAAAATGTCCGAACTCCATGTAGGCGGTAACTAATAGGCTATCCAACATCCTTTAGCATACCTTTGTCTCTTTTCTATTGAGTCAGTATAAAGTCAACAATACTGACTACACTGTCGCACAAAGTTACGTTTCCATGTCTTCCAAGGTTCGAATAGAAGTTTAGTACCCTTAGAACAATAATATACCAGGAGGGATAGCTTGTGTAGTCAGGATTGTTGATTTTTCCTGACTCGGGCGTGGCTAGAGCTAGGGCTAGGATATTTATACATCCATTCATAGCATGTCGATGTAATTTAGCGATTATTTGTACAACCACTTTTTCACAGCATTGTTACCAACAAAAATATAGGATATAACTTAAAAAACCGTTGAGTTATGTCGCATAACAAAACGTAGTGGGCGTAGTCGACGGAGACGCGGGAGATGGAAAACATGCTTACATACCTAAAAGTGGTGCGATATTATGTGACAACTTTTCTTGTCTCTTTCTCTCTCACGGTTAACGACTTATCGTAAATTTGTATAGGTTGGGTATAAATATTTAGCTCTCTCTCCATATATATTCTTGCTCTGAGTTTGGTACCAACTCGTATCAAGAATAAGACGAGAGGCGCCGGTTTTTATTCCGCGCCGTCGAAATTTCAAGCAAGCGTTGCTTGAAATGGCTTTAGCCGTGTTTGATGACCAAATCAGAATAGCCAGGCACTTCGCAGTCTTCCTCTTTCCCATCTGCTTCCCCTCGCCATTACATTCAGCCTCACATAATGTGTGTATTACCCCGATTAAGGATGCCATAGTTCCACTGGCTCCAGACGGTTGGAAGCAGTTGGGACTCTTGTGGGTTTCACTATTTAAAAAAAAAATAAAAACAAAATTTACTCGTTCTTTCGTTCGTTGCTCTTTTGGTCACCTAGACAGATAAGTTTGTAAGTCTGCAACGCATTTCGTCCAGTTGGTACCCACTCCAAGACTCACAAAATCAAGAAATTCAGTACAACAAGATGTCGTTTTTCGTAGTTTTCTTTTTTTTACAATCAATGCCGCACAAGAGTGCCGCACAAGAGTCTCAACTGCCAGTGGGTCTAGAGCCATGGCATCCCCAATTAAGGTATGCTGTGAGACTGAAGGGAGGGGCGAAGGGAAGGAGATGAGATATTCTATAAATGAACCAACTAAGGGAGGTTGCTGCTGATCTTGCACAAATCGCAAGCGCACCTCTGGTCTGGAGCCCCTAAATACCTGAAAAAACCTTTGAATGTGTGCAGAAACGGGCGGTCCGTTTGAAAGATTCTCCCATCTTAACAGACGGATTGCAATCTTTGGAACACACACGTCCGGTGGGAATGCTGTCCTTGTCCTACCGGTATTTCAATGGAAGATGCTCCGAGGAACTTGCGTCATTGATCTCTCGAAATTTTTCAAACGCGTGCCCAACATTTGTACACGGTTGACATTCGATACAAGAGAACGGGTCGCTTTTACGACTCGTTCTTATGTTCAACAACTCGGCTGTGGAACGATTTGCCGGCCTCTGTGTTTCCTCCCTCCTTTAAGATGGGCCTCTTCAAGACCCAGGTTCACTCCTTCCTTTCGTCAAAAAGAGCCTCCACACAGCATCCTCAAAGCCCTGAGGGAAAATATTTCCACTCAAAGCCTCCTGTTTGGAGTAAATTATGGATAGATGGATGAAAAAATAAAAATATATGTACGAGGCCTGTTCAAAAGAAAAGGTGAATTTTGAATTTTCGCGGGCTGTGTACATTCGATTATCGATTTTTTTTTTTGTTATGTTGATACACATATGTTTATCATATGTTAGCATTATCGTATGATTAGTGGTTTGTTTTTGACAACTGGAAAGGTTAGTCACGTTTTTGTGTGCTCTTCGATTTTTTACTTTTTGAAAAAAATGGATCAAAGAATATGTATTAAATTTTGCGTTAAAAGTGGAATAAAGTTCTCCAACGCACTTAAAATGTTGACTGTGGCATTCGGCATGTATATGATTTCATGTGGGAACTTAAAAAATTCTAATATTGTAGGTAGTATATGTGATTTATAATGGTGAATAGTAGAAAAAAAGGTACTTACTTTTTGAAATGTGAAATTTGACGATTTTTGTTCCCCATCTTTCTTTTATTCAAAACTGTTTCCTAAAAAAATAGGAAAATAAAAATTCTACCAAAAAAATTCTAAAAATTCTACCAAATAGTATATTTTTACGTGTGAAATCATGTCACTAATGCTATCTATGTACAATTTTAAATAGACATTATCAAGTAATATGTGAGTTAAGTAAAAATCTTTACTTATAAAATTTACCAAGAGATGGCAGTCGTATTTAAAAATTTCTGACGCCTGTCAAGAAAATGTTCCGTAATCTGCATAACTTCAAAGATAGTCTAACTAACTAACTAAAGGGGATGGACCACCACAGAACTCTGTCTTGTCACACAATCCTTGCTTCATTCACATTAATACAAACTCTTCTGTTATTCTGACTCTTGAGATGGCCCGACTCAAGTATTTGATTCACTTGATCGTGCTATATCTTCCTCTGGCGTACCCGACATATTCTACCGTTCACTTTCGTGTCATATATTCTTCTCACATTACTTTCGTCGTTCATCCGCTCTACATGCTCAAATCATCTAACCATCCCTCTCATAATCCTATTCAGTACGCTTAAGTACTCTGATGATGCTTAGGCTAAGAGAAACCGGTCGGTCATGACTAACTTACTAACCATCACGAAGTTTCCACGAAGGGGTAGGCAGAGAGGACGGACCGCCATACAACTCTGTCTTGGCACACACTCCTTGCTTCATTCATACATCGTCTCATACATACTTTTCTGTTATTCATGTCCCGATTCAAGTAATTGATTTAATTGATCTTGCCATGTCTTCCTCAAACGTCCTCGACTTCTTCTTACATTCACTTTGGCATCATATATTATTTTCACGCTCCTTTCTTCGTTCATTCGCTTTATATGACCGAAACCATCGAAGCGTCCCTTTCATAATCCTATTCATTACACTCCCATCAGTCTTGCATTCTTTCCTTTTTAACACGGTTATACATGGCTTTACTGCACATACGCCTCAGGAATCCCATTTCTACAGCATTCAGTCGACTTTCATCCTTCCTCAGCCAGTTCCATGCCTCACTGCCATACATAAGTGTTGGGATAAGCACTTCATTGTGGACTGCTAGCTTAGTCTCAACATAAAGAATGTCACGTTTCGTAACTCAAATCTGTCAGATGTACAGTTTGACACGGTTAACTCTGCAGGCGGCCAAAAGAAGAACTAATCAATAGACTTTTTACATCTGCAAAGTTTACACTAGCGACACCACCAACTGCAAAGTTGATTGTGTCAATCTGTGCAGTAAAATTACTAGAAGATTACAATTCAAAAATCGTTTGGTTAAATTTGTACTTAATTATTATTTTTTAAATTATATTCTCAACTAGAGTAATTTTTTTACGATGCAACGCAAGAGTTCTACTGTTCAGGGCCAGTGGAACTATGGCATCTCCATTTGGTGAATTTTGAAAGTTTGTTTATGTGAATACCACACAAGAGTCCCGACTGCCTGGAGCCAGTGGGACTGTGGCATCCCCAATTAAGTCGTGCTTTGCGTCTGAAGGGAATGGGAAGGAGATGGGAAAGATGAAAGTTCGGAAGTACCTGACCTGTTCAGATCTGGTCAGTGAACACAGCCAAAGCCATTTCAAGCAATGTTTCAATTCTGAATGTTGGTCTTTCACCAGGGCGATAACTCTGTTGGAAGGCTGAAGGAAATAGGTGAAGAATGTTGATTGGTAAAGTATCATTCAAATAAGAATACAATCAGATTTTAAATCTTTTTTATTAATTTTCTGCCGCCAGCTATTTCGGGCATTGATAAAAATACATCTCTTCTTCACAATAATGGCATTACCAAGTCAACTTTTGCTACAACCCCTCATTGTCAATCCGTATACGGTCGCCATACAACCCCAAACAAACTCCTACAGTCTTGTCGATGGTAAATAAAGGTTTAAACGCAGTGGCAATGTTACTACGCAATTCGAAAGCTTATTAAACACATAGTTTGCGGGAAACGAATAAACATATGTTTTGCACACTATCACTGGAGAATGTGTGTCGACAAAACACGGTTATTACAAATTAACGATGGGGTGCAAGAAACACGTATAAACGGGTATTCGTCGAAGTCAAAATTATGCACCAATTATTAGAAATTGTACTGTGTAGGTATCTAACGATTTGTAGAATTGTCTTTCCTTACATATCTTCAGTATTGTCGCAATAACAGTTTTGTCAAGACATTCTGTTTTTATTCCAGCACGTTCCGCAAATTTCGTACAAAATACCTAACTATCGTTGCATATTCGCGATAGATCGCTGTTCTTGCTGAACTGCTACTGCAAAGTTATTTGTTACATTATTAAACATAATAAAGTGATATTGTTTGTAGTAAATATCCAATAAAAATGGACTACAGTAGATATGAGAGTGATGGAGGATTGTGCGCTGAAAATTTGTAGAATTATTCTTTCGATATTGACGTTGAGAATCGTACCGATGACTAATCTAGTGATGATGAAGTTATAGCTATTTTATGCGAAACGTTTTTTGGTGTGGATTGGCGAAAAACCGCCTAAAATGGGTTAATAAAATAATATTTTGACGTAAAAAAATTGTTTAGGCATACCGCTGATAGCTTCCTTTCAACCTCTTCCTCTTTCTCATCATTTACTAATGCATGTAACAGCAAGACAGGTTACAATGCAGCTCTCAGCGGCAAAATGCTATAATGCAGTTTGCAAAGACTGAAAAAAAAAATGTATCATAAGAAATGTTTCAACTTGTAGAGGGTAGAACATGTGACATAGGAGTATATCGCCTCAGTCTATTAGGCCGCAAGATTTTCATCAGTATTTCAAAACATAAAACCACTGTTTTTAAACCTTTTCCATCAATGTACAGCAAAGTTTCACTAAGTAAGAATACCGATTTCAAAAATATTCTGAAAGAAAATTGTGTAGTCAAACTCTCCAAATCAAATATGAATTAAGTCAAATGTTTTGGGGCTCAAGCCCAGAGGTGGCTGTCAAATTTTGTGTATGGTTTATATACCATATGACACATGTACACATTAATATTTTTTTTAAATAAATAATCCATTTGTGAAGAGCAATTTATGTTTCAAATATTTGGGCGCCATCTTTGAAAATTTTCCCAGTAAATCCCTCTGTGTTTTTTCTTCCCCTTCATTTATCTAATTCTGTCTCTACTGCCTTGAAGAAAGCACAGTTATGTCCGAATCTAGTTAGCTTTGAACTCAAATAAAGTGATTTACACAAAGAAATATTTTATTTAAAAAGTTAAATGTGAGCAAATGGCATTTGCATAATTTGCTTAAAACAAAATGGAAATGGCATCGACTACACAATTTGTACCATTACAATAAATGCATACCTTTATTCTCTGCACAACGCCAACATAATTAGTAATTATTAATATCAATAACAAATCCATGACACTCTTTCCAAAACTAATTCAACAATCCATCGTTCTAATAACAACATTGGAGCGAAACAACCACTAAAATATACTGTCGCACAGTTCACAGTGTTGCCAATATAAAAAAATATTTATTAAGTAGGTACCTACCTAAAAAAAGGGGTATGTAGTTTTTTGTACAGCAACAAAAAAGGGCAAAACAAATGATATTTAAGAAATTAAATATTACCACTGAAGAATATTTTTTTTTTTATTGTGAATACGGCACAAGAGTCCCAACTGTTTCAAACCCGCTAGAGCCAGTGAGACAATGGCATCCCCATTCGGGGTATGTTGTGAGACTGAATGTAGTGGGGAGGGGAAGGAGATGGAGGAAAAGGAAGGTTTGAAAGTATGTGGCTATTCAGATTTGGTCACCAAACATAGCTAAAGCCATTTCAAGCAACTTTTTAAAATATCGAAATTTGTTCATGAACCGAAGATTTGTTAAATTGGCCTAGGATTTTAAAGGTCTTTCTTTCAAATCCATATAGATCCACACTTCTAGAGATTATCTATTCAGTAAATATTACATAATCCGTCAGTTTTCTCCAAAAGATTAATAAGAAAAATTATTAGGGGTTTTAAACAAAAGAAATATTGTTTCTGGCAACACAGTGAACTATGCGGCAATACCATTTATAAGGGCGATAAAAGCACTTTTTAGATAGCCTAGCTAATCACTTAAAACTAGAATAATGTAAATAAAATATTCTTAATTAACTAAATATAATATTATATCATGTTGAATATCAATTTATATTTACAGAATTATTTTTTTTAAGTCACATAAAAAAAGTCAAAAATATTTTTTTTTTCAATTAAACTTTTTTTTTCTACAGTGTGAATGTAGAAAAATCACAACGACGTTGTATATCAATTAAAAATCATAATCAATTTAAAAATCCTTATATTATTAAGGTATAATTAATTTTTAACAATATTTTGATGGTGAAACATTATTTTTATGCATTTAAATATGTATTGTGATTTTTAATTCATTTCAGATAAAAAATCAAACATATAATAATGAAAAAATAATACCTTTTTACTTTCGGGACAGCACATAATGCAGATACATAAATACTAATATTATGTCATCTTTAATATTAAAAATATATAATAATTGGCAAATATTAATGAATCAATTTTAATCTACATGATTCACCGTTATCTGAAAAAAAAAAATCAAGTAATTCGCACTCTTTGAGTAAGGCTCCGATAGTTCTCAGGATGAATAAAATATTTAACAAACTTCACAACGTTCAGATGGCTAAGGTTGATGTGTTTTAAACTTTCATCACATTTCTATGATTAGCGCCATTTTGTTTTTTTTTACATTAGACTGGTCCCCGTTAAACGTCAATTGTCAGGCCATTCCAGCTTTTGAACACATTGTGGTCAGCTGACAAGCATAACAACGTGGCTCTTATGCATTCCAGCTGAACAAGATTTTTTCAAAAGTTGAAATGGGCGGACAATCGGTGTTTAACGGGGAACCGTCAAATGTAAGAAAAACAAAATAGCGCTAATCATAGAAATGTGACGATGCCAAATGTGACGATGCCAAATGTGACGATGCCAAATGTGACAAAAGTTTGAAACACATCAACCTAAGTATCAGATAAGTAAAGTGATAATTAACTAATGCAGACTCGAGATTATTTTTTTAGCCAAGTTCTTTGTTGATAATTATCCAACAGATTACAGTGGAAAATTCAATATCATTGGATGGCACCCTTGGTTGGCAAATAGAAACAGTGGTCAACCACAGATGAGATGGGCTTACAGCCTAGAAGAGAGCTAACAGCTTCGGATGGTTTTGAGGGAGGCACATCTCCAAACTCGAATGCCAGAAGACTAATGAAGGAGAAAATGTTAGATTTATTGAGTTAAAAATTTGTTAATTTTAAAAACTAAGACTCTCTTGCCCCAAGCACGTCAAACTATCTACTGGATAGTTAATCAGAGTATCGTGAACTAATCGTCACTTAATTACTTATCTGTAGAGTAGTTAGTTGCCAGGTTATTTCAAAGGTGTTGAAATAAGCCCTAAGTTAATATATAATATAGCTATTTATATACAAAAGACCATTAGGTTTATCTACAAAATCATAATCCAATAATTATATAAAATTATCTAAAACTGGACACGCCCATTATATATTTTCTAACTATATAATATATTTAATAATGGACCAAAATTGTACTAGGCTAATGTCTTTAATATTAATTTTTATATTTGGAGTTAAGATTTGTTCGAACGCGGCAACACTGATGAAAAAATCATGGTAAACAAAATAAAACACAGGTCCTTAGCGAGTCATTGGATAAATAACTTAACACTTCTGTAATTTGTTTTCGACTTTAAATATAAATTAATAATGAGACTTTGTTTAAATGACACTTAAGTAACTTTATATGTAAGTTTTCGAGGTAAAGTTCCTTGCGTTTTTTTGAGCAGTTGTCGCAAGCAATCAAGAATTTGGAACAATGTATGCTCACCTGTATAAAACAAAAACACATTAAGCCCAATTCACAAGAGCAGTTTTTTTCACCCTGATTTTGAAAAGCTTTTTCTCTGATTATTTTTTCCCGAGGCAGATACTATAAGCTCTATAGGCTAGAGATGGTCGATATTCCTGTCCCGGTTACATTGTCTCGGTGACTGTGTTGTCACTGGATCGCCCGATATAATTTTTCCGGAGTCGGGAATTTTTATAATGCGATTCCTCGTCCTCAGTATTTCGCTAGCTTCCATGTCTGAACATTTTAGCACACTGATCCACCTTCCCGCCATCGGGAGACGGTTTCAAATGTAACTGGATGACAAAAACCGGTCTCATACCAGTCACCGGTAACATGAAGCGCAGTGACAGTCCATTTCTGATATCAATCTCTCTACTACAGGCTGAAGTTAGCTACAGAGTGAGCAACTAGTCTCAGCAAACGGAATGTCTATATAAAATTTTCGTTTGTCGTCAATGGTATACATATATATATATATAATCATATATATGTGTCGAAGCTGAAAATTTAACCTCTGTGTGGAAAAAGACTGAAATGGTGGAAATATTAAATAATTTTACAATTTATTTTTACTTATAATCTTTAAATATTATTTTTAATATAGTTTCTACTTGAGAAATTGAGAGTGGAAGGAAGTGCTTAAGTTAAAGCAAAGTATTTATTTATAACATCTCATAGGCGACAGTTATTAGTTAATAACTTCAAAAAATTCTACACAATTTATAATTCCTCACTATTCAAAAAGGCGCAATCGGCAGGTTAGACCCGCTTAAACGTAAGTATCCTACCGTTCCAGACTAATTATATATTTGCTACTCTAGATGATAATACCTACAAAAATATGGATTTGATGACTTCGAAAATATATTGATAGGCGATAATGTCAAAGGCCGGGAATAATATATATGGTTATGATTTCTAAATAATATTAACCATACATAATAATAACTGCAGAAATCACATGTAAATGTAGAAATAATATCAGAAATGTGGAAAAAATAACAAAAGTCAGATATAAGTGAGACAATAAAATCAAAAATCACATATAAATTAGACAATAAGATCGAAAATTAGATATAAAGAAGACAATAAGAACAAAAATCACATTTAAATGAGACAATAAGATCTAAAATTAGATATAAATGAGAGAATAAGATCAAATATCACATATAAATTAGACAATAAGATCGAAAATCAGATGTAAATGAGACAGTTAGATCAAAAACCACATTTAAATGAGACAATAAGATCGAAAATCAGATGTAACTGAGACAATTAAGATTTAAAAAATCACATTTAAATGAGACAATAAGATCGAAAATCACATATAAATGAGACGATAAGATCAAAAATCACATTTAAATGAGACAATAAGATCAAAAATCACATATAAATTAGACAATAAGATCGAAAATCAGATATAAATGAGACAATAGGAACGAAAATCAGATATAAATATGACAATAAGAATAGTAATCAAATATAATGAGATAATAAGATCATAAATCCAATTTAAATGTGATCAAAAATCAGATATAAACACGGCAATAACATCAAAAATCAAACACAATTATGAGACAATTAAATTAAAAAATCAGATACAAGTCTGAAAAAAAGATCGTTTTTATCATTTCATTACATTTATATCAGAAATCAGATAAGAATGTAATGGAAAGATCATGAATCCAAAATAAATGTGACAGGAAAATCAAAAATCAGACACAAACTTGGCAATAAGATAAAAAATCAGATTTAAATCTCACAACAAGATCGAAAATACAATATAAATCTGATAATAAGTTTACTAATCTGAATAATATTTAAAAAAAATAAGCCATAAAATACAAATATATGTAGTACATAATGAATATAAACAATAATATTGTAAATTGGTTTACAAAAATGGTTAAAGGCAGTTATGTTTAGCAGAAAAAAAAGTTTTCACACTTAATAATATCAATATGTAACTTTGCAAAAGCATAAAAGATAAAGCTAAATTATAAAATTAACAGAGTTTCATTTTAAAAATTCTATTTGTAATTAAATTACCTACATAATATCAAACATTGAAATTTAAATTCCAATTCAACACTCTTCATTAATATCGTGTAAAATAAAAACTTACCGCCCAAAACCGTAAAAAGAAATACATTTTTTCAAATAAAATAAAAACTGTTATAACGAAAAATCTATAAATGAGAGACAAATAGTTTTAGCAGTTTTCGCTGCCTATTACTTTAATTGATGAAAAAAAATCAGTCTACTCTGAAAAACGATACTGTCTAATAAAAAAGATATATATTTTCTAGAAAAATACTTATATTTAGAAATATATTTCTAAGATCTTTATCCATTTGATTTTGCATTAATACGCAAGGGTTTTGAAACACCATTAGCACAATGGAAGGTCATATATGTAGAAGTTTATATTTATATAGAGAGATTCAATAAATTTTGACAAATATAAAATCCAGATCGAAGAATTGAAAATTTAAAAAATCACTATACATATATGAAATTGCAAAGAGCGATGAAAATTTATACACCTCATACATAAACATTAGTTTTACCGAAATCTTTTTTCTTCTTGAAAAATATGGAACAAACAACATGGCGTCTGATTTTTTGACAGCTAAGTGGATAATTCAAAGCTCCGTAGCTCTTGATAGAAATGACATTGTGAGCTCAAAATAGTTGCATTGACCTATAAATTTCAGACCGAAAAAAGCTGTTCAAATTTCAAAACTCCAGAACTCCACCATTCGAGATATTTTGCTGCTTCACATATTTGGGTTTATGGTTTACAGTTATTAAATGGATAATTCAAAGCTCCGTAGCTCTTGATAGAAATGACATTGTGAGCTCAAAATAGTTGCATTGACCTACAAATTTCAGACCGAAAAAGCTGTTCAAATTTAAAAACTCCAGAACTCCACCATTCGGTATATCTTACTGCTTCACATATTCAGGTTTATGGTTTACAATTATCAATAAATTTATTTGCAAGTATGTTTTTAATAAAATTGAGTCAAAAGTACGGATAGAGTAAATAAGAAAGATTCATATTAAGTCCGTATGTGTGAAGCTATTTCTTTACTGCATACCATTGAAGATACGTGGTGTTATATTTCAAAATTCTACAAAAAAATTTTTTAAATCTCCAGCTTTTGTTTTTACGAATAGCGAAAATTTTAATATCAAAATTCTAAATAATGTTACAAATTTAAAAATCAAATAAATTTTAACATTTTTCTAATACCTACGATAGAATGTGTCTCAAATGCTACTATCTTTAAAATTTTGAAATGTACATATTAAATATTTTTTTATTTTTGCAAATTCCAGAAAACATAACTGAAAATGTCAGGTGGCACAATTTAGATAGTGTGAAACCTGTGTCCAAAGTGGAAATTTCCACGTGCGAGAGAGCATTCAATCTTCAACCCCTTATATGAAAGAATTTATTCAAAATAAACAGCTGCATAATTTCAAAGATGTAGTCATTTTTATTGGTGTTGAAGACTACAAATAATAAAACTTTTGAAACATGCGTTCAATGCGTACAGCGCTAAACGGCCAAGCACTCATTACAACAAGTAGCCCGAAACACTAGTAGTCGTGACTTGATGTAAAACGCAATTCAGTAAAAAAAAAATACCGCCAAGTTTGGCATTCTGTTCAGATACAACAGAACGAGATTCTCAAATCACTAAGTATTCTATGCACTAGAAAGAGATCATATAAATATAATAATATATGAAAAAAATGTGTAGGAAGATTTCTATGAGTATTATTAGAATAATTATATTAAAATTAGAATGTCAATTAAAAATAATAATAATTCTAGCAAAGATGATTTTTATACGCTTATAAAATAATTATAAATAAATTCAAATGTAGATAGGTACCGTTTATATCATTAGATGACAAGGCGTGATCGAGTGAATTGACACTCGAGGCTATCTGTGTTAATAATCTTGAAATAAACTAGCATATATAAAATAGAGTACATAGATAAAGTACGCTGGATTATGCTTAAATACAAAATTTGAAAGTACCTACCTACAAAGACAAAAAAAGGTGTAAGATTCAAAAGATGTATACCCTACCTGCATACCCCCATAGGGACAGGCAGAGCTATTGCAATCTAAAAGATTTACAGAGATTCAGCTATCCGAGATTGATATAAAAACATTAAGCTTCGGTGTTTCAAATATGACATGCTACGAAGACATAGCCCATTTGTGAAACATGCAATAAGCCGCAATGAATGCAATAAACATAAATTTTATTCGTAATACATGCAATGAAGACTTGTGATCAATTCATCAGGATGTGCCGTGACTTACTCTTCGATTTATGCACGAAAGAAATAAAATTGGAAATAAAATGGCTTAAAAATTTGTGATGATACAACATGTATGCGTTTGATTTTATCACATACTTTTGTAGTACATTTTTTAACTCTACAAGCGGCATCAATTAAACACAGTTTTCAAGTGAATTTGAAAGATGACTCGATTAATAATATCTTTGTAATTTGTGAAAACGGATGTTTTAGCATTTTATCATGTCATATCTAATAAAAGGAATTACAGCCGTCAATATGTGGAATCACATACATAATTTGTAATTTTTTATTATTTACTCGTAATTATTGTGATCGTCAAATCAATGTTGCAACACTAATAAAAAGTGTGGTAAATCAGAAGTGAAGTCATGGCATGCTCGTACTATATATCTTTCAGTTGCCAAGAGAGCAACCTCTGTCGATATGAAAACTGTAGCAAGCTCAAATGTCTTCCAGCTTCATTTACATATTTACTACTGTGGCAGAGTGGGAAATGGTCCAAATAAAACATTTGCAATATCAAACCACATCTTCCAGTTTCAGAGATTTTTTGCAGATTTCATTGACACCTACCAACCACCCTTCTACATTAGAAAATCATATGAATTTAACAGAAAACCAATTTGATACAAGCCCAGTCGTCAACTCAACTATTGCACAGTAATTCAAGCATTGAAACCTCAGCAACGTGTTGCCGATAACATTCATTCACGGCACTCTCGACATGCGTACATTTTCTTAAGTGAACTTATGATTATATGCGATGAGCGCTGGTGGCATGGAAAAATCCACACAACACCGTCAGCGGTGAGTAAATCAGTAGTAGATATATAACGTCCCATGGTTCAGGAGCATCCGTTATTCGTCTTCTTTAACTTTTTCTTCCGAGCGTCGGCATAGCCAAAACCCGCCAACCCGGTGATGATGCTCCTCGGACTTCCGAGAAAGCCGGTTCCCTTGCCGAAGAGTGCGTTCTTCGCACTGGCCAGGAAGGAAGTGCCTGACGAAGAAGTGGCAAGGATTTTACGCGCCTCGCAGGCTTCCAGGTGGTGCACGGAGCCGGCGGATGTGAGCGTCTGGAACATTTGGCGCATCTGGGAGGGGGTGACCTGATGTGCGGTGATCAGGTACTGGTAGATACAAGTGTTGAATTTGCGCATCGTGTACGAAAAGCCAGGGTGGTCACGCGGTTTTATGCCCGCTTTGTGGGAACACATGCCTGGAAGACATAAAAGACAGTCGTAGTTTTACAATTTATGTTGTGCTAGATAACATCAAATGTATAGAATCTTTGATACTATTGTGCCTGAGAGGTTAAGGTAGTGACATGTGTCAGAGAATATGGACAAGAATGAGAATAGCAGCCTATTCAGATCTAGTCTCCAAACAGAGGTAAAATAAGTTAGAGAATCGATTTCTATTTCAATACTCTCGTAGCATGTTTACTGCCCTCCAACTGTACAATAAAATTCCAACAGAAATTACATACTGCAATAGACAGTATTCTTCAATTTAAAAAAAAAAAAACAGAATTTGTTTGCCATAACCATTAATGTTTAATTTTGTGATTGAATATTCATAAAATGTTACAAAAAAAATATGTTTTCAATAATCGTGACAGTATATGTATTAAATCTTTCATATTAGAACATACGAATAATGTGATTTAACTTAAGATAAATAAATACGCTTTTAACCCGTCATATGCCGGCGGTGCCTATAGGCACCGGGCATTCATCATCTATTCAGGAGTTTTTAACCTATAAAACCTGTTGTTAGCATATTCAAATGAATCATAATTGCCTGTCAACAAAAAAATCAATCCATAGAGATATTTTGCATTGCATTAAGCTCAGTACAAGTTGAGTAATAAATATTTTAAGTTTACTTACTTCAATAGGGCTGAAAAAAATCTATTTTTAAAGTGACATTACTGTTTGTATTTACAGGAAAACCTCGGGCAATTTTATTTTTATTTGGTAGGAAATTTATTCAGTCACAGAAAAATACAATAAAACGACAAAAAAATGTTAACCTTTCCTTAATTTAGTGACATGAAGGAAAAAAGAACCAATTCTCAGAATAAAAGTAGCTATTTAAGAAAAACCAATTTTAAAAAATACATAAACACATCATCTGAAAAAATAGCATAATTGACAAAAAGATCATTTTGTAAAACACAATCGAGTTATTAAGAGATTACAGTCAGCGAGGTATGACGGAAGTTGTACCTCGCTGGAGTCAGGCATTCCAAAGGTTAATTGGCAGAGAGCACAGAACGACAAACACTCCTCAACGTTAATTTAATTTCCGTTCATACATACTTTTTTGTTTTACTGACTTTTTATATGTCAATTGATTTCTTTGTATTGATGTAAAAAAATCGAATTTACCTGTGATAAACACATCTTCGAGATGAAACAACGGCGTGTTGAGCGCGGAGTGGTAGAGCTGCTGAGCCGCGCCCAGCGACATGACGTAGCCGGAGCCTGAGAGGTAGCGCGGGTACACTTTTCCACTATACATGTAGGTGGGAGAGTACCTGGAAAATAATATATAAATAATGTTATGTTTAGAATAAATCACTTAGACACTGTTTTATGTCGCGCAGGAGACGACGGCCTATAAACATGTTGCCTCAGCCCATCCCTGCCCAGATTTTTAATTTTTTGTGTAATTCATGATTATTTTAGTGTTTCTTCTTAATGCTAAACACTCGACTCTGTATGGAAACTGACGACCCGTTTGATAGATACATATCGTGGTCAACGGAAAATACCTTTTAACAGTCTGAATGTACAACCATATTTGACATGTTCCTGATACTCACACATTCAAAATTATAAGAATTAGTAATAGTACATATGAGGCCTGTAGAAACAAACACGGCAAAGTCCACCAATAATGGAAAATGAGTTAAATATGAGGTTCGAAAGAGTAAAAAAAATGCTTCATGATGCAATGTTGCTTTCCCTAACAAACACGGCTCTAAACCATTTATTTTTACGGATTAAAATTGAGTTCCATAACAAACTCGGCAAAGTCCACTTCTTTCCAAATCAAAGAGCGGCAGTTTTCAAACGGACCAATAGGAGCGTTGTAAATAGCTGTTTTCAAGATGGCGGTTTGTTGTTGTAAAACATTGTTTTTGTAAAAGTTGAGATATTGACAATTTCGAAAATTACCGAAAATGTCCGCTGACGTGCATAATGAACTTTTGTTTCCTGTTATTTTTTATGGACATAATTTTTTTACTTACTAAACAGCATAGTGGTAAAATAAATTAGTTTTTACTTACGATTTAGAGTTTTATTGAATAATATGATTACTTTATTAGTAGTTATTGTTATGTCATTAATATTGTAGAAATCATGCTGTGTGAAAAACAAAAATGAATCAATGATAATTCCAAGCAACATAGAACCCGGAAAAGTTGTTTTGAAATCGTTAAAAAGTAAGAGATGTCAACTATCTTTAGACCAAGCATTTCGGTGATAACTGGAGAAATCTTCCTGCTCTTGAATTTTATTCCGCATTCATATCTTATTAAATCTTTAAAACAAATTTGTATAAAAAAATATCAGAATAATAGTTATTATTCTTTTCTAATTTTTATTTCGATTTTTTAGTTTTTTTTTTTTTTTTTTTTAATTATTAATTAAGTCACCATAACTTACAAACTTTTTCAAAATATTTTGTAAGATATTATTGTTTTGTATTTCCATCAAAATAAATACTTTTTTTAAATGTAAAACTATTTTTTACTGACTTTGACTGCAACCTTGTGAAAAAACGTGTCCATTTCAAAACTGGCTAAGTCCAGTTGTGTTGAAAACAAAAGCGGCAGTTGTCAAATGTGAACAACAAACACGGCAAAGTCCACTAATAATTTAAATATATTTTTTGTTTCGCACCAGTTAAACTAATGTATCAAGAAGAAAATTAATGTTTTTAGTAAGTACTATTTGTCGAATTTATTTTAGTGACAGTATCACAAGTAATTTTTAAATTAAACGTTTTTTGTTCTTCCTCGAAAACTGTAGTCAATGGACTTAGCCGTGTTTGTTTCTACAGGCCTCATATGCATGCAGATAGTAGCTAACCAAGGCGTCGCGGTTTAATTCCTCTTCTAGCTAAGTCCTCCATCATTGCACAAGCAACATTTTCCACTTATAATGATGGCAGTAAGAGTTTTCCAAATACTGTCAGGTTATTCACAACCCGGGAATGTTTGTCTTTTTTTTTAAAAGAAAGAAAAGATTATAATTATGTGTTCAATTCGCGAAAATCAAATTCCTTACCATTTGCTGCGAATGTCCGAAATCGGCCTCGCGTCACAAATCAAGTCTCCCATGAGCAGCTGTTCGCTTTTCGCCTTCCGGTTGTAAAGCAGGGCAGACGGCGCAACCTTTTGACTGCGTACAAACTCGCGGGACTTGTTCTGGAGAGCCTCGATCAGACGCGGGATGTTGACAAACATATCATCGTCGGTTTTCATGACGTAATGTACTGGAAAGTGACGCATATTATATTTTAGAATGGATTTTAAAAGATGTTCCTAAAAACTTATTTGAAGGCAAAATATTGTGACAACACTCGTCGAGAAGTCGGCGTTTGAAGAGGTGACCACTTTATTGCAAATGATTATATTGAATTGACTGCATGAGTGGGTGATACTTTTAGTATCGCCCCGGTGAAAGACAACCACTCAGATTTGAAATTGTTTTTGGTCACAAATTATTAATCATCATATCGTCACTAGAAACGCAAAAGGGCTCAAGCGACACTTTGATCAAAAATGAGTTAAATATGCAGTTTTGATCAAAAATTTTTTTTCTGCTTCGAACGCTCTGACTCTCGTTTGATTCTGAAGACTTTTGATTCTGAGAAGGTTTGACTCAAGTGACACGAATTTGCTTTTTTAGCTTTTTGTCGCTTCAGGTAACTCAATGCTTTCATTGAGTTACCTGTGTTAACTATTTTTTCAAAATCCCACCAGAACAAAAGACTTAGTGCTCTGGTGTAAACTTCCCAAAATGGCGCTTCAGCCCTTAGGCCTTTCCGGCGACCATATTGTTTTCAGTGATGGTAGGCGAATTTTTCGTGCTAGAGAAGTAAGTTTTTTTTTTCAAAGTCTTTTTTACTATGTGTCTTGGAAAGTCGGTAACCATAATGAATTTCTATTGCGAGATAAATCAAGAAAACCATTATTGCCTTACTGTTTTTAGTAAACCAACCAGTTTGACAAGAAACAACAAATTTCAAACATACTTCACTGGGAAATTAATGTGGTTCTTAAATTCAAACACAATACCTAAAAAATACTATGGGAACAAGGTACCATTTTATTTTTAAAAAAAAATACAGGTTACCGACTGTGCAAGTAGTAACCTTATGTGTCAACAAAAGAATCGGCAAAGCAGATAAAAACTGATATCATTTAAGAAATCAGCATCCAAGTTTACCCAGGATAAGTCAAATTTTAGGAAAGATCAGTAAATTGTACAATATTTTTTTCTTAATAAAACTTCCGGCAACAAAACAAAGAACTTACCGTTTTCTCCGCAGTGGGTAACTACCCACTTTAGCAACATGACAGATTTCAGGGTTAAATTATTGTACGAATCCACAAAACCTTCCTGGATAATATCCCCGTGCATGGAGGCTTCATCGTCAATCCTCGTTTGCAACTCAGTCTCGTTATCATTTGCCGACTGTCCCAAAAGAAACAGATATTTCGTCTTCACAAACTTATGCTTTTCACCATTTTGTTTAAAGCTTTCACCATTTTGTTTTTCTCGACTTTTTTGTTTTTCTCCGCTTTTTTGTTTATCATCGCTGCTCTTTTGTTTATCACCGCTGTTTTTTTGTTTATCTTTATTATCAGCATTCTCGTATTCTCTCGCCGAATAGCCGTGGAGATACTTCCCGTTTAAATCGTCGTTCAGAAGCTCGCGAGTCGATTGTTCACCTCGCGCTTTAACGTCGTTATTAGTGACAATATTAACTTTGTTTTTGTTTTCGTATGTGAGACTTATTTTATCGCCTTTTAATGTGAGTTTCATTAAATTTTTCGCATCGTCTAGCGCTTTCAATTCGTTGTCTTGGAGTTTTATTCCTCTTGGCGGTATTCTCATGATGTTAGTCTCCTCGGTGAGGTAGTCATACTCTTCAAAGGTGTTTTCTTCAACGTCGTTACCGTCAAAATTACCGAGGATATTTCCGTCTTCGTCTTCATCATTACCATCGCTGACGGTGTCGTAAGCAATCGGTTTACCTCCGTTATCAAAGCGCGGATCGTCAGAGCTGATATCCTCAGTGTTTGGATTCCTATTGACATATTTGTTATCTTTAAGAGCGTCATTTAGGGTTTCACGTTTTCTACGACTGAAAAAGCCTCTTCGAGATTCAACATTATTATTGAAACTTTTACCGAGATTCTTCGCTCTCTCAGCACTATCTTTTAATTTTACGTCGTTATCAAAATTCATCACAAACTTGTTTTCTTTAACGGTGTCTTCCTGTATCTTTCTACGATTGTAAACAATTTCATCATAATTTGCATCGACGATCTTTAATTTCTCTCGTACGTCGTTCAATGCGACGCCATTAGTTAAAATCCTATCTAAATCTGCTTCAGTATCACTATTAATATTGCTAATAAAATTATATTTTACAACATCGTTTGAGAGAATCTCTTTTAAGGCTTCTGTTTTACTATCACGTTCGTTTCCGCTATTGACAGCGACGACAATATCATCGTCATTGGCTATCGTCACAACATCATCTTTAACATCGTTCCCGTCAACAACATAACTGTCATTCTTAACATCAAAATCTCTACTAACAATTAGACTCTCGTTGTTTCGTCTAGCATCAAATTCAGCATCGTTTGGCACGAATTCCTCATCTGCGAAATCTTCGTAGTTTGTGACATCACGTCGGGTTCTTTTTTCAATAGACGAGATGTTATCAAGAGCGTAACCCATCTCGTTGAACAAGTTCTCCGTCATGTTGACGTTGGCGAACTTCCTTGTGATGTTTTCGAACCGTTTCGTGAGGAATTCGTAGCTGGACTGGTTTCCCCAAGTTTCCCGGATGGCCGCGCGTCTTTCAAAGTGACTCATGGAGGAGCAGATTATAACTAGGAAGAAAGATCTCGGGTTCCTTGTCTCCCCGGGGGTGCCGGACGTGGAATGCATCTGGTGCTGGGCCGACGTGGCTACTACTGGACTTGCCGGCTTCTGACGGCAGACGTGCTTCGGCTGGTTGAGCAGGGTCACGTTATCAGGGAGGACATAGGTGCGAGTGTCGCGTGACGTGTTGTAGGACCATCCTGCTACCGAGCCTAAAAAGAGCGAAACAAACACATAAATATGTACTAGAAATACAATACTTGTCGATTTCAAACCTTCAAATAGATTAGGCAAATTACATTAGCATAAATGAACCTTAATTAAATACATATGTTTTATATTTTTAAGGCAGTGGGTTTTGTGAAGTGATTCAGTTTGATAGAATGTATGCATGATTGTATTTGAAAGAGTAAGCAATGATGGTGGAACATTGAGAAGCCCATTTTGTATGTTTACATGAAAATATTTTTGTCATAATTAACCAAGTGCTAATATGTATTTGTGTCGGTGAAAATGCATGAATAAGGTTCTAGATACAGCCCAAAAATTAACACCTCTAAAAGAATACATTGACACTAGCGATGACGTAAATCAAGAAATCTATTTAGAAATAATCCATTGAAATTTATTCAAATGAATAAATTAACGATATTTCAAAACATTTTGAAATGTATTCAGTATAAAGAAAGATTATTGTTTTGTTTTACCTCAAGGATGCTTTTTATTTAGATTATTTTACAAAAACAACAGCAGAAATGATACTAAAAAGAATTTCAAACATTGAAAATTTTAAAATATTGTATGTTTCCTCATTATTTACATGCAAAATTCAACCGTTGCACTAAACTATATTGAACTCTTCGTTACATAAAAAAAAAAAAGATAATTTTGAAGAGATTAAAAACATTTTCCCAAAAATGTCTTTTTAGAAATACCATTAAAGGTGTAAAAAAGTTAAAACATTTCCTTTATCATTCCTGCTTACGAGTAGATATATTTATTATCAAAATGTTTCACTTCTACCCATCACCAATAGACACAACTATCCAAAGAAATATTATACAAAACGTAGTTGATCGGTGATTACTTAGATACTTGGATGATTGTATTGTGATGTGTTTCTAGCTAGTATGGAATGTTGAATATTAAACATTTTATTAATGATTAGATGTGCGCAGTCATAAGATGTGTTACCTTCGTTATGCATCTTCAAAGTGGCCATGCGATGTTTGCCATCTACACAAAATACACAGAACTAGATAGTATTCATGCAGAAACTAAGTACATTACAGGGAAACGTAAATTAGAACATAAAACAGAGAGACAAACAAAGTAATATAGAAATAAAACCACAGAATAGGAACCAAAAGGAGCAAGGCCAGAGTTAACGAGCAAGGGGCACCAGTCAAAGTAACAGAAATGAGACCATTATACAGATACAATCAAAGTAACATATAAATAGAATACAAGGAGAAAAGGCAGTCAACACAACATGGTACAAAGACCGAAGGTAGAGATCCAGATGGCACAGTTAAAGTAAAGACGATATAAAGGCACGGCACACATTCAAAGTAACGTAAAAAACATAGTTTAGGTAAAACCAGGGGCACGGTTAAAGTGACATAGGATATTAAGAAAAAGCTATACAATCAAGGTAACTTGGAACAAAGACCATAGGAAATAGAGACAAGCGGCACGGTCGAAGTAACATGGAACACAGACTGAAAGTAGAGTTATAAGAAGCACAGTTAAAGACAAGGGGTCCATTCAAAGTAACGGGACAAAAACTGGGGAAAGGGGCAGTAAAGTCCATTAAAAAAAACATAATATCTAAAGACATAGATTGCTTTATACAGTAATTATACAAAGATTTAAAATATTTAACTTGTAAGCAAAAGTAATCATGTGACAAAAGTTGCCTTTCGTGTCAGTTTTCGTCCCGTTAAGAGACAATTAAAATCACAAAATCGTCAATATCTCAACCGTCATAATCAAATCCCCACAATATCACCATGTTGTTTTTGCTAAATTAATTCCCATAAATTGTATATGTATATATTTCACCCTTTTCTTCTTATGTATCTCTATACATCACATAAAAATATATGGCGACAAATAGTTAACAATACATACTTATTATTGTATTACCTATGTCTTCCTCATTCTTCAATTGCGTTTTATCTATTGTGATAAATAAATAGAAAAGAAAAAGTAACCAAAAGTGTGGGCGTACAACTTATTGCTATAAAATATATCCATTAATTATAAAAACCACCATGCACATATCCCGCAGTCCTCTCACCTGGGCGATTGCTGGCCTGCTTGTAGGCGGGCACGTACATCATGAGCAGCAGGGCGGCCGCGAAGGCGGAGAAGACGAAGAAGCGCAGGGAGGCGGTGCGCGGGTAGCGGCGCGGCCAGTCGGGGGCGCTTCGGGGCGCCAGCTCGTGCAGGCGCCGGTGCACCGGGATGCCGTCCACGTCGTAGTAGGATAGGTCTAGCTTGTCCACGGATTGGCTGCAAACAAAACAATTATTTATTGAAAATCTTACCTGTTGGATCCGAAGCTGCGATAAAACACCGAATGTGTTTTCAGCTTCAGATGAATTTTGATAATAGTGGACTGTAAAACGATAAAACTATACTACTTGATGGAAGTGTCTAATTATGGATGTGGAGAGATTATGGAATGAAGGAAGTAAGGAAACCAATTCACTCACCGATGAAGTTGAAGTTTTTCATCATTCTTACACATTGTATTATTAATGAACACCACAGCAAAAAACACACTTAATTTAATACTATTTGAAGAACAACAACAAACTCAACTACCAAGCAAGACACCAACGAACAAACACGTTTTTTTACATAACTCTCTTCTGTTTCTTGATTGTCACTTGTTTTCAAACTCGGTGTTGTTGAATACGGAAATCGAGTATAGTGAAATGGTTGGATAAGGTAGGAATTGGATGAAAAACAGAAAGGTAAGAACCTAACAAATTATCTTTTTGAAATCCAACATTGTCGAGCTTTTCCCTCTATCCCATTTTGTGACTCCCGAAACTACTCTCAACATACATTCTCGTTTATCATCCGACTATCTGAGATGTGTTCAGCATCAAACCCCGGCTATTCTCCATGGAAAAGTCCCAGATGAGGTGGCTTGGACATGTACGTAAAATGCCAGAAGACTTACCTGCATGAAATACTGATGACAATTTCAGTGGGTTGCCCCAGGCAAAGTTGGACAGATGCCAGTGGAGCATTGCATACAACGATGATGGAACTAATAAAAAATGCTTCATTTCATGAAGGATTCCCTCAACTCTGGAAAAAGGGCAGTTTGTTTGATAGATTCTCCTATCTGAACAAGCGAATTGCAATCGTTGGAGCACAGACGTCAGGTGGGAATGCTGTCCTTGTTCTAGCGGTATTTCAATGGAAGATACTACGAGGAACTTGCGTCATTGATCCCTTCGGCACCGGTGCATGGTCGGGAAACTCGCCAAACGCGCGCTCAACATTTGTACACGGTCGACATTCGATACATAAGAACAGGTTGCTTCTACGACACATTCTTGTGTTCGACAGCTCGGCTGTGGAGCGATTTGACGGGCTCTGTGTTTCCTCCCTCCTTCAAAATGGGCCTCTTCAAGACCCAGGTTCACTCCTTCCTTTCCTCAAAAAGACCCTCCACACAGCATCCTCAAATATGACATAGGCCTTTTTTAATAGGAAATTTTTGCTCAAGGCCTCCCTGTGTGGAATTGATGTAAACAAAAAAATTATCTAAAATTGGGGCGACAATGTTCACCTATCGCTGTCTGTGATGCTGCCTCTGCTTCTCCGCTCGCTGCTGTGACGGCAGTCGGCTTGGTAGCGGCCGTTAGAGGTCAGCAAGGGCACCAGGTCCTCGCTCAGCCGCGGATGGACCATCTGGAGGAAGAAGAGACACATTGATACCATTAAATAAATCTGTGTATTTAGGAAGTAAGTTTACGAGAGACGGAAAGACTGATAAGGATATTGAAAGAAGGGTGAATCCAGGAAAATCTATTGATGGAAGACTGAGCGCTGTTGGCACATAAAAAATTGTCCAAAGAAGCGAAGCTAGCAGTCCACAATGGAGTGCTTATACCAACCCTGATGTATGGCAGTGAGGCATGGAACTGGTAGAGGAAGGATGAAAGTAGACTGAATGCTGTAGAAATGAGATCCCTGAGGCGTATATCCGGGAAAACCATATATGACCGTGTTAAAAATTGTGGATATCCAGAAAGAATGCAAGGCTGATGTAAGCGTAATGAATAAGACCAAGAAAGATACATTCAAATAATTTGGGCATGTAGAGGGAATGAACAAAGAAAGAGGTATATGACACGGAAGTGAATGGAAGAAGAAGTCGAGGACGCCCGAGGAAGACATGGCACGATCAAGTAAATCAAATATTTGAATCGGGCCACATGAAGAGTCAGAATAACAGAAGAGTATGTTTGAGACGATGTATGCGTGTGAATGAAGCAAGGAGTGTGTGCCTAGACAGATTTGTATGGCGGTTCATCCACTCCACCTACCCCTTCGGCGAAACGGCGCGATAGTTGGTTAGTTTCTCTTCACCAAGCTTCGAATTATCAAAAAAAATACGAAAACAAAACACAATAGTGTGTTGAAAACAACAAACAAAGAAAAAAATTGAACAAAAAGAAAACTATTCTTAACACAATTTTTTTCCCAAACAAACTTCACGCAGTCCTTTTTTCAAATGTAGGCAAATAAAATTGGAGCTCTTTACTGCGCTGCCATCCTTATTGCTGCATACCACATAAATAAGATCAAGAGAGGGACGCTTAAATGGTTTGGGTATGTAAAGCGGATGAACGATGAAAGGAGTGTGAGAAGAATATATGACGCGAAGTGAGCGGTAGAAGAAGATGAAGATACCCAATGAAGACACGGCACGATAAAGTCAATCAAATGCTTGAGTCCGGCTATGTCAAAAATCAGAAGAACAAAAGAGTATGTATGAGGCGATTTATGAATATGAATGAGGCAAAGAGTGTGTGCAATTCAGAATCATACGGCGTTACATCTTCTCTGCTCACATTAGAAAAAAGTGTCTTACAGAAGTCGTAATGGTTTTCATTTAAATGGTTTTTATTTAAATTGCGAAAAAATATTTGCGTATCTAGTTTATAATGTTAACGTGTAATAAAGCACAAGGTCGCCATCGCAACATCATTAAGGAATAATCCGTTATTATTAATCCACAGCTTATCTCAGTGCCCACATCTTGCTTCGAAGCGCTATCTGCTCTAACGGTACGATAAATAATTAAAATATTTAGAACACCGTGTCGCTACTGTTGATATTTGGCAAATAATGCTGGTGGTAAATCAACTAGGTTAACACAGCAGGTGGGAATCTAAACTATAAAGCAAAAACCTATATGTATGAAACGGCAAATAATCTCAAACCTCACTGTTCACACACTGACACTGAAGTTTGAACAGATTTTTCCGTACAGTATTTCTCGGTCAATGCAACTATTTAAAGTTCGCAATATAATTTTCATCATAAACTAAGAAGCTTCGTAATATTAATTTAAAAAAATAATAAAACATTATACCTCCCTCCTTTCCCTCCCTATGCACGAGATTTTTTCTCAATTAGGGAGGTAATTTATCATAAACTAAACTAGAAATAATTATAATAAATAATAATAATAATAAATGGATAACTTTTATAGCGCCGTTTTTGTGGGAAAATCACCTCAAGGGCAAGGAATTAAAGGAATTATAAGGAAAAAATAACATAAGAAGTGATTTCTCTACTGAATTTGATAGTTTTTTTGTTTTTTTTTTTTTAACTCAACTGCTCCCAACTGTCTAAAAGCCAGTGAGACTATGGCATCTCCAAATAGGGTATGTTGTGAGGCTGAAGGTAGTGGGAGGGGAAGGAGATTTGGAAGAGGAAGGTTGAGAAGTACCTGGCTATTCAGATCTGATCACCAAACACGGCTAAAGCCATTTCAAGCAACGTTTCGATTCTGAATGGTGGTCTTTCACCAGGGCGATACTTAGAGTATTCTATAACTCTGGAACGTGCCGCAAATATACTTTTTATTATTTTTATATGAATTAAATGTGTTATGACACATATTAATTTAATAAAAGTTATTGGCACATGCCGGGTTTTAGCCCGGGACCTTTGGATTCGTAGTCGAGCGTCTTACTACTCGACCATCTCCTAAAAAAAAACCTAACAACAAACCTAAAAACTTGAAAAAACCATTTTTTAATTAGCTTTGAGAAATCTCTGTAATTTTCAAATCTATTGTATTATTTCTTTAGTAAATCTACTGTATTATTTATATTATATTAAAAAAAAAAAATAATAAACAGCTCGGCTTTGGAACCATTTGCCGGCCTCTGTGTATCCTCCCACAACAAGGGCCTTTTCAAAACCCATGTTCACTCCTTCATTTCTTCAATAAGAACCTCCACACAGCATCCCAAAAGATGACATAGGCCTAGAGGGAAATAATTTCCTGTGTGGAGTTAATGTAAAAAATATACATGGCCTGTCCAAAAGAAAAGGTGAATTTTGAATTTTCGCAGGCTGTCTACACATTCAATGATCGATTTTTTTTTTGTTGTTGTTATGTTGGTACACATATACATTTTTTTCAAAAGTAAAAAATCGAAGAACACATAAAAACGTGACTTACCTTTCCAGTTGTCAAAAACAAACCACTAATCCAAAATGGTTAACATATGATAAACATATGTGTACCAACATAACAAAACAAAAAAATCGATAATCGAATGTACACAGCTTGCGAAAATTCAAAATTCACCTTTTCTTTTGAACAGGCCATGTATAAAATATAGGCACATTTTTTTATTTAAATAAATGAAGTTTCATAAACTATCACTTTTTTTTTAACCAGACTACCCAACTTCAGAGAAATCAATTCTGTGCTAAATGAAGTGACTCCCGATGCCGTTGAATGGCTGAATAACCTCAGCGCCCCACATTGATCTCCGCCATCCAAAGAAGAAGAATATTCATAGATCAATATTCGATAATAACGTAATAACTCACTTTTGTTTTACAAAATGATGTTTTTGTCAATTGTGCTATCTTCTCAGATAATTTGTTTTCGTATATTTTCAAATTGTATGATAATGGAATAAGCGGTTTTTCCGGAATAGCTACATATATTCAGAGAACTGGTTTTGACCTCATGTCACTAAAAAAAGTTGATTAAGAAATGTGAAGATTTTTTTGCCATTTTATTGTATTTTCGTGTGGCTGAATACATTTTCTTCCAAATAAATGGTTTTGGAGGTTTTCCAGTAAATACAACTAGTAATGTCACTTTTAAAAATTTTTTTTTTCAGCCGTACCGACGTAAGCAAACTTCAAATATTTATTACTCGACTTGTATCGAACTAAACGCAATGCAAAATATCTTTGTGGATTGATTGCTTTGTCGACAAGCGATTATGGTTCATTTAAATATGCGAACAACAGGTTTTAAAGGATAAAAACCCCTGAAAAGATAATGATGAATCCACGGGTCGTATAGGACCCTCCGGTACACTAGAGGTTAGTAGAATAAGAATGAGGTTATGTGTTACGTTTGATCCGGTGGTGTGGTCCCCTCAGCAGCTGAAGAGACGTGGTAGGGAAGTGGTAACAGCCTCGGGAGCCCGCTCACGTGGTGACCATCCAGCGCCCAGGTGCAGGAACACTCGCGGCATTCTGCGCATCACAAATACACCTGATTAATACCATCACTTCTCTAATAATTGCACCCTAGTTGTGTTATTGTTTTAAGATATTTTCCTCCTTTGAAATGCAGGAAACTCCATTAATGGAGGACTGAACGCTGTTGGCGCAAATAAGAAATTGTCCAAAGAAGCGAAGCTAGCAGTCCACAATAGAGTGCTTATACCAACCCTGATATATGGCAGTGAGGCATGGAACTGGATGAAAGTAGACTGAATGCTGTGGAAATGAGATCCCTGAGACGGATGTGCGATAAAACCATGCATGACCGTATTAAAAATATGGATATCCGGAAAGAATGCAAGGCTGATGTAAGCATAATGAATAGGATCAAGAAAGGGATGCTTAGATGGTTTGGGTATGTAGAGCAAATGAATGAAGAAAGGAGTGTAAAAAGAATATATGATGCGAAAGTGAATGGAAGAAGTCGAGGACGCCCGAGGAAGACATGGCACGATCAAGTGAATCAAATACTTGGATCATGCCACGTAAAGAGTCAGAATAACAGAAGAGTATGTATGAATGTGAATGAAGCAAGGAGTGTGTGCAAAGACAGAGTTGTATGGTCCGTCTTCTATTATACTTTTCAACAGAATTCAGAGTAATAAGAATAACACTTAGATAATTTTTTTAACGCCATTACTGCGAAATATCACCTAAAGGGCGCTAAACACCCTTAGGTTCTAGTAAATTGTTTTTAATCTATTGATGTGCACATGAACTGTTATACCCGTATCTGGGGCCCCAGCACGAAACATCGATATAGATTAACTCACGTCGACTAAACATGCTTAATTTGGTCGATGTGAGCTGTCGCTTGTCCGTTGGCGATCTGCAGTCGGGCTCGGTAACGATTCCAAATTACCGACATTGTCGATAAAATCTGTATGGATGTTTCGTGCTAGGGCCCCAGAAAGATCTCTTATGATTTATGATGATGATCAAGATTTTAGATAGTTTTAATTTTTTTTAAATTTATTTATTAAAATGTTAACATACAAAATACATTTGGTATATTAATCCCAAGGAGTTAAAAAAAAACTCATTCTGGGAAGGGAAACATTATAAAACAAAAAGGAATAATATTTTTACAAAGACTTACAAATTCCAAATAGGAAGCACAAAAGAAGAGGGAACAAGCGATAAAACACGTCAAAAAGAGACTCATAGGAGTAGAGACCAACTAGATAAACATCACAAATACAACAAGAAAGAAATTCACACACACAGAGGTTTCACAGATAGGACACATCACTGATTTATAAAATTGTGGAGAAAATATCCTTTAAGTGCTTTGGCCAATATTTTTTTGTTCGCAACTGGGAGTTTTAATTCTTTGGGTAATGCTTTGTAATGTGTATATGCCATGTATTGTAAGGATTTAATTCCAAATTTTGTTGTGTGAGTAGATGACGATAAGTATATTTGATTTTGTGATTGTGTTTTGTGCTGGTGTATGTCTGAATTAAAAGCTGCTTTATTGTTAGTGTGTGATGAGTTATGAATTATTTGTAATATGGCGGTTGTAATGTTATATTTTGGCAGAATCATAAAAGGAAGAATTTGTGTCTGTGAGTATATATCTTTGACATGAGTATCCCATGGTAAATGATATATATTCCTTATGGTATATTATATTTGCTTACATATCTGTTATATATTATTTTCTCATTACATTGGGTTGGGTAACTTAGTGTAAAGCACACTTCAGGTGAACTATCACAAAACTGCGCTATATAAATTCACTGTTATTATTATTAAGAATAGAAAATAAATAAAAACTATAGCTACATAGAGTCTATCAAAAATAAAAAGCCAAAATACAACTCTTTAGAAAGCCATATTCACAAATAAATAATAATAGTTGAAATCTTATTTCTGAACTAACTCCTTCTAACTAAAATCAGTAATATCATATTATCTTTTTAGAATATTATGCAAATTTTAATCTTTTGTTAATCTAATTTTTTCATCTCGACAGTTTATCCCACAACCTTTCACAGTCCACAACGTTAGTAAATCTATTAAAAAAAAAACAATTATGGTTCATTCCATAAAGCCTCAGTTTATCCAAGTAGAATGGCAAGTAATTTTCATTCTAGTTAGTTTATGGTGCAAAAACTAAATATTTTAAGTGACAGGCGTATTTGTAAACATCCAAAATGGAATATTGGAGGACTTTCAAGAGTTTTCTCAGCAAAAAGTAGGTAAAAACATGTTATGATAATCGTGTGATTTCGTAAAATAATTCAGCACAGCAGTTATAGTCTGGTGGGATGAATTAAGAAGCTTTCGGATTAAATAAAGTTTTAATATATTTTCTAGGTTTGTAAGGCACCCTTGAGGAAATATTTTAATACATTTTCCCATTAACCTTTACACCGCTACGCGCATTCATTTATGCGTTCTGACAAATCTGTCGTGTACACTGTAAAGACGTCACGAATTTAGCCTATTAGTGAATTAAAAAATAGTTCAATCCTTCCTCTTACTGTCGTCTCCTGGCGACTAGTGAAAACTTCTGATTTGTATACATAAAGCAGATAGAAACTGAAGATGATTCGAAATGCCCGTCCAGCCATTTGAATTTCGCGCCGCAGTGCTGTTGTTCCTAGCATTGTGTGCGTGAGGTCATCTCATATGATTTTAGTTTGTGCGTCGATGAGTGCACTCGTAATCATATAAACACTGTGTTGGTTATGTGTAAGTAGCACTGAGACGCGGTCTGATTTATTTTATGTCTCACTATTTACGATATTAGAGGCGCATCCTGAGGTCTATTGTATATTTATGTATTTTATCACACTTAAGATGAAACAGGCCACACGTTGGGATAAATCAATCATGAATCTGTCACGAAATAAGATAGTTATAGCAGTTTTAAATGATGAATTAGGGTGTCAAACAGAGTGCCGCGTATGGATGTAATTTGGTTTATATAAGGATTGCGACGTAAAGGTTAATTATTATTATTATTTTGAAAATTATGTAGTAACATTTTGAGTTTAATTTTTTATTAATATCATTACTGTAAGTGGACTCTGGCAGAATTTATATATTTCACTATACATACATGTCTATTTACAAAATAGCAGATAAACAATGTCCTCTACATTAGGAGTTCCCCTGTGTGTATGCAGGAGTAATTTTATTCAAATTAACTAACAGTCAAGCTGCAAAGCAACAATGCGCTAGCCACCAATAATTAGTCACTATCTTTATCAATCAAAATTACCATAAAACGGATATATGTTGCCAAGAATACCCTAGTGTTTTCAAAGCAAATTTACAATTTTATTCATTGCTCACTTCCTTATTGAATAAACTGCATACTTTAACTTCACAATAATTAAATACCCCTTTCCTTTGATAAAGAGCTATTAAACTACGTTGAAGCCGGGCATAGCTATCGTAATAGTCCGATATAAGAGCTCACATATTTTACTATCAATTTATGAAGCACTTAACAAAACGTTAAAATATTTATCGTTTCAAGTAAAGACTGGTGATTCGTTACGCTTGCACAATTGATTATATTACGTTTGATTTTTGATTGACAATTATATAAATAAATCACAGGTAAATAAACGGAACACTGAACCGAGACGTCAATTTTCAATGCATTTTGACAGATCGATCTGTATGCAAAACGAATCGTACAACACTTAAAATAATACGATATTAATTATGAAATTGATTTTGTTGTTTGAAGCCGCGGGTTTATTTTTAAAAACGGTTTAATTCAGTCGTTTCGTCGCAATGTTTGGACGCGAAAACATCGAGACGAAAATTCGTTTAACCTTCAAAATACGGTCACGCTTGTCGGGCATTCGTCGCGGGCTGATTTGAACAATGTCACGAGCCGCGGCACACGGGGAGTATTGGCAATGGTCACTCACATTTCCACGGCGATGTCTGATTAAACGGCATCAATTTGCGGTTTTTCGGTCGGCGTCATGTAGACGAGCGGAAGATTCCATAATAATGTACTGGCGAAATGACAGTTCGAAATTAACGGTAGAGGTCTGCCTTACCGACATCGTGCGGGGGCAGATTTGAAATGATTTGATACAGACGGCTACCTAAAACTAACTAATTAACTAAACTCAAAGCAATAATATATAAGAGAGAGCGCTGCTGTAGTCAGTTTCGATAAGTTTTGCCCTTGGAGTAACAATGTATGGAGAGAGAGCTAATTATTTTTACCCAACCTACACAAACTTGCGATGAATCACCTTCTCCGGGTTTTTACGTCATACACCACGAGAGAGAAAGAGACAACAAATATAATACACCGCTTCTATGTACTGCCACGATGATCTTAGGCTCCTGGGTCACCGCGGGACTCCGCCCACATTTTTTATTATGCCACTAAACTTGACACAACTAAACGGTTTATTAGGTTATATGCTATATTTTTGTTGATAATAATACTGTGAAAAAGAGGTTATACGAATAAACAAAAACATTATGTCAATATGTGATTTGAATGGATGTATAAATAGCCTAACCTTAGTCTTAGCCACGCCCAGGTCCGCCGAGTCCGGTAAAAATCATCAAAAACTGACTACACTGCCTTGGATAGGTACCACTCTATATACTCTAAGGTTTTGCCAGACTCGGCTAGACCTAGGCATGGCTAGGACTAGGGCTAGGGTATTAATATTTATAGATCCATTCATAGCACATGTCGACATAATGTTATTAAAAGTTTATTTTGTTTTACAATAAAATTCTTTAGTACCTGGTTGGATTTTGAAAAAAAAGATATTTCAGGTAACTCAATGCTCTCACTGAGTTACCTGAAGCGACAAAAAGTTTGAAAAGTCCCAAACTTGTGTCGCTTGAGTCAGGCCTTCTTCCAAATGGTCAATTTATTTTAGATGGCTGAAGGGCCACAAAAGTCTTCAGAATCAAACGAGAGTCAGAGCTTTCAACACAGAAAAAGAACTGATCAAAACTGCATATGTAACTAATTTATGACCAAAGTGTCGCTTAAGCCTTTTTGCGTTTCCAGCGACGATGTAATCTTTTATTATTTCTAATTTTGAAAGGGTTAATTCGTGGTGCAACTCCATTTTAATGATTTAATAATACCAAATTTCAAACTTTTATTCTACTATTTTTTACTACGACATGACCGGTTTCACCTTATAACGGGCATCTTCAGACTGATAAAATTTGAAGTGAATCTACGGTATATATACTATAAATGTCCGAAATGAACGCTTATTGAGTCTATATCATATTCATTGAACATCTGTGATGCAGGGTTTTGTTTTATTGCTGACAGAGGCGGCTTTACAATACATTCAAATATACCTTTGAGCAGTTTTATTACCTTCTAGGAGATAGGTAATACAGTGATTAGTTAGATACATCTGTGGTTTTTCTTAAATTTATATAATATCTATAATATCGACACTTTTAACTCATCACTATGTAACCCGTCTCCCAGAAGGTAATAAAACTACCCAAATGTATATTTGAATGCAATTGTAAAGCCTGATTTTGAAGGAAATGGGGAAGTGAAAGAGATATTAAAGAGGAAGAGAAAGGTTGGTATATCTAGTTAATAAACAAGCGTTTAGCCATTTAATTTTATTATTTCTTTTGTTCGGGCAAACAAACAGTTGTACAATTTTTTTATCATAATAGATTTCTACAGAGTTGGTTTTCGCTGCATATTAATATTTTACGGCAAATTAAAAAAGAAGAATGTAAAACCAAACAATACAAAATTTCTATAACACACAGAAGCGTGGAGTTCATAGTTAACCTTGTGATTTCAATGTATGAGTATTTCGTGCATGTTCTCCTGAAAATTTTATGTGGAGTTAGTTTTTGAATGTTGAAGTGGGAATCAATGTTTTCTAGGGGGTATTAGCTGTCAACACCATTGTTTATGATTTGGGAAATGAATTTTTGGTCAGATTTTCAGTCTTCTATCTTCCAGTGATGATAATTTATGGAATACTGATGGGTCATTTTCTTGTTCGAGCGTTCGGTAGGACATAAAATCTAAGTTTTTCAGAAGCCTCATTCGATTTTATCTTTTCTTTCAATGTCATTGTGTACTCCAAATCTCTGATCCATATTCTAATATTGAGCCAACAAATGAGACATAATATATTTATTACATTTGGTGATTTGAAGAGTTTAGTTACTCTTACAATGAATCCTATTCCAAGCAATGTTCCTTATCACTCTAGAATTCTATGCAAATATACTATATATTATTTCATAAGAACACGTGAAATAACCAATACAAACAACAAAAAATCATTTGCTCACACTGGGTTTCGAACCCGTGATCTCTGAACCGAGAGCCAAGGAGCGTACCGCTCTGCTGTGAAGGTCGTCACAGTAATAGTGTCGCCCCTGAATGTACAAATAAAGATGCCAATCTGTACACCTATTTATTCAAGGTTAAAAATAATAATATTTTTATACACTGAAAAAATTGTAATGAAACTAGTTACAATGTTGTTTGCGCAAAGAGATTAAAATAAATTAACTGTTTTTGTGTAGATAATGAAATACAAAATTATTCTTGTGTACTTTGTCAGCGAAAACAAGAAAATATTACATAAAATATTGGCTAGGCGGTTTGCATACTATTTTGTATTTGATTAGATGACGGACTTAAATTTAAAATTCTTTCAATGTATTTAGAATTAAATTATCATTCAACCAATGGATGATTAGGTACCTACCCTGATGAGACCACAATAACTATGCTAACCTTGCTTAGTCAATTTTATTTCTGAATATTTATACAATAATTTTACAATTCAAACAGAAAAACTAAATGAATAACCAGACAATATTTGAATTCCTCTTGCGACCAGAATTATAAGCGGACAATTTTGCTTGTGCAATGATGCAGGACTTAGCTAGCAGAGGGTTGAACATCCAATGCCTGGATAGGAACCTGACGCTTTGGACCACTTGGCCGCTCAAATTATCAAGCGTTGAATGGTTTGTCCTCGAACTTGGCAACATTCATACAAAAGAGTTCAACCGGTCTATTCAACGCATCAGACTTGGCCAGATTTGGTGAGTTACATCGTTAAATGCAGGTTGTTTAAAACATTCATCACTCGTAGCATCATCACATTTCAATGATTAGCGCCATTTTGTTTTATTTGTAATTTAAACGGTCCTGGTTAAATGCCGATTATTGGTCCGCTTCAGCTTTTGAACAAATTGTAATCACGTGAAAAGCATAACAATCATGTTTTTTAGCTGAATAAATTTTTATATTGTTGTATACTAGATCCATCAAACCACAAGAAACCTTTGTGGTTTTTATAAATCGTCTTTATCTGTCTCAACCACCGAACGGATAATCTCTAGAAGTGTGATCTATGACGATTTTAATGAAAACTGATGACGCCAGTAAACATAAGAGCTTTAGACGCCTAGGCCCCAGGATATTGAAATTGTTTCTCTGCTCAAGAAAGAATTTCAATATTTTCAATGTTTCATCCTTAGAGCAATAATATACTAGGAGGGATAGCTTTGCGAAACAGTGTAGTCAGGATTGTTGATTTTTTTTCCTGACTCGGGTGTGGCTAGGGTTTTCATGGACACACCTTTTTACATCCATTCATAGCACATGTCGACATAATGTAGCGTTTATTTGTATACTCACTTTTTCACAGTATTGTTTGTTGTCTACAGAAATATAGGATATAACCTCAAAAACTATTGAGTCATGTCGCATAAAAAAAAATAGTGGGCAGTCACCAGAGACGAGCGTGAGACGGAAAACATCCTTACATACCCAAAAGTGGTGAGATATTATATGATAATTTGAACTGTCTCTTTCTCTCTCACGGTTTACGACGTAAAAACCTGAAGAAAGTGATTCATCGTAAATTTGTACAGGTTGGATAAAAATATTTAGCTCTCTCTCCATATATATTCTTACTCCAAGGTTTCATCTATTTCAGCAGAAGTGAGGTAAAATTGAGCTCACTTCAGGCACACCAAAACACCCACAATACACTTCTATATGCCTCTTTGAGAGAATGATAAATTTCCATAAATTACAAAAATATTATTGTTTTGACATTAATCATTGTTGAGAAAACAGGATATAAAGTGGTGAATTTATTATCGTATTAAAAAAACAATAAAAGTGATTGATTTATTTCAACGCTATAAAACTCAGTAACTAGCAATCACGCCATTTCCCTCCAGGGATTAGCATGGTCGAGTGGTAAGACGCTCGACTACGAATCAAAAGGTCGCGGGTTCAAACCCGGCATGCACCAATAACTTTTATTTAATTAAAGTGTCAAAACACATTTAATTCATATAAAATAATAAAAAGTATATTTGCGACACGTTCCAGAGTGGTAGATACTCTGAGCATCTCCCTGGCGAAAGATCACCATTCAGAATCGAAACATTGCTTGAAATGGCTTTAGCTGTGTTTGGTGACCAGATCTGAACAACCAGGTACTTCCTAACTTTCCTCTTCCCCATCTCCTTCCCCTCCCCGCTACCTTTATCCTCACAACATACCCCGATTGGGGATGCCATAGTCGTACTAGCTCTGGACGGTTGGGAGCAGTTGGGACTCTTGTGCGGTATTAACTATTAAAAAAAAGAGACGACGGACCGCCATACAGTTCTGTCTCGGCACTAACTCCTCGCTTCACTCAAATTAATGCATACTCTTCCATTATTCTGACTCTTGACATTGCTCGATTTACTTTTTTGATCCTATACATTACGCTCACATCAGCCTATCATTCTTTCCGGATATCCACATTTTTAATACGGTCATACATGGTTTTACCACACATACGTCTCAAATATCTCATTTCCACAGCATTCAGTCTATACTTTCATCCTTCCTCTCTGCTGTTCTTGGCTCACTGCCATACGAGTCAAGGGTTGGTATAAGCACTCCATTGTGGACTGCTAGCTTCTTCATCTTCTTTGGACAATTTCTTTTATTTTTGTTCATGTCGCGTTCAGTCCTCCATTAATGGAGAACTGTATTATTATTATACCCTTTACACCATCCCTATTTTTCACACCAGCCACATTCTGACATCATCAACGCCAACAGAGGATGGATCATCTCCCTGTAGAAAAGAGCTCATCCTACTAACAGCGAATAATTCAATTACATATTCGTAAAAAGCATTTACTTTGTGGCTTGCCATATTTATAAATAGAACACATACACTTAGTTTATAACCACTTTTTTTTAAAAGTGGTTATAGGAAGGTCATCTCCTGTGAAAAGAGCTCATCCTAAATAATTGAATTCTTCAAGAATGCATTTACTAAGAAGATTTCTTTTTTTTTTCTTGCATTATCTCCACACAGGAGTAAATAGTTTTCGTCAGGGCCTATGTCTGTCTTTGGGGATGCTGTGTGGAGGGTCTTGAAGAAAGTAAGGAGTGAACCTGGGTCTCGAAGAGGCCAATGTTGAAGAAGAGAGGAAACACAGGCCGACAAATCGTTCCACAGCCAAGCTGTCAAACACAAGAACGAGTCGTAGAAGCGGCCCATTCTCATGTGTCGAACGTCAACCGTGTACAACTGTCGGGCGCGTGTTTAGCGAGTTTCCCGACTATGCACCGGTGCATAGGAAACAATGGCACAAGTTCCTCGGAGCATCTTCCGTTGAAATACCTGTAGAACAAGGACAGCATTCCCACCCGACGTCTGTGCTCTAAAGATTGCAATCCGTTTGTTAAGAGAGGAGAATCTATCAAACGGACCGCCCATTTTTGCAGTCGAAGGTTTTTTTCAGGTTTTTTGCGGCTGTAGATCAGAAAGTTGGTTGCCGAATTCAACAGTGTGCAGATGAATTTTATTTAATTAATATGTGTCATAACACATTTAATTAATATAAAATAATATATAGTATATTTGGGGCACGTTCCAGAGTAGTTAAGTACTGCCCTGGTGAAAGACAACCACTCAGAATTGAAAAGTTGCTTAAAATGTCTTTAGCTGTGTTTGGTAACCAGATCTGAATACCCAGCTACTTCCCAACCTTCCTCTTCCTTTCTCCTTCCCTTCCCATTACCTTCAGCTTTACAACATACCCCAATTGGGGACGCCACAGTCTCACTGGCTCTAGACGGTTGGGAGCAGTTGGACTCTTACGCGGTATTTACAATTTTTTTTTTTGAAAGCTCTAAAAAGTATGATTATTGTGTGGTATAAAATAAAAAAATAATATTAATGGATGAATTAATTCAGATTCTCTTCAATATGGGACTTATTGCATATTACTGAATAATATTAATCGAATGAGAACATATAATAAACTAACTAACCATCACGCCGTTTCACCGCAGGGGTAGGCAGAGAGGATGGGCCGCCTTACAACACACTCTGTCTTGGCACGCACTCCTTGCCTCATTCACATTCATACATACTCTTCTGTTATTCTGACCCTTGACATGGCCCGACTCAAGTGCTTGATTCACTTGATCGTGTCATGTTATCTTCCTCGGGCGTCCCCGACTTCTTCTTCCATTCACTTTCGCGTCATATATTCTTTTCACACTCCTTTCTTCGTTCATTTGCTTTACATGCCCAAACCATCGAAGCGTCCCTATTTAAAAACCCATATTATTTATTTACCGCGGACTTTGAACACATCGAAAAGAAAGTTTGTTACCAAATTCACTCACTAAATTACAAAGAAGCACTCTACACATGAAGAACAATCGTTCATGAACTAAACCAACATAAACTTTTGTTCACAGTTGAAAAAAACTTCAAATACATACAGATTATAAAAAATCAAATACGAAATAACTACCGGTATGAATTTTTGTAAACAAAACAATTTTATCGCCAACCATCTCGGCCGGAATGTTTACCTAATATGTCAAATAAGTCTCACATTGAATATTATAACCACTTTTCTACACAACGTAACATAACCAACTGGTTTATTTCGCAATGTGAATGTACTATGTACCTATGTAGCACAATATATTACACATCGTTTCATATTTTTTAAATGCATACCAATACCGATTCTTACAATATCGACCCTTTGATAAAAACAATGTTTTATCTGACACCGCAATGTCATGCGATAATAAACTCTAAAATTGAATTTTATAGAGCCCATTATCGCATGACATTGCTGTGTCAGATAAAACTTTGTTATTCCAAGAGGTCGATTTGTCGATGACAGCCGCAGTCAAAAGATGTCAAACTGGGATAATAAACCTAAAACGATTTCTTGGCGCACTTTTTGCGTTTGAATTCTGCTAAACTGTCATAGCACACAGTTATGTAGCGCTCTAAATAATAGTTAATACTGTATCAATTATTTTCAAATGGTAGTACACTCGTCAAAATCTCAATTCGTGTTTATAATATGTACATTTACACAGCGAGGACCCAAATCTTTAAAGTCAATTATTCCATGACAAAATAATTTGACTTACGGCTATATAAAAGGGGGAGGGAGAAACATCTCGTAAAAATCATATGGGAAAATTATTTTGCAGAGGATAAACCGCCATACAACTCTGTCTTGGCACACACTTCTTGCTTCATTCTCGTTCATACATCGTCTCATAAATACTTTTCTGTTATTCTGACTCGCGTCATGGGCCGACTCGAGTATTTGAATCACTCGATTGAGCCATGTTGTCTTCCTTGGGCGTCCCCGACTTCTTCCATTCACTTTCACGTCAGATATTCTTTTTACACTCCTTGGTTCTTCGCTCTACATTTCTTAATACTGTTCCTTACATCGGCCTGGCATTTTTCCGGATATCCACATTTTTAACACGGTCATACATGGTTTAGCACATACGCCTGAGGGATCTTATTTTATGAGAACTTTGTGAAGTGATGAAGTGAAGTTAGCAACAAATGCTCCTGCTGCACGAAATATTTCGTTTGACATTGAAAACCTGCTGTCCAAATTTTCATTCCTGTGATGAATCTTTTTATTTGTAGGTAATATGTAAAAAAAGGTAATTCAATTTCTTTGACTTTTAATGCCATACAACCATTGCCACTTTTTCAAAATGGCTCACCTGTGAGATAGGTACTAATGCAGGAAAAATACGAGAAACTGTTGCGAAATATTGCTACAGCTGATTTTTGCGTCGAGAATTTTCACTTCAAAATAGATCTCGTTTATGTATTTGGTTTTTCATTAAATATTTTCTTATATTAAGTTTATGATCATAGATAATCCCAGATACATTGTTCATTTTCATAATATCGCCACCCATTGTTTTGTTTTTTCATTCTGATCACGCGGTTCCAGCTACTGAAAACCGACGAGGAACCGGTTATTTGTCCAGTTACTTTTGGCACAGATTCTCAGTGGTGAGAAGGTTCATCGGTAAAAAGAAACCAGAATAGAAATATCGAACATTTCTACTAGCATCCATCATCAGCTCACAGTGCCACAAAATAGGCTCGGCCAATTGGTGATTATCACAACGAACACAGTTTGGGTTTGAATACAGAGAAATACTATGTAGTCTTCCCCTGAACTCTTCGTGTTCAGATAACATCTGTGTCATAGATGATCCAGTTAAATGTAAGCTCCTAGAAAGTCCATCTGCCTGTTGTCAACTTATTCCATTGCAGTTTACATTCTTGAAATGTTTTTTCACGCTTCTCTTTCAAAAGTTAAGGAAGGAAAACAGCTTTGCCCCGCCCTGTTAGACTTCCAGATTGATATTGAAATTTGCTCGAGGCATATTATGTGGATTCGATGTCAGTGAAAATAATGTTACTACAGATTCTTTTTCCATATCACGGACATCCCATGGTGGGTAAAACATAATATACAAATTATTCATAAACTTTATTTATTGTTAAATGAGATCAAAAATAGGTAGTCAAATAGATGTTTACATTTTTATTATTTTATGTATCTGAATGAAGTGAATATAATGCAATATTATATGCCAATACTTTTTAAAAAATAATATTACACTTGATTTAATATTAAAAACTTCTAGATAGAAGTGATAAAAGTGTAAAAGTTCTTTACTTCTACGCTTAGATGTAATGTTTTTGTTCAAATCTACTTACTTAATTGTACAAATTAATGTACAAGTTCCCTTCTTCTTAAAATTATTTTGGAAATTTAAAAAACCAGTTAAAGTAAATAATTTTTAAAAAAATCTTTTACCTTTAACCCAATGGTGAGGCTTATAAATACAATTAAATACATGTATTAATTAAGGCGCTAAGTGCTAAAAAAATCAAAAATAACATTTTGTAATTCTATTTTATAGAAATGCAAAATTAATTTAAATTTTAAAATAATGGAAACTGTCGAGATTGCTTCAAACTATTAAGAAAAAAAAAATCAAAAGGTGTGCTACATATAATTTTATTTGACAAATTAGTATTTTGTTTCTACTACAAGCAATTTTAGTTTTTGGCGCTTAATTAATACATGTTTTCAATCAAATAAATTCCAAAGCACTGTTGAACCCTGAAAAGTTTTTTATTATTGAAAAAAGCACTCACTACTTAAGTTGATTCTGCTCGCCTGTCTGAAGACCTACCTTTCGAAGATAACGGCTTGAAGCACTGATAATCCAATCACAATCATTAACTTCGTCACAATATTATTACACATAATATTACAGGATCTTATTATTATGTATAAAAAACTACTCTGCTTTTGTATAATTTGTTTTTTTTTTTTGAATGAAATGAAAACACTTATAAGAGGAAAATAAATCACTGAACTTAGAGATAGTGGAGTTACATTATGATTGATTAATTGAAATAGTAGTAACTTAAATAATTATTTAATAAACTTTTTAATTAAAAGTATTTTTAAACCGCGATTTCAACACACTACGATTATCACAAAGGCTGAATTTTGATACTAATCTACACCACAATAATCTTTTAATCAACTTTTAACCAAAAAATTGACACGCGCGAAATTACGACCGGCATATCCAACGATACTTTTAAAACTAATCGGTCGGGTTTGCTACGCGCCGTACTTCACGCAAGTGTTTGCGCATGTTTCTACGCAGGTTTCTACGCATGCGTCAAACTAAAATAGTGAGGGACATCCACAGTTTTGATATGACTTTTTTTCGATAAATAGAGAAATCATATTTTTAAAAATGTCAAAATAATTTATTTGATAATCAAATTTGATAAATATTCTGGTCAATACTGGAATCAGATTCTGGCGTTTTTCTTTGACTTAAAAGCCATGGTTAATATCCAAATATTATGATTTCATTGAGGGGGGTTGCCAGAATAATTTTGGTGAAAAAGAGCCGTAACTGGATTTTTTTCGTCACAAAATTCCAATAGAAAACTACCGATTATTCCCAAATACTTGCATTAAAAAAATAACCTGCTCCTCGAAGAAAGAATATCGACGGTTCCAGTGACCGACAAGTCACCGGGACCACAATATCGAACATCTCTACCTTCTGACAGAAGAAAATAAAAATGGCGACCGGCAACGCTAGAACTCAGGCACTGTCTTTGTATAAATCATTATTGCGAGAATCAGGGAAGATCGAAGCCTATAATTTTCGGTATTTAAAAAAATATACCTTTCCGTTTTAATTTATAAGTTAAATGCCGTTGGATGTGTTATTTATTACATTATTATTGCGATTTTCGGCAGCTGTCAAAGTGGCGGTAAATTCGAGATTTCAGTGTTGTTTTACATAATATCTAAATACTTTGATTGATTTTCTAGCATGTACGCAATGAGGAGGGTGCAAGATGCTTTCAAAGAGAATAAAGGTTTGGAGGACATCGATTTATTAGCGAAACAGTTTGAATTTGCCAAGAGAAATCTGGAGGTTATAAAAAGACAGGTTAGTAAATTCAAAACAATTTAATTAGAGGTTTTGTTTCATTGCAATTATACAATACAATCATTTCTGCTCTCAGTACTTCAAGAAATTATGATATTATAATGTAAATGCAGGCAATACAATAATAAATTATCATTAACCTAATTGAGTATTAAATTAATTAACTGTTTTGACTTGTTTTTGTGCATTCGTATTGACGTTTAAATCCCATTCAAGGTTCTCTGTTTAGTGTCACTGTTTTTTATTTTATTTTACTCTTTATTTATAAACCTCAGAAAACTGACTTCATGCAATCAGATTAATATTTTAATGTTAACAGTTAGGATTCTTATTGGATTCGTTTTAACCACTGTAGGTCTGGCAATTGTGCTAAGTTCAGGAGATGGTGCAGAATTTCTCAAACATCTTATGTGATAGATTGCTTGTTAAGTACAAGGCTTTTGTCTTAGTCTTGAGAGTTCTAAAATGAAACTTGTAAATAACTTATTTTCATATGCATAATGTGATAAAAGAAGGGGTGTTAGGTCATAGCCTTTTGACGTGAAACGTCTTTGAAATCGATGCCGGGTGTGGGGAGGCAATCGCACCCAAATGAGCGACAGTTTCTGTCGAAATAAATTCACACTTCAATAACTCGCCTAAAAATAGATGTAGCGCCGCCATCTTAGTCTCGTTTTGAAGTGGTAAAACTTTACGCCAGTACTTCTTCCATAATCATAGCGTTCGGACGTCGCAAACTGCTTATGCGCAAAGTGAGATTCAACACGTGTCCGTAAACGGGATCATATATCGGGGACTGATTATCCGATCATCGTGAACCAAATGTTGTTATGAAGAGTAGCGTATATGTTACAACTCATCTTGAGTCCCGAGTGTTTATCTCAAACACTCAAAGAGATACGATGCTGTGAAAGTTTGAAAATTTCCCTATTTTCTTAAAATGTCACAATATATGAAGGCAAAGTACAAACAGAATTACAAAAATCGGGCAGCAATATGTAGAGCACAAAATTCCAAAGAAAATAGCATCAAAAATGCAGTGCCCGGATACAAAACTAACACGCAGTACTGCCGCGAATATAGGCAACATAAGCGCTCTCTGACAACTCGGTGGCATCTAACAAGCCTGGGTCAAGTATGGATGCGGACTTTGTTTCACGAAAATAACTGCGGCAGTGTCCAACACCTCCCTATATGTTTTTTTTTCAAACTTTCTCTGCATTTGCCTTGTGATGAAGAGAACCATGGAAACCTTGTCAAGGGAGAATAGCCTGCCGTGTTTTCCCATTTTGTTTCCGGCTATTCATCTTCTGATTCTCCTTTCGTCATACATCCGCTCTACATGTCAAAACCATCTAAACTTGTTCATGTTTACATCAGCCTTGTGTTATTCTTTTCGGATCTCGGATTCGTATCACGGTCATACATGGTTTTACCACACATGCACCTCGGGGATCACTCTAATTTATAATTTATTTTATTTCAGGCGCTGATTGGAAACCTGTTCTCATCAAACAAACTTGTGATCGAAGATAAAGCCAAATGAAATCCAATATTTTGTATTATGTAGTTTTTATAGTAATTATTGTTCAAACTTTTAGTTGTTATTTTTATAAGTTTATCAATGTTCTCCTTGCACTGCTGAGTAATATGTACACCAAATATCTAATAATATATAATAATTATTATTCCATATCAATATAAAAGGCATAATTTTTTTATATATTTTTTGTCATCTGCAAAATTGACGATGCCATCTATCGGAGTGTAGTAGAAGTAGCCAGGGAAAGTAAATTCACAACGTAATAATTAATTATAATATACCTTTTTCTTAGCTGTTTTTTTACCAAACAGGCTCAAATGCATATTGTTGGTGTCACAGTCGCGGCTGAGCATAAAATATTCAAGTATTAACTATAATAAAGTGTTGAGCTGTCGAGGTGATGTTCGCTTAGTAATTTCAGATTAGACACACTAACAATGTGGTCAAAAATGTGAAGTGGAGTTGAGTTAACACTCAGTTTGGTGAAATGTAATTCGGTTACTCTTATGCGTAGTTCACACAAGGATAGGACAATTTTGTTTTGTCCCAGCTTCAAACCTATTATCCTAGTGTGAATAAAAGTTTGGAGGACAGGACAATGGACCAAGACACTGACCTAGAAATTGACGGGCAGGCTATCTCCACAAGATAATGTTTTACCCCCACCATGCGCTGCCGCATTGTCCGTGTGTGAATGCGCACGGACAGAACAGTAGGACAATAGCCACCGTTCAGCGTGTACTTGATCCTCTCAAACTCGCTCGTAACCCAAGTCGTCGTGTATCCATTTTCGCAGCCTTCCGCGTTTGCACTACGCTCGAATTGCTAAATTGTCCCACTGTCAGAAGAGGATAGTATTCTCCTGTATTCTGTAGTGTCCTTGTGTCAATTCTGCATTAGCCAAATCTCCGCCAGGGGTAATTTTTTTACTCAATTTGCTCAGTTTTAATTGGAAAAAGCAGCCGTCAGCATTTCTTAATAATTGATTACTAGTGGATCAAAGCTAGCAGTCCTTAACAAAACTCTGTTACCAACATGAGGCATGGAACTGGCAGAGAAAGAATGAAAGGATACAAAAAGTTAATACAGGCACCTATGTATGTACCTGGATCTTTTAAAGGTATTCTGACTGCCTAACATTAAAGGTTTCAGATAGGTAGGTACTTTTTTCCAAATAAAAAAAATGTGTTTGAAAGTATGCAGATATGTAGGTACCTACTTCTAATTTTTTAATGGCATAATCAGAAGACTGTTTGAATTTAGAATGAAAATTTTGTCAAGATGAAAATGTGCTTGTCATTGTTGAAATTTTGTGCCTGTATCAGTTTTGTGTTAATGTATTTTAAAATGTGTTACATGAAAAGACATTCAAATTAATACATTGTATTTCATTATTGTACTTCTTGTATGGATTCAAAACAATTTTTTAGATAATTTGGTACATAAATATTCCTTTTACATTGTTTGTGATGTCGATTCTTGCCGATCCTGTAAAAAACTTAACCTAACCTCAATTTTTTTTTTGTTTGGTGTCAATCTCTAGTTGTCTTTTGAAGTGTAAAAATACGCATTTCGGGACTGCTGAGTGCTATTGTACTTTATTTAGAAGCCATTGCACTGTTTGGAAGTGAATTGTGACATCCTATATTGTTTTTCTGAGAAACTCCATTGGTTTTTTTATTACATTCTTGGCATGTGCTCAAAACTCTTCATTAGTGATATGTGACTAGTTAATCGTCTTCTATGAAAACTGCTGCAGTATGAGGGTCGAAGATTTAACGATCTTCCAGCTGCCGTCAGGTTTGCGGAAATGTATTAGGTGTACAATTTGCTTCCGCCGTTTGGAATTGAAGGCATCACTTGATCACGACTCGTGTCAAAGTCAAGAAGAATTGGCACCATCATTGGGAGTTACTCAACAAGCAATTTCAAAACGCCTCAAGGCCATAGGAATGATTTAGAAGCAAGTACATGGAGTGCCGTACGAGTTGAAACCGAGAGATGTTGAACGGCGTTTGTTTGCTTGTGAACAGTTGCTTGAAAGGCACAGAGGGAAAGGATTTCTGCATCGTATTGTGACTGGGGACGAGAAATGGGTTCATTACGATAACCCCAAGCGCAGAAAATCATGGGGATTTCCCGGCCGTGCTTCAACGTCGACGGCCAAACGGAATATTCACGGCTCCAAAGTCATACTCTGTATTTGCTGGGACCAGCTCGGCGTAGTGTATTATGAGCTGTTAAAACCGACTGAAACAATCACAGGCGATCGTTATCGAACGCAATTAATGCGTTTGAGCCGAGCATTGAAAGACAAACGGCCGCAACACAATGAGAGACACGATAAAGTGATTTTGCAGCATGACAATGCTCAACCCCATGTTGCGAAAGTGGTCAAAACATACTTGGAAACGTTAAAATGTCCTACTTTACCCGCCGTATTCTCCAGACGTTGCTCCCTCTGACTATCGCTTGTTTCGATCAATGGTACACAACCTGGCTGACCAGCACTTCCGGTCTTATGAAGTAGTAAAAAATCGGATCGATTCGTCGATCGCTTCAAAAGATGACCAGTTTTTTCAAAGCCGGATTCGTACGCTGCCCGAAAGATGGGAGAAAGTAATGGCCAGCGATGGACAATACTTTGAATCATAAATGTACAACTAGTTTTTTACAATAAAGTCTTGAATTTCGGAAAAAAATGGCGGAAGCAAAGTTGCTCACCTAATAGCATTTTGGATCCAGAATCCCGGCTTTTTCACCCACTTACCACTGATGAAGAAAAATTACTGGGTATGTTTTTGCAATCATTTCAGTATGCATTTTATTTCTAAATGTTTCTTATGACATCTGATTTTGTACTCGACTCTGTTGAATAGATTATATACCACTGCGCTTCGTACACCGTTGTTAGAAAATGTTATTGAGAATATAATGTATGCACTCCAAGTTATAATATCAAATTTTATTCTTCTACAACATGCAATATTTGTATCATCTATATTCATACAATGTTATCTGATAATCGCTTCTGGATGCACATTCGAATTACCTTACTTATTAATTTAAATTGGATTGTAATTTTAAGAGATAAATCATTAAGACTGGATTGTATAGAATTTACAGAATGTAAATAAAAGACATTTGATTTTACTTGTATTGCGTTTATACAAAATCTTTCCTTCCTCTATAACACCTTTAACAATACTCTCTCGCTCCTACTTATTCTAGGGGGTAAATTAGCACTCTCTCTTTGATGTTAATAGGCTCTCTCTTTGCTCAAGTGGTGAAATAACCCTTGAAGTACTGAACCACCACTCCAAATCATCCGCACATTCCTTCATTTTGTATTGTGAATACTGCACAAGAGTCCCGACTGCTCCCAACCGTCTGAAGCCAGTGGGACTATGGCATCCCCAATTGAGGTATGTTGTGGGGCTGAATGTAGTAGGGGAAGAGGAAGGTCTGGAAAAACCTGGCTATTCAGATCTGATCACCAAAGACACCCAAAGCCATTTCAAGCAACGCTTCGATTCTGAATGGCAGTCTTTCACCAGGGCGATACTTACATATTCTTAGAGTATCTACCACTCTGGAGCGTGTCGCAAACTTACTAATATATAATTATATATGAATTAAATATGAAATAACACGTTAATTAAATAAAATTAACTTGCGCATGCCGGTATTTGAATCCGCGACCTTTGGATCCGTGGTCGAGCGTTTTGACCATTTGACCATGGAGGCCGTCAACTTTTGATTGTTGCTAAATTTAAGTCAACGAAATGCCCTTTAAATAACGCAATTTCTCCGCAGTGCTAGGCAGATAGGATAGAATGCCAGATAATTCTGTTTGACTCTTTTCATTCACTCCTTGCTTCATCCACATTCGTACATACACTTCTGTTATACCTACTATTCACATGAATGACTTTTTTTTTCTTCATTATTTGATTGTGCCATATCTTCCTGGAGCGTTGCTGACTTCTTCCATGCACTCATGCATGCTGTATATTTCTGCCACTCCTTTCCCTATTTAGCCGCTCTGGATCAAAATTTTGCATCGAAGAAATGAAGCTACGGCGAAAACGGGTGGCAGAAAACACTACAGACGGGAGTTCGGACATCCAGCAGGAGATATTGACATTGAATTAGAGTGATTGAACCATGAAGAATTGGGTGTGGAAAAATAAGTTCAAAGTAGGCAGCTCATCGTCCAACTGTGACACTTAAGAAAGCTGATGATGATATATTTTTTATATGTGTATCACCTCACAAGGAACCGTATCGCCCCCCCGCTTGGGTGACGTTATTCGGTGGGTTGTGTCACTCTGTCATGTCCGATGCCAGTGGGACTATGGCATCCCCAATCGGTGTATTTTGTGAGGCTGAAAGTAGTAGGCAGGGTAAGAGGAAAGTTGAAAGGTAACTGGCTATTCAGATCTGGTCACCAAACACGGCTAAAGCCATCTCAAGCGACGTTTCGATTCTGAATGGTGGTCTTTCGCCAGGACCATACTTAGAGTATCTACCACTCCGCAGCGTGCCACAAATATACTACTGTAAAACTAAGGAACTATAATGAATAAGCGTGGTAGGTAATTGTCAAATGATAGTCTTTAAGGTTAGGTAGATTACTTTATTTACGAATTAAAACAGACTGTAGTAAGTAATCACAAAAACCAGAGGTGTGTTCCGTTACGAAGGGTAAACCGCGGTGTCCGCGGGCAAATTCATCCTTTCCCGCCGGAAACATCTTTCTCTGCTAGGCTGTTAGGCGCGCCCCGTTGCTGGCCATGTAAATACATATTATAATACGCCTAAATAGGCGTTATACTACGTATTGTTTTATATTAATTAAATGTGAAATAACACATAATAATTAAAAAAAAATTATTGGTCGGGATTTGTACCGTCACTGAATAGATAAACCAACAGAATCGTGTTGTGGGCGTGTCCGCGTACCTGAAGTATGCTCAATTTTTCGTTACTTTTGGTGGAATTGATCAAACATTTTCAAGTAGGTATCGAAATTCTTCCGTGAACATATTGTCAATTTCGTTGTCCTGTTTGGGGCCTAGGAGTCGAAAGGTCTTATGTAATAAACTGGCGACATCAGTTTTCTTTCGAATGGGTGTGCGTAGATCACACTTCTGGGGATTATCGGTTCAGTGGTTATACCGGAGTGAATTATTGAAAAAAAACCACACTACTCTTGTAAACAACAAACAAATTAATTTTTGTTAAAACATACTGTTCAATCATAATTATTTTGCTTAAATCTAGGTGATTATCAACATAATTACCTACATTATAAATATTATATACATACGTAAAATGGTATACAGTATAAAATTTAATTCTAATTATGCACTCATAAATATCCAGTGAACCTTCTTTTCTTTTGGTAATTTTTATGATATTTCAACAGATATCCGTTCATAGTTGATGACGGCAGCATGAGAACGCTTATGAGATCCGACACACTATTTTTTTAAACGACTGGTATGCAAAATGAGTTTCCGGTATCCATCTTTCCTCCCTCATTTAATCCCGGCCTCTTCATGACTATTTTAACAAGCACCTCTTCCTTAACCTACTATGTGATGTTGCCCTACCAGCTGGCGATATGGTGGGTAAAGACGACTACCTTCATGCAAGTGTTAAAAATATAACTAGCCCACTTTTCACGTGATCAAATTTCCACTTATATTTCTTGATCTCACAAATCATCGAAGGAAAACCAACAGATGGCGCTGATTACTACGCTGGCAGCGGCAATGGTAACATTGAAAATTACTGCCTTTGCACTGACACTAACACAAACGAGTCGTCCGTTGACGTAAATGGCTCACACTAATAGATAGAATAAAGTCAACATTTGAATATGACGTATGTGTTAAACTGGGCATACTTAGTTCCTGCCTTCGACACATTATTGTAGTGCAACCGGTGTGGCACTGCGATTCGTAGTTGGTAATTAGTATCAATTAAAAAAATGTAAATTGATTCCTTGCAATAATTTGGTAAATTGTTGTAAAATTTAATATTTTTATGTGACTAAGGTAGGGTAGGCAGTGCTTATTGTTCTATATGAAAGGCTCACCTCTGAGTATATTTCATGTATATATATTTCATATATCTGGTGAAGTGTCACATTAAAAAAAAATCATTCTTATACTGCCGCTTTCAACATCTTTCGTAGATATCTGTTATATTCTCGCACCGGCAGAACTGACTGATACTGTGACTGTGCCATTAGATTATTTCATTAGCCTATCTTGTGGATTATAGTTGAGATAGATCCATCATAAACGCCAATTACCCCATCTTCTGGATTTATAGAAATTGAACAATTTATTTTGTGGTTTATCAGTTGTGCTGGTTTTATTTGAGTCTTTCTTAGGCCCATCGTGTAAAGTCATAGTTGTGCCCGTTTCATTAGAGACTTTCATAAGCACATCTTGTGGACTGGTAGTTGTGCCCGTACCATAAGGATCTTTTGTACCTCCATCCTGTGAAATCATAGTTGTGCCGGTTTCATTAGAATCATTCATCAGTTCATCTTGTGGACTAGTAGTTGTGTTCGTTCCATTAGGATCTTTCATAAGCCCATATTGTGGACCGGCAGTTGTTCCGGTTTCATTGAGGTCTTTCATCAGCCCATCTTGTGAACTGGAATCTGTAACCATGACATTAGGATCTTTCACTAGCCCACCTTGTGAATCTACAGTTGTACCCGTTCCATTGGAGTCTTTCATCAGTCCATCTTGTGGACTAATAGTTGTGCCCGTTCCATACGGGTCTTTTGAACCTCCATCCTGTGAAATCATAGTTGTGCCGGTTTCATTGGAATCTTTCATCAGCTCATCTTGTGGACTAGTACCTGTGTTCGTTCCATTAGAATCTTTCATAAGCCCATCCTGTGGACCGACAGTTGTGCCTGTTCCATTGGAGTCTTTCATCAGTCCATCTTGTGGACTGTTAGTTATGCCCGTTCCATAAGGGTATTTCATAAGCCCATCCTGTGAATTCATAGTTGTACCTGTTTCACTAGGGTTCATCAAGCCATCTGTGTTGCCCATATCATTAATGCCTGTAGTCAGCATTTCAAATTTATTCTCACTTATGGATGTGTCATTTTTAGAGTTTTTTTTTCCCCCCGTATTTGCTTGATTCTTAGTGATATTATTTGTGACCATGACTTTCGAGTTTTTTGGACTGTCTGTTGAATAAATGTTTGCGTTCTCAGTTGTTGTGGTTATTTCACTGTCAGTCGACATTTGTGAAATTAACTTTTCTAAATTCTCATTGTAGCCATGGACTGTTGTCTGAGTATTTGAACCTTCTATCATAGCAGCTTGTGGATTCTCGGTGTAGTTATTATAGTCGAAGGTGTACTGCCCAGCTGTTGTAGACTTATAGAAGCTTTTTGTCGTCAGCAAATTCGGCATTTGGGTTGTGTCAATTAGGTTAGGTTGGTGTCCGACTTGCTTCTCCGCTTGATTATTTTTGGTTAGGTCTATAATGATGGATCTATTGAAGTCGGCTCCTACTCCTATTATTATTGGCCTGATGTTATCTGCATCCACGCCTATCACGACGGGCTCCTTTTGCCTATTATTTATTGTTATGTCCTTCATATTTGCCGTTGTTTTATCTGAGAAACGAAAATTTAATTAGTTAGTAATATTGCCCTAATTTAACTCTTTAAGAATAGATTTCAATACAAAGACTTTGGAAATGCTAGTTATTAAAAAAAAAAACTTATTGTATGATGAAAATGATAAATCTGTGTTTTTACTATGTCACTACTTAAATACCTGTTTTCTGATGTTTTTTTTTTGATTAAATGAATATCAAAATGATTATTTTAACAGCCAATATTGTGGACTGCTGGTTGTACCTGTTTCATTAGAGATTTTCACAAGCCTGTCTCGTGAATTCGTAGCTGTGTCTGTTCCATCAGGGTGTGTCATAAGCTTGTCTTGTGTATTCATAGTTGTGCCCTTTCTATAGGAGACTTTCAGCAGTCCGTCTTGTGGACTGGCAGTTGTGCCCATTTTATTTAAGTCTTTCACAAGCTCGTCTTGTGGATTCATTGTTATCTCCATTTCATTAGGGACTTTCATAAGCTCATCTTGTGGACCGGCAGTTGTTTCTGTTCCATTGAAGTCTTTCATCAGCCCATCTTGTGGACTGGTAGTTGTACCCGTTCCATTAGAGTCTTTCATAAGCTCATCTTGTGGACTAGTAGTTGTGCTCGTTTTATTAGGATCTTTCATAAGCCCATCTTGTGGACTGGTAGTTGTTTCTGTTCCATTGAAGTCTTTCATCAGCTCATCTTGTGGACTGGTAGTTGTACCCGTTCCATTAGAGTCTTTCATAAGCTCATCTTGTGGACTAGTAGTTGTGCTCGTTTTATTAGGATCTTTCATAAGCCCATCTTGTGGACCGGTAGTTGTTTCTGTATCATTGAATTCTTTCATCAGCCCATCTTGTGGACTGGTAGTTGTACCCGTTCCATTAGAGTCTTTCATAAGCTCATCTTGTGGACTAGTAGTTGTGCTCGTTTTATTAGGATCTTTCATAAGCCCATCTTGTGGACCGGTAGTTGTTTCTGTACCACTGAAGTCTTTCATCAGCCCATCTTGTGGACTGGTAGTTTTACCCGTTCCATTAGAGTATTTCATAGGTCCATCTTGTGGATTTGTAGTTAATGTTGTTTCAGTGGAGTTTGTTATGAGTTGATCTGGTGGATTCACAGTTATGTTCGTTGCGTTGGAGTCCTTCATAAGCCCATCTTGTGAATTCATAGTTATACCAGTTCCATTAGGGTCTGTCACTATCTCATCTTGTGGAGTCGTAATTGTGCTCTGTCCCTTTGATTCTTTGATCAGCCCGTTTTGTGTATTCATCGGCATGCTTGTTCCATTGAGGTCTGTCATTGGTCCAACTTGAAGATTCATAGTTTTAACTGTTTGATTGGGGTTTATCAACTCATTTGTATATCCTGTGTCATTTAAGCTTTCTGTCATAATTTCATATTGATTCTGACTTTTGGAGCTTGTCATTTTTAGAGTTGTTTACCCCTGTATTTACTTGATTTAAAATGATATTATTTGTGATCATGACTTTCAAGCTCTTTGTACTATCTGTTGGATAAACTTTTGCATTTGACATTTGTGAAATTAACTTTTTTGAATTCTCGTTGTATTTATGGACAGTTGTCTTGGCATTTGAACTTTCTGTAATAGCAGCTTTTGGATTTCCAGTGTAGTCATTATAGTCGAAGGTGTACTGCCCAGCTGTTGTAGACTCATGCAAGCCTTTTGTTGTCAGTAATGTCGGCTTTTGGGTTATGTCAATTGGGTTAGGTTGGTTTCCCATATGTATCTTTGCTTGATTACTTTTGGTTAGGTCTATAACAATGGATTTATTGAAGTCAGCTCCAACGCCTAGAATTATCGGCCTAGTGTTATCTGCACCCACACCTATTACGACGGGCTTCGGCTGCCTATTTTTTTTTTTTATAGCCTTCATATTAGCCATGGATTTATCTGTGAATTGAAAAATTATTTTGTATCAAGTATATAATTGAGTAACTTGAATTCAACCAGGCTTGGAAAAACTAATGAGAATTGATTTTTTAGCAACCATCATATATAATCCTTCACTCAATAAGTTCGTAGGATGACATATAGTTGGCGCCACTATTGACAAATGCATATGCTTTTTAGGAAGTACCAACAATCTGACGTTTAATTCATAAGTTACAGTGCTTTTAGTGATTCTATTTTTGTAATTTTTTTGGTTTTTAATAGAAAAAATACCGTTCAAGCAAAGCAATGGCTTGACAAGTGATATCCGGACTCTGCTCCATCGAGACAAATGGTAGAGAAGTGGTTTGCTGATTTTTAAGCGCGGCCGTACAAATACCGATGACGCTGAACGCTCTGGTCGCCCAAATTCGGCAGTTGTCCCATAAAACGTAAAAAAAAGTCCACAAAATAGTTTTGGCCGATTGTAAATTAAAGTTGCGTGAGATAGCCGACACCTTAAAGATATCAGAAGGCAGTGTATTCACCATTTTGTATCAATATTTGTCCATGAGAAAGCTCTGTTTGACGTGGATACCGCGTTTGCTCACGGTCGATCAAAAACAACAACGCGTCGACATTCAGAACTCAAAGCACAAGTCGATCGCAACAATGGAAAAATTGCACGAATCGCACTTTGAATTACTTTCCGACCCACCGTATTCTCCGGATCTATCTCCCAGCGACTACTACCTGTTTGCAGATCTAAAAAGAATGCTGCAGGGAAAGAGATTTGGTTCTAATGAAGAATTGATGGCCGAAACTAAAGCCTAGGCTAACCTTTGAGGCCAAAAATAAATTGCTGTACAAAAAAGGCATTGAAGTGTTGAGAAGCGTTGGAATGAATGTATCACTATTGAAGAAGACTATGTTGATGAATAAAATCAAATTTTGCCTAAAAGTTGTTGTTTTATCAGTCATCCCACGAACTTAGTGAGTGATGCGTTAATTCCCTCCAAAAACAGGCTTATTAAAACATCGTTTCTCCACTTTTTGGCGAAAATAAATTATGAAAATAGGACATCTGTTTCGTATGGAGCTGTCTATTCCATGTAAATGCCTCTATGGTTAGGAAATTATTTGTCATAAGATGTCATTTTGTGCTAAGAACATGTACTACACCACGTTTGGAAAAATATAAGCATTGCGTGTTTTACTACAAAACCAATTTTGACTTCAGTGAAACTACAATGCGCTAAATCAATTTAAAAAAAAAATTAAATACTTACCATAAACAGATTTATTCCTTACCAAAACATCTAATTAGCCACTTTGCAATTTATTAATTCAGTACTCACCAATATGTTACCCCTTTTTTATTTTTTATTTTACCTACTTGTAATCAAGCCTAAATAAAATTATTTCCATGTTTCTTCTCTCTTACTGCTAATAGTGTATGTTCACCATGGAGTTACGTATCCACCCCCAATTCAGATAACATAGATGTCTTAAATGTCCGTTAAATCTGAAAGAAAATGGTTGAAACTAAAAATAGACTTCTGTGTAACATTCGCCATCGAACAGAGGCGTCAATATTTTCAAAGTCTGCGGAGCAGCACTCTTACCGCTAAATAAAACTCCGATTTCACAAATATTTGTGTATTTATTTGTCCCTGTTAGATCCTTTAATTACTTTTCCTTTTAACTTAAAAATAGCTACATCTATCAAAGCATGAATGTACGAGTACAATAACAAGGATTGTATACTTTCATTACGTTAAGGATATTGGTTAATTTCAAGAAGAAGAACCTTAAACGACCCTTTGGAGCCATACAAGATAATGGTGTCTGGTGGATTAGGTTCAACAAGGAGCTTTACCAATTGCTTGGAAAGCCGTCTATAGCAAGATTTATAAAGCTGGACTGTTGGGAATGACATGCAGCAAGGATGGAAGGTCGCCAATCACCAAAGATGCTTCTCCATAATAAGCCTGCGGGACAAATGAATATTGGGAGGCCTATTTTAGGCGGCTAAATGGTGTGGAGGTGAACACCGTATTCTATGACCTAAAAAAACTGAAAGGAGACAACCAGGACTGCACTCCTGGGTTTCCTAGAGGTGATCAAAACTCTCCCAGGGTTGTAAGGCCAGTGTTGATTATGACTCGTGGCTAATGTTGTGGTTTGAAATTTCTCCATCTGCCATAGTCCATCCGAGGTGGTAAACGGGTTTTTTTCTGTCGGTATGTGCGAAATCTCGGCTTGAATGTTGTACTTTCTGGCGGTTTCTCGGTTGTATTGATGGTTTCAGTTGTCGAAATTAATTCTGCAGTTGTTTCATTTTCCTCGGTTAGTGCAGTTGTGTAACCATCCGTTGTTGGCATATCCCTCAACGAAACTGTTGAGATATCAATTTGTTCTGTCGTCTGTTCTCTTTCATACAATTTTTGGTCTGCATTCAATACTTGCGCATTGTTGGGTTCGCTGTTCATGGTTTTATTGAGGTTTTGAATATGGTCTGTCGTCAATGGCTGTCTTTTTATCGCTTTGGCCTACTGTCAGTTCTTGTGCACCGTCAGTTTGGTCTGGCATTGTTGTCATGTGGTATAATCTTTTTCGGTATTATTGATTTCTCAGTTATTGCACTGTGTTTGCTTGTTTCATCCTTACTGTTTTCGTCTACCGTCAAAATGTCTGCATTATTGGCTTTAACCATAAGTTTTTGTATTGTTTTATATTTTGTATCATCTGTTGCTTTTAGATTATTTACTTGTTCAATAGTTCCTGTTGTTAACTCAATTGAATTTTCGTTTGTTTTTCTAAATGTGGTAGTTTGAATATTATCAATTGTTTCGATGGTTCTTGTTGTTGGTTCAATTCCTGTTTCTGCATTACCGTTTATATCTACCGTTGAAACTTCTACATTATTGGTTTTGGCCTTAGGTTCTTCTATTGTACTATCCATTTTATCATGTTCAAATACTGTCGCTTTTAGGTTATTTACTTGTTCAATAGTTTCTGTTGTCGGCTGAATTGAATTATCGTTTGTTTGTCTAAATGTGGTAGTTTGAAAATTATCAATTGTTTCGATGTTTCTTGTTGTTACTTCAAATGAAATCTCATTGTCTTTTATATTCATCTTTTGGTGTTCTTTGAAGAAGATCCTGGTTTATTTCAATGTTTTTACTTGTTCTTTGTAAATTCTCTACTAACTTAACGTATTTCTTCGACAGTTCAAGTGAATCGTCATTTATCTCCGTACGTTCAGTTGTTAGTGCTGGTAGACTCTCGATTGTATCATTGATTTCTGTTGTCAGTTCAAATATTCTGTCGTTGGTTTCAATATATTCCGTGATCGGTGCTCGTAGATTCTCATCCATTTCAAAGTTTTCTGATGTCGTTTCAAGCGAATTCTCAGTTGTTTCACGCTGCTCATTTGGCAGAATTTTTAATTTCTCCACCAACTTGTCATTGTGTTCTGTCGTCTGCTTTGTTTCACTGCTTTCGGTCGTCATTACTTGAGTACCGTCTGGTACTTTGCTGTGGTATACTGTCATTATTTTTGAATTACTGTTTTCTTTGATTTTCGACAAATCTCCAAGTCTGGCTGTAAGCTTGTACCCCACTTTGGAACTATCAGTATTATCATATTCAGGCGTCAGTTTTAGCAGAGTATCATTTGTTTTATTGTTTTCTATTGCAAATTTAAGTAGACTCAGGTTTGGGTCACTGGTTTCATTCTCCTTTGCTTGTGTTCTCTCCACTTCAATTAGATTATTATTTTTATCACTATTTTCTGTTGCCGAATTGATTGAAATCTCGTTTCGTTCAGTAGTTGTCATTGCTTGTGAATTCTCGTCTTTTTCCCTTTGGTCAGTCAACAATGCTTGTATATTTTCGTAGTATTTTGTCGTCAGTTCAAGTAGGTTTCTGTCTGTTTCACTTTGTCTAGTCGTCAGTACACGGGGATTCTCAGTGGATTTAGAAAATTCAAACGAATCTTCTTTCTTTTCGCCATTGTGTTTGTTCACGTCAGAGTCAGTTCTGTAATTAATAAAGTCAGTTATTTCTCATTAAGTATGTGTTATTTTCACTGTTTATTTTACTATTCAAACCTAAATATTTACGGTCTTGTGGGTTTTCTGTAGTCGATTCATATACTATGGTCAAGCCAATTAAATCAAAAGAGGGTTTTTAATTTTCTCATAATATATTCCTAGTATTAAATCTGACTAGAAGGCTGGGTTTGGTATTTGTCTATTTAAGGCGATGGCCAGATATTATTATTTATATCTTCTCTGGAAAGGCAAAAGGGCTGAAGCGACACTTTGGTCAAAAATGAGTTAAATATGCAGTTTAGATCAGTTTTTTTTTTATTCTGAGTCGAATGCTCTGACTCTCGATTGAATCTAATGACTTTTGTGACCCTCCAACCATCTAAAATATATTTACTATTTAGGAGAAGGCTTGGCCTACCTGAGATAACTTATTTTTCGAAATCCAACCGGGTACTGAAGACTTACGAATTTTATTGTAAAACAAAAATAACTTTCAAGTGCTCTGGTGTAAACTTCCCAAAATGACGCTTCAGACCTTTTGCCTTTCCGGCGACGATATATTAAAAAATCATACCTGTTATTTGTCGAAGAGTTGTTTGTCGATGGGTCATTTGCCATAGCTCTATCTTCATTCATAGTAACATGTGGTTGGTTTCTTGAATCGTCCCTCAAAACATGATTTCTGTATGAAAACAACGTTGACTTCTCGGGCTTCACAAGTTGTTCGTTTGAAGTCAATCTCGACTCCTCTGGTCCTACATGATTTTCGACTGAAACCAACGTTGGCTCTTCGTGAGAAACTTGTTTTTCGTCTGGAGTCAATGTTGACTCCTCTGGAAAAGCGTGCTTCTTATCTGAAGCGAGTTTTGGCTCTGGATTAAACGTTGATTCATCTTTTAAAATATTCTCTTTGTCAACATAAACTTCTGACTTGTCTGTAGAAGTTGGTATTTCACTGAGCACATTTATCTCTTTTGATGCAGGTGTAGATCCCATTCGTTTTTTCATATTATTTTCGTTTCCTGTCATCAACGGCTCCATCCTGGTTAAGTCCTCCGATGCTGGTACTTTATTTTGTAAATGCCGGTACATGGGATGTTTTTTAAATATGACTCTATCTGCAAAAAATAGCATAAAGTTAAGTACTGCAATCTGGTCGTAGTCGGCTGAATTTGACTGGATACTCACATGGTTTTAAAGTCCTACCAACGTATTTACGTAAACAAGGAAAGCGGAGTTTAAAAAAAAACATTTTACGACTAGTGCGGGACTTTAAATATCTGAAAATTGATGAAAATAGTGGTTTTTTCAATTTCAAAATCTTATTAGATTTGTATTTTGGTTTGTTCACATTTAATAATAGTCACAGTTTACACCTCTGAACATGTAAAACATCTAATATATTAGGTTTACCACTTTGCTTCCACCGTTTTCCTGGAGATGGCTTTAGCGGTAAGTAGTGGTCGAAATAAATAGATCATAGACGTCATGCAATAAATTTAGGCATCTGTTAACATAACCCCATAGAAACATTAGTCGATTTGTGTTCTGCATCATAAAGTTATTCTCGATTGAAAATGTTAGTTTACGAGCCAAATTCTCATAATTTGTGGGCGGTTATAATTTTTTGCCTCAATTGAACGCAATCAATTCGTTTGAGCCGAGCATTGAAAGAAAAACGGCTGAAATACAGCGAGAGACACGATAAAGTGATTTTGCAGCATGAAAATGCTCGACCCCATGTTTCCAAAGTGGTCAAGATATACTTGGAAACGTTGAAATGGGAAGTCCTACCCCATCCGCCGTATTTTACAGACGCTGCTCCTTCTGACTATTATTTGTTTCAATCGATGGCACACGACCTGGCTGACCAGCACTTTCGGTCTCACGAAGAAAGATGACCAGTTTTTTCAACGCGGAGAAAGTAGTGGCCAGCGATGGACAATACTTTGAATCCTAAATGTACTCGTATAACCAGTTTTTTAGAATAATTTCTTCGAAATTCGGTAAAAAAGTCGGAAGCAAAGTCGTACACTTAATATTTATTGTGTGATACCGCACGTAATAAAAATTCCATCTGCTTATAGCCCGTGGAGCTATGGCATTTCTTTTTGGGGTGTGTAAAATTAGAGGAAATGAGAATAGGAAGAACCTGACTAAGAGATATTGGCAGTGTCTTTCACTCCAAAATCCGTGAAATCTTCCACTCTCGTCTTGGCGAAAATTTAAAATCATATCAGGTTCTCAGTTTTTCTTGGTTGTTCACAGTGTGGTATTTCCTAGAGTATTATTCGATGTTTTTTCTAGATATTTTAAATTTATATTTCTACTCTAAAAATGAAGATGGTTTACAGATGTAGTGAATCAACCGAGATAACCTCTGCGACCACGAAAACCTGAGAACTTGTACGCGGTGATATTTTAATTGATCTGTACTCACCCGAATGTCAAAGTCTTCAATATGTGTAACTCCATTTCCACCTTTGAATGCTGCATTTTAAATTCGAAGAATATCTGCAACTCTCGGATAATAAGGTGTACAAACTTCTTTTTTCAAAATATTTTTACGTGTAAATAATGCATATCTTACAAGGTGTTCGCGTGCCTTTCTGCCGACAAATTAAACTTTACTCTCTTCTTAAAATTAAACTTTAAATTAAATTAACTTTAAATTAAATTAACTCACATTAAACTTTACTTCTCTTTACTCTACCGGTAAATCTTATGGTAATATTCGCTCTGAATCGTTTATGCCAACAAATCAAATGGCAAATGCAGTGCTTATCATCAATACTGACAATTTAAACGGAAATAGTTCTTGCTGCAGGCAAATCAACCGACAGGTTCTAGGTAAACGAACACCTCTAGAGATTTTTTTAAAAAACAACGTTCTCAGGTTTTAGTGGATCCTTGATTCCGATGTTTGGTTCCATTATCAGAGTAGTAAATATACGATCCTCAGTCTTAAGACAGCCACGAGATGAAAGAAGAAGATGAATCAGATCAGGTATATTTACAGTTTGGGGTCTCTGTATCAAAAAGTTTATCTGTAACACATGCATGGATTTTATTTTTCTTAGGTATTAAGTTACGTTTATTGCAAATTAATTTTATCAGTGTTTATTATCGAACTGCTATTGATTTTATAAGTGTTTTTTATCGCACTGCGAATCTAATAATCGTGCTTTAACAAGTGCGATAACATTAAAAAAAAATTGTAAAAGGTGATTGCGGCTTGGGTTTTAAAAACATTTTAAAACCTTTTTTTAATTCTACGTCTAGATACTGTTAAAAACTCCTGAATCTTTGTGTTTCGCTAGAAAAATACATACGAGTACGCAGCTTGCTTATAAATTAAACCATTTAAAAACGTGCAAAATAGACAATACCCACTAAATTATAATTCTAGTTGATTATTTTAACAAATAAACAGTGACATTGTGAAAGAAAACTACATTTCTTAAGTGTTTAACATTTGTACTCAATTTTATTATATTTATTGATAATGCGATACAAGTTTCATACGGCGTATCCGCGGCATCGACGACGTTACGAAATAAAATCAATAAAAAATCTTTGAATCTTTTCGGCCCCACGTTGGGCGCCAAAAAACTGGCTTTCCATCGTATCACATTGACAGTTGTCACTTTGACAACTATCGTATTGGCAGATATCAGTTTGACAGAAATGGGACCAGGCGACAGGATTACCCCATCATACATTCCACCAACATGTCATCGAGAAAATTAAAAAAAATGTTTTTGAAATAAAACAAACGTTTATTATTATTGAAAAGTATTTAATGTAACGTTAAAACAAGACAGGTGCACTCAATATTTTATAATAATATATTTGAAAATTATATAAAAATAAAGCGTAGATAAAACCCAGCAACAAAAAATTAAAGCTATATTTTTTTATATTTCTATAATAGCACTAACCCAATTTCAACAAGGATAACCGTAACATATTACCAGCGCCGGATCCACCATACGTTCAAACTGTGCAAACACATAGGCGCCATCTCTGAAGGAGCGCCGTGTTCTCTCAAATCATTTCAAAATTACCCACATCAAGGGATAATTAGGTTTTCTATTGCGCTGGCAACATCACTGTGCATTCAACGGCTATCGAAAAAGCATGGAAAAAAATCGTCACTGGCTCTGAATATTACCAATAATATACGACTAGATACAGCCAAATCCACCATGACTTTGGTAAGATGGACGAAGCTGAAGACATTTTAGTTTTGAATTTGTATTTTGGATAACCTGAATTCAATTTAGTTTTCACATATGAAAGTCTAATATTTTTTCTCATCTCACAATACTTTGGCTCGTTTAATTTCTTAAAATACTTGTAAACAGATTCGTGGTATATTTTTCTCAACTGACAAAAAGATCGTGTCTTGTTATCAATTTTATGGAGACGATGAAGTTCTGCAGATTCTAATTTACGTGCATATGATTTTCGATAGTTATTTTGTTTTGAGCAGACCTTCAGGTAATCCTCGCTTTTGACAATTCCGTCTATTTGCTCTGGGTCGACTCCATTTTTAGTTTCTCGTAATTCTATAAGTTTAGATGAAATATATCCAATTATTTCAAGAATAATTCTGAACGTCCTGGTGTGAATGCAGATATTTTCGATGCAAGTGAGAATGTCGATCTTTCTGCCAACGCAGTGGCATATCGAAGAGATTTCCCCCATCGAGTTAAATCTTCTTTTCAAATTCGTTGGGACCGTAAGGACTTGGCAGATTTGCAGTTGGTGAGTTCGGACGTTCGGGAAAATCTGGTTTTCTGCCAATGCCCGTTTTCGGCAGTTGTTGTTGACCACCGAACTGGCTCTGCTGCAGACTTCCATATCCTTGTTGCGCTGGTGCTTGACTGCCGAACGGTGGCGGTTTGAAACTGCCAAACGGCGGTGGCTGTTGACCAACAAACGCCGGCTGTTGACCACCAAACGGTGGTTGTGGTATGTTTATCGGTGTCTGTTGAGCCTGTTGTGGGAAAACGTTTGACGATGGTATCTGAAGTTGACCGTTAATTCGCTGAGGAGGTTCAAGGGTGTATTCCGTTTTGTCTGTAGTTGATAAATACAATTAATATTCGAATCGGCTTTATCCTGTTCTCCTCGGAATCCAGTTCATGGTGGTGATGATGCATGGCACAAGACTTAGAAAGGGTGGACCGGCGATGAAAGAAATTGAATTGAAACAGTTCGATTGAGTCTTCATTGATGAGGATGGTGATACAGATATCAAATCATTTATGATATGTTTGATCAAGAGTTCGTGACTAGGGCAGCGATAGTGAATTTATTTATCCAAATGACCGGTCGGTAGCTGAGGGGAAGAACGCCTCGGATTCCCACCTGGGCGTCGTGGGTTCAATTCCTCTGCTGGTTAAGTCCCCCATCATTGCACAAGCAACATTTTCCGCTTATTATGATGGCAGTAGGAGTTTTCAAAATTTTGTCAGGTTATTCGCAACCCGGGAATGTTTGTCTTTCTTTTTTTAATGCAAAAATATGCAGCAAAATATCCAAATTTTCTTTTACACCTGCATCTCACTTATGCGCACGAAAATGAAACTGTGAGATGGAGAAATATGGTAATTCACCGCACGCAGTAGCAGATGGCTGAAGGCGCGCGACGATGTAACGCGAGATCTTATTCGTACCTTTTTAAATTCAGACTGCGCGTGCGTCAAAAAAAATGGTTCGACATGAGAAAAGACAAAAAAGTGTTTTCAAATGATTTTGGGAAAATAGTTCAAGTCTACCAACAACGCCCGTGAGATAAGGCAGACAATTTGCTCACCAACCAAAGGTGTATGTGATTGATAAAACAATATTTGCTTGATTTAACAATGGGTGCGAAATGTGAAATTTGTACTTACCAACGATGCAGATGAATGGCTGTCGCGTATCGCAGGGCATGCCATAGATGACCCCCTCCAGCGGACTGTCCTTGTCGAGATTTAGACAGGCGTCAGCGAATTCTAACTCTTCATCCTCACACCATGGGAGTTCCTGGGAATTATTGATGATACTAATTATACTCGTATAGTTATGAGAAGATAGTGGATGAGATCTTTTAACCATTCAAATGCGTTCGGCATCGTGCCGTGCAGCGTGTCCCGGGGAACTGATAGAGTGGACACTCTTGGATCTTCAAACCGTACAAAAATCATTGGCGCCATCTCTGAAAATTTCCTCAAATCATTTAAATGTTCAATCATGTTTTTTTATTGCGCTGGCAGCATCGCTGTGTATTGAACGACTAGCGAAAATGTATGGAAAATAGTTTTTGTCACGGATTTTTTTTACGAAGTGCATAAAAGTTATTTGGACATCAAGTCTGTTTTTCTGTGGTGTGTCGTACATTAAAATCGATGCGATCCAAAGTCTGTAAACAATCAGCATTCCCGTTTTTTTCTTCCCGGGAGTCGAAATGAACCATTAGGGATGGTACATATTTTTGTCCCGGTGACATTAGGTTAATTTGATTTAAAAATTTTATTTGAAGAAATATTTCATTGCGGTTTATGTTTTAACCATGCGATACTTCGGTAAAATAAAATAAATATATTATAATATATATAAAGGCGCAATCGGTACTTACTGCACAGGGGGCGAGATGTCGTGGAACCGGCCCTGCACTCTTCAACAATTTGCTCCGTGGAATGATCCTGTTCACACACAACTCAGTATCAAGGAGAACTAACGTAAAGGTATAAACTTACTCCTTGTTCAGGTCCAGGCAGAGGGAGTCCCGTGTTTGGATCCTTCCACTCAAGCTCTCCTGTGATCGAATTTTGATCTAGGTTCCCAGCCACCCACACGTGCTTAACAGCTGAAAATATAACATTTAACAACTTATTATAAACGCTGGACAAAAATATGACTAGATAAGAAGAATTTTCTGACTTCATAACTGTAAAAAACAATGGAAAGATGAGAGAAAGGTGCGAGGGGTGACATAAGTCATTTGAGGCCAATGCAAGATGAACAGTAAAATATCTCGGCTATGTGTCATTAAATTTTCGTAACAACGGCTTTCAACAAAAAAGTATCATTATTACACCTAAGCTCATCTTCATCTCCTTGTCCTATTTGAATCGAGGACTCATTGCCTTGACAAGGTGCCTCTGGATGTTCTTGTCTTGCACTACTTCGGCGGCTTATTATCATATAATATATCACTAATTTCTATTTGGTCTACAGGGTTGCATATGGCTATGGCTCAAGCTATCTCAAGGGTAGTAAATGATAAGGTGAACCGATCTAGACCCCTCAAGAACACGGCTACTAGTATTTCACTCGAAATTATTCCATTATCAACAAATCATAAAAGCATTGCAGACAAGCGAAAGTTTATTTGTGAAAAAATTGAACAAGTTTTGAAAAAATTAGTTTCCTAAAACCTTGTGGATGACAGCACTGATAAGCTGGAGATCGCTGAACAAGGGGAGGAACCTTGATTTAATAGTGTTCTAAAGAACGAACCCTGCAAGGGTACTCCAATTGAGTTATCATTGAATTTATATGGCAAACCATATTCCTTATCAGAGGTGTGCACTTTACCAAATATAAGTTCACTTTGCCGTAATCGCACAAAAATATATTGGATTTAAAATATTGAAATTATTTACAAAAAAAAATAGCACTGCCGCGAGCGCCCCATCGACGATATGTAACTACATATCGTCGCTGGAAAGGCAAAAGGGCTTAAGCGACACTTTGGTCAAAAATGAGTTAAATATGCAGTTTTGAGCAATTCTTTTTTCTGTATCGAATGCTCTGACTCTCATTTGATTTGGAAGACTTTTGTGGCCCTTCAGCCATCTAAAATATATTTACCATTTGGGAGAAGGCTTGACTCAAGCGACACAAGTTTCCTTTTTTTAAGCTTTTTGTCACTTTTGGTAACTCAGTGAGAGCATTGAGTTAGATGGGTTGTCTTTTTTTTTCAAAATCCAACCAGGTTCTGAACTTCTTTTAATTTTATTGTACAACAACAAAAAACTTTAAAGTGCTCTAGTGTAAACTTAAAACAAATGGCGCTTCAGCCCTTTTGCCTTTCCGGCGAAGATATGCTCAAACGCCGCTAACGCCAGAGTAAATTATTTTATGTTCACTAGACTACATGAAGTATGTATGCTGTGAGCTGTTGCGCGTTCAAGAGGATCGTTTGTGTTCTTATCTTTGTAAGTGTCTAAGGCTATGATTTTGCAGAATAAATTCAATAGCAATCACTGGCATTTGTTGGTACCTATATCTATTATCAATAATCGATCCGCTGTTTTTGCTACTGTCTACCCCGATCTAACTAACTTAACTTAACTCTGTGCACGCCACTGTTCTCAATGGCAGATACCAAATGATGCCAATCTCAGAGCAAGAGAGCTAAATATTTTTACCCAACCTATAAAAAATTACGATAAATCACTTTTTCCCAGTTTTTACGTCGTAAACCGTGAGAGGGAAAGGGATAAGACAAGTTATCACACATTATAGCACCGCTTTTAGGTATGTAAGCATGTTCTCCGTCTCCTGCGTCTCCGGCGACTCCGCCCTCTACGTTTTGTTATGCGACATAACAGGACATAACTCAACGGTTAGTTAGGTTATATCCTACATTTTTGTTTTTTACAATACAGTGAAAAAATAATTTTACAAATAACCGCTACATTATGTCGACATGAATTGATGTACAAATACCATAGCCCTAGCCCTAGTCACGCCCCGGTCAGGAAAAAAATCATCAATACTGACTACACTAGCCCTCCCTCCTGGTATATTATTGCTCTGAGATGCCAATACTCGAAATAGTGATGTCGAAAGCATATATCCTAGTTCTAGGAGAGGCACTTACGATCTTGGATGGGTTCTCCCATCGCTAGCAGCAGGTGAACCAAGACGTTCTTGTCGGTGACAGAGGCCAGCGACCCGTTGAGCAGGTGGCAGTACTTGTTGGCACTCTCGTAGGGCAGCGGCTGTGGAACCAGCACGTAGTAGTGTGTCAAGTCCTCGTGCAGATTCTGCATCACGACGTGGTCCGTCACCGTCTGGGGGCCTAAAGAATCGTCATCTGGGGGAGATGACATAATATTAAATATGTTTCCAGTTGCTACGGACAGACCTTTTGTGTCATAGTGGAATACCTTTGCAGCACAAACTGTATTAGTCTATTCAACACTAAAATTCCTTTTCATATCCATTTTGAACTTTATTTATTTATAATGAGTTTTAACAGATGTTCTCGCTTACGTGAAAACATCCAGTTATAAAAACTCAGTTAGTTTACAATTATTGTCAAATAAATTACAAATAGAAAGGATACATCAAATATAAAAAAAATACAAAAACTTAATCAATGATAAATAATACAAATAAAAGAAGACACAAAGAGAGAAAAAATATGCACAATAAGAATAGCCCAATCGTTGTTACACACCTTAAGCAATAGCAGAACATTCTTTCTGAAACTGTACAAATCATCTGAAAAAATGTCTACATCATCACATCTATCCTATTATACAGTAAGCACATTTGAGACAGAGAGTTAAAGTAGGCAATATTATTTCTGAATGTACTCAAGTGGAATATGCTATAGCGTCTTAAACAGTGAGAATAAGGTACATTTATTTAAATGCTGCTAAGACATACTGTATGTTAAAGTTTATTTCAACTGAAATTTTATTTATATTTTAACTGAAGGTTAAAGTCTATTTCTATCAGAATGCTTTTCTGAAGATTCATGACGATCACATTAGCTGATTCATTTTTTTTAAATCTTCTGGATCTCACATTTGAGTTTCCAGCGTACTCTCTCTTTCGTAAATTGTGCCCACTATAAAATTGCATCCGATGCGATTCGGCCGCTGTCCAAACATGATACACAAATGTGGAGAAGGCCTCTGCATCGTGTGAATCTGGACAGGTTAAAACCATCGAGCATATTGTAGAAGAGTGTCCACTTAGCCAATTTTTCGGGGGTACATTAATACCACACAACTGCCGTATGCCGCCGATCGGTTGGAGAATCTCAGCATCCTTCTATGCAGACATTATCGAATCTCCAACAACATAAAGAAAAAGAGAATTGATTTTAAAAAGTTACATTTTCGTAAGTGTAACTTTCTCCTAGCTGTCTACCTCGGTTGCAACCTTGTAAGTACCCAGATTTATCAATTTTGAATATTATTTTGACTTACATTGGCAAATAAAGTTCCTCTGCCTGTCGCACCTGGCCTCCAGGAAGATTGGCTCCTTGCAAGACGTGCCTGTCTAACAGGAGACAGCCCTGAATTTTCTGCGGTACGTGGTCTCTGTGAAAAAGTACTTTTAATAAATTTCAGACTTAAACTTTATGTGACTGAAATGGTACCCTTTTCGGTTTTCAACATAAATTTTTTAATGTAAGTCTTACCGGCTGAAACATCTTGACCTCTCCAAAATAGTGAAAATGAACAATTTAACATAAATGTTGGATATGTGGAGGGTGGTATGTTAGCGGAAAACAAATAAGTATAATTTACAACTTCTGATGACTGCAAGAGTACCCGGGTACCCTCATGTGTTTTATATAGAATTTGAAGCTTGTCCGTATTTATTAATCATTTTATCTTATTTTAAATGATAAATATGATAAACAGTTGTGTTCAAAATAGATCACCTGTATCCTTAATACTATTTTTAATCACCTATTTAATAAAAAAAACCCAAGAAAAGATGGTACTGGGTGAAATTTCTATCTACTTCCCCAAGTGTTGAACTGAGTCGAAATATATTACGTCATAAAACTGGTCCAGCAAACTTCAGCAAATAATATACTGGTAAAAGAAACCTTCATGTCAATTTTAAAAAGGTGTAGTTTTCTTCAGTCACATAAGGGTTAGTGAAAAAGGTGTGGTCCGTCCACACATCTAAGGCAGGGTAGGTTTCACGACATGTTGCGCCTTGCAGTAAGTACCGATTGCACCCCCCCACCCATTTTGGCTCTATATATCTCTGCTTCTCAGGAAGGGGCATACTGATTAGTTGGTGATTTTGGATCGCAACGATTTTAATGTATGATACACCATTTAAAAAAACATAATCAACAGGCTCAACTCTTATGCAATTAGTAAAACATATCCGTGACAAACAATGACAAAAGAGGATTGGGGGAACGGAAGTTGACCAGAATGACGAAAGTGGGTAAAAATTAATGAAAATTTGACGAGGTTGACCAAAGACAACAAGGACGAATGTAAATTGACAAAAAAGACAAACGTGAATGACATTTGACAAAAATGACAAAAGATGACAAACGTGAATGAACATCGACAAGAATGACTAAAGACGACAAGGGGGAATGCAAATTGACAATAATGTCAAAAAACGACACGGGTGAACTGATATTAACAAGAGTGACAAAAGATGACAAGAGTAATTGGAAATTGACAATAGTGACCAAAGACAACAAGGGAGAACAGACATTGACAAGAATGACAAAAGACGAAAAATTTGAGAATGTAAAATTTGAACAAGGGCGACACCAAAAGACGACAAGGACGTGGATGGTTTTAAATTTCAACAAGAATGACAAAAGGGCAAAACTGAATGAAATTTCGCATCCGTCTCACAAAAACTGTTTGTTTTTGACAACTGGAAAGGTCGGTCCCAGACGTCTAAACAGGTGTGTTCTTAAACCTATCTTTCCCATTATTCCCCAAATAAGAAAAAATATGGATTTCATCGTTTTACAATGTCTTTCCAAAACTGAATCGCAGTTTGATCATTGACCAAAGACAACAAGGGAGAACAGAAATTGACAAGAATGACAAAAGACGAAAAAGGAGAATGAAAATTGACAAGGGCGACAAAAGACGGCAAGGGTGGATGGAAATCGACAAGAGTGACAAAATAGGGCAAAACTAAATGAAATTTTACAACAACAAAAAACTGTTTGGCATCCGGCGAGTCTTCGATTTTTTACTTTTGAAAAAATGGATCAAAAGTGTTAAAAATATAAGTGCTCCACAGCACTTAAAATGTTGACTGTGGCATCCGGCGACAGAAGGCCGAGAAGATGTTAATGACGATGAGCATCCTGGAGTTGTGGAAAAACAAATCATGGATTTTATTCTTTGATCCATTTTTTTCAAAAAGTAAAAAAATCGAAGAACACACAAAAACGTGACTAACCTTCCCAGTTGTCAAAAACAAACCACCAATCCAAAATGGCTGATAATGCTAACATATGATAAACATATTTGTACCACCATAACAAAAAAAAATCGATAATCGAATGTACACAGCCCGCGAAAATTCAAAATTCACTTTTTCTTTTGAACAGGCCATGTATATTTTAAAAAAAAACCTTGAAGTGCAGTAAATGAGAATGTTTTTACTCTGCCGGGAAAAGAAAATTGTAAATGATTGAAAACTGATTATAATGAAGAGGATGACACCACTCTAGAAAACTTCGAATCCTGGTGAAAATATGCCATACGGTGGAAGCAAAATAGTGATGAGTCTGGTTTTACCTGAATGGCGGCCACTTCTCTTGAAGGGGGTCTTGAGAGTCCTTTTTTCCTGAGTTGGAGATCAACTGCCCCGTGGACACCCAGCTCCATTCCCCAGCATCCCCCTTTCCGCCTATCCAAGCGTTTTCCAAGGCTGCAAAAAACGTTTTATAAAATCATCTTATATCATATCCATATAGATCTATGGCAATCATGGAAGATAGCCGATCAGCCAAAAAGGCTTTTTTTCAATAAGCCGGCAAGACGATGAAGTATTCGGGAATCTTAAAATTAGACGACTGGTCGGTGTGGAAGCCAGAACCGTTTATTTTGACAAAAGGAAATGGAAATATACAGCAGGATACCGGTGGGAGTGAAGGAATTTCTTTCAGGAATAGTTTTATATATTCATACTATTCGTTAAAAGGAAACCTTTCAGCTGATATGAGCTCAAAATTCTATTTGCGTGAATTTGTTAATTGTTATTGAAACATGAACAATAGCTGTTACTTACAGGGTCTCATTTTCATCATTTTGAGGCCAATCTTTTGTATGCATCTCATGTTGTCATATGTTGCCAAACTGAAATAGAAAACATGTTCAATTATTTTTGATGTTACTACTACCCTTCTTCGTTTAATAATGCCGGGATTACGAATGTTGTATTTCAAAGTGATATTATGAGTTCTCAGAATTGAAAACAACGCGTTCGCGGATCGTTTGTTCGTTCGTTGGTTGTTTTTCCCTGTTCAGAAGAATGAAAAGGTGTTTTTCGTTCATCGTTTTGATATTTGTACGTAAGAAGAATCATCCCCAAGAACACCAACTTTATCGGTGAGTGAATGGTTTCCACTTCCTAAGAATCTTTCCACATTTATAATCATCCATTTCCGTCAAGTAATATTATAGTTTTAGGAAATTTTTGAGTTTACAGTCCTCTATTTTGAATTCATCCAAAGCTGGAAACACATTTGGTGTTTAGTTGCAACTTCGGATCCAAACAATGAGTCTAATTATTAGCGTTGGGAAAAACTTCAATTTTTTGTGAATGCTTTACGAATTGATAGTTCTTTAAAATGAACCCTTCGCAGTGAACACTTCAATTGAAGTCGAACTCGCAAAAAAGAGATTTTAATTTATCCGGTTATTTGTTCAGTTCTTTTTGAAACCGGTTCCTCGCCGAAAAAGACACGTCCTAGTCGGTAGGGATTTTAAATTGAAAAGAACTGGAACTGGTTTCTCGCCAAAACAAAAGTACTAGTCGGTAGAGATTTCAAATTGAAAAGAACTGGAACCGGTTCCTCGCCAAAATAAAAACGTACTAGTCGGTAGAAATTTTAAAACGTAAAGAACTCCCAAAAAAACACGTTCCTCCAGATCAAAGTACTTTGAAGTCGAACTTCAATTGAAGTACTTCTTTATAGGTTTTGATGTTCAACTTCACAAGTGGCTGCGAATTGAAGTAGCTCTTTGTAATCTAACTTCCATTGAAGTATTTGTTCAATGAAATGAATTGAATAAAATGAATGAACGCTAAAATGAACTACCAACTTCAATTGAAGTATTTGTTCAATGAACAATGAATGAAGTAGGAACTGCTGCCAAAAGAAGTAGTTCTTTCAGAGCGGTCACAACGCTACTAATTATGTATAATATAATGTTGTATAATGAGATGTTTATCGTCATATGTTTGGTTGAGAAGAGTTTATAATTACACATTGTTCAAGGAGCATGCCTAATGTCTAACGTTAGGCAGTGAATTATAAAGAACTAACGTTGTGCTAAGTGTAAAACAGCAGTACGACAAAGTTTGCCTGTGTTTAAATATGGTGGGCACACACTCGGCCAAACTGTTGGTTTAGACTCCAAAAAATGAACGGACAATTTGTGGTAAAAGAACACGATTCATAATCACTTACTTCATCCCGTGGGAATTGCAAATTCCCACAGCCTCTTCCCAGTTAGCTTCTGCTGCAAAGATTCTGTACGTCTGTGAGTCGCATCGTATGTCCATTACCTCTTCAGCTCTGGAAACTATTTCCTCGGTAACAGCTGAAACAATGAATTGTTAATGATGCTGACTAGAATTTCGTGGTAAATAAGTTACTATCACAATCGTTTTGTGTGGGTGAGGTACTGACGTTTTTCGCAGGCAAAGCCCCTCTTCGCGTTACAATACAGATCCAAGAAAATAGGCTCGTCATGGTGGCCTCTTTGTAGAGCAACGCAGTCTGCTCCTAGCTCCGGGACTGGAACGTCTGTTCTGTTTATCCACTGGAAGAAAATAAATATTCCACGCGATTATTTCCAAAGTAAATAAAGCTAATTTTTTTTCCTTGGCAAGTCATGTTACATCCGGTATTTAAAGGTCAGCACTCAAGAATAACGCTAAAGGTTACTTTGTGGCATTCTAATACAAACAATACTACAAATGATTTATCTCCAAATTTTCTATGGTAATTAGAAAAATGTCAGAGGTTTCTAGTGAATACTTTTTTTAAACTATAATCCTTTACATTCTAAGAAAAACATACTAAAATGTCGGTAAAAGGTGCAGTTTGAAAACCAGTGAAAGCATTTTTTACCATTTTACCTAAAATTCTAGCATGAATTTCACAAAGAATTAAAAATATTACCGTTTAAGAATTGTATTCACTGGAAACCTTAGACATTTTTTAACTACCCGTATAGACATAACAGATAAATAATTTGTAGTGTTGCTTGTACTAGAAAGCCAAAAAGTGTGTATTTTTGGGTGCTGACCCATAAACTAATATATATAAAAAAAGCAGAAAATCTGAACATCGATTCCATGGAGAATGACACAGGCCAAATAGAAAAAAGTTTCTGTTTTTGGTGTGAAAGTAAAAACTTACCTCGTGTATGTGTATGTTTGAGACCTTAGAGTAAGAATATAATATGTATATATATATTGAGAGAGAGCTACATATTTTTACCCAATCTATACAAATTTACGATAAATCACTTTATCCGGGTTTCTACCTCGTGAAACGTGAGAGAGAAAGAGACAAGACAAGTTGTCACATAATATCACACCACTTTTAGACAGTGGCGGCTCGTGACCTTTTAGTGTGATAGGGTGTTAGATTGAAAAATACGACCTTATTGAGATTGTTATAGCCGAAAACGATTTTTATTTTTTTTTCAAAATTTCTTTTGTTTGTACTAAAATTTTTCAGCATAACGTGCAGTGCACCACCAAAACTAAAAAAATCTGAAAAACTTCATTAAAAAAAAACACATTTTTTGAAAAAAAATAATCATTTTCAGCTACAACAACATCAACAACGTCGTATTTTTCAATCTTAGCACTCAAGTACACTAAAAAGTCACGAGCCGCCACTGCTTTTCGGTATCTAAGCAGGTTTTCCGTCTCCCGCGTCTCCGGCAACTCCGCCCACTACGTTTTGTTATGCGACATAGCTCAACGATTTTTGAGGTTATATCCTATATTTTTGCTGATAACAATACTGCGTAAAAAATGGTTATACAAATAAACAAAACATTATGTCGACATTTGCTATGAATGTATGTAAAAATGGGTGTCCATGAAAACCCTAGCCAACCCCGAGTCAGGAAAAAATCAACAATCCTGACTACATTGTTTCGCAAAGCTATTCCTGCTGGTATATTAGCTCTGAGTTCGAGGCGCTAATTCCGAAAACGGGATCAAATTTTTGATCAGCGACCCAAGTTCATCCAGGATTAGAGATTAATATTTCTTTGGCGCAGGGTTTGATCTCACCCCGATTCCTACGACTCTTATTGCTAACGTTAAAACCTTCATGACAATTCCTTGCCGTAGGCTTACTGTAAACAATTAATTACTGTTCCTCAATCATCACTCTACTAATTATCTGTATCATTCTTCACTAGAATTTCGAGGCTTGTTAACTCAAGCCATTGCCAAGCCGTCAAGCCATTTTGACGGCCTCCATAGTCGAGTGGTAAGACGCTCGACTACGAATCCAAAGGTCGCGGGTTCAAACCCGGCGTGCGCCAATAACTTTTATTTAATTAATATGTGTCATAACACATTTGATTCATATAAAAATAATAAAAAGTATATTTGCGGCACGTTCCAGAGTGGTAGATACTCCAAGCATCGCCCTGGTGAAAGACCACCATTCAGAATCGAAACGTTGCTTGAAATGGCTTTAGCCGTGTTTGGTGACCAGATCTGAATAGCCAGGTACTTCCCAACCTTCCTCTTCCTAATCTTCTTCCACTCCCCACTACCTTTAACCTCACAACACACCCTATTTGGGGATGCCATAGTCTCACTGGCTCTAGACGGTTGGGAGCAGATGAGACTCTTGTGCGGTATTCATATAAAAATATATATATAAAAAAATATATTGCATCGGTGTCTGTTTAAAATGGAATATCGTCTCCAGTTTATTATTCCACTGCGAAAGATACTTTTAGATTGATGAAACTTTCTGCAAAAATCGAATTCATTGGAAACACTTCTACGCGTGTGTAAAAATTGTTATTATTTCTTGAACGGTCGAGTCATGGATTGTAGTTTCTTCTATGTGGAGTAAGAAAATGTAATTTAAAAAGAAAACTCGACTTACTACGGGAAAGGTTTTATCGTCCAAGGGTCTCTGAAGCTGGTGGGCGTTCCACAGGTTGCTCTGCGACCTCGGCACAGCCTTCCGGGAGGTTATCCAGTAGAAGGAATTGGTCTCATCGTCTTTACGAGACCCGATCCAGACGGAATCCATGTCTAAAGATGTAAATAAATTCATTTACAATTTTATTTTGCACACTCCTTTACACCAATATATTGTTACGCAGATGACGGTACAGTCCGTGATAGTTTTTTTTTATTTGACAAGCCCCCAAAGGGCACATAAACAACAATGGCTCGGAAGGCTTTGAAGCAGAGAATGGACCATTACCTCGAGAGTATCTCCTCTTGGGGTAAAAATAATCTCGTCGAATTTGTTGTTTAAAAGACCCGATCATGTCTGATTACGACTAAAAGGGATCGTAATGACAATTAAGTCTCATTCAACGGAAGTAATCTTCCCAACAAACCTTCCATTGACATGCTTGGTGAAACCTTAAGTGACCAGCTGAGGCAAAGGGGCTCCATCGAAGCCAGGGTAAACTTAGCCTCTCAGAAGCTGGGCGTACTGCACAAAGCCCGCAGATACTTCAACAGGACATAACTGCTGACCTAGTATAAGTCGCAAGTGCGCCCCACTGTTGAATTTGGCAGCCACCTCTAGTCTGGAGTCCCTACGTACCTGAAAAAACCCTTGACTCTGTACAGAAAAACGGGCGGTCTGCTTGATAGTTTCTCCTATCTTAACAAACGGATTGCAATCAAAGCACAGGCGTCAGGTGGGAATGCTGTCCTTGTCCTACCGGTATTTCAATGGAAGTTGATCGGAGAAACTTGCGTCATTGATCCCTTTGACTCCTTCGATTTTCCGGCCTCTGTGTTTCCTCCCTCCTACAATATAGACCTTTTCAAGACCCAGGTTCACAACTTCCTTTCCTCAAAAGACCCTCTCACTGCATCCACAAAAAGTGGAGTTAATGTAAAAAAAGGCTTCTTTAATGTATATTTTTTTTTATTATTGATAAAATATTACCCCTTGCACTTTGAATTAATTCCTAAGAAAGCACTTGAAAGGTGAAAACATTAACGAAAAATATTACAATATATCTAGGGACCTACGATATTTCTAAAGTTCGTTTTAAATTAAATTTGAATGTGTTAATTCTTACAGTGGTCAGTTTCCGACAAGGCTTCTGCCAGGTACAAAGCCTTACTGAAGTCGTCCAAGATGGCGAGGGTTGAATTAGAGCTCCTGAAAATGAAATGAAATCTTCTAGTATAATACTTGTTGCTAATTAACTGTTGGGATAGCGACAGAAAACCTCTTCGTTTTTCTGCTGTCATTCTTCAACACAAATTATAAGCGTTAGACGTTAATTACACGTATCACTGTCATCTGTCAAAGTTCATTCATGCATTTGCTAGCCTAGTCCGTCACCCATTGCACAAGCAGCATTTTTCTTTAAATGATAATATAGTACAAAAAAATTAAATATTAAAAAAAAAATCCTTCCGGGAAAGACAAAAATTATAAAACATAAAGAAACAATATTTTTACAGTGGCCTACAATTTTTAAAAGGGAGTACATAAGAAAAGGGAACAAACGAGTAAATACGTTAAAAAGAGGCTCATGATAGTAGAGAGATGAATCAAATATCACACATAAATTAAGAAAGATATTCACACACAAGGTTTTACAGAAAGCATATATCACTGACTAACAAAGTTGTCGGGAAAATATCCTTTAAGTGCTTTTGCCTTGTTCGCAACTGTAAGTTTTAATTCACTGGGTAATGCGTTGTGTTGTATATGGTATGTGCGATGTATTGTAAGGAGTTAATTCCACATTTAGTTGTGTTAGTAGATGACGATTTAGTGATCGTGTTTAGTGCTAGTGCATGTCTGAATTAAAAGCTGGTTTAATGTTGGTGTGTGACGTGTGTTGACTTAGTTATAATATGGCAGTTGTGATGTTATATTTTGGCAGAATCGTAAACGGAATAATGTTTCTCTGTGAATAAATATATCTTTGCTATGTGTATCCCACGGTAGATGCTATATACTCCTTATGTTTCTATTTTGGTTAGCTTTTCTATCTTATATGATGGTGGTAGAAGAAATAAGAATATTGTCAGGTTATTCGTAACTTGGGCATGTGCGTCTATGTTTAAAAGAACTACCAATTGCATAAAAAGTCCGCATTTGGACCACAGAAAAATATTGTATTTCCCTGTGTTAGAAGGAGCTAGCAGCTCGAGGGAAGAAGAGCATACTTACTTGCAAATGAATTTGGCTTCGTTCCAAGTTGTTTTGGTAGAGCTGAGGGTGTACTCCATACCTTCGTGGACGAAGGTGGTGGTGTACGCAGACTGTGATATCGGATCTGTAAAGCATGTTTAAGCATCTACAGACATCTGTTACACCTGTAATTGTTTTTATCTCTTGTATTGCTGAATGGTTAATACTAGACATGAGCCTTGCTGTCGGAATGAATCAAAACAATTAATTCCTTTGCTTGACGCACTGAATCGGATTCCCTTCATACGGAATTAATTTTTCATTCCTTAAAGACCTTCCATACAAGCGACCAATTCACGTAAAAGAATAAAGGCGAAATCAGACGGTTAATTTTTCGTTTATTTCTGTCTTTCATTTTGCCTTTTTCACTTGAAGTGAAACGTCTAAATACAAAATGAAGCTAAAGTGCCGAATGAATTCATTAGTTAACCCATCAAATATTGTTGGATTTTGGCATTCGGCACTATTCACTCGCACTCGGAATGAAAGAAAAATGAAACGTCTAAGCATGGAATGAACATTCACTCGGGTTCGGTCATTCAGTTTCGCTTCCTGTAGCGGAAGGACATGGCGTCGCACGCAACAAATTGGTTTTCGAGTGAAACGATCGAAAGACGCTGCTTTTTTTAGAGAATTTCAAGAATTACCCTCTGGAATCATAAACTAGATGCATATAAAGACAGATCGCTACGTGAAAATTCCATAAAATCGCTAATTCAAGATTTGAACTTAAAATCCACGGTCGCACCCGCCACCGTCGAAGTTTTCTTTTGCTTTTTTGAAAATTTTTCAATAAAACGATCACAAATCAAACGAATTCTAAGGCGCGCGACTTCGTTCGACGACATCGTCGAGGAAAAGAACGAATGAACGTCCATTTCTAAATCATTCTGTCTGTGCCGTGTGAACACAGAATGAAATAAAAATGAACGTTCACTCGAGTGAACCTTTTGATTACGCTTTAACGAAATCCACGATTCAAGCTGCTGATAAGATACTTAGCGGTACAAACAGAGCCGGTTCTACGCCATTTTTTATTTAAAAAAAATCGTTGCAAAAATATTTTTTCATACTTTTTACATAGTCGTTGAATGCACAGTGATGTTGCCAGCGTAGTAGAAAACACAATTATCTCATGATGTGGGTAACTTTTAAATGATTTGTGGAATATTTTAAGTAAATTTAATTAAGATCTTGGTTTTCACGGCGCCCCTTCAGAGATGGCGCCTTTATTTTTGCACAATTTTTCACGTATGGTGGATCTGGCTCTGGGTACAAATTCAGACTGTATGAAAATACAATTGTTATACCATTAAAAATGTAAATTGATAAAAAAATTACAAGTCAGCACTGTTTATTCTAGAAAAAAATAAAGACAATATTTATGTTCTTAAACATACAGCAATTTTCGTTTTTAAAATGAAATGAAAGTGCCGAACTTAAGGGTTAACGACCGGTCGGTAGCAGAGTGGACAAGCGCGTCGGATTCCAGCTCGGGCGTCGTGGGTTCAATTACTCTTCTGGCTAAGTCCTCCACCATTGCACAAGCAACATTTTCGGCTTATTATGATGACAGTAGGATTTTTTTTTAAATATTTTCCAGGTTATTCGTGACCCGGAGAAGTTTGCCTTGCTTAAAAAAAAAATTAGAACAAAGTGCTACCGAATGACGTCATATCTGAAAATGCCAGAGACAACAGACTCGCCGGAAAAAGTGAATAATATTGTCCGTACGGATTGACTAAATAATCTTCAGTCAATGCGGTCGGTTAGTCAGTCAACGAAACTAAACTGAACATAATGAATTCGTATTTCAAACGTCTTAATTAAAGAATATTTTTCAAAAGAAAAATGATGGTTTCAAAAAGGTTTCGGTAGCTCCATTGGCAGAGACGTCACTCTCTGAAAGAGTAAATCTTCCGAGTTTAAGTCTCGGTTGCGACCTAATACTTTTAAAACTATTGATGTGATTCAATAATTAAATTTGCTGTATCTGCAGGTTCATAAAATGTGAGTATTACACCTGTAAAACCAAAATACATTCGTGAATCAAACAACGAAATGATTTAAATTAATGAATTTAATTGATTAATTCACACCAGACTGAATTGATTCACTACCGAAAATGAATCAAGCCATCTCTAGTAAATACTGCATAACAAAATGAACATCTGTCTAGTAATGTGTACGTATATTGTACACCGTGCTTCAGGGTGATTTGATTTTTATTTTCATGTCAAACAGAACAATCCAACTTTTCAAAAAAATATAAAAAAATATTTGAAAGTTTTCAGAAACTTGTATTGTGGTCGTAGCTTTACAATAAATCATTAGTTTATCAGGTCACCGGTCACATCTCGTTAGGTTACAGTCGGTCAAACAGATGTCGCATTTAAATAGCCAATAACGATAGTTGACCGCCTGTAGTAGGTGGTATAATGTTTACTATAAAGGATCGGTTACACGTTTACGTACACAAACACAACATTTATAACTTTTTTTAAATTTCACTTTAACATTTTTTCCTTATATTTTCATGAATAATAACCTCCGGAGGTTTGCGGTACCAGAGCTCAACAAATTAACGATTGCGGATTGCCCTTCGTTTACTGCGCAGCTTGGCTGAATCTGTTGACTTACTTTTTATCTCGTACTAAAATGCGTTTCTGCGCATAAAACACCAGCCGCGTTCTTTCGTTTGTAGATGCCCGTTGTAAGGTGAAACCGGTCCGGTCGAAAACAAACAGTTTTTTTTGTTGTATAAATTAACTCAAAATCTATTTAAATTATTGAAGTAACGCTCTGTCCACTTATTTGACTCAGGATTTTATAAGAATTATATAATTTATATAAACTTATGGTGGAGAAAAAAAAACTTATGTTAATCGACTTTTTTATAAATAATAGAAAATTATTTACGTGAAAATGAAGGACCGTTTATGAAAAAAGCAAATCTATAAAAACTTTGTTTGATTTTGATAACAATTCAGTAAATCTTCACCGGAAAGGCAAAAGGGCTTAAGCGACACTTTGGTCAAAAATGAGTAAAATATGCAGTTTTGATCAGTTGTTTTTTTCTGCATTGAATGCTCTGACTCTTGTTTGATTCTGAAGACTTTTGTTCCCCTTCAGCCATCTAAAATATATTTACCATTCGGAGAGAAGCCTCGACTCAAGCGACACAAGTTTGGGACTTTTTCTGATGCTTAAGTTAACTCAGTGAGGGCATTGAGTTACCTGAGTTAACTTTTTTTTCAAAATCCAAACAAGTACTGAAGACTTATTAATTTTATGATAAAATAAAAAATAAACTTTAAAGTGCTCTGGTGTTAACTTCGAAAAATGGCGCTTCAGACCTTTTGCCTTTCCGGTGACATCCTACATGGTCGAGTGGTAAGACGCTCCACTACGAATCCAGAGGTCGCGGGTTCGAACCCAGCGTGCGCAAATACATTTTATTTGATAAATTTGTGTCATAACAAAAATATTTAATTGCTATAAAATAGTATATTTGCGGCACGTTCCAGATTGGTATATACTCTAAGTATCGCCCTGGTGAAAGACCACCATTCAGGATTATAACTTTAGCTTGAAATGGCTTTAGCCGTGTTTGGTGGCCAGGTCTGAATAGTCAGGTACTTTTCAACCTTTCCCTTCATCATCTCCTTCCCCTCCCCAATACCTTCAGCCTCACAACAGGGGTATGTGGTATTGAGGGTGCTATAGTCTGACTGGCTCTAGAAGGTTGGAAGCAGTTGAGACTCTTGTGCGGTATTCACGTAAAAAAAAAGTATTTTAATAAACAACAAAATAATACAAAATTAAATTATTGACATAATTAAAGAAAGTAGTGCATGTACGCTCGTAAGACTCGAAATATTTCATTAAATTACATTTAAGTCGTTGTAACTTTAAACTCTTTTGCTATGCATTTTTTGTGTTATCTTTTGCTTTGTATTTACATTTTATATTACCGGATTGCCGTAATATGCAAACTTTACGGATAAGTATGTTGAATTTGTAAAACCATAATTAGTGCGTAAATAAATACACAATTAACCTTAGCGATCGCTCAGTTTAGATTGGTGAAATCGGGCTGCAAAAATGACTAAATTATGTACTTACGGACGTATTCCGAGTCTATTTCCTCAAGTTCTTGCGTAAGTTCCATTCCTCCGGTAAGAACTGACAAAGTTATTAAATTAAATATAATTTTTCTAATCGCCGAACCAGACGGTTCAACTTTTAACGGGCCACCCATTACTGCAAATGTTTTCCACCGCACTAACAGTTTTTTTGTTTTATTTTACGTATTTATACCAAAGCTATGTTTATTATTTATAAATTTCTTATCAGTGTTTTTATAAGTTCAAAGGAACAATCCATATTTTTGTAGGTTTTTATCAATTTCATTTGAGTTTTGCCATGTTTTGGAAAAGTATTGTTTTGGATTAATTGATTTTTAAAAGGCCTTTTTTTTGTTTGTTTAATAAACCGTTTTTACAATGGTCAATCATTTGATTGAATTGACTCGAATTTCACAGTCGTGGCGAATAACAATGCGCAATGAACATAGGTACAGTCGAACTTGGTTATAACGATCACGGCAATAGCGAGGTCACGGCTATAATGAACAATAACTTAATGATATGTTAGTTCGGGCGTATTTTCATACAATCGTGTGGGGTTATAACGAGGACGCTTCTCTGATATAACGTCCAAACAATATTGTCCATTCAAATTCGAGGAAAATTTTTTTTTCTCGAAACAGTCGAATAATGCCGTAAACAAGACAAAGAAAGCCGCCTGTCCTGCACGGCGGCGGACTTTTCGGGATTTATAATTCCTGATAGTTGTCGCTCTAAAAAACATTTCTATCCAGTACTATAGGGCACTGTGTAAAAGTGTCGTTTAATATCAAAGTCATTCAAAAAAAATCCTTGCAATTCTATTACCTTTTTACGAATTCGTTTGTACTGTATGTCTAATTTGTATTTAGTTTTCCCTATTTTTTTAAAACAATAAATTTTCATACCCTGGCGTAAATATTCATATTAGTAGTTAGGTATTTTTTTTTACTTACCTACGTTTATAACGAGTAATGGCTATAAGGAGCAAATTTGGTTGGTCCTTTCGTGCTCCTTATAACCAAGTTCGACTGTTATTAAATATTTTTTTATGCGATTCCAAACCAGAAATTTAACTGTTCGAAGCCGTTAAAGTAGTTGTGTCGCCTATCGAGGTATGTTGTGAGACTGATGAAAGTGCGGGGGGAGGAATGAGAATGGGAAGAGGATGGTTGGGAAGGTCTTCAGCCGGGCTGAAATATAGAATTTAAATTAGGGAATAACGCACAAGAGTTCCATCTGCCCGAAGACAGTGTAACTAAAGCATCATTGTACGTAAAATTCTGCTTTTTGAATACCGCACAAGAGTTTTAACTGCTCCTAACCGTCTGGAGCCAGTGGGACTATGGTATAACTATGTTGTAAGGTTGAAGGTAGTAGGGTGGGAAAGGAGATGGGGAAGATGAAGGTCGGGAATTTGTATACCTGGCTATTTATATCGCGTCACAAAACACGGCTAAAGCCATTTAAAGCATCGTTTGATTCTGAATAATATGCTTTTACCAGGACGATATTAAGAGTATCTACAACTTTATCAACCGTACAAGAGTCTTAACTCCTCCCAACCGTCTGGAGCCAGTGGGACTATGGCATCTCCAATTGGACTTAGTTGTGCTAAAAGCATCCAACCCACAAATTGCCAAAATCGAGTTTAACTTGTTTTCCTATAGATCATAGGTTCTCAACGTTGGCGATAACGCCCCCTTTTGGCGTTTGAGACTTTCAAGGGGAGAGGGGGGGGGGGCAGTAGAAGACCTAGAGAAAATTAGGGGGCGTTGGAGACTTCTAGGGGGACAGTAGAAGAACCAGAGAAAATTTGGGGGCGTTGGAAAAAATACGTTGAAAAAAATTACCGGTCACCGGGACAGTCGATATACTTTGTTCGTTCGTTTCATGTTTTTTTGGGCGACCAACCGGTTCCATTTCTTTTCAATTTCAAATCTCTACCGACTAGTATTTTTTTTTGGTGAGGAACTTTTGTCGATTAGCTAGTACTTTACGTAAAAACACAAGGAACCGGTTCCAAAAAGAACTGGATAAATAACCGGTTCCTCAGTGGTCACCGGTAACTGGAACCGCGAACGCGACAGATGATAAGTAAAAAAATGAGGGGGGCTCTAGAAAAATAAATATTCTCAAAGTGGGCGATGGGCAAAAGGAAGTTGAGAATCTATGTAATAGATAAATACGAGATTTCTATATCCTGAAAACACCAAAGCTCCAAGCGCAATAGATTTTTCGTAATTATTTTTTTTCACTAACGCACATTGCAGATATGTATATATCATTATAAAATGTAACATAACATAAAAACTACATTTTTAAAACAAATACTTTTATAGATTATAAATATATTTGTAAAACTACTTATAATAATCTTCATAAAGAGAAAAACACTAATATTCACTTTACAAATTCCGATTACGACGCATATCATTGCTTTTTTACCGTCATATTTTCAAAAGCCTTTTTCTCAGTTTCATATTTTTTGAGGTTGGTCGCTTTCTGCATAACTACGTCCAATTGGGGTATATTGTGAGACTGAAGTCACTAAAGATAGCGGGGGAGAGGGAGGATATGGGAAAGAGGAAGGTTTGGTAGCACCGGGCTATTCAAATCTAGTCACAAAACACGGCCAAGGCCATTTTAAGCGACGTTTCGTTTCCGAATGAAGGTCTTTCACCTGGACGATATTAGTGTTTTGCAATTACAATTCGAATTCATTAGCCTCTTGTTTTTTCCGTGCGTCTTTTATTCCGTTTTGAGGTATAGATTACTAGATGTAATCACCTGTCCTAATGATGTCGGCAGGTAATTAAAATGACGCCAAAACCCACAAAACACTCCCGTAATTTTATTATAATGGAACACAGCCGTCTAATTACATTTCCTCTTTGTTTGCGGAGATATTGGATACAGGTGGATCTCTCAGGCAATTAACTTTGAGATTCTAGCGAATGACATTTATGTATGTATGCCTACATCATAACAAAGGGATAATTAGTGTCGCAAAAGTGGAATCCTGTCTTTTGTTTGTTTTTACCACCGCCCGCCCTGGTAAAAATAATAATAACAGTGGACTTATATTGCGCAGTTTTGTGATATTTCTAGTTTTATATTATGTGTAGTTGAGTTAAAGATGTCGATGCGGTGAGAGTTAATGTTGAATGAATTTGTGTACCTGTAAATGAAACAGTTTTATTTAGAGTATTTTATTCAGTACTATATTCACATCTGGTCACCAAACACGGTTAAAACCCTTTCAAGCAACGTTTCGATTCTGAATAGTGGTATTTCACTAGGGCGATACTTGAGTATCTACCACTCTGAACGTGCCGCATATGAATTAAATGTGAAATAATACATTTTAATTAAATAAAGTGTATTTGCGTGCGCCGGGATTTAAACCCGCGACCTATATATTTACAGTCGTGTGTCTTAACCACTCGACCACGGAGGCCGACAGATGAATATTTTTTAAGAAGTTTAACGATCAAGTCAAAACATGGTGGTGAAATCAAATCGATAAATCATTACGATTCGTTTGGTTTCAATTGTCGTCAACTCTACAAATATAAATATTTTTATTTCAATACGTGAAAAAACCTACATTAATTTAATACACATTGTGTATATGCCTACGCTTGGTGGGTATTGAACCTTGTTCATAATTCCAGGGCCGGTTCGACGACATATTGCGCCCTGTGCAGTAAGTACCGATTGCAAGTATTACATGATTGAAAAATAAATCACAAAAAAATATTGCTTCAAAGTAATTCTGAAAAACAAAATGAGCTCGAAGTCACCAAGACAAAAATATGTACCATCTATAACGGTTCATTTCGACTGCCGGGAACAAAAAACGGGCACGCTGATTGGTAATAGACTTTGGTTCGCAGTTTTATCAATTTTAACACTTACTATATATATATATATATACGTAAGGAGTTTTCTTTATTATATTTTTTACTTTACGTCCAAATAACCATTATGCAATTCGTAAGAAAAAAAACCGTGACAAAAACCTATTTTCCATACATATTCGCTTGTCCTTTGATGCACAGCGATGCTGCCAGCACAATAAAAAACATAATTATCCCATGATGGGGGTAATTTTTTAATGATTTGGGGAAATTTTCATATGATTTAAGGAATATTTTAAGTAAATTTCAAAATATCTTTATTTTGACGGCGCCCCTTCTGAGATGACGCCTATGTATATATTTTTGTGAACAGTTTGAACGTATGGTGGATCCGGTGCTGATTGTATTATAGGTTGTGGAAAGGTTATGAATGAAGGAAAAACGGGAAACCATTCACTCACCGATAAAGTTGAAGTTGAAAGTTCTTCTTCCTTTCTTACACAATTGTATTATTAACGAAACGAGAACACCACTTTGATTTTAGTCTTCTTATTCACAAAACATCACAGTTATTTTATACTATTTGGAGATCAATAATATTTTAATTAAATTTAAATAAGATCTTTAGATTTCACGGCGCCCCTTTGAACGTACGGTGAATCCGGCGCTGCATTGCTGCTCAACCGAAGCCCTGACCATACTGCCACATCTAGGTCTTGAAATTTCGATGCACGTAACAAACAACCTTGGTGCAGTGAAAGCTTAGCTTCAAAATATAATATAACCCATTCATTAACATAACTATCTTTATTTTCTTTTTTATGGCGCTTCGGAAACCTTACATCAAAGAGAAAGTACTACACATTCATGCTGGATAGAACCTTAAACCTTTTGAACAGGAAAAGCCATAATAACCCATACAGCATTTGAAATTACATAGGTATTAGAAAAATATTATTCAAGAATGCAGTTAACCAACCTGTGGTTGACTTATTTCTCGGAATTAAGTCATCTCGGTAGAGCTTCAAATGCCACACGCCTGGAGAAATGATGTTACCTAAGTGCGGTGTTTAAATCACAGTGTAGTGCGGCAAACGATGAGTCGATATTCAAAAGGGAAAGCAAATATTCAAACTTGTATAATATTCAATGCGTAGATAGCTACAAACTAAATACCGGTTCAAGTTGTTTTATAATACCCTTTAGATTAATTAAATAATGCAGATACGTTACTGAGACAACGCGCGTGGATGCACTAAACCGGGTCAGCGAGACACATCTGAGATTTACTACGTTTAGTATCACACAAACATTCGTTCGACAAACAAGCTGTCACCAGCTGTCACAAACGCGTCGCTGTAGGCTCCTTTCTGAGAAAAAAATGCCTTGAGAGGTGTAAAAATCATTCGGGAGTAAAAAACATATCTCATGAAGTTTCTTTCCATTCATAATTATCCACAAATCAATTATTATTTCAATTCAATAAAGACAATTATTCACAAGGTTTAAAAGGTTCTTGACGAAAACGGTGCGAGATAGCGAATGCAGAAATACATAAGTGTGTGAAGGACAACCAGAGCTAGTAGCGCAATACCCGATTATAACAGTAGCGTGGGACGTTTATATAACTATCTCATCCGTACACACATATTCTTTGAATGGCTATCCTTTTCATACGCGGATGAAACGGAATACAAGACGTTACTAGTGGTGCTACATTTTTCGTAAGATTTGTATGAATATGACGTGTCTTGTATTTTATGTCTATAATAGTACCGGTGACTTTTCTAGGATTTGATTTTGGGTTACATAAACCAAATTGCTAGTAAGTAAACTCGTATGTCGTTTCACGTTTAGATAACTGCAACGGAATATACGCAAGTCTTCCCAAATATCAACTTGACAAATGGCAACTAGGTTTCAACGCCAGCGTACCAAAATATTCCCATATTATGTTCCAAAAGAATCCAGTTCAAGCTTTGCTGGATGGTATTTAAATCAATTGACGGAATGGCTCTGGGTTGTATATTGGAGCTGTGTATTCCTCAAGAGTTCGATTCGCGACAGTCGACCCTTAGATCGGCAACGACCTCAGCTATCGGAAGGTTGAAGGAACCAAAGCGCACACCAGACACTAAGTTCGGAGAGCGTGTTGCAGGAGTGTCAGGTCCTAAAGCCTCGAATAGACTATCACATGATCTGAGAATGATGAAAGACTCGACAGGCTTCATCATTTGTTGACAAACGATCAGTGTAATATTTATTGCAGCGAACGTAGATTTTTTAATGGATTCATTAAAAAAAACATTTTCTATAGAGCTAGTCTAGTTGATGTTTTCAATAGAAATATCAAACTCCAAAAACAAAGGAAACGACATTATGTTCATTTCGGGATGACACAGAAATCAGGCACCGTTAAATGCTTCGCAAATGTTTATACACAACTCTTTTTCGCCTGTGCCAAGAGCTAAGCATCTAACCGCTTAGCCATGCAGGTCAAGAAAAAAACAATCAATCGGAAAATTCACCAAGAACAGTACATTGCTAAGTTTAACTTTCATTAAAGAACATTTTCCCAAGAGAATAGATTCATTCAACAATTAAATCAGTCTTAAAAACCTTGTATATTGTTAACGAGTAATTTTCAGTTTTTTAAACAGCGAGTCATGCTCTGCTTCCAATCTCTGTAGAACGCATTAGGCCTGCAATCACTGAACATATAATCTTCCTAGAAGTGTGATCTTTGAAGAGTTGTGAGAAGGCGCATGTCGACAGTTTTCATTAGACCTCTCTACTGCTAGGTCCCAGGCGGGCTAATAAAATTAAATGTTCGTTCAAGAAAAAAAACGGTATTTCAAAAAGTTAGTTCAATTTCTCCATAAGGCCCTCTGCACACGGAGATGCTCAAAATAAACTAATCACGGACGCAAATTACTAACCAGTCTGCGATGAGTTTGAACCTTTGTAACTGAACGAGACACTGTAGACGGCGCTACCGTCACTAAACAGTCACTAACGCTTTAGTAACCAGTCGGTAAGCAACTCGACTTGTCCCTGTCGAATCGTTTTTGACTTGAGTCTTGAGTCGCCTAGTTTCTCGTCCGATTGAATAAATCAACGTTTCTGGTCACATCATTTTATTTTATAATTTTTATATAATTTCATTTCATTTTCAGATACTCGTTTGTACCTAGATTGTAGCTTGTAACTTGTACGTATATTGATTTTACCGTAGTTGGTAATACGTACGCAGAGGTAACTAATGTATTTAAGTGCACGAAGAAGACTATAATATCATACATCTTCAATCAGAATTAATTTAATGTAATCAAACACTAGTTTTCAGTACTTTTTATTTTGTTAGTACAAATATTTTTTTTATTTTTCCACTGTTGAATGTAAACCTTTATATATAAAAACGCCCACTCGGGCGTATAGAATATAATGCATTTTCATTCACGAAAATGAGCGACCTACAAGTTAGTGAGAGAAGTAGAAAAATATCCCGTTTTATACAACTTCAGCACCTCGCACGCCACACAGAAAACTACCGATTTGGATCACTTGTGAGTAGCCCGCGTCTTAGAGAGTTGGTAACCAGCTAGTCATTTCAATCACAAACCAGTTTAGTTTGTTCGAGTATCTCCGTATGCGCACGGCCTAAGTAAGGAAAAATTAAGCCTATGCCTATAACATAGTTCTATCCGTTTATCGCTTCAGTGTCTGCAACAATGCCGATGTCGATCAGTTGTTAAAGCCACCGAGAGAGGAGATTGGGTGGTAGATAAACACAACCTTCAATAATAACTTTCTCCGTTATATATACACACCAAAGCGTAGAGGTGCATTATGAGAGTATGTGTCTGATCACGCTCAGGAGATGTTCGATGGGAAGATAACAAAGGAATCCATGTAGTCACGCAGGTGTTACTAAGGCTGACCTAAGAGAGGGTGTACTTGAACCATAGCAAATTAAATCTCGACTCGTACATAAAAAAACTGAAGTCCTCCACCTCGAGTGTGCTTTATACTAAATCACCTAACCTAATATAACAACGAGAATATAATATATAACAGATATGTATGCTAATTAAAACTATTGAAAATCATGAATAAATGTCCAAATATGGGTGTAACAGTACATGTGTACACCGACAGATTAAAAAAAAAAACAATTTGACTTCTGTTAAGGGTGTAAAAACCCAGATGTAAAGTATGTATAAATATGAACAAATGTGTCATAGCAGAGAAAAAGATATAATATTGAAGACAGTTTACGTGTTAGTACTTAAAAACATCAATATTCAAGTATTATAAGGTAACGATTCTTAAAATTCATACAGTGTTAGTATCTTAGAGTATACTAGAGGTAGCCCAAGCCAAGGCAGTGAAGTCAGTTTTGGACTTGTTTTTGATGATTTTAACATGAATCGGCGCACCTGGGCGTGGCTAAGACTAAGGTTACGGTATTTATACATCCATTCATATCACATATCAACATAATGTTTTTGTGTATTCGTATAGCCACTTTTTCACAGTATTTTTATCAACAAAAATATAGCATCTACCCTAAAAAACCGTTTAGTTGTGTCAAGTTTAGTGGCATAATAAAAAATGTGGGTGGAGTCCTGCCGTTAACCAGCACCTTAAGATCATTGCGACAGTATATAGAAGCGGTCCAAGAAATTTGTTGTCTCTTTCTTTCTCATGGTGTACGATGTAAAAACTCTGAAAAAGTGATTTATTACAATTTCGGATGGGTTGGGTAAAACAAATTAGCTATCCCTCCATTAGATTCTTACTCTGAGGTTAGTATTAATTTCACCATAAAGCTGGATTCACACCAACGTCCGGATCCGCTCAGTGACGATACTATTCCGCATGAGAGCTTATTGATATGGTATGAATATCAATCAAGGAGTATGTGCCAAGACAAAGTTGTGTGGCAGTATATCCTCTCTGCCCACCCTTGTGATATTAAACTACTTAGTTAAATAATTATTTTGATGTGTAAAAATACTTAAATCACAGATTTTTTTTAATTAAAAACCATTTTTTTATCACAAATTAATATTTTTATAATTTAAATAATATTAAAAATATTATTTAGTGATATGAATGGTGTGAATCCAGCTTAAGGCCTTCTGCACACCGAGATACTCAAAAGAAACTGATCATGGACGCAAATTACTAACCAGTCCACCATGAGTTTGAACCTTTGTAAGACGTTTGTTGAACGAGACACCGCACACGGTGCTACCGTTACTGAACAGTCACTAACGCTTTAGTAACGTTGGTAAGCAACGCGACCTGTCGGCTCGTTTTCGACTTGAGTCGCCTAGTTTTTCGTCCGATTGAATGTATGTTGATACCAAAAAATAATTTTATGACAAAAGTTTATGGTTTTCAGTAGACAGTAAGGACATTGATTAACAAAGATACAAGTGAGGAGAAAACCGAAACTAATAAAATTAAGGGCGTTTAACCCTTATGTGACCGGAGAAAATTACACCTTTTCAAATTGATATGAAGATTTCTTTTACAGTATATCATTTGCTGAAGTTTGTTGGACCACTTTCATGTCGTAATATATTTCGACTCTGTTCAATATTTGGGGAAGTGGATAGGAATTTCACCCAGTACCATCTTTTTCGGGGGGAGTTTTAATTAAATAGGTGAAAAATAGTATAAAGGATACAGATGATGTACTTTGAACACAACAGTACATCAATTTATCATTTATCATAAAATGATTAATAAATACGGACAAGCTTCAAATTCTATATAAAACACACGAGGGTACCCGGGTACTCTTTCAGTTATCAGAAGTTGTAAATTATACGTATTCGTTTTCCGCTAACATACCACCCTCCACATATCCAACGGTTATATTCAATTGTTCATTTTCCCTATTGTGGAGAAGTCAGGAAGTTTCAGCCGGTTAGACTTACTAGAACATTAAAAAAATCGATGTTGAAAACCGAAAAGGGTACCCGCGTACCCCCTCAGTCACATAAAGGTTAAAAAAATATACCTTTTAATTTTATTTCTGCGTACCTACAAGAAGTTATGTTTTTATATGTAGGATTTTTTAAACAATTTGTTTTATAAGAGCCGTCTGAACTCTCTCTATTATGTATGTTGACAAGATTTGGGGGAAGCTTATTGCAGACTAAAATCATGAGAAAATGTTCAGATACCGGGTATAACAGTGTATGTGAACATCAACAGACTGGCCTTCACGCTGTACTCGTGTTATTTTTTTTTGTGTTACAATAATTCATTCATTCATAAAAATACCTTATTCGTGGGAAAAGGTTTAATATGAACGACCATTTAAAACGCTGACACAATTAATGGTTTCTGGTTCGCGGTTGGTCACACTGCTTTGCTTTTGATACTATAAATGAATAATGACATAGAAAGATGCGTTCAACTATGTCGCGACGATACTAAAAACTCATCGGACTATCACACTCTTATAAACAAATATAATGTTAGATTTCAAAGTGATAATTTGATAGGTAATCTCACAGTTACCTGAAGCAAAAAAAAAACTAAAAAAAAACGTCCCAAACTTGTGCCGCTTGAGTCAAGCCTTCTATCAAATGGTAAATATATTGTGAATGGCTGAACGGTCACAAAAAGTCTCCAGTATCAAACGAGAGTCAGAGTATTCCATGCAAATAAACTGATCAAAATTGCATATTTAACTCATTTTTGACCAAACTGTCGCTTAAGCCCTTTTACCTTTCAAGCGACGATTTACGAGTGATTTTGGAGAAAAAAAAAATCGTCAAAATAACCCTGGTTAAACGTAAAAACGTTACAATTGTAATCGCTACGTTTAAAATGACACCATAGAGCCTTAGTCCAATTATTTATTGAATTAATTATGCATTTAGCGTACGTGCTCCGAGTCGTGTAGCCACTCGAAGGCAGCCTACATAATTTCTAGCTTCTCGTTCCAAATTATGATTAAGAGGCCCCTCTGGCTTTTGTTTGATTTTCGTCTCAGAGCAATAATATACAAGAGAGAGCGCTGATGTAGTCAGTTTTGATGAGTTTTACCGGACTCGGCTAGACCTGAGCGTGGCTAGGACTACAACTAGGGTATTTATACATCCACTCCTAACACATGTCGACATAACGTTTTTGTTTATTCGTATAACCACCTTTTCACAGTATTGTTATAAACAAAAATAAACCATATAACCTAAAAAACAGTTGAATTATGACCATTTATGTCGCATATCAAAACGTGTGGGCCGATTTAATGGAGACGCGGGACACGAAGAACATTCTAACAATGCTCTAAAGCGGTGTGATAATTTGGGAAATTTTTCTCTCCCTTTCTTTCTCACGGTGTACTACATAAAAACCCGGAGAAAGTCATTTATCCCAAATTTGTATAGGTTGGGTAAAAATAATTAGCTCTCTCTCCATATATTGTTTCTCCAAGCTTGTTGTTTTATTGTATTTTTGTATAACTAAATAAATTTCTTTCATTTTCTAAAAATAAAATTGCATGATGTTTTTCATGTAAATTCAACTCGACCGGTCGGTAGCTGAGTGGCCAAACGCGTTAGATTCCCACCCGGGCGTTGTGCGTTTAATTCCTCTGCTGGCTAAGTCCTCCATCATTGCACAAACAACATCTTCCGCTTCTTATGATGGCAGTAGGAGTTTTTCAAATATTGTCGGGTTATTCGTATCCCGGGAATGTTTGACTTTCTTTACAAATTTTTTTTTTTTAAATGTTAATGCAAACAGTAATGTCACTTTGATAACCGTTTTTTTTTAGACTCACTGACGTAAGCAAACTTTAAATATTTATCACTCGACTTGTAACGAACTTAACCCAATGCAAAATATCTCTATAGATTGATTATGTTGTTGACAAGCAATTAAAGTTAATTTAAATATGCGAACATAAGGTTTTAAAGGATAAAAACTCCCGAAAAAATAATGATGAATGCCCGGTGACTATTGGCACCTCCGGCACACTAAAGGTTAAGTTTAAGGTTAAGGTTACGTTTTAATCATAGAGTACATAGAGTGGTATCTATCCAAGGCAGTGAAGTCAGTTTTTTACTTGTTTTTGATGATTTCAACCTGACTCGGCGCACCTGGGCGTGGCTAAGTCAAGGGCTAGGGTATTTATACATCCATCCATATCACATATCGACATAATGTTTTTGTTTATTCGTATAGCCACTTTTTCACAGTATTTTTATCAACAAAAATATAGTATATAACTTAAAAAACCGTTTAGTTGTGTCAAGTTATATGAATACCGCACAAGAGTCTCAACTGCTCTCAACCGTCTAGAGCCAGTGAGACTATGGCATCCCCAAATAGGGTATGTTGTGAGGCTGAAGGTACTGGGGAGGGGAAGGAGATTGGGAAGAGGAAGGTTGGGAAGTACCTGGCTATTCAGATCTGGTCACCAAACACGGCTAAAGCCATTTCAATAAAAAAAAAAAAAAACAAAGTTAAGTGGCATAAAAAAAAATGGGGGCGGAGTCCCACGGTGACCCAGGAGCTTAAGATCATTGCGACAGTATATAGAAGCGGTCTATGAAATTTGCTGTCTCTTTCTCTCTCATGGTATACGACGTAAAAACCCGGAGAAAGTGATTTATCGCAAGTTTGTGTAGGTTGGGTAAAAAAATTAGCTCTCCCTCCATATGTTGTTACTTCAAGGTTTTAATATTTTTTCTTGGCAAAAGTCGAAAATCTCGTGATTAATGATAATATAGCGTAAATTATCACAATGATAAGTGTCCCCCTTCTCAGCGCACTATGACTGCAGTGTTGCGAGTGCGCTAGACCAGTGGTCCCCTAACCCCGGGCGGCGGACCGGTACCGGTCCGTGGATAAAATGGTACCAGGCCGCCCAAGGCCCTGCTAAAAATCAAAATTGCGTAAAAAAACGAACATACCTGATGAAAAAAAATATATTGATAAAAAAATATTATTCAGTTGAGAACCCCTTACCGTCAAGTTACCGCCGAAACCTTAGAGTAAATAAAGTGGTACCTATCCAAGGCAGTGTAGTCAGTTTTGATGATTTTTGCCGGACTTACTTCGAAGGTACTGTGTCGGCCTCAGAGCAAGAATACATATGGAGAGAGAGCTAATTCTTTCTACCCAACCTATGCAAATTTGCGATAAATCACTTTCTCCGGGTTTTTTACGTCTTACACCATGATAGAGAAAGAGACAACAAAAATGTCACACCGCTTGTATATATGATGATCTTGGTCTCCCGCGTCTCCAGAGACTCCGCCCACGTGTTTAGATTGGCGACTAAACTGGACACAACCAAACGATTTTTAAGGTTATATGCTATCTTTTTGTTGAAAACAAAACTGTGAAAAAGTCTTTATACGAATAAACAAAAACAATATGTTGACATGTGCTATGAATGGATGTACAAATACCCTAGCCCTTGTCCTAGCCACGCCCAGGTCTAGTCGAGTCCGGAAAACCTCGTATAAACTGACTACAGCTCTCTCTACAGCGCCATCTCTTATATATTATTGCTCTGAGACAGGATAGATACTGGTTCAAGACGGTTGGAAGCAGTTGAGACTTTTGTGCGGTATTGACGTAAAAAACACACAATGAACGGAATAAACTCGACATATTGAGCAACCCACTTCGGGTGTTATCTTAGAGTATACAAGAGGTAGCCCAAGCCAAGGCAGTGAAGTCAGTTTTGGACTTGTTTTTGATGATTTTAACATGACTCGGCGCAAATGGGCGTGGCTAAGACTAAGGCTACGGTATTTATACATCCATTCATATCACATATCGACATAATGTTTTTGTGTATTCGTATAGCCACTTTTTCACAGTATTTTTATCAACAAAAATATAGCATCTAACCTAAAAAACCGTTTAGTTGTGTCAAGTTTAGTGGCAAAATAAAAAACGTGGGCGGAGTCCCGCCGTTAACCAGCGAAGATAGCCAGCTTAAGATCATTGCGACAGTATATAGAAGCACTCCAAGAAAAATTTTGTCTCTTTCTCTCTCATGGTGTACGATGTAAAAACTCGGAAAAAGTGATTTATTACAATTTCGGATGGGTTGGGTAAAACAAATTAGCTATCCCTCCATATATTGTTACTTCAAGGGTGTTATTGTCTCCCATTACCCCCAGGTGGAACCGTCTCGTTGCAAAGAAACAAGCTAAGGGTTCTCATTGATTTAGCGTTCTAGTGCGTTCAAATGTTCAATCACTCTATATTAATTTTTTGGTTTGTTAACTGAATTTTATTTTGAAGGCATGTTTAACCTTTATGTGACTGAAAGGGTACCCGGGTACCCTTTTCGATTTTCAGCAAAGATTTTTTAAATTTTCCAGTAAGTCTAACCGGCTGAAACTTCCTGATTTAGTGAAAACACAAGAGTGAAAATGAACAATTGAACACAACCGTTGAATAAGTGGAGGGTGGTATGTTAGCGGAAAACGAATAAGTGTAATTTACAACTGCTGATTACTGAAAGAGTACCCGGGTACCCTCATGTGTTTTATATATTTTTTTGACGCTTGTTCATATTTATTAATCATTTTATCTTATTTTAAATGGTAACTATGATGTACTGTTGTGTTCAAAGTACATCACCTGTATCCTTAATACTATTTTTAATCATCTATTTAATTAAAAACCACAAGAAAAGATGGTACTGGGTGAAATTCCTATCCACTTCCCCAAGTATTGAACAGAGTCGAAATATATTACGTTATAAAAGTGGTCTAGTAAACTTTATCAAATGAAATACTGTAAAAGAAACCTTCAAATCAAGTTTGAAAGGGTGTAATTTTCTTCAGTCATATAAGGGTTAAATACGATTAAATCAAAATTATTAAATCAAAACAAAATATAAACAGTCAACGCCACCTCCTCAGCGGGCCGCGATTAAATTATCAAACGTTGACCGGTCCGCGACGGTAAACATGTTGGGGACCACTGTGCTAGAATACGTGCTGGCCGGAGTGGCGCGGGTACCTGCGCGGTACCTCTCGACGGTAGTCAGTACGTCAGTAGCGTTGGAAAAACTTCAAAGTTTTGCGAACGCTTCAGGAACTGCTAGTTCTTTTCTTCACGATGAACCCTTCAATTGAAGTACCACAGAAATTCTGATTTCATGTAGAGATGGTCGATATTCCTGTCCCGGTTAAAAAAACGGGTCCTACGGTCACTGGAACCGTTGATATTTTTTGAGAGGAACCGGTTATCGATATTTTATATATAAAACATGCAAAGAAATCAAAGTTTGTAATTTGTTTTAGAAAATTAAAAGCAACTTCCACCAAAGTCCAACAAAAAATATCACAACAATAGTCCTTCCGTATAAATTTCACGCAAACAAATGAAAAACACCAAAACCGGTTCGAACTGCGGATTGTGCGATCGTGCGAACGAATAACTTCAATTTCTAATTTAAAGTCAGCCCAAACTAAAATTGCACTGTGGATGGTGCGATACTACAATCGTACGAACGATCTAAAGAACTAAAATTGAAGTTTTCAATAAAAACTACAAATGAGCATAGATGGTTAAAAAAAATGGCGCGATTATTAAAAACTAAAAATTCAATCGAATATTTCAATGAGAAATGAATGAAGTTTGAACTGCCGCAAAAGTGAAGAAATCAAAGTTTGTAATTTATTTTGGGCAACTGCCACCATAGTCACAACGCTAAAAAAAATCAGTAGTCAGTAGTCATTGTGCGAACGACTAATGGTCGGTTGGGCTAAAATTGAAGTTTTCGTAAACTACCATAGATGGCCGCCGCGCGCGAAACACCAACTTCAATCTATTTGTTCAACGAGAAATGAATGAAGTTTGAACTGGCAGCCGTGACCTCCATTCGGGCATTTCTTTTCGGGGAGCCGGGCGGGGCTGCGACAAGAAGAAAGTTTTATCGTATATTCTTAATTGCTAACTAAAATTCGTACATAGTAATGCCATATGAATGACGGATCAATTCAAACTGACGAACAGTGACGGGTTTCCCTGCGTCCTGCGGAACGAACCAAAACCACGTGGCTGCGTCTGTTTTAGATCGGTTCAAAGCGAAGAGGCGGCGCAACGCGCGTGGCTCGTTGTGCGCATACCGGTCACTTGTCTGTCAACGAGCTGTACCGCACAAGAAATTACGTTTATATATGGAGACGCACAGCTCATATTTTTAAGTGTCACCTCACAAGGAGCTATATCGCCCCTGGTTGGATGACGTTATTTGGTGCGTTTTCGAAATAAATTATATTACACACTTTTGACTCCTAGGCCCCAGACAGACCAATGCAATCAATTATCCGTCCAAGAAAGTTTTTTTTTAATATGAATTCCACACAAAATTCTAGCTCGCAACGGCCAAGCAGCGTTAAAACCGCGGCGAAACCGGTTGGTACAGTTAGTTTATTATAAATGCAAGGCGGCGCAGGGGATTTTTTTTTTCTTGTTATCTCTTGCAACAACATATATTTTTATTAATCCATACAACTATATAAAAAATAAAATAAAATATTCTGCTCGCAACCTCATTTGACTGATGTAAGCGTAATGGGTTTGAGCATGTAGATCGAATGAACAAAGAAACGAGTGTGAAAATAATGTATCTCGCGAAAGTGAATAGAAGAAAAAGTTTGGGACGCCCGAGGAAGACATGGCACGATCAAGTGAACCAAATACTTGAATCGGGCCATGTGAAGAGATAGAAGAACAGAAAAGTATACATAAATGCGAATGAAGCAAGGAGTGTGGGCCAAGATGATTGTATGGCGGCCCGTCTTCTCTACCTGCTAGGAGAAATGGTGTGATAGTTATTTATTTCTTGATAATAATAATAAATAATTGCTTGTACCTAGATTGCATGTAGTTGGTGATACATACGCAGAGGTGGCTGATGTATTTAACTGCACGGAATGTAGATAAAAGAAGGCTATCATATATCTTTAATCAATAATATTTTTGTGTTTTCAAACACAATTTTTTACTACTCTACAACCATTCCTTATTTTGTTTGGGCATATAATTCTAATTTTTTCACTATCAATTGCAAAGTTTTTTATTGTAAAAGCCCTCTCGGGCGTATACAATAAAATAAATAAATAATGATGCGAAGCAAGCTAGTAAAGCCAATGTATTGTTATAAACAACAAAGCGCCACAGGCGAAATATTTTTACTTAAATCTGAAGAAGCAAAACTCTGAACGGTATGTTTTGTTTTTTCTGCGTTGAATTTATTAGCCATTGCAAATATTTTCAGCTAGAAACGTCGTGAGCTATGAAGCTTTGAAATATATCATCTAACCTTATTCAAGAAATTTTAAATGCAATTTCTTTTTATTGTTTTAAAACTTTTCACAGCCCTACATTCTACAGTTGTATCCACAACACGTGGTATTATCTTCTGATTGAAACTCTTCCATCTGACAGTCTTTGGTCTGAAGCCGCAGCCAGTGGACCTCTCCACTCAACACTCTCACATCAATCATTCCCATATCAAGAGCAAGACAAGATATAATAATAATAAAACAATGTAAAGCAACTTGTGCTTTCTGCAGAGCGAACGGATTCGAGAAACTGCTTATTTTACCGTTATACATGCGCGAATCGGGCTTAAATTCTGTTATAAGCAGCAAGCATACAAATACAAATTGTATGTTTATAGTATTTGAGTGTTGTTTATTAAGTTTTATAACAAAATGGATGTGAAAGAGATAATAAAATGGCTTTTTCAAGTCAAAGACTCTAGCGGCTCAAACGCAAAGGGCGGGAGATTCGAAAACGGTTCCAAAATGTGTTTATCAATTGTTTTATTGACCGTTTTTGTGTGCAGTTTCGTTGGGTGCAATGGTGAACAGTCGAATAACTCTGTGAGTAAAAACTCTACCACTCTGAATGGTGTTTCGGTGGACAATTTGAACAGTGGTGATAAACTCCTGAATGTGGGTGATAAACTATTGGACACTTCGAAAAGCAGATCGTCGTCTGCTTTGGATGAGGATTTAGAGAAAGAAGGGGAGTTTGGAGATGAAACTGAAATCTTCAAGATGATCACAGACGGTGCTAGCTATCTGGACAAGATGCTTGAAGAAAACGTCGGAAATGGTAAGAGTTTATTTATTCATACTGGGTTTTAACAGGTATTCTCTCTTACGTGAAAACAATCTAGTTATAAAAACTCAATTAGTGTTCAATAATTGTTAAAAAAAAATACAAATACAAAGGACACATCAAATATAAAATTATAAAAAATCAATCAATGATAAATAATAAAAAAAGCAAGATACATAAAGAGAGACAAAAAAGATACACAAAATAATTATATAATTAACCCAAACAATGTTACATATTTTTAGCAATGGTAGGACATTTTTTTTGCAAATCATCGACAAAAATGTCAACATTAGCACACTCTGTCCTATTTTATGTATATTGACGACTGTAGTTGGCTATATTATTTATTATAGTTATTTCGTCATTACGTATAAATCTTAAAATGAAATATTATCGCGATGCGTTCATGAAAGCGAATGAATTATGTTGAAAACATCTTGAATTACAATGTGTGATTAATTACTTTGTACACTAAAAACTTGCGGACGTCGATGTTTTGTCCAAGTGTGTATGAACAGTCCCATGAATCGAATTAGAATCTCACAGCGGGTACAGACGTACTCCCTTATCAAAAACGTTTTCAGTTTTAGGTTTGGTTATAAGATTACGATGTGAGACTAACATTAATTTTGATTAAATTATTTCCACAAAGTGTTAGTGAAAAAGTAATTGCTCGTTTATATCAGATTTGGTCATTTTTTCAAAATAATTGTTTATCCATTTAATTGGCTTCATTTGAACTTTAGAAACGTATTAAAATGAGCCGTGTATACGTAGATTTCGAATTTACATTTATTAAAAACAACTAACATTAGCCAGGTGTTGAAAAATATTTGTATGGCAAAGTATAAATATGTCATTGAAGTAATTTCAATAATTTGTAGCCAAATATAAAACAGAAAAAAACACGAAAAAAAAAAATTAATTAAAGATACAAATATAATAATTAATTTCTTTAATGAAAAGCATAAGGCTGTACAGTTAATTCTATTTTAAAATATATATTTTTTATCCTTAATACCGCACAAGAGTCCCAACTGCTTCTATCCGTCTAGAGCCAGTGAGACTATGGCATCCCCAATTAGGGTATGTTGTGAGGCTGAAGGTAGTGGAAAGGGAAAGGAGATGGTGAAGAGGATGGTTGGAAAATACCTGGTTTTTTAGATCTAATCACCAAGCACAGCTAAAGCCAATTTAAGCAACGTTTCGATTCTGAATGGTGGTCTTTCACCAGGTTGATACTATGAGTATCTACCACTATGGAACGTGCCGCAAATATACCATATATTATTTTATATGAATTAAATGTGTTACGACACATATTAATTAAATAAAAATTATTTGCGCACGCCGGGTTCGAACCCGCGATTTCTGAACTCGTAGTCGAGCGTATTACCACTCGACCACGGAAGCCGTCATACAAAGCCTCAATTTAAATGATTAAAATTATGTTTTTATTTTTCTTCATTAATTCTTAATATCTATTCATTCCAGTTTTTTCAACTTAAAATTCCAATTTCGTCACGAAATCTATTCTGCATATTAAATAAATACATATTATGTATTTAATTTCATTCCAACCGGATGTTCGATCCAGAAACCGCGAATCGGTTCTGGAAGGACTTGGAATGATTAAATGGATTGTGAAACGATGAAATTCAATGTGTTCGATCCCGAGACCGCGAATCGGTTCTGGAAAGATTTGTATTGAATTAAGTGGACTGTAAAGCGAGGTAGTACTTGGTAAATGACTTGACTTATCTGAGGAACAATGGTAAAGGATTACGCCATCTTGCTCACCTGGTTTGTGTGTCTGCTAATGGCGGCCAACCTCTCTGTTCCGGTGATAGTTGTGAAATGACTTCCAGGTCCGGGCGATGGTTTTGAAGGAGGAACCTCCCTCTCCGGGCGCTAATTATGAAGTGATGGGGACCGGTGTCGACCGTTCGAACGACACGATCCGAGAGTGGGGGTCAAGTGACAGGCTGATTAACACATGTTTTACACAGCCATGCCAATAGGGCAGGACAGGGTCGCAAGGTGACGTATAGGAAATAGGTAAAGACGGGGTACGATTGAACGTCACATTGGAACCCACAAAATGTCAATTCTAGGACCCAACACCGGATATCAAAATTATACATTTTGAAATTTATTTTGGTTAATGCATTTTTAACCTGGTTCACACAAGTTGAAAGAATTTTACACATTCATTTTTATTTCCATGTTGAAAAATGCAGAATAAATTTTGTGACGAAACTGGGATTTCAGGTTGAAAAACTGGAATTGATAGACATTAAGAATTTATGACGAAAAATAAAAAACATCATTTTAATCAATTGAATTGAGGCTTTATATGACGGCCTCCGTGGTAGAGTGGTAAGACGCTCGACTACGAATCCAGAGGTCGCGTCAGATCTCATTCATCTCATTTATCTCATGCATCCATCTATATCATCCATTAATCCGTCTCATCCATTCATCCATCTCATCTATTCTACCATATCATCCAACTCATCCATCCATCCATTTCATCCGTTTCATTCATCCATCTATTTCTTCCATCCATCCATCGAATCCTTCCAACCATATCATCGATCTCATCCATCCATCCATTTCATCCATCCATCCATTTCATCCATCTCATCCAGCCATCCATTTCATCCATCCATCTATTTCTTCCATCCATCCATCTAATCCTTCCAACCATATCATCCATCTCATCCATCTCATCCATCTCCTCCATTTCATCCATCCATTTATTTCATCCATCCATCCATCCATTTCATCCATCCATCCATTTCATCCATCTCATCCAGCCATCCATTTCATCCATCCATCTATTTCTTCCATCCATCCATCTAATCCTTCCAACCATATCATCCATCTCATCCATCTCATCCATCTCCTCCATTTCATCCATCCATTTATCCATCCATTTCATCCATCCATCCATTTCATCCATCATCCATCCATCCATTTCATCCATCCATCTATTTCATCCATCTAATCCTTCCATCCATTTCATCCATTCATCCCACCTTTCCATCGATCTCATCCATCCATCTCATTCATCTCCTCCATCCATCCCTCCATCTCATCTATCCATCTCATCCATCCAACCATATCATCCATCTCATCCATCCATTCATCTATGTTTTCCATCCATCCATCTAATCCTTCCAACCATATCATCCATCCAACTATTTCTTCCATCCATCCATCTAATCCTTTCATCCATATCATCCATCTCATCCATCCATCCATTTCATCCATTTCATTCATCCATCCATTTCATCCATCTCATCCATCTCATCCATCTCATCCATCTCATCCATCTCATCCATCTCATCCATCTCATCCATCTCATCCATCTCATCCATCTCATCCATCTCATCCATCTCATCCATCTCATCCATTTCAAATTATACATCACATGTCAATCATCACATATTTAATCATAATTCATATTCTTTTTGACTTAATAATAATATTGTAACTTATATTCTGATGTATTTTAAAAAGTTCTTACGGGCTATTTTGAATTTATTGATTGGCATAATTTGGATAGTTTCCAGCAGATCATTATAACATTTCATCCCTTTATAAAATAAGCTGTTTTGTGTATTGGTTTTAATATTTTTTTGAAGTCTGATTTCTTTGCATGTCCTTGTATTATGTCTGTGAATATCTGCGTTGTAGATAATTTTGTCAGAAAAATATGTGTTGGTAACAAGTTGTTCTTCATTTTATGTATAAATAACAATGTGTTTAATGTTAGCTTCTGTTTCACTGTTAGCCTAGATCTAGAACAATGGGTTTTCACCGCAAAGGCCACTCCAAAGATTGAATATGTAAGCCAAATGCAACCGAACCTCGCAGTAATATATTAAGGCTTGCGTAACACACAACACAGCCTGCATTTCGGTAATTCGGTCAAGATTAACAGCTTATGGTTTAGTTTTTAAGCGCGAGTCAAAATACTTTTGTAAAATACGCTAAATTTTGACTTTCTAGAATTAGACTAAGGTTGGACGATCGGTGCCTTCTTGAATCATTGGCGTTTAAACGGTCCCCGTTAAACGCTGATTCTTAGCCCGTTTCAGCGTTTGATCAAATTGTGAACGGTTGTCTAGCGTAACGGTTGTATTGTGACAACATTCAAAATGGCGTTGATCGTCGGTTTGACTGAAGTTTGAGCCTGGACCTAAATGGTTTAAAAGTATTTGTTGTTATTTTATTAAACAAATAAAGTGTTGTAGTGAGTGGTTGAATGTATTAATCTGGTAGAAAAACAATGTGTGACAGATTTACGTACTTTAATATGTGTGGTCGAGAGGTTAAGACGCTCGGCTACGAATCCAGAGTTCGCGGGCTCAAATCCCAGCGTGCGCAAATAAATGTTATTTAATAGATATGTGTTGTATCAAATTAAATTCATATAAAATAACATATGGTATATTTGCGGCACGTTCCAGAGCGGTAGATACTCCAAGTATCGCCCTGGTGTAAGACCAACATTCAGAATCAAAACTTTGCTTTAATCGGCTTTAGCCGTATTTGGTGACCAGATCTGAATAGCCAGTTTCTTCCCAACCTTCCTCTTCCCCATCTATTTCCCCTCCTCACTACCTTGTGGCTCCCAACTGGGGGTGCCATAGTCCCACTGACTCTAGACGGTTGTGAGCAGTTAGGACTCTTGTGTGGTATTAACTATAAAAAATAAAAATAAGAACCTACCTAGAGATATAAAGGGTTATAAATTGTATTTTTTCGCAATTTTAATATTATATATTATAAAATAAATTCATTCTTCGTATATACATAATATTTTTGATAACATAACGGTACTCCTTTCCGGCGACGATATAGTTTGTTCGTTCCCCCAAATGCGACGTTACTACGTGAAAATCGTTTCAAAATATATCATCTACCATTTTTTTTTTTTTTTACAATCATCGATTAGGGCAGATTCCGGTGAAATTAAATAAAAAGGTACCTCTAGTACTAGCCTGGTATTTTATGAAGGAATGTGAAAAATATATCATCTACCATTTTTACATCGCTTACTGCAAATCGTCATTTTATATGTTCATGTTTACAGTTGTATTATAGTGTGATTTATGTTTTAGGATTAAGCAAATATGATTAATTTTTATTATGTCTATGAAATAATGTAGTGAATTCATTATGATAGCTGTAATGGGCCATGCAGTTGCGCCCATGTGGGGGCTTATCCCCTGTCACCTACCCTTCAGACCAAGGTCCTTTGGCATTTCTTAATTGCCTCCCATAACGTTTTCTGTTTCTTAAATCCCCTGTCATCTACCCTTCAGACCAAGGTCCTTGGGCATTTCTTAATTGCCTCTCTTGATGTTTTCTGTTTCTTAAAATTGTGTCATAAATTCACGCATTATCCCATAGAACACATGTGGACCATTTACTAAGACTCTAAGATGGCGTGCGGTTCTTGAATATCGTCAGTTCGCAGTCCCATTCAGAGCGCCTTGCCGTGCGGTTCTTGAATGTCGTCAGTTAAAGGTTCATCTGTTGTACTTTAAAAAATCTTCCGATTAAAATGTTCAAATAAAAAAAGAAGAAGAAGTTAGAGTGTTTTTCTGATTCCATACGTTCTCGTACCACGAGAGTGGAAACATAGTTCTTGAAATATATTTTGGTAGGGCGCACACCGAAGTGCCCATTGCCCAAGTGATCTTGATGAATATGAATGCCTTTGTTGTCGAATTTGTGTAGGTGAACAACCTTGACTTTCCTCCGGCGATCGTACGGTGAATTAAAAACGCAGCTTCGTTGATATTGTGTGCCGGTTTTTCAATATACCTTTCCATGTACATAGAACTCTTGAACCGATCCTCTTCAATTATTAATTAAATGATGTCTCCCTATCTACCGTCAGATCTATAGAAGATCTTGGTGTCACTCTAGACTGTGATCTTTCTTTTCGTGACCACATTAATAATGTAGCTAACAAATCACTAAAACATCTTGGCTTCGTCGATATAATTGCATGTGACTTTAAGAATATAATGACCCTAAAAACTATTTCCTGCTCATTAGTTCGCCATCATCTAGAATATGCTAGTGTTATTTGGTCCCCTTTCTATACTGTTCATATTCATCATATTGAATCCGTATAACATCGCTTCTTACGCGGAATCGCATGGAGAAATTGAACAATCATCGAATTATCAAAATTATCATTTGTATTATTGACTCACCTGCTTTGTTGCAACTCGTCCAGTTGAATATTTCTTGCCGTAGACTAAGAAACAATGAACCGATGTTCCTCAATCATCACTCTACTAATTATAGGTATCATTCTCCACTGTCCAGAATGTCGAGACTTGTTAACTCAAGCCATGGTCGTGAAATTTGTTGGTAGCAGTCTAAATGATTTTTGTCATTCATTACGATAATATTCTTCGAAGAATAGAATTTATTTTGTCTAACATCATCGACTCTACCAAAACCTTGTTTTCAGGCTTTTACTTGAGTGTTCTATCAAATGTATATTTTTGTCATTGCTTTCTTAAAATATTATGTATGTGCTGTTCTTTCTCTGTTGCTCTTTTTTTCTCATTTTATGTAATTGAACGATATTCTGTAAATATAAAAATAAAATGACAATATATATAATATAAGAGAGATCTATCGGAGTGATAGATAATCCTAGTATCGCCCTGGTGAAAAACCACCATTCAGAATCGAAACGTCAATTCAAATGGCTTTAACCGTGTTTAGTGGTCAAATTCGAATTGACAGATACTTTCCAACCTTCCTCTTCCCAATCTCTTCCCCCTCGCTACTACCTTCAACCTCACAACATACCCCGACCGGGGATGCCATAGTCCTACTGGCTCCAGACGGGGGGAGCAGTTGAGATAGTGTGGTATTCAATGTAAAAAAAAAATACTCATAGACACAGATAGATGTCTCGAAAAACTTTTTTGAAACATCAAATTTTGATCAAGAGCTATTTTGTTTTGAGTTTACATTTTTTGGTCACGCAATAGTTGATACGAATAACACATAGTAAGGATTGTGTGTATTGGTGCATATGCATACACTTTCAACAGCGATGTCCTTGAGAAACGTCACTGAGAAATAGCCGCTTTTCTTGCTTTTGTCTATTTATTCTCACATGACATTTTTTATTTAGTTCGAAAAAAACTGAAGCGATTAAAAGTTGTCGCGGAATTTTCTTTTCTAAAGTGGAAATCTTTCGGGAATTAAGTAATTCATCGCATTGAAAAAAAAACTGGTTCTTACCGCCAATGGCGTTACATATATATATAGACACGTTGTAGCGCTCTCAAAGTGGCAAGCAATAATCACGCTAGTTGGTGTGATCGGTGTTTAAGCCGATTTAGTACTAAACGGTCACGCGTCGCTTGAGGTTGTTTCAAGCCAGTATGGAACGCGGTTCGAACTTCGGATCTGTTTTGTTCATACACATATGTATATTCTATGAATGTCTATCTTTGTCATACACGACCGATATTTGAATGATAAATTTACTGGTAATGGTGTGTTTTGCTTGCCACATTTTGTGTTAATATTCTAAGGCTATAACGTGTCTATATATGTAACGTCATTGCTTACCGCTAATTTTATTGCTGAAAAACGCTTTGGTAATTTTAGAAATATTTTTACAGTAAGAATGCGAATGGTTAGGATCAGTTTTTATTGATCTAAAATATAAATGACTTATATCCCGAGAGCATCCTCGGAAAAACATTTGATATTTTTGTTACAGATTCATCAAAATTAATTCAAATGTGAATCTCGGGCAAACCCCCCCATTCTGAAGTGCTAAGTTCTCTTAGTGCGAACGATATAAGCTGCTAATCGAGTCAATATTTTCATCACAAATTAACATATTCTAGAGCTACCTACTACTCGTGTAATATTGCTAAATTTGAACCAACCTAACCTAGCCCGAAGTGTGCCGCACTTTCCCATGGTAACAGTCAATGCGATAATGTATACCACGTTTGCCTGGAATGTTTATAATACCAGATGTTATGTCTCTCTCTATATCAGGAAGTGAGATGACATCCATAAAAATACTCATAATAATAATACAATATATTTCCTAATGTTGGATTCGAAGCTGCGATAAAACACCGGTTGTGTTTTCAGCTTCAGATGAATTTTGAAAATAACGAACTAGAAAACGATGAAACTATACTACTTGATGGAAGTGTATAATTATGGATGTGGAGAGATTATGGAATGAAGGAAGTAAGGAAATCAATTCACTCACCGATGAAGTTGATGTTAAAGTTCTTGATTATTCTTACACAGTGAACCACAACACTCAAATCATTTTACTTGAAGAACAACCAACTAAACGACGACCAAACGAGATACCAACGAACGAACAACTTAATTTTAAATTATTTGAAGATCAAAACAACAAACCGACGAACAAGTGAAAAACCAACGAGCAACACAGTTTTCACCAAACTCTTCTGTTTCTTGACTGTCAATTGTTTTTTTTTAACACAGTGTTGTTGAGTAAGAAATCAAATAGCGAAATGGCGGGATAGGTAGGAACTGGACGAAAAACAATAAGGTGAGAACCTAACAAATTATCTCTTTGAAATCCATCACCTAATATTAAGTAATGAGTTTTTTTATATTAGAGGAAGAGAACACTAATTCACTAATCGAGAATGTTTGTTTTGGTGAAAACGTACTTTATATTATATTTTTGGTCCTTTGGAGCGGTGAAAAACTGCCGGGATGTTCAGAGAACGATCCTGGGCGTTTTGTTGTCCCTGGCAGTATTTCCGGTCAGTTTGAGCTCCTTGGCGTAGTTGCAGTTCTAGAGAGAAGACACTTCTTCTTCATCAAACTTCCTTTAGGAAATTTCGAGATTCTGATCTACTGGATCGAACCCGTTAACATCGTATTACTCCTCGCTCTCCTCCGTGAAAAAATTCTCAAAGCCGTTGTCAGTTGCTTGTCGACGGACTGCGCACCGCCCAGCTTTGTCTTCTGCACCAATTTGTATTAGTGACGTCCTAAAGATTGAAGAAAAAATGCTGTGAGAAGACACAGCATTTTTATTTTTATTTTTTATAGTTTATACCGCACAAGAGTTTCAACTGCTCCCAACCATCTAGAGCCAGTGAGACTATGGCATCTAAAATTGGGGTATGTTTGTGAGGCTGAAGGTAGTGGGGAAGGGAAGGAGATGAGGAAGAGGAAGGTTGGGAAGTACTTGGCTATTCAGATCTGGTCACCAAACACGGCTAAAGCCATTTCAAGCAACGTTTCGATTCTGAATGGTGGTCTTTCACCAGAGCGATACTTAGAGTATCTACCACTCTGGAACGTGCCGCAAATGTACTTTTTATTATTTATTATTATATGAATTATTTTTAAATGTGTTATGACCTAAGAGTACCTATCCAAGGCAGTGTAATCAGTTTTTGATGATGTTTGCCGAACTCGGCAGACCTGGGCGTGGCTAGGACTAAGGCTAGGGTATTTATACATTCATTCATAGCACATGTCAACATGATGTTTTTGTTTATTCGTATAACCACTTTTTCACCGTATTGTTATCAACAAAAATATAGCATACAACCTAAAAAACCATTAAGTTGTGTCCAGTTTAGTTGCAAATCAAAACATGTGGGCGGAGTCCCGGGAGACGCACGAGACCAAGATCATCGTTACAGTACATAAAAGCGGTGTGTTTTTTTTGTTGTCTCTTTCTCTCTCACGGTGTACGACGTAAAAACCCGGAGAAAGTAATTTATCGAAAATTTGTTTAGGTTGGGTAAAACAAATTAGCTCTCTCTCCATAGATATTCTTACTCCAAGGTTATGACCCATATTAATTAGTTAAAAGTTATTGGCGCACGCCTGGCTTGAATCCGCGACCTTTGGATTCGTAGTCGTCGACTATGGAGGCTGTCATTCCCAAAGATAACATACCTCCAGTGTGGTGAGGTCAATCTAAAAAAAAAATCTATCCTGTTTGTTTTTGTATTTTTATTTAGGTGTATGCAAATAATTTTTTTCACACATCTAGTAAGAAAAACATTTGTACATTTTACAATAATAGAGCAAAGCACACAAGGTTCCTATACAGCAGATTTAAATTGAAATCTTAGTAATCTTAAGAATCATAGGTTTTTTTAAAAATATTCTGCAAAAATCCCAGGAAAAGTGCCAAGACTTGGGGCTTCTTTTAAGGCATTTGGAAGACTATTAAAAAAAAATTGACTTTTATAAACACGCTGTTTTGAGTACACACAAGTTTCGTTTAGGGAAGCCTAAAATCATGACAACTTGCATGTTAGTTCCACCTCCCAAAGTCAGAGAGTCAGTAGACTATTTTGCGGAATTTCAGAAGCTGAAGGAATTTACGATAGCCACTTTCTCATATTATTATCTTCTTTTCTGGTAAAATAGTAATACTTCTTGCATAATTAAATAATTCCGGTCTTCATCCGTTCGTAATGACTAATCGTGCCGACCCGTCAAATCTGGAATTACATCATTATCATAATCGTATGTAGTGCAAAAAGTGTTACACAACCTGCCTAGACCCCGTGATGACTGGCTGAAACTAGTTTAAATAATAATAAATAAATATCTTAGAGAAAGGCTTCAATGTTTATAAAGTACCGTTAGAAATTAGCATTTGCAAACGGGTAACTTGTTAAACGAGTATTCAATAGTTCAGATCTTACGTGAGTTTTATTTTTATTTTTTATATAAATACCGCACAAAAGTTCCAACCTTAGAGTATATAGAGTGGTATCTATCCAAGGCAGTGTAGTCAGTTCTTAATGATTTTTACCGGACTCGGCGGACCTTGGCGTGGCTAAGACTAAGGCTATGGTATTTATACATCCATTCATATCACATATCAACATAATATTTTTGTTTATTCGTATAACCACATTTTCACAGTATTGTTATCAATAAAAATATAGCATATAACCTAAAAAACTGTTTGGTTGTGTCGAGTTTAGTGGCATAGTAAAAAATGTGGGCGGAGTCCCGCGATGACCCAAGACCCCAAGATCATCGCGACAGTACATAGAAGCGGTGTATTATATTTGCTGTCTCTTTCTCTCTCATGGTGTACGACGTAAAAACCCGGAGAAAGTGATTTATCGCAAGTTTGTATAGGTTGGGTAAAAATAATTAGCTCTCTCTCCATACATTGTTACTCCAAGATTCCAAATGCCCCCAACCGTTTATTTATTTTATTTATTATTTATTTATTTTATATTTGCAAAAACAGTTTTACACCAAAACATTGCAAAAAATACAAAAATGGTAATCATAATTACACAAAGATTAAGGTAAAAAGAAATTTAAAAACAAAAAAAATGTTTTCTTGAAGTACATAATATAGTTAGAACTTAATAGCTAGTTCTTGCTTAAACTTGTTGTAGCTCGTGAAAAAATATTTAAATTTCCTGCGAGGCAGTTAATTAACCTAGTTAGTCTTCCCAGGGGCATCACCATTGGTAAGTTAGTTCTGCACCTGGGAAGAAACAGAAGCCTGTGTTGGCGGCCTCGCGTTTCTAGCCAGCGGGTCTATGGCTTCCACAATCGGGGTATGTTGTGAGGCTGAAGGTAGTGAAATGGAGTAGGAGATGGGAAAGAGGAGGGTTGCGAAGTACCTGGCTATCGTGAAGTAACCATTCTGATTTTTCAGTTTGGCTAGATTACGTTCACACGGGAGAAATTTGTTATTATTGCTATTGTGTATGAACTTACAATAGTATATATCGTCGCTGGAAAAGCAAAAGGGCGTAAGCGACACTTTGGTAAAAAAATAATTTAAACATGTAGTTTTGATCAGTATTTTTTTCTGGATGGAATGCTCTGACTCTCGTTTGATTCTGAAGACTTTTGTGGCCCTTCAGCCATCTAAAATATTTTTATTATTTGGGAGAAGGCTTGACACAAGTTCGGGACTTTTTAAACTTTATGTCCCTTCAGGTAACTCAGTGAGAGCGTTGAGTTACCTGAGTCAACACTTTTTTAAAATCCAACCAGATACTGAAAACTTATGAATTTTAGTATAAATCAAAAACTTTAAAGTGCGCTGGTGTAAACTGGAGATGGCGCTTCAGACCTTTTGCCTTTCCGGCGACGATATGTTCTAATATAAATAGTAAATATATCAACAAATAATTTTAACCAATTGTTTCTTAATGTTAAAAATACACTTCACGTATTTCTTCACTTCTCTCTTAAACTTTTTAGCATTTTTCGCTTTTTTTACATTGGTGGGTAATTCTTGAAAGATCTTTGTGACTCTATGTAGCAATGCTTGCTGACATTTCTTTCTAAATGAAAGTCGTATTTCACTTTTTCTTCTTGCAGAGTGATTATGTGTGTGCTGGTGTTAATAATTATTATTGTGGCCTTCCTGGTACTAAGAATTCAGGGTCACGGGTTCATATCCCAGCGTGCTCAAATAAATTCTATTTATATATTCGTAAAAAGCATTAACTTTGTGGCTTGCCATATTTATAAATAGAACATATATACTTTGTTTTTAACCACTTTTTTTTTATTTTTATTTTTTTTTTTTAAGTGATATGTGTTATTTTACATTTAATTAAACTATTAATTAATTACACATATCACTTAAATTCTATTTAAGTGATATGTGTTATTTTACATTTAATTAAACTCCATTAATGGAGGACTGAAGGCTGTTGGCGCAAATACGAAATTGTCCAAAGAAGCGAAGCTAGCAGTCCACAATGGAGTATTTATACCAACCCTGATGTATGGCAGTGAGGCATGTAACTGGCAGAGGAAGGATGAAAGTAGACTTAATGCTGTGGAAATGAGATATTTGAGACGTATGTGCGGTAAAACCATGTATGATCGTATTAAAAATGTGGATATCCGGAAAGAATGCAAGGCTGATTTGAGCGTAATGAATAGGATCAAGAAAGGGACGCTTAGATGGTTTGGGCACGTAGAGCGAATGAACGAAGAATGGAGTGTGAAAAGAATATATGATGCGAAAGTGAATGGAAGAAGAAGTCGAGAACGCCCGAGAAAGACATGGCACGATCAAGTAAATCAAATACTTGAATCGGGTCATGTGAAGAGTCAGAATAACAGAAAAGTATGTATGAGACGATGTATGAATGTAAATGAAGCAAGGAGTGTGTGCCAAGACAGAGTTATATGGCGGTCCGTCCTCTCTGCCTACCCCTGTGGGGAAACGGCGTGATGGTTAGTTAGTTAGTTATATTTAATTAATGTAAAACAATATAAAGTATATTTGCGGCACGTTATAGAGTGGTAGATACTCACAGTTTTCGCTCTGGTGAAAGACCACCATTCAGATTCGAAACGTTGCTTGAAATGGCTTTAGCCGTGTTTGGTGACCAGATCTGAATAGTCAGGTGATTCCCAACCTTTTCTTTCCAATCTCCTTTCCCTCCGGACTACCTTCAACCTCACAACATACCCTATAATGGGGATACCATAGTTTCACTGGCTCTAGACGGTCGGAAGCAGTTAGGACTTTTGTGCGGTATTTACTCTAATTATAATAATAAAGTTTTATTCCAGAAGGTATGCAAGAGTAGTGCAGTGTAATACATTCCATAATTGATAATAATACATAAAATAATATAAAGGTTGTAACACACACAATAATTAAGAAAAAAAAAAACGTAAATTCATAAGAACAAATTAAAATAATAAATGTAAAAATTGTTAATGGAGGATATTAGGTCTCATGTCTACAGAAGGCCATCAAGAGGGAGTCCATCCTGGCAGCGTTAAGATTGATGGGGTCAATATCTTACTCCAATGAGCTTCTATGCTAGATGCGAGATCTGACGGGACACCATGATGAGGTCATTTCTAGAGTTGTTGATCCTTTCCCTCGTTCCTGCTACCCTGGTTCTCATAAGGGCTGTTCATCCGGGAACTCGTCCCTCGGTGAACATACCGGAAGCACTGCAGCGCCTGGGAAGACTGAATATCATGCGGTAGTCGTTGTCGTACTGGACCCGAAGCCTTTCCATGCTACTTTTCTTGGGTCCAGAACTCGCACGTGTATAGGGTAGTACAGAACGCCAGGAAGAGTGTCCTTTTCACTGGTGGACTACAGAGCCGAAATCTTCTACTGAGCATGATTGATTTCAGACTTAGTACTCGCATCTGCCTGTCGATTTCGTCGTCATCCATTTACTATTAAAAAAAAAAAACAAATTGCTGATGTACAATAACACCACGATCTGTATTGAAATATCTGTAATGATTTCTTTATAAGGTCATACCGTAATTAACTTTAAAATCTTCCCTCACGTTTTGTTGATTTACTTTTCTAGGTCAAGAATCCGCCTTTTTATAGCCTTCAGCCGATGGTGATAGTGGGGGTGATGACTGAATTGTACCATTGTAAATTATGGTAATCGTATTGTAATTGTACAGTGGTTCTTTTATACATGAATGGGGGGCATTTGTACTCGCGATGGTAGGCGCATGATGACGGATGGAGGTGTGTTTAGCTGGCTGGATTTCTCGTGGCACACATTTTGAGCTACGCAGCTCACATCGTAATGAATTTTGCGCAAATCCCACGACAAGTACCCGCTGAATGATTGAATAGCTATCGAGGATAAGTGATTTCGTTTTGGTTCTCGTGTTAAAAAAATAAATAATCATGTTTATACCGCACAAGAGTCCCAACTGACTGTAGCATGTTGTAAGGCTGAAGGTAGTGCATATTGGAAGAGCAGGGTTAATTACCTGTATATTCAGATCTAGACATTAAACACGGGTTTTCAAGCAACGTTTCAATTCGGAATGGTGGTCTTTAATCAGGGCGATACTGAGAGTGTCTACCATTCTAGAATTTTTCCCAAATATACTTTCATTATTTATGTATTATCTACTCATTATTTTTAATGAATTAATTGTGAAATGTCATTTTTTATGTTTTTGCGCATGCCGGGATTCGAACCCGCAACTGGTGGATTCGTACTCGTACAACTAGACCAGGGAGGCCGTCAGGTGAATTTTCACCTAGTATTTATATGGAAATATCGTTAAAAATTTCAGTCATTGTGGACATTAAAAAATCCAATAAATTAAGATATGTTTAAAATAGGAGTGTGCAATAGGCCAAAAATGACCACTGGCGTCGGCAATATTCGGTGACGCATTGTAATTGACAACAGTGAAGATTGAGACATTAGCCTTCCCAGCCCATTTATCAAATATTTTATACATACATTTATTTATTTTTAATAAAAGAAAGACAAACATTCCCGGGTTACAAATAACCTGACAATATTTGAAACACTTCTACTGTCATCATAAAATAAGCGGAAGATGTTACTTGTGCAACAATGGAGGACTTAGCTAGCAGAGGAATTGAACCCACGATGCCCGGATGGGAACCTGACGCGTTTTTCCACTCAGCTACTAACATCAATATGATCAAGATATTAATTAGCCAGCCCAGCCTTGCCGAGTTACCAAATCTTCATATATATATTAAGGCCGTGTTTCGTGTTACTTAAAAGTTGCTTGCATCAACAACTATTCCCTATGGAACGTCGTATAAGACGACCTACTGCCAGTAGGTTGTCGTCCTCACACTTTGTGTTGCTACGTTCACCATCTCACTCTCTCTAATGGCGCATGAAATCTTCGGGAAGCAGCCTTGCCCAGTTACCAAATCCTTACGATTATTCTTCTCATCCGAGTATATTACGGGCCGTGTTTCGTACTCAAAAGTTGCCTGCATCAACGACTATTCCCAATGGAACGCCGTATAAGACGACCTACTGCCAGTAGGTTGTCCTCCTCACACTTATGTGTTGCTACGTTTACCATCTTACTCTCTCTAATGGCGCATGAAATCTTCGGGAAGCAGTTTTTCCCAGTTACCAAATCCTTACATTATAAGAATCGCATATTTTTGAACGGTTAACATACGCATTTAATACACTTTTATCTATGTTCTATCCAGTTACATTATTGCTACGAAAATATAAGAACTTACAGTACAAGTAACTTACTTATGAGTAGATATTGAGATGCGTCATATTATTATTTCACTTACAGAAATTCAACAGTACTTTCAAAGTTCAAGGATATTCAAATTTCTAAATGTGTGACAGTGATTTCTCTGAACCTTGACCTATAAACCAGGTTCATTGAATTTTGACGTGTAATAATTTGGTTATTTGTTTAGTGAAAACGAACGTGTCCGATTTCAAATTGACTATTTTACAAGTATTAACTTTCATTCCTATGTTGGAGACTTCGACAAATAACCAATAACTTTTTTTATGGAAGACCTATGACATTACAAACACAAAGAAATGTTATTGTCTTAGAATGTTTACATACAATGTGGCGAGTGACAAACACACGTACTTTCTCAGTAAATTCTTTATTCAAACATTGGTCATGTATTTATTTATGTATTTATAAATGAACGGACTAAAGTCCAATTACAAAAATTCCAATCACTTAAAACACGAAATGGAAAAAAGAGCAACAGAGAAGGAATAGCAAATTCATAAAAATAAATGAAGCGATGACAAAAACAAGGCAAAATAAACATAAGAGAGAACATTCAAGCCATGGTCTAGTCAAAGTTTTGGTAGAGTCGTAAAGAATGACAAAAATCATTTAGACTGCTACCAAAAATTTCAAGACCATGGCTTGAGTTAACAAGTCTTAACATTCTGAACATTGGAGAATTATACCCATAGTTAGTATTGTGATGATTGAGGAACAGCAATTCATTGTTTCTGAGTCTACGGCAAGAAATGTTGAACTGGATAAGTTGCAACAGAGAAGGTGAGTCTATAAAACAATTAATAATTTTGTAAATGCATGACAAAGATAGGCATTTAAAGAATACGTGTGTATGAACGAAATAGATATATGACCGGGCGGCGTTTCGTACTTAAAAGTTGCGTCGAATACTTTAAAAAAAAAATTATAGTTAATACCGCACAAGAGTCCCAACTGCTCCCAACCGTCTAGAGCCAGTGAGGCTATGGCATCCCCAATGGGGGTATGTTGTGAGGCTGAAGGTAGTGGGGAGGGGACGGAGATGGGGAAGAGGAAGGTCAGGAAGTACCTGGCTATTCAGATCTGGTCACCAAACACAGCTAAAACCATTTCAAGCAACGTTTCGATTCTGAATGGTGGTCTTTCACCAGGGCGATACTTAGAGTATCTAGCACTCTGGAACGTGCCGCAAAAAAACTTTATATTATTTTGTTTGTGTTAAATGTGTTATGACCTCAGAGCAATAATATACAAGAGAGAGCGCCATAGAGAGAGCTGTAGTCAGTTTATACGAGGTTTGCCGGACTCGGCAGATCTAGGCGTGTCTAGGACTAGGGCTAGGGTATTTATACATTCATTCATACCGCATGTTGACATTATATTTTTGTTTATTCGTATTACCACTTTTACACAGTATTGTTAAGAAAAAATTAAAACATGTAACCTAATAAACCGTTGAGTTATCTCTATTTATTTCGCGTTTCATAACGTGTTGGCGGAGTCAACGGAGACGCGGGACACGAAGAACATTCTAACAATACTTTAAAGTGGTGTGATAATTTGGTATCTTTCTTTCTCATGGTGTACCACGTAAAAATCCGATGAAAGTGATTTATTCCAAATCAGTTAGGTAAAAAGAATTAGCTCTCCCTTCATATATTGTTCCTTCAAGGTTATGACACATATAATTTTTTTTTAAAGTTATTGGCGCACGCCTAGTTTGAACCCGCAGCCTTTGGATTCGTAGTCAAGCGTCTTACCGCTCGACCATGGAGGCCGTCTTATACTACATACGTCCACACTACATCCTGTATCAAGGAATAGGCAATCTCGTATAAGGCGACCTACTGTCAGTAGGTTGTCTTTCTCATACGTACGTGTTGCTACGTTCACCGTCTCACTCTCTCTTATGGTGCTTAAAATCTTCGTGAAGCGGCGGAATTGATCGCTTTATTAAAAAATCTGCGTGTACTTACGAGTGTAATGTTATTCCTTGGCTTTTACTAGTATTTTCAGTGCAATGGAAACACTTTCTCATGACACACGCAGGCATTTTAACACTTATTTACGCAATTAGTTTTGATATAGTATACCATCTCAAGCAACGCGTGACATATTAAAACTAAATTCGCTAAATCGAAATAACGGCAATTACCGTATCTTTAGCTCGCCACTTTGAGAGCTCTAAAACGTGTCTACATGTTTGTAATGTCATTGGTCGCTTTACGTAAAATGACTATTTTTCGCATTTATTTTACATCACCAAAATTTCAATCTTAAGTGGGAGACCTCAATAAGCATTTTTGGTTTTTGTTTTATGGAACACCGCTTAGAAATATATTGATGATTAAATATCTCTCTGTCGTTTTCTATTCACGATATTTCACTTCAAGAAGAGACATCCGTCCCCTAGGTCACGTTGCATTTTTTTTACTAAACGTGAGACTATTTTGTTTAAAACTAGTCAGGGCCGGCTCCACGACATCTCGCGCCCTGTGCAGTAAGTACCCAACCGATTGCGCATTTTATGCGCCCACGCTGGGTTTTGAATCCGTGATCTTCGGCTCCACGGTAAGACAGCTCGCCGCTCTGCCACGGAGATCGTCATGCCAGATAAGGAACTTAACACTAACTAACTTGCCATCACGCCGTTACCCCGCAAGGGTAGGCAGAGAGGACGAACCGCCTTATAACTCTGTCTCGGCACACACTCCTTGCTTCATTCACATTCATACATCGTCTCATACATACTCTTCTGTTATTCTGACCCGATTCAAGTATTTGATTTACTTGATCGTGCCATGCCTTTCTCGGGCGTCCTCGACTTCTTCTTCCATGTACAAAATTAAACTTTTTTAACATTACGTGAACTAAAGAAGAAAAATGTTCTGTAGATTCCAAATCTGCTTTCCAAATTTTCCCAATGCGTAAGTTTTAAAAAACGCGTTTAAAAAAAATAAAATGGATTTAGTATTGCGGGTCCCACAGACTTCACCAGGCATAACTCATAGTATAATTTTTCCAGGCGTGCGGAACACTTAATGTATTTTTTTTGTTTTACAACAAAATTAAAAAATCTTCAATAGTACCTGTGTTGCATCCGAAGCTGGGATAAAATACCGAATGTGTTTTCAGCTTCGGATGAATCTTGAATAATGGACTGTAAAACGAGACACTAAAATACTACTTGATAGAAGTGTGATTATAGATGTGGGTAGATTAAGGATTCACTAAGCCAATTCACTCACCGATGAAGTTATGTTTGGAATTCTTGAAATCATCTTAAACACTTGTATCATTGATGAACACGAGTACACCACACTTGAGTCTTCTTAATTTATGAAACCACATTTATTTTAAAATTATTTTGAGATCAACAACAAAACTGACGAAGAAGCGACGGCACCAACAAGCAACACGTTGTTCTACAAAAACTCTTCCTCATCTTTTGTCACTTCGATCACAGTGTTGTTAAATACAAAATAGAATGGCGAAAAGGCAGGATAGGTAGAAACTGGATGGCATACGAAAAGGTGAGAACCTAAGAAATTATCTATTTGAAATCCAACAACCTGGTTGGATTTTGAAAAAATAAGTCGAATCAGGTAACTCAACGCTTTCACTGAGTTACCCGAAGCGACAAAAACCTAAAACAGTCCCAAAATTGTGTCGCTTGAGTCAAGCCTTCTCCCAAATGATGATATATTTTGAATGGCTGAAGGGCCACAAAAGTCTTCAGAATCAAACGAGAGTCAGAGCATTCGATACAGAAAAAACAAATTGATCGAAACTGCATATTTAACTCATTTTTGAGCAAAGTGTCGCTTCAGCGCTTTTGCCTTTCCAGCGACGATAAGGTGTGTGGCATTATCCCGACGATGGAAGGGTACTTCTGAAACCGAGCGACTTATGACTATTACTATTATAACGCCTATTTAGGCGTATTATAATATATATATATTTACATGGCCAGCAACGGAGCGCACCTAACAGCCTAGCAGAGGAAGGTATTTCCCGCGGGAAAGGTGTTTCTCGCGGGAAAGGATGAATTTGCCGGTGACACTTCGGTTTACGGATTGTGATTCGTGATCTACCCAACCTTAAAAACTATGGTTGGACAATTAACTAGTACATTTATTTATTATAGTTCCTTAGTTCTACACTATATTTAAAGGAGGGAGGAAACACAGAGGCCGACAAAAATTACTCAAGCTGTAAGCCGGTCCCCCAACTTGGGAACTGTACATCTTGTAGTATTAAGGTCATAATTACGAAATCTCATTTCAACACATTTAACAGTATTATACTGTTGACAAGATAAACAGTGAAAAAGCCTCTTAACTTGGTTTTTACACATTTTTTACTGTACCTTTGACGCACGGTGTTATCGACAGTTTCCCACTTTCTAAAGGAGAGAAAATTTCACCGAATCGGCTATCAGTAGGCCGGTAAGCTCTTCGTCATGAACTGCTAAAGTTCTTTTTAAGTCATTAAATGAGATGTGGGCCGAATAAACATGGGAATATTCATAAAATTATTTTGAAATCCGGTGACTTACAATTTACGCGGCATATAATTGACACGCCTGGCCATATCGCAGTTGAAAAATGCCTTATTTGAATATTTACTGTGGCAATTCTTATTTAAATGAGTAAATATTTACAGTTTGTCCTACTTTAGCCAAAGGGAAATTTAAAAACAACACAAAAAAATAAAGTGAATACCGCATCAGAGTCCCAACTGCTCTGTCTGGAGTCAGAGGGACAATGCCAACCCCAATCGGGGTATGTTGTGAGGCTGGGGGTAGTGGGGATGAGAATGAGAAGGGAAACAGGAAGGTTGGAAAGTACCTGGCTATTCAGATCTGGTCATCAAACACGGCTAAAGTCATTTTCAAGCAACGTTTCGATTCTAAATGATGGGTCTTTCGCCAGAGTAATACTATGAGTATCTACCACTCTGGAACATGCCGCCAATACACTATATATTATTTTATACGAATTAAATGTGAAATAACACATACTAATGAAATAAAATTAACTCTGGACAATTAAAATGAAGTCATGCATGTTTTTACCGCACATACGCCTCAGAGATTTCATTTCTACAGCATTTCCTACTTTCATCCTTTCTCTGCCAGATCCATGCCTCATTGCCATACGTCAGGGTTGGTATAAGCACTCAATTGTGGACTGCTAGCTTCGCTTCTTTGGTTATTTTTTTCATTAGCGCCAACAGCGTACATTCCTCCATTAATGGAGTTTCCTGCATTCCCTTCTATCAATATCCTTATCAGCCTTTCCGTCTCTCTAGAACATACTTCCTAAATACACAAACATAATTACTTACTCCAAGTATTCATCATTCACAATTATATTGCACGCTGTTCGCGTACTCTGTATTTCAAACACCATGACGTTGGACTTACTTTGTTGACTAATAAGGAGCATTATTTGAAAAGTTTTCCTTTGAATCTACCATATGATTAACACCTAGGTAATTAAACTTATTCCAATTTTTAAATACATTTTTCATTACATAAAACTATGGTTTCTTGTTACTATTTTTTTGTCAATATTCGTGTATTTTGTCTTATTTACATTTAGTTGGCAGTGAGGCATGGAACTGGCAGAGGAAGGATCGAAGTAGACTAAATGCTGTGGAAATGAGATCCCTGAGGCGTTTGTGCGGTAAAACCATGTATGGCCATATTAAAAATGTGGATATCCGGAAAGGACGCAAGACTGATGTAAGCGTAATGAATAGAACCAAGAAAGGGACGCTTAGATGGTTTGGGCATGTAGAGCGAATGAACGAAAAAAGTAGTATGAAAAGGATATATGACGCGAAAGTGAATGGAAAAAGAAGTCGGGGACGCCCGAGGAAGACATGGCACGATCGAGTGAATCAAATACTCGGGCCATGAAAAAGTCAGAACAACAGAAGAGTATGTATGAAACGATGTTTGAATGTGAATGAAGCAAGGAGTGTGTGCCAAGACAGAGTGTGTTGTATGGCGGTCCGTCATCTCTGCCTACCCCTGCGGGGAAACGGCGTGATGGTTAGTTAGTTAGTTAGAAAACTTTTTGTTTTTTGAGAGACCTTTAAGTTTTAACTGTGTTATGTTTTTATAACTGTTCTCAGTGTGAATGATACGGGAGACACTTTGTTATAAACGATAACAATAATAATTGGCTGATTTATATAGCGCCGTTTTCACGACAGAAATATCACCTCAAGGGCGCTTTACTACATAATTAACTTAATATTATAACTATTATTCGACATAACTCAACGGTTTTTGAGGTTATATCCTATATTTTTGTCTATAACGATACTGTGAAAAAGTGGTGATACAAATAAACGATACATTATGTCGACATGTTCTATGGATGGATGTATAAATGCCCTAGCCACGCCCGAGTCAGGCAAAAATCATCAATGCTGACTACAGAAGCGCTCCCTCCTGTATATTATTGCTCTGAGATCCAGTCACTAGAGCGTCATTTATAATAAGAGAGGTAAAAACATATAATTGCTTGAAATTCGGTGCGTGTTTGAGTAACTGTGTCTTTAATAAATGCATCCGAGACAAGGTGGTGCTTTGCGCGAATTACGATTTGGGTCATAAGAAAGCAGTCGCTTCGAGTGCACTTCTTGCTTTATTTTTATATGTATCAGCGAAAGGTGTATTGAGAGAGAGAAAACTCTTTGGGAAGTGTGTTTACGAGAGACGGAAAGGCTGATAAGGATATTGAAAGAAGAATGAATGCAGGAAACTCCATTAATGGAAGATTAACTCTGTCGGCGCAAATCAGAAATTGTCCAAAGAAGCGAAGCTAGCAGTCCACAATGGAGTGCTTGTACCAACCCTGATGTATGGCAGTGAGGCATGGAACTGGCATGGGAAGGATGAAGTAGACTGAATGCTGTAGAAATGAGATCCCTGAGACGTATGTGCGGTAAAACCATGTATGACCGTATTAAAAATGTAATTATCCGGGAAGAATTTAAAGAGGCTGACGTGAGCGTAATGAATAGGATCAAGAAAGGGACGCTTATATGGTTTTGGGCACGTAGAGCGAATGAACGAAGAAAGGAGTGTGAAAAGAATATACGATGCCAGAAAATGGAAGTGAATGGAAGAAGAAGTCGAGGACGCCCGAGAAAGACAAGGCACGATCAAGTAAATCAAATACTTAAATCGGGTCATGTGAAGAGTCAGAATAACAGAAGAGTATGTATGAGACGATGTATGAATGTGAATGAAGCAAGAAGTGTGTGCCAAGACAGAATTATGTGGCGGTCCATCCTCTCTGCCTACCCCTGCGGGGAAACGGCGTGATGGTTAGTTAGTTAGTTAGTTAGAAAACTTTTTGTTTTTTGAGAGATCTTTAAGTTTTAACTGTGTTATGTTTTTAAAACTGTTCTCAGTGTGAATGATACGGGAGACACTTTGAGTGAATGAAAACTATTTTTGTTGTTGAGAGATTTATTAGCTGTCTTTGCGTAATCACCTTGATAAGTGATGCAGAATACACTTAGAGAGAGGAAACGAATTTTTTTTAGAGATTTGTGAGAGAGTTTATTTTTTTGTGCATTCGTCACTATAGCAGCAGCAAAACGCCAAGATAGCGACAGTGAAATTTATCAACATTCGTAAATGTCGACTCTTAGATATGCTTTGCTTTTCATTTGAATCAAATATGCATTTACTAGTGGTAGATACTCCCAGTATCGCCCTGGTGAAAGGCCAACATTCAGAATCGAAACGTTGCTTGAAATGGCTTTAGCCCTCTTTGTTAACCAGATCTGAATAGCTAGATACATTCCAACCTTCCTCTTACCTATCCCCTTCCCCTCTTGACTACCTTCAGCATCACAACATACCTTCATGCCTCACAATTGGAAGGGAATCCGTTATAGCTTCCCACTGTTTTTTAACCAGATCTGAATAACAAGGTACATCCCAACCTTCCTCTTCTCCAGAATCGAAACATTGGTTAAAATGGCTTTAGCCGTGTTTGTTAACCAGATCTGAATATCCAGGTACTTTAACTTTCTCATCTTCATCTTCATCTCCTTCTCCTAACCACTAAATTTAGCATCACAACATACCCTAAATCAGGGATGCCATAGTCCCAATGGCTCCAGACAGTTGGAAGCAGTTGCAGAATCGAAATATGGCTCGAAATGGCTTTAGCCGCGTTTATTAACCAGATCTCGAATAGCCAGTTGCTTTCCAAACTTCTTCTTCTTCATCCCCTCTTCTACCCACAATATTTAGCCTCACAACACACCTTAAATCAGGGATGCCATATTCCCACTGGCTCCAGGCAGTTGGGACTCTAGTGCGGTATTCACTTGTAAATCCTTGACCTAGATAGGCAAACATTTAGGTTAAGAGTGTATTAACATGAAGGTATCGTAACACATTGGTCACTCGTATATATTTGAGGTTAAGTTGTCCCACAGGCCTACGGTAAACCGTTAAAGCTCTTCAAAAATATCAAAAAATTAAAATAAACAGGAATTTAAAATCAAATATTAATTAACCCAGTTCAGAATTCTCACGGTGATTATTTTTGTCATCACTTTTCGCCTTCGCTTTTCATTGAAACGGTTGTAATTACGAGTATATATCTGTCACAGCTTAAATGTATTTTGTCACAACTTAGAAAGTAATGTCGTGGCCAAATCTTTTACACTAAATGGATAGCTTTAAACGGTTCGTGGAACTCACTTATAGAAAGTGGAGTAACTGTTTTGATGCGAAAAATGCACCTGTATAACGACATTACAAACTTATAGACACGTTGTAGAGATCTCAAAGTGACAAGCAAAATACACGGTAATTGTTGTTCTTTCGTGTTGTTGTTGCTGTTGTAACTCCATTAATGGAGGACTGAGCGCTGTTAGCGCAAATAAGAAATTGTCAAAAGAAGCGAAGCTAGCGGTCCAAAATGGAGTGCTAACACCAACCCTGATGTATGGCAGTGAGGCATGGAACTGACAGAGGAAGGATGAACGTTTTTTTTTACGTAAATACCGCACAAGAGTCCCAACTGCTCCCAACCGTCTAGAGCCAGTGAGACTATGGCATCCCCAATAGGAGTATGTTGTGAGGCTGAAGGTAGTGGGGAGGGGAAGGAGATGAGGAAGAGGAAGGTTGGGAAGTACCTGGTTATTCAGATCTGGTCACCAAACACGGCTGAAGCCATTTAAAGCAACGTTTCAATTCTGAATGGTGGTCTTTCACCAGGGCGATACTTAGGGTATCTACCACTCTGGAACGTGCCGCAAATATACTATATTTTGTTTTATTTCAATTAAAATGTGTTATGACACACATTCATCAAATAAAAATTATTTGCGCACGCCGGGTTTGAACCCGCGACCTCTGGATTCGTAGTCGTGCGTCTTACCACTCGACCATGGAGGCCATCAAAAAGTAGACGGGTTGCTGTGGAGTCCCTAAGACATGTAAAGTAAAACCATGTGACCATATTAAAAATGTGGATATCCGGAAAGAATAATAATAATAATACAATTTAATTCCAGAAGGTATGCAGGAGTAGTGCAATGCAATACCTTCCATAATTGATGATAATAAATAGTTAAAATAATAAAATAAAAGTTGTGATACACACAATAATAATAATAATAAAAAAAACATATGTAAAAAAAACACAAATTCGTAAGAAAAAATAAATAAAATAGTAAATATCGTTTTAAGGCTGATTCACACCAACGTCCGGTTCCGCTCAGTGCCGATATTATTCCGCAAGAGAGCTTATTGATATGGTATGAATATCGATCAAGGAGTATGTGCCAAGACAAATTTGTGTGGCAGTATATCCTTCTGCCCACCCTTGTGATATTTAACTACTTATTTAGTTAAATAATTATTTGAAGTGTAAAAATACTTACAACGCAGATTTTTTAAACCATTTTTTATCACTAAACAATATTTTTATTAATTACTAATTATTAAAAATATTATTTAGTGATAAAAAAATGGTTTAAAAAAAAAAAAAAATTGGCACATGCTCCTTGGTTGATATTCATACCATATCAATAAGTTTTCTTGCGGAACAATATCGGCACTGAGCGGAACCGGACATTGGTGTGAATCAGCCATTAATGCGTGCTTTAGGGTGGTCTCCGCATCACCAATGCAAGGCTCATGTGAGGTTAATGAATAGGATCAAGAAAAGGACGCTTATATGGATTAGGCATGCAGAGCGAATGAACTTAGAAAGGAATGTGAAAAGAATATATGATGCGAAATTGAATGGAAAGAAAAGTCGAGGACATCCGTGGAAGACATAGCACGATCAAGTAAATCAAATACTTGAATCGGGTCATGTAATGAGTCAGAATAACAGAAAAGTATGTATGAGATGATGTATGAATGTGAATGAAGCAAGGAGTGTGTGCCAAGACAGAGTTGTATGGCGGCCCGTTCTCTCTGCCTACCCCTGCGGGAAAACGGCGTGATGGTTAGTTAGATAGTGAGTTGTACTTTCGATTTCGCTGATTTAGTGTTACACTGTCAGGGTCGCTTGAGGTCATGTACTATATCTAAACAAATTGCATAAATAAGTGCTAAAATGGCCTCGTGTGTGATGAGAAAGTGTTTCCATTGCACTGCTAACACTAGTAAAAGCCAAAAAATAACATTTCATTCGTAAGTACACGCAAATTACTTATTATTTCAAAATAAAACGTTTATTTCCATTGTTTCCTGAAAAAATAATTAATAGTAGAAAGAATGAGACGGTGAACGTAGCAACACATAAATATGAGAAGGACAACCTACTGGCAGTAGGTCGTCTTTTTTATGGTGATTTACCGCACAAGAGTCCCAACTACTCCCAAACGTCCAGAGCCAGTGACACTATGGCATCCCCAATTGGGGTATGTTGTAAAGCCGAAGGTACTGGGGAGGGGAAGAAGATGGTGAAAAGGAAGGTTTGGAAGTATCTGGCTATTCAGTCTTATACGGCGTTCCCTATTCGTTTATGTAGGATGTAGGATTCGACGCAACTTCTAAGTACGAAACGCCGCCCGGTCCTATATCTATTTCGTCCATACACACATATTCTTTAAATGTCTATCTTTGTCACATGCATGACCAATGTTTGAATTGACTGGGAACGAGCGTGTGTTTGTTACTTGCCATATTTTGTGTAAATATTCTTCTGAGACAATAACAATATGTTTGTAATGTCATGAGGTAATAATGAGCAGAGGTATGTATACTTACATTTTAAATGTGAGCGTTGCATTTGCGAGAATGTATTGTTTATTTTACATATTCATACGGCATAACGCGTTCCATCGACATACAAGAATGTAATAAAAAAGCGCAATAAAATTAGTTAGCGAGAAGTATGCAAACAGAAGAAGAAAAAATAAATAAAAAAAGAATACAAAATTCACGTACGCTACGTAGGAGCAAAGAAAAATAACATTGTACACATAGAGATAAAATCAAGACACGTCATATTCATACAAATCGAACGATACATGTGGCACGGTCTTGATTTAAGTTTATAAAAAGAATAGCATAACGCTCATGAAAAGAATAGCAATACTAAACAGAATGTGTGTGTACGGATGAGATAGCTATATAAACGTCCCGCGTTAATGTTATAATCTCTCTTCCTCGACGAACTTACGGAGCGACCAGCCAAGTAGAGTACGACGTACGGAAACGGTTGTTTTCCACACGCCTATGTATATCTGCATTCGCTATCTCACATTATTTCGGTTGAAGAGCTCCCGTTTTCCCGTGACAGCTTGTCTGTCGAACGAATGTTTGTGTGATACTAGATGCTGTAAATCTCAGGTATGTCTCTCGGACTCGGCTTAGTAAATTCACGCACGTTGTCTCAAGTAAAGTATCTACATTATTTAATTTATCTAAGATTGTACATTGTGGAATTAATGACAGTGAAATAAATGATATCAACTCTTTAGGTGAAATGCGTTATTGAATATTTTTTGCATGGAAATTTAGGCCTTAGTGATAATATAATGGTCATGCTGTTATGCTTGACACCTGGTCACAATTTAATTGAATGCTGAAACGGGCCGAGAATCTGTGGGTTAATGGGGGCGATTATTTGAAGTGATGGCAGCAAAAAATTATGGCACTAATCATTGATTTGCGACAGTGTAATATGTGACAGTGGTTTAAGCCACTAGACCAAGTTTGTTTGCAAAAAATTGTGCAACAACGCCTTTCACTTAAACACAGTCGATACGTATTCCAAAATGTTGATTTAAACCTGTGCCAATATATAGTGATAATTGATAGTTAATAAATAGGTAATAATAAGCAAAAACAGACTAAATGACATATTATAAAGGCAGAAGCTGGAGGTTTTGGTTGGTGTGTGACAAAAAATAAAGATAATTAATAAATAAAAAGGTTAACAGAGTAGACGTTAATTAAATAGAAAGTGATCATGTTGAATGTTGCATTTCTAAGAATCAAGAACGTGTTGGAAATTATTGCAAATCAGTCCTAGTCGATAGCAGAGGCGTGCACTCCGTAAAGACATACCCGCAGGGTATTCACATAAAAAAATGTGTATAATATTGGATTAAATAATATGAAATTATTCCAAAAACAAATACGCAATCATAAATACAAGATAATCGAAGACTTTTGTGGCCCTCCGCCCATCTAAAATATATTTACAATTTGGGTGAGACAAGCGATTCAAGTTTGGGACTCTTCTTGGCTTTTTGTCGCTTCAGTTAACTCAGTGAGAGCATTGCATTACCTTATTTTTTTAAAGTCCAATCAGGTACTGTATTTTTATTGCAAAACATAAAAAACTTTAAAGTGCTCTGGTGTAAACTTCCCGAAATGGCTCTTTAGCCCTTTTACTTTTCCGGCGACGATATGGATGTATATTTTCTTAAACTTATAATTATGGTCGAGTTTCTGTATTTTTTTCCACTATGCTTTTCACCTTCGATACATTTTACTTCTTATGCGTTATTTATCAAATTCATGGAAATGACATCCCGCGACTGACGCTCTTCCACACACCCTGTACATCGGACCTTGGAGAAACAATATATGGAGAGAGAGGGCTAATTCTTTTTACCCAACCTATACAGATTTGGGATAAATCACTTTCTCCGTGTTTTTACGTCGTGCACCATGAAAAAGAAAGAGACAGCAAATTTCCCAAATTATCACACCGTTTTAAAGTATTGTAAGGATGTTCTTCGTGTCCCGCGTCGCCGTTGACTCAGCCCACACGTTTTCGAATGTGACATAAATGGACATAAGTCAACGGTTTTTTTAGGTAATATGCTATATTTTTGTTTGTAACAATACTGTGAAAAAGTGGTTATACAAATAAACAAAAACATTATATCGACATGTGATTTGAATGGATGTATAAATACCCTACCCCTAGTCTTAGCCACGCCCAGGTCTAGCCGAGTCCGAAAAAACTCATAAAAATTGACTACAGCAGCGTTCTCTCTTGTATATTATTGCTCTGCGCATCGGACCGTACAGATGATTACCCCCACGTTAGTTAAGAGCACATAGGAGATGGGGAAGAGGAAGGTTGGGAAATAGGAAGTATTCATATACTTGTGCGGTATTGATAATATTATTAAATCAACTTACATGTTTTTTTTTTCTTTTATAATGAATACCGCACAAAAATCCCAACTGCTACCAATCTTGAGTGAGTGAGTGAGACTATGGCATCCTCATTGGGGTATGTTGTGAGGCTGAAGGTGGTGGGTAGAGGAAGGAGATGTGGAGAGGAAGGTTGGGAAGTACTTGGCTATCAAGATCTAGTCAACAAATACAGCTAAAGCCGTTTCAAGCAACGTTTCGATTCTGAATGGTGGTCTTTCAGCAGGGCGATACATAGAGTATCTACCACTCTGGAGGCGCTCATATTTTAGACTCGGCCATGTCCTGAATGAGGAAAGAAATTAATAAAACCATAATATATTATGTCAATAGCATCATACGGTATCACTTCTAAAAAATAGACACACTCTTAGATAAGAGTGTAAATACACTTTACCTTTCAAACGGCTGTGTTATTACAACAGCACCACCATAAAATGTGTTTGAAAACTGCATAACTTTGAAGCTGTGCAGATAGCAGATTTATATTTGACAGGCGCTGACAGTTCTCCACATATTTCCGTTTGCGCGTCCCGTTAAAAAGTGCGGTGATTACTGGCGTCATGAAACTAGTGCAGCTTTTTTCTGTGTGGAATTTCAAAGTTAACGTAAATATATTCAGCTTGCAACGTTATAAGTAAATTATATGTACCTAATTTTACTAGTTTTTTTTCCGTGTGAATACTGCACAAGGGTTCCAACTGCTCCCAACCGTCTGGAGCCAGGGGGACTATGGCATCCCCTATTTGGGTATGTTGTGAGGCTGAAGGTAGTGGGGAGGAGAAGGAGATGGGGAAAATGAAGGTTAGGAAGTAACCTCGCTATTCAGATCTGGTCACCAAACACAGCTTAAGGTATTTCAAGCAATGTTTCGATTCTGAATTTTAGTCTTTTACCAGGGGGATACTGAGAGTATTTACCACTTTTGAATGTGCTGTAACTATACTTTTTATGATTTTACTAAAATAATATCGCTTTACTTATGTCGGTTTTAATTAAAAACGTTAATTAATGAATATATGCTAATTAATTTATTTCAAGTATGTTCCCACGGAGATACAAAGTATTTTTAAATCCATATAACACCAAAATGAATAAGAACAAAAATTGTAATCGACCTCCGTGGTCAAGCGGCTAAGATCCTTGGAACCCAAAGGTTGTGGGTTTAAACCCCGACGTGAGCAGATAAAATATATCTAATAACGTTTTATTTTACATTACATTCATACAAAATAATATATAGTATGTTTGCGGCACGTTCCAGAGCGGTAGATACTCTAAGTATCGCCCTGGTGATCACCATTCAGCATCGAAACGTTGCTTGTAATGGCACTAGCCATTCTTAGTGACCAGATCTGAAAAATCGGCTACTTCCCAACCTTTCTATTCCCCATCTCCTTCGACTCCCCACTACGAATAGAAGCTTGGGAGCAGCTGGGACTCTAGTGCGGTATTAACTATAAAAAATAAAAACCTACCTAACATAGATAGATATAAAGGGTTATTGTAAATTTCCGCAATTTAATATAATATTTATTATACTCGTATACATCGATTGTGTTAAGGTCATCTTATCATATTCTCCATCTCCTTCAACTCCCCACTACCTCCAGCCTCACAACATACTCTACCAATTGCAAGGGATGCCATAGTCCCACTGGCTCCAGACGGTTGGGAGCAGTTAGGACTCTTGTGCGGAATTTAATACATAATGTTGATAACTGGAAGGGGATCGTTTGGGTGGTTGACATGATAAATAATCATAATATCCTTTCCTTCGCAGAAACTGCCAGGACCTTCGGCAGACCTATCAAGAAGCTGCAGGCCATGATGATACCGCTGATGTTCGGCGCCGGAGTCCTGTCCACCATCATTGTGCTGACCTTCAAGCTGGCGCTGAAGGCAGTCATCATCGGCAAAATCCTACTGGTTTTGAAGGTAAATTATAAATTCAATGATCGACAGTAGCGTTGGGAAAAAATTCAATGTGTTTTGTGAATGCTTCACGAACTGCTAGTTCTTTAAAATGAACCCTTTGCAGTGAACACTTCAATTGAAGTCGAATTCGCAAAAAAGAGATTTGAATTTATCCGGTTATTTGTTCAGTTCTTTTTGGAACCGGTTCCTTGCAGAAAACGCACGTACTAGTCGGTAGGGAATTGTAAAAACGAAAAGAACTGGAACTGGTTCCTCGCCAAAAAACACGTACTAGTCGGTAGCGCTTTGAAAGTGAAAAGAACTGTAATCGAAGTATTTGTAATGAAGTACTTCTTTATAGGCTTTGAAGTTCACCTTCACAACTGCACTGCTGCAAATTGAGATAGTTCTTTGTAATCTAACTTCCATTGAAGTATTTGTTCAATGAAATGAATGAACGCTAAAATGAACTACCAACTTCATTTGAAGTATTTGATGAAACGAAGTTATTGAAATGAATGAACGCTAAAATGAACTGTTAACTTCAATTGCAGTATTTTTTCAATGAACAATGAATGAAGTAGGAACTGTTGCCAAGAGAAGTAGTTCTTTGAAGTAGTTATTTCAAAGCGGTCACAACGCTAATCGACAGCCCTGAACTATTTATACTTAATTGCATTTCATGTTCCTGGTAGGACGGTTACAAAGCAGTACCTGCCATACTATTGTAACAATTCTGCGTCAACCTCGCGATTTAACACGCCTATGCGACGAATGCAACAGCTGGGAAACAAATACTCCGATGTCGTTGATATATTTAGCACGTCAATATCACTCTATAAGTATACCTTACTACAGTTGTTTTCATCTGGTAGAGCTAAACTAATTGTTGAAACCATTCAACTCTGGACCTTTTTTTTTTCTTTTCTTTTGCAATATTTTTGAACCTGTTATTTATTCAATATTATTTGTTCATTTCATTTACAATATTTTTGTACCTGTTATTCAATATTACTTTTTATTTTCTTTTGTAATATTTTTCCACTGCTTATGAGTTTTTTTAATTTTTTTTTTTTTTAATGATAATATTTGTGTAAAAGTCTTTAACGGACGTAAATAAAAAAAAATGCTTAAACTTTTATATCGACACCATACAAGAGTTAGGCTGCACGAAGTAGCAATGTGGAAGCCACAGTTGTAAAATGTTATGAAGCAGAAGAGATAAGGGAAGAAACGGAGAAAGGAAGACAAAAGTAGTAGGTTTATCAAAGGGTTCGATTACGATTCCAAAGAAAGACAAACATTTCCGGGTTACGAATATCTAGACAATATTTGAAAAACTCCTACTACCATGCGTAATATTTTTATTTTTGTTTTTAAAATTGTTAATGGTATAATAGACAGTCCTGATTTACTTAGCTTAATTATCTTCCATGTACCTAACACATCCTTTTCAAATGTAACAATAATATCAGGACTGAGTCATTTAGATACTTGCTTGTACCTAGATTAAATACAGTGGGTAATTCTTTCGCTGAAATAGTAGATATATTCAACTGCACTGAATCTAGTTACAAGAAGGCTATACTAGCATACCTCTTTCTAAAATATTATGTTCATTTATTGCACTATAATATTTCTATTAACTTACTTATGTTTTTGGGTGCTAATCATTTACTCTATGTTATTTTTATGTCACTATTATTTTTTGTTATATATTACACTGTTATGTAAAAGCCAATGAGGGCGTATATAATCAAATAAATAAGCGAAAAATATTGCTTGTGTAATTATGGAGGACTGAGCTAGCAGAGGAATTGAACCCACGACGCCCGGGTGGGAATCCGACGCGTTAGTCCACTCAGCTACTAACCGAACAGTGTGTGTAATATGTGTTAATCAATATATGTTATTTCACATTGATTTCAAAAAAAATAATATCAAGTAAGTTTTAAGCCCTGGTGAAAAAATATCGAAACATTGCTTTAAATGCCCTTAACCGTGTTTGGAAACCAAATTTACATAGCCAGGCACTTTCCAACCTTCTTCTTTCCCATATCCTTACCCTCCTCACTACCTCCTACCTCACAACATACCCCGATCGGGGATGCCATAGCCTCACTGGCTCTAGACGGTTAGGAGCAGTTGAGACTCTTGTGCGGATAAAAAAAAAAAATCTTTAGTTTTATTGTGAAATTTGTGAAAACTCCAATTTACTTTTTATAATTTATTTACGTGTTAGAAATAGGAAATGTGTATTTTTAGAATGTTACGTGTTCACATCACATCACAACCGCAATCAAATTGTTTATGGTTTCTTCATATTGAAGCAGAAAATGAAAACCTCGCGCAAATGACGGAATTTGGCTCGTAAACTTTTTCAATCGAGAATAACTTTATGATGCAGACACAAATGGACCAATGTTTCTATGGGGTTATGTTGACAGATGCCTGAGTTTATTGCATGACGCGTCTGTGATCTATTTATTTCGACCGCTACTTACCGCTAAAGCCATCTATAGGGAAACGGCGGAAGCTATGTTGTACACCTAATATAATAATAGTAATATATATTATATCAAAAGTATGAGTTTTTATAACTCATCAGGATTGCTATGTACGAGGCCTGTTGAAAAGAAAAGGTGAATTTTCAATTTTCGCGGGCTGTGTACATTCGATTATCGTTTTTTTTTTGTTATGTTGGTACACATATGTTTATCATATGTTAGCATTATCAGCCATTTTGTATTAGTGGTTTGTTTTTGACAACTGGAAAGGTTAGTCACGTTTTTGTGAGTTCTTCGATTTTTTACTTTCGAAAAAAATGGATCAATGAATATGTATTAAAGTTTGCGTTAAAAATGGAATAAAGTGCTCCAACGCTCTTAAAATGTTGACTGTGGCATTCGGCGAGTCAACTTTGTCTCAAAAAAGTGTTTATACGTGGTACAAGCGCTTTACAGAAGGCCGAGAAGATGTTAATGACGATGAGCGTCCTGGAGTTGTGAAAAAACAAATCATGGATTTTATTCTTTGATCCATTTTTTTCAAAAGTAAAAAATCGAAGAACACACAAAAACGTGACTAACCTTTCCAGTTGTCAAGAACAAACCACTAATCCAAAATGGCTGATAATGCCAACATATGATAAACATATGTGTACCAACATAACAAAAAAAAAAACGATAGTCGAATGTACACAGCCCGCGAAAATTCAAAATTCACCTTTTCTTTTGATGTTCAAAAGAAAAGGTGAATTTTGATGTTCTGTGGCCTCGTTTATTATATAAACAGTATGAGTTATTATAACTCATCGGGATTGCTATGTATGTTAGCAAGATATTAAAATAAACAAATTTGAAAAAAAAACACAACCTAAAAAAAAAGTATTTATTTTTGTTCCGAAGAGGAAACGGATTTTCCGAAATCGGTCTCTCAATGTTGTTTGAAAATGAGTACATATTTATATTTACGGCCCAAAAAGTTTTTTTAAATGACCCACTTTTTTTTTCAATCCAGATAATCGGCGCCCTGGGCAAGCTGTTCTACCTGAAGCACGAGCACGGCGGGCACGACGGGCACGACTCGGGCGGTAAGGAGGTGCACGTGCACCTGCACAACACCCCCAGCGGGCAGGACTTCGCCCACGACTTCGGCCACGGGGGCTCTTCATTCCAGTATCCGTCCGTCAGCTATGGTGAGAATATCTCTTAAAGACATGGAGAGGTACCTTTGCGAAACAGTGTAGTTAGGATTGTTCATTTTATAGTGACTCGATAGAAAGAAAAGACGAAAATATATTACAGGATGTTGGATAGATTATTTTATTAGTTACCGCCCACATGGAATTCGGACATTTTTAATAAACAAATTTGAACACATTAAACAAAACAATATCAATACACCATTAAAATGATTTATAAAGTCAAAATATCACACAAACACTAATAACAGAAGGTTTGCCTAAATAATTATGGAAGCTTTTTGTTGATTTTATGTCCTTATTCCCACTCCACACATGTCGGGTCCAACATGTTGGACCGTGTGTAGGCCGTTTAAGACTTGAATTGAATTTTGTAATACACTGCGTCAGAATTTTACTATGTGTCTTCTCATTCACTGCAGAGGGAAACGGCGTAGTATATAGTGGTTAATGAGTTAGTTATCATAAATCATTAAAGTTACAAAGATATCATTACATAAGTTTACACTTTTCTGTGTGAATTTTTCGGTATTTTTCAAATAAAAAGATTATAAAAAATTCAAATAATTAATTGGTTTTGTTAATAACTCTTTTTCATTTTTAAATCGATAATAATGTGATATTGTGTAGAAATATAATCTGTGAGTTTACTTTTTATTCAAAAGCTTTAAAGTGTGTCATCAACTCAAGTGCCAATAATAACGTTTCACCATTAACTTGTGTATTTGTTTATCTTTCTTTGCTTCACCTTTTTTATGGATTTTTACCTAATTTTAGGCAAGAGTATTTGTAAATGTATGGCCTCATTCCTGCTCCACGTACTTACATTAATAACATCCGTATTTAAATTTATATTCCCAGCAATAAAATTATTTTTACGACAATCGACACTTCGTGGTATGAAAAGCATGCGGCCTCAAGTAAATAGATGATTCCCCGTTAATTAATTTGAATTTCGAATGGATGAACGAATCGACAAGATATTCATTCCATCTCTGCAAGTAAAACACCGTAGCTATTGAACATTGCCTAAATATGTATATGATAATACAAATACGGTTACTCAGAATGTCAGAATGCCTCCATTATCCGGTGTTCCACTTTGAAATACGCCGATCGAATGTAAAATGACTCTCTCCGTGGAAAACATGCCGAATAATGGTTTCGACTTTCAATGAACTCAATGAAACCATAAACACCTCGGTATTTTGTACGGAAGAGAAACTTGTAAAAGTCATTATAAAAGAGTTCTTCTTGTAGTTACATTGAGTGCAGTCAGGTCCGGCCCTGGGGTCGAAAACTAGATGCCGTTTTCTCAGGCTCGATGAAGCCGAATGAATTGAATTTTGGAATTCTGTTAAATTTCTGTCGAGGTGGAGACTTAAAACGATTAAATGGAAAAATCCTCCAAAAGTAACAATTGTTGAAAAAACTACAACTTTGCGGGGAAAATGCGAGTCATGGAGTCGGAAATGAGATGCCTGTTTTTCAAGCTCTATGGGACCGAATGAAATGAATATTTGGAATTCTATAAAGAATGATGAACTGAAGACGATAAAATGAAAAAAATCCTCCAAAAGTAACAATTGTTGAAAAACTACAACTTTGCGGGGAAAATGCGAGTCATGGAGTCGGAAATGAGATGCCTGTTTTTCAAGCTCTATGGGACCGAATGAAATGAATATTTGGAATTCTATAAAGAATGATGAACTGAAGACGATAAAATGAAAAAAAATCCTCCAAAAGTAACAATTGTTAAAAAACTACAACTTTGCGGGGAAAATGCGAGTCATGGAGTCGGAAATGAGATGCCTGTTTTTCAAGCTCTATGGGACCGAATGAAATGAATATTTGGAATTCTATAAAGAATGATGAACTGAAGACGATAAAATGAAAAAAAATCCTCCAAAAGAAACAATTGTTGAAAAAATACCACTTTGTGAGCAAAATGCGAGTCTTGAGGTCAGAAATTCGATGCCATTTTCTCAGACTCTATGTGACCGAATGAATTAAATCTTTGGAATTCTGTTAAAAATGATGGATTTTAGACGATTAAATGAAAAAATCCGTCAAAATAAACATTGGTTGAAAAAATACCACTTTGCAGGCAATGTACCATAAGTCTTGGGGTCTGAAATGAGATGCCGTTTACTCAGGCTCTATAGGATCGAATGATTTAAACTTTGAATAATTCTGTTAATAATGATGAACCGAATATGATGAAATGAAAAAATTCTCCAAAAGTAACATTTGTTGAAAAAAATACCACTTTGCGGGCAAAATGCGAGTCTTGGGGTCAGAAATAAGATACCGTTTCCTCAGACTTTATGTAACCGAATGAATTGAATATTTGGCATTCCGTTAAGAATGATGAACTTATCCTGATTAAATGAAAAATCCTCCAAAAGTAACATTTGTTTTAAAAAATACCACTTTGTGGGCAAAATGCGAGTCTTGGGGTCGGAAATTAGATGGCGTTTTCTCAGGCTCTATGGGACCGAATGAATTGAATCTCTGGAATTCTGTTAAAAAATGGGGGACTAAAGACGGTTTAATGAAAAAAAAAACTTCCGAAATTACATTTGATCAAAGAATACCACTTTGCACGCAAAGTTTACGGGCATTTTTTTCTACTTATTTCTACGGGCACTCTTCAAATTGACGGAGAAACAAAAATACTGTTTATAAATGTTTTATTTAACTTAAATTAGACCCCACGTCTTAATACACTGACTACAACTCTATAACTGAAGATGGATTTACTAACTTACACTATAATGCAGCCGTATGGCCAACTTTGCCAGACTTCCAACCTCGTAGAGACCTTTTTTTGCCCCATAAATCATAATGCGCCGAATGTGTTATGCAAAGAACACTTATTTGTAATTTGGGTTTGAAACAAAATATCCTTCTCACCGACGACATTCTTTCTTCATTGCTTCACACAAATTGTTACACTGTGATTATTTTGTTTTAGAAGTAATAATTTCACAAACGGGATAAATTCGGAAGCGTTATATTACCGAATCCGTCAATGACGGGTGTCCGTAGAGATAGGTATATAGCGACTAGATTTTCAAAAAAAGTAATAAATATAACAAAAAAATACAGTAAATGTATTAAGACTGTTCAGTTATAAAATGAAAAAAATTGTCTGTTTAGTAAAATTTGCAAAGCAAATCGGAAATCCGTCAATTTTACGGATGTCGTAAACTTAGTATTAAATGTCGATTCCAGGGTCAGAGCAATAATATACAAGAGAGAGCGCTGCTGTAGTCAGTTTTGATGAGCTTTGCCGGACTCGGCTAGTCCTGGGCGTGACTAGGACTAGGGATAGAGTATTTATACATCCATTCATAGCATAATGTTTTTGTTTATTCGTAAAATCACTTTTTTGCAGTCTTGTTATAAACAAAAATATAGCACATAACCTAAAAAACCATTATGTCAATTTATGTCGAATATCAAAACGTGCGGGCCGGAGTCAACGGAGACGCGGGACACGAAGAACATTCTAACAATACTTTATACAGCGGTGTGATAATTTGGGAATATTTGCTGTCTCTTTCTTTCTTATGGTGTTCGACGTAAAAGCCCGGAGAAAGTGATTTATCCCGAATTCGTTAAGGTTGGTTAAAAAAAATAGCTATCTCTCCACATATATTGTCACTCCAAGATTCCAGGCCTGTTTCAATTTTTGAACCAATTGCGAGCTGACAATTATAACAACATGACCGTTATTTTTTTCAGCTTAACACAATATATTTGAGAAAGAACAAAGTTATAAAACAAAAGGAGTCGTATACTTTTTAAAAGGGAGTAGGCACAAAATAAAGGGGAACAACAGCACATGCATTGAAAAGAGACTCATAAGATTAGAGATTAATTATACACCATCGATAATTTAAGAAAAATTTTCACACACAAAGGTTTTACAGAAAAGACATATCAAAGCTGGAAAAGCAAAGGGGCTTATGCGACACTTTGGTCAAAAATGAGTTTAAATATGCAGTTTTGATCAGTTTGTGCTTCTGCATCGAATGCTCTGACTCTCGTTTGATTCTGAAGACTTTTGTGGCCCTTCAGCCATCTAAAATATATTTACCATTTGGGAGAAAGCTTGACTCAAGCGACACAAGTTTGGGATTTTTTTAGCTTTTTGTCGCTAAGTGCCAACATATTAACTGTCCTCAATCTTATTTCCTTTTCTTTGATTTGACAAATACGAGTATGTTAAAATGAATTCATACGTTTCAAATGATTTTTTATACCCATAGCTTCTGGTAAATTGTTTTTTTTTTAATCTGTTGATGTACACATGCACTGTTATACCCATATCTGAACCTTTTTTCTCGTGATTTATGATAACGATCATGATTTTAGATAGTTTTAATTTGTATACATTTTATGTATTGTTTTCTCCTTGTTAGTTAGTCTTATTAGCATAATTAATTTAGTATGAAGCGCACTTGAGGTGAAATATCACAAAACTCCGCGATATAAGTTCACTGCTATTATTATTATTATTATTATTAGCAGCATTGTATTACCTGAGTTAACTATTTTTTTTAAATCCAATCTGGTACTATGTAAAGACTGTCTTGATTAATTTTATCGTAATACAAACAAAAACTCTTTGTTTGTATTACGATAAAAAACAAAGTGTATGTGTTCTATTTATAAAAAAAAACTCTTTAGTTCTCTGGTGTAAGCTTTACAAAATGGCCCTTCAGCCCTTTGGCCTTTCCGGTGACGATATTAAATTTAATGTAAGATATTTCAAACAACAAACAACATCCGAATTATTTATCATACCACCAATTTGTTTTCAGAAAAAACACATGTTTTGTCTTGATCTCATCGACACTTCTTTTGTTTGTAGGTGCACCATCTCACTCAGCCTGGTCTCGGCGAGACCCCGCCCCGGCAGCAGCCCCCGCGCCGCTGGGGCCGGGGGTCATCAACACCCCCTACGGACACTACGTCAGGACGGGGCCGGGAGTGGGTGGCGAATTGGGGTTGTAGAACCCTGAATTTAGCACTGACTTGGAATATTTCAAACTCCATAACATTTAAAGACAGCCAAATCGACGACCAGTGTCGTTTTGCATTTTTGATTTTTGAACGTCGATTTTCGGCCCGTTTCAGTTTTTAATCAAATTATGATCTGTTTAAGTGTGATAATTGGTTTGATCAAAAGCTGAATCGGGCCGAGAATTAGAACCATTTAAAGGGGACCGTTTAAATGTCAAAATATATAAACGGCGCTGATCGTCGATTTGGGACTATGGCATCCCCAGTTGGAGTATGCTGTGAGGCTAAAGGAAGTGAAAAGGGAAGGAGATGGGGAAGAGGAAGGATGGAAGGTATATGGCTATTAATATCTGGTCCCCAAGCACAGCTAACTCCATTTCAAGCAACGTTTCAATTCTGAATGGTGGTCTTTCACCAGGGCGATACTGCGAGTATCTACCACTCTGCAACGTGCCGCAAACATACTATATATTAATCAACTGTGAAATAAAACTAGGTAATTAAATTTAAAATATTTGTTCACGCCTGGATTTGAACCCGGGACTTCTGGATTCGTAGTCGACGATCTTAACCGCTCCGCCGCGGAAATATCTAAAAAAATACTTTTGTAGTGAAATAATAAGTAAATTATAAGTAGTTATAATTAAAACCAAATTTACGTAAAGCGATGTGCGATTTACCAAATTGTTTGCTAAATGATTATGAAATAGTTGTAATTAAATCTTTAACGAACTTCTTATTTATTTATTTATTCAATATGTTTAATCGATGACACGGTCATCTTTGTTTTAGCTAGGTGCTTGTTAATAATCAATATAGGTTTATTAAAAAAATGTCTGAGTAGAAATAATATAATAATAATTAATGATTATTAATTACATTTAAGTGATTTGATCACCATTAACCAGAAGTACTCGTACCTCAAATGAACATGATTTATTTATTTTTATATCGATAATGTTTTTTTTAAGAATAAATACTTGAAAAACATTTTAAAAAGACTAAGTTATTGAATCCCTATGTTTCCTTCAATCTATCATAGTATCCTTATTTTTTCTCGATCCTAAAAATCACCCTTCTAGTCCTGCTACAGCAAACTCGACCCTATGCCCCTGCAATACGCCGTGCGATAAACATTATTTTGTTCCTACACCATTTGGAGTTACGACGTTAACGACTCAGCAACGACTCAACACCGGGCTGATGAGCAGGTGGGTTTTTCTTAATATAGATATTCTACCAGAATTTTACATGGTTTTTATAAGATGATCATTTCCATACGCAGTAGATGCTTAAATCAAACATAAACAATTTTTAAAATCCACCATTAGTAAACTTTGTAAAAAAAATCATCAATGTTTTGTATAAAATGCGAGCTTTGGGTTCAGAAATTAGATGCGATTTCTCAGGCTCTATCGGAACAATTTAAAATTTTGTATAAAACTTTAAAATTCTGTATAAAATGATGAATTAAAGACGATTAAATTATCAGCGCCCTTGAGGTGATTTTTCACAAAAACGGCGCTATACAAATCATCCAAATATTATTTATTATTAAACGAAAAAACCATCTAAAGTACAATTTCTAAAAAAATATATTAATTTTATGAATGCGACCCTTGGGGTCTGAAATTAGATACCGTTTTCTCAGACCCTATGAGACCGAAAGAAGTGAACCTTTGGAAAATCATAAAAATGATGAACTACAGAAGAATTAATTTAAAAAAATCACCAAAAGTAACATTTCTAAAAAAATCATCAATTTTATGAACAAAATGCGAGCGATAGGGTCGAAAATTAGGTGCATTTTTCTCATGCCCATAAGACCGAATGAAGTGAGCTTTGAAATTATGTGTTATAAATAATAAATTAAAGACCATTTAATGAAAAAATTCCATAAAAGTAAAATTTCTGAAAAAATCATCTATTTTATTAACAAAATGCGACCCTTGGGGACGGAAAGTAAATGCCATTTTCTCATGCCCTATGAGACCGAATGAAGTGAACCCTTGGAATTATCTTCAAAAATGATGAACTTAAGACGATTTAATACAAGAAATCTCAAATGTAAAACTTCTGAAAAAAATATCAATTTTATGAACAAAATGCGATTCTTGGGGCCGGAAATCAGATGCCGTTTTCTCAGGCCCTATGGGACTGCATGAAGTGAACTTTTGTTTTTCTCTTTAAAATGATGAACTAAAGACGATTAAATAAAAAATCTTCCGAATGTAACATATGTTCAATATACCACTTTGCGGGCGAAATGCGAGCCTTGGGGTTGGAAATTAGATGTCATTTTCTTGGCTTACGCTGACGCTCTTTAATGTAAAAACAATTGACGTTTTCCGAATGAAAGTACACGTGTTTTTATTTAAATTCAATTTTGCATTTAAAAATAATGGCAGTTGGAACATGAGGTAAATAAATTAGTTTCTGTGGAGAGAAAAAATGCACCAAAACGTTATTTTTTTCAAATTTAGGGAATGTGAGCATTTTATAAGTCATGTTTTCCAGAAATCAAAATATATATAATCATTTGCATCAAATAATAAAAATGAGTATCATTTATAGCACGACAAAGAGGGATGCTAGTGACAATATTGACCTCTGGAATATTGGACTCCTAAAAATTACAAATTCCGTCGTACCTTACTGACTGTAATTTCGTAATAACTCGAAAAAGATTAATTGATTAGTTTGGTCTACTCAATAATAGATGTCGTTATATGTAAATATTATCAAACTCTTATATTTTAGTCTCATATGGATCAGGAGCACATAAATTAAAGAAGATTATTTTGTTAGTTAGGTCTTCTCAACAAAAGATGTCGTTACATGTAAATATAAAGACTATTTTTTTCCTCACATTAGAATGTCTGTTACCAGGAGCACATAAATTAAAGAAATAACGCTTAGTCTACTCAACGACAAATGTCGTTACATCAATATAAAGACTATATAAAATAAATTTATCATATTTGAACTTCAGGGACCAGGAGCACATAAACCAAGGAAGCTTAATGTGTTAGTTTGGTCTACTCAACAATAGATGTCGTTACATGTAAATATAAAGACTAAAATAAATTTGAATCACAGAAGCACATCAATTTTAAGATTATTTGCATTTTAATAAAGTTTAGAGATACCGCATTTGTATATTAGGATATGAACGAAAAATCAGATTTTTACATTTCAAAAGTTTATTGAATATGCACTTTGAATGGATATTAATATTCGTAATAACAGATAAACTTAAAAAATAATAATAATTATACGGGACGTGTTCTGTAAACACACGTCCGCGTCAGAAGAGAGTGTGTGCTGGACCTGCTTCGGCTTGTTTCAGTTGTACGGGGACCATTTGACTTTGTATGAGTATAGAGTAAATGTGCGAGTTGCGCTTGAAAGGCGACTTTTGTATGGAGTATTTGTTTTCGAATTTTGCTTGGTGTATTTGCTTGCAAGTCTGGCGATCGCTGCCGGTCCTTCCGCTTCGAAGTCTGGAGTCGTGTGGCAGGAGAGAGGGCCAAGGGTGTAGAATAAAACTCCAGATTCTCAGTAGAAGGCGGGCGAGGCAGCGAGGCAGCGGAGACGCAGAGGCGGGCAAGTCCAAGAAGGAATCGATGGAGCGGTGAAGACGAGATTATTTTTTGGAAATTTTTATCTTTAACTCCTCAGCGGTACCGTGTCGCCAACGACGGAGGATTGCTTTTGTTTGGCCCGCGGGATTTTCCGCGGACCGCTGAGGGTTGAGATAATTTTGTACGTCTGAGTACAAAAAATTAGATTCTTGCCCACCTCTTTCTCCTTCGATTAAACTACCTCGCAGCTCGCCTGATTTTTTATTTTGGAAGCAGAAAAATGTTCGAGATGTACAGAGGGGCTGCAAAGGCCTACAAATTGACCTTTGCAGCCAAATAGCGTTTTATACAGATGCCAAGAATCAATTTAGGTTATTACATTGGATTCCGTGAATACAGGTGAGTAGGCTAGCATAATTCGTTTATTGAGGCCTCCCACTGTATTCATGGTAATTGACATACAAGTGAGCATATGCTTGTGTTTCACAGAAGTTCTGCCTCACTTTGGCGGGTGTTTGGGTCCCAACCAATCAGGGGGCCGGCCGGGCTTGGCGACCGGCGTGAGGCAGGGGTGAGCGAGCGGGGCCCGGGGAGGGTACCCGCGACGCAAAGCCCTGTACGCACGAGGTAGGGTCATTTGGTGGCGTAAAAGGAGAGGCTGTTCGCGCAGGCCGCTCATTTCCCTTTTACGCCTCTAGAGACTACGTCGTCCGTACAGGCAAAAACACAAGACATATGAACTTAATCTAGGTATAGAAAATGGGGCGTATCACGTCCGATACAATAATTTAATAGTGAATACCGCACTAGAGTTCCCACTGCTCCCAACCGTCTAGAGCCAGTGAGACTATGGCATCCGCAATTGGGGTATGTTGTGAGGCTGAAATTGGTCTAAAAATCTTCTTCGTGGAACTTTTCTGGCATCAGAAACCGGTTCCAAAAATAATTGGATAATTAACCGGTTTTTCGCCAGTCTCCGGTAACTGGAACCGCAGGTACAGCCAATTTACAATTTCAACCATCCTTAGTAGGTACATAAAAAAATCAGACAAATTATCAAGAGAAGAAATTGTTCTGTGTTGTTGAAAGGTGCTGCAGCTGGTAGATGGTGTTGTAGCGGGATATAAAACCTAGCCCCTGGCAGGCTATGTCTGAATAATGACATGTATTCATAAAGAACTACAGACAAAGCCTAGGAGAGGCTAAGCCAAGATATCCCTTCTGCATAGTGCTCGCTGCAGCGTCGGATCCACCACACGTTAAAACTGTGCAAAAAACATGGGCGCCATCTTTGAAGGGGCGCCGTGAAAATAAAGATCTTTAAATTTACTTCAAATATTTTCTAAATCATATCATAATTTCCCATGTAATTTATGGGGTAATTATGTTTTTTATTGCGCTGGCAGCATTGCTGTTGCATTGAACGACTAGCGAAAATGTACGGGAAGTATATTTTTGTCACGGAATTTTTTACGTATTGCATGGTGATTATTTGGATGTAAAGTTTGTTTTTCTATGGAGTGTTATACGTTAAAGTTATGAGAAGCTAAGTCTACAACCAATCACCGTGCCCGTCATTTTCATACAACGGTGAAAATGAACCGTTAGAGATGGTACATATTTTTGTCACAGCGACATTGTACCGGTGACTTTGCGCTTATTTGGTTTTTCAGAATTCGTTTACAATGATATTTTTTGGAGTTTATTTTTAAACTATGTGATACTTTTTCAACAGTAAAAAAATGAAATCCCTCATCTTTGCTATCGGATTTTTTTTATAGCTATTAGTAACTGGTTTTAAAAATAGTTCCTCGTAGTGACAGCCCATTTTGGAGATATTACATCCCTAAGACCCAGCTGTTCTGACGTATGACGATAATCGTCTTGTTATACGAAAATCAACTCTAAAGATAGTTACTTTACAGTTCGTTCTCGTATGAATTCATGAATACAAATAATATTCGGTGATTCCTAGGCATGTCGAATTTGTTTGGACTCATTCTTTGGATTTTTGATGTTGTGACGACTTGACAATTTCAAAGAATTTTCGCTATTTCTCTGCATAAATTAGAAATTTACTTACAAACTGTTAAAACATTTTACCGTTGTGTTGGGGAGGGCGCGCAATCGGCACGCACTGCACTGGGCGCGAGGAGGCGTGAAACCGGCCCTGGCTCGCTGCACAAATTCATCTGCAAAAAATGTTCGTTCCATCTATAAAACAACATAACATAAAACATCAATTTACTAAATATGCTGACAGAATTAGTATTCTTCAGTCGGAGTGCTCTGCCAAATATTTGTAAAAATCATGCAAATAATGTGGAACCCAATATTAGATTATTAATGATCGCTCTCTTTCTTTTTGAAAGTATGGAAAATGGCCAATGTTTATTATTCTTCATCCGATTCAGGCACAACCGTGCGTATACATTGCATAATTAATGGGACGTAATTATTAAGAAAAAGACTTCACGTTCTGTGACGCTCGATGCTATTGAATGATTGAAGAATCTCATGGTTTGTTTGTGGCCACCATCAACTCTTCAATCATACGAATAAGAAGTATATTTTAATAGTAATGATATTATTCAATTTCACGTCACATTTTTACGTTAGTGACATCTAGCGGGGAGTAGCAACAGTAATATTGCAGAATACAGTTTTAGCGATTGAACTGAAAAATAACGTTTAATTGTATTTACATCTTTCTTTTTATGATTTGTTATTACCAGTTGTAATAAAAATACGTTAAATCACATTTTATCAAACACATTGAAAACATATTTTTAAAGATGCCAAAAATTATCAAACAACATTTATTTTTATTTCAATTACTATTTCAGCGATGTTAATGCCATCTATACATTTAAGTACAAGGTATTAACTATGTAACACTAATCAAAGATGTCACTATTATAAAAAATGATATCTTAAAATCTTTGTGGAAAAAATATTAATTAGTAAGCAAAATCGTTAATATAATAATAAAAATGCAAATTTGAAAGATAAATTAACTTCTTTTTTTATGTTTGTGGTCAGCGATCGGACCGGTTTTAGTTATTTCGTTTTTTCTCAAGTATTTGTTATATTGATGAGAATTTCGACAAAATTTATTATATTATTTACAGAATGATTGATTTCATTTTGCTACAGGTATAGTTATTATTTATCAACGAAAGCGCAAATAAAGGGAAATATTTCATTTAAAATCAATACTTATACATAGCTATTTGTTAAAAATGAATTTACTTTAAATGTCACCACCTTATTGTGGTCATTCATCTAAGTGGTCATATGCAAAAAGCTTTTAGACTGCTCTAATAGTAGCCGTTTATTTTGATCGCTCGCTTGGCTAAAGGAAGGATTTTTTGCAAAACTACTTTCCCACCTCTGACCAAGCCCTATAGAGTCTGTAGCCTTTTTGAAAAACTTTCATTTTACGTAATTTTTGTGTAATTAAAGAACGTATCTTCGTTGTTTTCCACTTATACACAAAATTCATCACTTTTATAGAAATCTCATCACTGTTAACCATTTGTTTTTGGCAGGTTTCTTCTCTGAAAATATCTAAATATGTTTATATTATATGTTTAAAATGTAAATCTTGTGTTCTGATTAGTAGACTAAGATTATGTATGGTCAAAAATAACAAAACACAATAGTTTTTCATAAAAACGTAATATTTGTTGGTACCTATCTCTATTTTCAATAAATCCGCCGTTTATCTACTGCCTACCCTGATAAAAAAAACTCTGTGCACGCCACTGATTATCACCCCCTAACATTGAGCGGATTGAACGTGAAACACGGTGTATGTGAGATAAGTTAATTGTTAAAAGTTGATAAAAACTCCCTCGTCATTCTGAACTCTCTATAACAAAGGCAGAAATTAATTTCTCATCAAAAATTGCCAATTTCAGCAAGATCCTATATTATAGACGTGTACATTACAAACTATTTTTTTTGATTGTTTTTCTGTATCTTGTCTGAGCCTTAGGTTCAGATATTATGTGCCTTTTTCTCAGGCTCCAGTGGAATCAAATAAAGTTAAGCTTTTGATTTGTGCTAAGAATGACAAACCGCAGCAGATTCAATGACAAAACCACCAGGAGTAAAATTAGTGAAAAAAATTATTAATTTTGTGGAGAAAATGCGAGCGAGAATAATTCATACGGTCCCATAGAGCTTGAGAAAACGGCATCTCATTTCCAACTCGCATTTTGCCATATCCACATTTTAAGCATGGTCATACATGGTTTTATAGCACATACAACCTCAGGGATGTCATTTCAATAGCATTCAGTCTACTTTCATCCTACCTCTGCCAGTTCCACGCCTCACTACCATACACCAGGGTCGGTATAAACACTCCATTGTGGACTGCTAGCTTTGCTTCCTTGGCCAATTGTTGAGCGCTTGGCTATCCACATTTTTAACACGGTCAAACACATGGTTTTACCGCACATACATCTCATGGATCTCATTTCTACAGCATTCCGTCTACTTTAACCCTTCCTCTGCCAGTTCCATGCCTCACTGCCATACATCAGGTTAGGTATAAGCACTCCAGAGTGGACTGCTAGCTTCGCTTTTTCAACATTTTTTTCTTTGCGCTAACAGCGTCCAAATAAATTGAAGTCGTACTATTAATGAAGACATACTGACATACTCCATGTTCTTAGCTAATCTAACACGTACACTTGTTAATTAATTGGCCAATAGCATAGCACTATTCTACCTGTAGCCACTGTACCTTTACTTTTACCTTTTGATTATACACTTAAATCTTTCAAGTTTTAAACAGATTCAAATTTGAATATGGCCAAACAATAAACCGATTCTTGAATACTAATTCTGAGAATCAATAAAGCAGAACGAATGATCGACCATTTTGATGTTGCAATATAAGTATAGTTTTATTCGACTTTGATAACTAATCTTTTATTATTTCAACTTTTCGAAACGTCACTTCCTTGGAGTAAGAATATATATGGAGAGAGAGCTCAATATTTTTACCCAAACCTATACAAATTTAAGATAAATCACTTCTCCGGATTTTACGTCGTAAACCGCAAGAGAAAGACACGAGACAAGTTCTCACACAATATAGCACCACCATTCGGTATGTAAGCATGCTCTCCGTCTCCCGCGTCTCCGGCGACTCCGCCCACTGCGTTTTGATATGGGCCAGTGGTCAGGGTCGGGGTTTGAAGCTCGAAAAAGTATTTTTTTCAATTCATGATGTTGAAAGCTCGCGTATTCATTTTACCCAACCTATACCTATACTGCCAGGTAAGTATGTTCCTGTATATTTTCTTATCTAAACTAGAAATTAATATGTAATGATAGAAAGTAAGATCTGTACAGCGCCCTTGAGGTGATTTTTCACAAAAACGGCGCTATACAAATCGTCTAAATATTATTATTATTATTATACAATTTTGGGTTAAATCACTTTCTCCAGGTTTTTACGTCGAACACCATGAGAAAGAAAGAGACAACAAAATTTGCCAAATTATCACACCGCTTATTGTTAGAATGTTCTTCGTTTCCCACGTCTCCGTTGACTCCGCCCACACGTTTTGATATGCGACATAACTGGACATAACTCAACGGTTTTTTAGGTTATATGCTGTATTTTTGTTTACAACAATACTGTGAAAAAGAGGTTATACAAATAAACAAAAACAATATGTCGACATGTTTTATGAATGGTTCTATAAATACCCTAGCCCTAGTCCTAGCCACGCCCAGGTCGAGCCGAGTCAGGCAAAAATCATCAATACTGACTACAGAAGCGCCCCCTCTGAGGCTATTGCCATTTTAGACAACGTTTCGATTCTGAATGGGGTCTTTCACCAGGGTGATACAAAGATTAGCACTGTGAACTTTGTAGTTTGTGATAGGACGATGAACTACATTGCTTTGCCGTTCACACACTTCATATTTAATTACTTTACTCTTTCAATTTCTTCTTCCCTTCGTCACTCATCACAACCTCACAACACACCCCCAATGGGTTTCCCAAAAACATAATCCCGTTGACTTCGGAAAGATGCGACTTTTTACGAATTTTTAAAAATTTAACTTTAATCATTGCTTTTTTTATTATTTTTTTATTTTTTTTATTTATAGTTTTAAAGTTTAGTTTGTAGAAATCTACTTTAATTTTTAGGTTTTTTAATTTTATTTAAGCAATAATAATTATTATTTTAAAAATTAAAAAACAATTTTTAGTTAAAAGTTCTGCGATGTAATTATTTTTAAAACAGTTTGATAATGCCCTCAGAAGGCGAAACAGCTGTCACGCGTAAAAATAATTACATCGCAGAATTTTTAACTATAAATTGTTTTTTAAATTTTAAAATAACAATAATTATTGTTTAAAATAAAATTAAGAAACCTAAAAATTAATCATTGCATTAATTTCTCTAAAAATAAATGCTTTCCCAAAATGGCATCCTACCTCCCGCTCTGAGTCGGCCTCTAAACCTCGACTGAATCCACCGGCATGACGCAATAGTCGACCTTTGGTTCTCCTAACCGACAGAGCCCAATGTCAATGGCAAGCATTATAAATACATACATACATACGTACGAGGCGACTAGACGTACATAGTAGATGCTCTCATACACGGCAGCTGTGTTCAACCTTGGAATAACAATGTATCGAGAGAGAGCTAATTCTTTTTACCCAACCTATACAAAGACTTGCGATAAATCACTTTCTCCGGGTTTTTACGTCGTACACCATGAGAGAAAAGAGACAACAAATATAATACACCGCTTCTATGTACTGTCACGATGATCTTGGGCTCCTGGGTCGCCGCGGGACTCCGCTCACATTTTTTATTATGCCACTAAACTTGACACAACTAAACGGTTTTTTAGGTTTTTTTTTTTTTAAAGTAAGACAAACATTCCCGGGTTACGAATAACCTGACAATATTTGAAAAACTCCTACTGCCATCATAAAAAGCGGAAGATGTTGCTTGTGCATTGATGGAGGACTTAGCCAGCAGAGGAATTGAACGCACGACGCCCGGGTGGGAATCCGACGCGTTCTCCACTCAGCTATCGACCGGTCAATTAACGTGCTTTTAATGGATGTATAAATACCCTAGCCTTGGTCTTAGCCCCGCCCATCAAAATCATCAAAAGCTGACTACACTGCCTTGGGTAGATACCACTCTATATACTCTGAGTGTTCAACTGACCTCGCCAGTGGGCCGAGGGCTGTTTGAACTACAACTACTGTTATAATATAACTAGTTGTTGGAATTAACAGCTAGATGGCGTCAATGTCCATGGTTGAGTGGTAAGACTTCTTTAAAATTACACTAAAATTACCGTTGTTGTGTATAGGTTAAGTGAATAAACTCTAAATAATTTTAAAGTGACTAGTTTCGACGTAATTTCGATTTGTAAGAAAATATTTTAATCTTCAAATATCAGTGTTTTAAATGCAGTGCCATAGCCCAGAATGGTCACTTGCTTTGACCCTTGTCCAGATGTGTCCCTTCGACCGCCGGCCCGGGAACCAGCAGGGGGGGCGGGGGAGTGCCGATCTCGACCGACTGTTCCCGAACGCGAGCGAACCAGGCATCCAACAAATCACCCAAGTGACACCCTTGCGACAGCCAAATGACATTTGCCCACGTTGGTTTAAATCTGTTGGGGCGACCGCATTCCATCTTACATAAACATTACAATTTAACAAGATCTGTACAGCGCCCTTGAGGTGATTTTTCACAAAAACGGCGCTATAAAAATCATCCAAATATTATTATTAATATTATTAAGACGCTCGACTACGAATCCAAAGGTCGCGGGTTCAAACCCGCCAATAACTTTTATTCAATTATTATGTGTCATAACACATTCAATTCATATAAAATAATAAAAAGTATATTTGCGGCAAGTTCCAGAGTGGTAGATACTCTAAGTATCGTCTTGGTGAAAGACCACCATTCAGAATCAAAAAGTTGCTTGAAATGGGTTTAACCATGTTTGGTGATCAGATCTGATTAGCTAAGCACTTCCCAACCTTCCTCTTCCCATCCCTTCTCCTCCACACTACCTTCAGCCTCACAACATACCTTAATTGAGGATGCCATAGTCTCACTGATTCCAGACGGTTGGGGACAGTTGGGACTCTTGTGCGGTGTTCACTAACTAACTAACCATCACGCCGTTTCTTCACAGGAGTAGGCAGAGAGGACTGACTGCCTTACAACTCTGTCTTGGAACACACTCCTTTCTTCATTCACATTCATACATCATCTCATACATACTCTTCTCTTAGTCTGACTCTTCACATGGCCCGATTCAAGTCTTTGATTTATTTTATCGTGCCATGTCTTCCTCAGACGTCCTCGTCTTCCTCTTCCATTCACTTTCGCATTTTATATTCTATTCACACTCCATTCTTTTAAGCGTCCATTTCTTGGTCCGATTCATTACGCGCACATTAACCTTGCGTTATTTCTAGATATCCACATTTTTAATACGGTCATACATTTACTTGATCGTGCCATGTCTTCCTAGGGCGTCCTCGACTTTTTCTTCTATTCACTTTTGCATCGTATGTTCTTCACTATACTTTTTTTTAATGAAAATCTACTGACCGCGGGCCGCCAGTTGGACACCCGATTCACAAAATATTATCATGGTATAAATACGGTGAATATAACGTCATTTAATACAGCATTGGTGTTTTTTTATTCATTCAAGCCACGGTCTAGTGGTTTCAAACGTCTTTTTTTGCTGGGTCGGTTTTTGCTGACCGAATTCCGCGCTTTGCTTTGTTGCAGTTGGCTCGGATTTTACGATGCATGAATGTGGGAGAGACAAAATGGGTGTGGATTGGCCAACACAGTGCAGCAAGTTGTTTATTTTTCGCAAAGTTTCGCAGTTATGATAACCTTAATTATGTTTTTAACAGTTTAAGATATGTTTATAGATTGGTATACCCTTGGAATAACAATGTATGGAGAGAGAGCTAATTATTTTTACCCAACCTATACAAACTTGCGATTAATCACTTTCTCCGGGTATTTACGTCGTACACCATGAGAGAGAAAGAGACAACAAAAATAACACATCGCTCTTATGTACTGTAAGGATGATTTTGGTCTCCCGCGTCTCCGGGGACTCCGCCCACATGTTTTCACATGCGACTAAACTCGATACAACAAAACGGTTTTTTGGGTAATGTGCTATATTTTTGTTGATAACAATACTGTGAAAAGGTGGTTATACGAATAAACAAAAACATTATGTTGACATGTGGTATGAATGGATGTATAAATACCCAAGCCCTAGTCCTAGCCACGCCCAGGTCTGCCGAGTCCGGTAAAAATTGACCAAAAACTGACTACACTGCCTTGGATAGGTACCACTCTATGTACTCTAAGGGTATACAACTTTATTTGAATTAAAAGCCAAAAAGTCTCGGATACAACCTTAAAATTTTCAGTGCAGCGTGACAACTAGAAAAAAATATAACATTTAGTTACAACCTTGGAGTAAGAATATCCATATGGAGAGAGAGCTAAATATGTTTACCCAACCCATACAAATTTGCGATAAATCACTTTCTTTGGGTTTTACGTCATATACCATGAGAGAGAAAGAGACAAGACATGTTGTCACATAATATTTCAGCACATATAAGAATGTTCTCCGTCCGCGTTAACTTCACATCGTCGAGTCGCATAAATTACGTCAACTGATTTTGAGGTTATTTCTATATTTGTGTTGATTAAAATACTTGCAGTGGTTATACAAATAAATCAAACATGATAGTGCTATGCGTGAATGTTCAAATAAGACCAAACAAAGATTATAAAACATCACTTTTCATAGCTATTTCAAAAGTTTTAAATATTTTTGACCAAAATTTAGAATTTCCGCATTTTTAATAATACAAAGACATAAAATCAACAAAAAGCTTCCATCATTATTTAGACAAACCTTCTGTTATTAGTGTTTGTGTAATATTTTGGTTTTATAAATCATTTTAAGGGTGTATTTATATTGTTTTGCTTAATGTGTTCAAATATGGCCTCCATGGTCGAGTGGTAAGACGTTCGACTACGAATCCAAAGGTCGCGGGTTCAAACCCGGCGTGCGCCAATAACTTTTATTTAATTAATATGTGTCATAACACATTTAATTCATATGAAAATAATAAAAGTATATTTGCCGCACGTTCCAGTGAGTGGTAGATACTCTAAGTATCGCCCTGGTGAAAGACCACCATTCAGAATCGAAAAGTTGCTTGAAATGGCTTTGGCCAAGCTTGGTGACCAGATCTGAATAGCCAGGTACATCCTAACTTTCCTCTTCCCAATCTTCTTCCCCTCCCCACTAAATTCAGCCTCACAACACATACCCTATTTGGTGATGCCATAGTCTCACTGGCTCTAGACGGTCGGGAACAGTTGAGACTCTTGTGCGGTATTCATATAAAAAATATAAAAAATGTCCGAATTTCGACATTCTTTAATATATCTTTGTCTCTTTCTATCGAGTCAGTATAAAGTCAACAAAACTGACCACACTGTTTGGCAAAGGTAACTGCTTGTGAGGACGAAGGCAATGAAGGAAATGAGTGAGAAGAGTAAGGAAAGGTTAAGAAAAATACATTTAGATACTCGCTTGTACCTAGATTGCATACAGTGGGTAATTCTTTTGAAGAAATAGTAGATATATTCAACTGCACTGAATCTAGTTACAAGAAGGCTATATTAGCATACCTCTTCCAAAACTGCTAACTAAAAATTATTCTATTGTAATATCTCTACAACGTTTTATTTAACAACAACTTACGTTTTTTTGTGGTAATCATTTACTTCTTGTTACTTCTGTATCACTATTGTATTATATTATCCATTTCACAAATATGTAAAAGCCCATTAGGGCGTATATAATAAAATAAATACTGGAATTCTCTGTTGCAACTTACCCAGTTCCACATTTCTTGTCGTAGACTCAGAAACAATGAATTGCTGTTCCTCAATCATCTTAATACTATTTATGGGTATAATTCTCCGATGTCCAGAATGTCAAGACTTGTTAACTCAACCCATGGTCTTGAAATTTTTGGGAGCAGTCTAAATGATTTTTGTCATTCTTTACGACTCTACCAAAACTTTGACTAGACCGTGGATTGACTTTTCTCTCTTATGTTTAATTTGTCCTATTTTTGTCATCGCTTCATTTATTATTATGTATGTGCTATTCCTTCTCTATTGCTCTTTTTTCAATTTCGTGTTTAATATGTCTTTTTTGTAATTGGACTTTAGTCCGTTAATCTATAATTAATTAATTGTTGTGCGGCTGGAGGTAATAAACAAAGGAAAAAAGAAGAGTAAAGGGAAAGATTATGTAAACAGATCTGATCACTAAACATAGCTACAGCCATTTTGAGCAAGATTTTGTTTGTTAAAGGTTATTTCAGACCAGACAATGCTGTCCAATTGCTCCCAACTGTCTGGAGCCAGTGGGACTATGGCATTCACAGGGAAAGAAGGGAGATGGGGAAGAGGAAGGTTTGAAAGTACCTAGCTATTCAGATCTGATCACCAAAACGGCTAATGTCATTTTAAGCAACGTTTCGATTCTGAATGGTGGTCTTTCACGTGCGTCTACCACTCTGGACCGTGTCGCAAATAAACTATATATTTTGTCATATGAATTAAAAAGAGCCGGTTAGGAGTTGAGTGGACAAACACGTCGGATTCCCACCCGAGCGTCGTGGGTTCGCTTTCTTTCCCAGCCAAGTCCTTCATCATTGCACAAGCAACATCTTCCGCTTATTATGACGGCAGTAGGAGATTTTCAAATATTGTCAGGTTATTCGTGACCCGGGTATGTTTGTCTTATGTTGGACAAAAAAATTGAATGGTAATAATTTTTTTATAAGCCTGACTTCTGACTACCCTTTTCTGCGTGCTGGGTGCCTACCTATCTTCCCACGGATAGGAATGTTGCCTTCGACATTATTTGTATGGCAACACTAAACAGCGATAAATATAAACACCCACTCCCGATGCCAGCCAAACGAAAACAACAGCCTTTTATTTTTGATTTATTTTCAGAATTCGAATGCAAATACAGAATCACGTAGACAAAAAATTCCGATCAAAATTTAAATACGCTCGATGTACGAATGCAGTAATCCTTCAACTTGATAAGTAGGTACTTATCATAAATAATGCATTTTAAATTAAACCTATCGCGACAAAGATGTCTAATGGATTTAATGTCCTCCACATCACAGGTGAACTCCTAGTGTGGATGACAATGTATATAAAATATTGTAAATAAACATGAAGTTAAGTAAATAAAAACAAAATTAAAAAAGAATGAATGAATGTAGAAAATTCTTTTAGTGGGGGATTGAACGCTGTTGGCGCAAATACAAAATTGACCAAAGAAACGAAGCTAGCAGTCCACAATGGAGTGCTCATACCAACCCTGATATATGGCAGTGAGGCACGGAACTAGCAAGGAAAGATGAAAGTTGACTGAATGGTTTATAAATGAGATCCTTGAGGCGTATGTGCGGTAAAACCATGTGTTTGGCCGTGTTGAAAATGTGGATAGCCAAGTTCTCAAAAAATCTCTAAGAAAGTGAAGCTAGCAGTCCACAATGGAGTGCTTATACTAACCCTGATGTATGACAGTGAGGCATGGAACTGGCAGAGGAAGGATGAAGTAGACTGAATGCTGTAGAAATGAGATTCCTGAGACGTATGTGCGGTAAAACCATGTGTTTGACCGTGTTAAAAATGTGGATCGCCAAGCTCTCAAAAATTAACCAAGGAAGCGAAGCTAGCAGTCCACAATGGAGTGTTTATACCGACCCTGATATATGGCAGTGAGGCACGGAACTGGCAGAGGAAGGATAAAGCAGGCTGTAGAAATGAGATCCCTGAGTCGTATGTGCAGTCAAACTACGTGGTTGATCGTTTTAAAAATGTGGATTTGCCAAGTTCTCAAAAATTGGCCAACGAAAGAAGCTAGCAGTCCACAATGGAGTGTTTATACCGAACCCGATGTATGGCAGTGAGACATGAAACTGGCGGAGGAAGGATGAAAGTAGACTGAATGCTGTAGAAATGACATCCCTGAAGGTGTATTTGCTGTAAAACTATGTATGACCGTACTCAAAATGTGGATATCCGGAAAGAATGTAGAGGCTGATCTAAGCGCAATGAATAGGATCAAGAAAGGGACGCTTAGATGGTTTGTAAACGCAGAGTGGATGAACGAAAAAAAGAGTGTGAAAAGAAAATATGACGCAAAAGTGAAAGGAAGTCGTAGAAGTCGAGGGACGCCCGAGGAAGATACCGCACGATCAAGTGAATCAAATACTTGAGTCGGGCCATGTTAAGAGTCTGAATAACAGAAGAGTATGTATGAATGTGAATGAAGCAAGGATTGTTTGCGAGACAGATTTGTATAGCGGTCCGGCTTCTCTGCATACCCCTGCGAGTAAACGGCGTAATGGTTAGTTAGTAAGTTTTAGTAACGTATCGTGACGAATTTAATACTCGTATAGACTACTCGTATATGATGGCTTTTACGAAGCTAACCTTTACAAAAGGAAATGTAAACAAAGGGAAAGGAATTTGAAAAAAACCATTTAAAGAATGTAGCAGTTCCGAGATGACCGGAAGATTCGGTGCATTAAAGTAAGTGCATGTAGAGTTCTTCAAGCGTTCTATTGCTGGGGATAGCGCTGACTGCATTATCTTAAAAGGGTTTTGTTACACTGTCAACATTGAAACAATCATTTCAAAGCTACTTCACGGTAGATACACACCAACGTCCGGATCCGCTCAGTGACGATATTGTTCCGCCTGAGAGCTTATTTATATGGTATGAATATCAATCAAGGAGCATGTGCCAAGACAAAGTTGTGTGGCAGTATATCCTTCTGCCCACCCTTGTGATATTTAACTACTTAGTTAAATAATTATTTTGAAGTGTAAAAATACTTAAATCGCAGTTTTTTTTTGTTTACACCATTTTTTTATCACTAAATAATATTTTTAATAATTAATGATTAATAAAAATATTATTTAGTGATAAAAAAACGGTTTTTACTAAAAAAAAATCTGCGATGCAAGTATTTTTACACTTCAAAATAATTATTTAACTAACTAAGTAGTTAAATATCACAAGGGTGGGCAGAAGGAGACCATATACTGCCACACAACTTTGTCTTGGCACATGCTCCTTGATTGATATTCATACCATATCAATAAGCTCTCATGCGGAACAATATCGTCACTGAGCGAATCCGGACGTTGGTGTGAATCCAGCTTTAGACGGTAGAATCTGACAAATGTGACTGGGAACTGTATACATTATGAAACAACTAGTTGTTTACAGTGAAAAATCACGCGGTAACTTGACTTGCCAAGAAAAAATATGAGTTGCTTTAATCCACCCAGTTTGATAATAGAATTATATCTGCTGAAATTAGGGATGGTCGATATCCCTGTCCCGGTCAAAAGGAACCGGTTCCCAGCCGGTCACTGGAACCGTCGATATTATTTCTCCGAGGGCCAGTTCCAGTTCTTTTCGTTTACAAATCTCTACCGACTAGTACTTTTTTAGTCGATTTGCTAGTAATTTTCGAAAAAATCTTCCTCGTGGAACTTTTCTGGCACCAGGAACCGGTTCCAAAAAGAACTGGATAAATAACCGGTTCCTCGCCGGTCACCGGTAACTGGAACCGCAGGTACACCCAATTCTGATATCGACCAACTCTAGCTGAAATACATATTGGTAGGTACTTCTTAATGAGTTAGGTAGGGATTTGAAAATGCTCTTTTTTAAATTTGATAATCGGATTAATACCGTTAAACGTCTGTCGTACACGCTTGTCATGGAAATATCCACGTGCTAGCTGTAAACGAAAGTGCTGCCATCTTTAATATTCAAAGAAAAGTGTAAATGTTTTGTGAACAAATTTCAATTAATATCAGTTCAAAATTTGAACAGTTAACAATCGTACGGTCGTACGTACTCACAAGGAAACTATTATACTGCGTAATGGTCTTGAATATTACCTGTATATTCATGAAAGTAAAGTGAATATAACGTTTTTACAAATCATTATAAAGGTGAGTAAAGATTGCTGTCTTTGCTTCTCCCCTCATGGTCCTGAGGGAAATTATTTTCCTTAAGGCCTATGTCATTTTTGGGGATGCTGTGTGGTGGGTTAATTAGTTAGTAAGGTATTTGATTAAATGTTAGATTTCGCAATAGTTTTACAAGAATTTAAACATCAAATAATAAAGCGCCCTTGAGGTGATATTTCACAAAAAAACGGCGCTATACAAATTATCAAAATATAGTAATAAATATTAACAAGTTCAGAACTTTTGTATTTCTTTTAATATTTTCCTTGCTTTAGGTTTTTTATCCAGTAAAGACCTTTTCCCTAAGAACTCACAAATGTAAACTTAAATTCAGTCAATTAAATACAACCATCACATGGTGATAGTAATAAGGCCTAATGAGCCGCAGTACTAGTTAGATAGACATTATGAGGGGTATTTGTATAAGCCCCAGCTAGTTAGCAGAGGATTACGAAAGAATCAATAAAATAAAATTTAAAAAAAATTAAACTTAAGCAGATAAATCCATAGATTTCGTAAGAACCTTGGAAAAGCGATAACAGAGCGAAAGAAATATTGTGCAGGTTGATAGGTGCCTGCCTAGTGCTGGGTGTCTTTTTTATGTTTTTTTTTATCCGCAATGGCAACAACATTGGCATACGTAATATTTTTATCTGAATATTTTTCGGGCAGTATCGCCACAGCAAACTTGTTGTTGTGATGCAAACGTTAATAATATAAAACGTTTATAATTAATACATTTAAATTCTCGTTGGCAACACTCGCATCAAAATACACGACTGAATATATTAAGATTATCGTTTATCAAAGATCATTCAACGATTCTATTTTACTTATAGGAACTAAACACTTCGATGGATGCTAGAAGAATTCGAATTAATTTTTAGCAATTTTAATTATATTACAGAATTTCGTTTCGAAATGAAAATTCCCAGAGTGCCTGTCTAGAGGCAGTGATACTATGGCATCCCCAAATGGGGTATGTTGTGAGGCTAAAGGTAGTGGGGAGGGGAGGGAGATGGGGAAGAGAATGGTTGGAAATAATTTGGCTATTCAGATCTAGTCACCAAACACGGCTAGAACCATTTCAAGCAAATGTTCGATTCTTAATGGTCGTCTTTCACCAGGGCGAAACTATGCGTATCTACCACTCTGGAACGTGCCGCAAATGTACTATTTATAATTTTAAAATAATTAAATGTGTTGTCACATATATTAATTTAAAAAAAGGGTTTGAACCCGCGACCTCTGGATTCGTAATCGAGCGTCTTACCACTCGACCACGGAGGCCGCAAAAGGCTTGAAATCGCATAAGCCGTGTTGCTGAGCAGATCTGAATAGGGGTGTTATTTCCAACCTTCCTTCCCCCATCTCTTTGCTCCCTCTCCACTTCGCATCACAGTCTCACAGCATACCGCTAATTGTTTCGCCATAGTCTGCCTGACTGCGGGCATTTGAAACTTTTGTGTTTTATTTTTTTTGTGCCACGCAATACAGAGTGGAAAGAATGCCAAGTGACAGGGCAGCAAACATCATGACCGAGTGGGTACCCCGGGGGAAGGTACTCAGTGGTAAACCGAGGAAGAGGTGGATGGAGAGAAGATTGGAGAAGAGGGAAAAAAACTAGAGGAAAGGACTAGATGAAAATGGTTATGGACTATTTGGATCAAAGCTTAATCTCATCCTGGAATTGTGTTATAGCCTCAGAGCAATAATATACCAGGAGGGATAGCTTTGAAAAACAGTGTAGTCAGGATTATTTACTTTTTCCTGACTCGGGAGTTACTAGGGTTTTCATGGACACAACATCCATTCATAGCACATGTTGACATAATGTAGAGTTTATTTGTACAACCCCTTTTTCACAGTATTGCTAACAAAAAAAAAATTAGGATATAAACTCAAAAACCGTTGACGGCCTCCATAGTCGAGTGGTAAGACGCTCGACTACGAATCTAAACGTCGCGGGTTCAAACTTGGCGTGCGCCAATAATTTTTATTCAATTAATTGTGTCATAACACATTTAATTCATAAAAAAATAATAAAAATTATATTTGCGGCACGTTCCAGAACAAAAGATACTCTAAGCATCGCCCTGGTGAAAGACCACCATTCAGAATTGAAACGTTGCTTGAAATGGCTTTAGCCGTGTTTGGTGACCAGATCTGAATAGTTGGGTACTTCTCAACATTCCTCTTAACAATCTCCTTCCCCTCCCCAGTACCTTCAGTCTCACAACATACCCTATTTGGGGATGCCATAGTCTCACTGGCTCTAGACGGTTAAAAGCAGTTGAGACTCTTGTGCGGTATGTATATAAAAAAATGATGTCGCATAACAAAACGTAATGGGCAGAGCCTTGCTTACAGACATGCTTACATACCTAAACGTGGTGCGATATAATGTGACAACTTGTCTTTTCTCTTTCTCTCTCGCGGTTGACGACGTGAAAACCCGCAGAAAGTGATTAATAGTAAATTTGCATAGGTTGGGTAAAAATATTGAGCTCTCTCTCTCTATCTCAGAGCAATAATATTCAGGAGGGAGCGCTTCTGTAGTCAGTATTAATGATTTTTGCCTGAATCGGGTGTGGCTAGGACTAGGGTATTTATACATCCATTAATAGCACATGTCGACATGAGGTTTTTGTTTATTTGTGTTACCATTTTTCACAGTATCGTTATCAACAAAAATATAGGATATAACCTCAAAAACCGTTGAGATATGTCACATAACAAAACCTAGTCGCCAGAGACGCGGGACTCGGTAAATATGCTTACATACCTAAAAGTGGTGCAATATAATGTGACAACTTGTCTTGTCCCTTTTTCTCTCACGGTTTACGACGTAAAAATCCGGAGAATGTGATTTATCGTAAATTTGTATGGGTTGGGTGAAAATATTTAGCTCTCTCTCCACACATATTCTAACACCAAGGTTAAAACGCTTTGATCATGATTATGTCGTAAGAGGTGTTTACCAAATCTTTAAAATGATTTCACACGAGTATTCGATGAGTTCATAGTTACCACGTCAATGAATTTTCAAGTAGTTAAACTTCGAACTAGGAAATAATCTGTGTGTTACGTAAGCTTGTCATCTGAATGGATATAACGCCATAAACAACCTTCCTGGCGCCATTCCCTACTTAATTTTACCTGCCACATTATTTTGAAACTCTCCTGATGCCTGCCTGCAGTTGAAAGAGATAGCGGGTTCAAATTCGGCGTGCGCAAATAAACGTTGATTGATTTATATGGGTCATAACTCATAAGACATTCTGATTCAAATCAAATAATAAATAGTACATTTGTGGCACGTTACATAGTGGTAGATACTCTAAGTATCGCCCTGGTGAAAAAGGCCACCATTCAGAATTGAAACTTTGCTTGAAATGGCTTCAGCCGCGTTTGGTGACCAGATTTGAATAGCCAGGTACTTCCCAACCATCATTTTTCCCATCTCCTTTCCATCTCCACTACATTTTAGCCTCACAACATACCCCTATTGGGGATGCCATAGTTTCACTGGTTCTAAACGGTTGGGAGCAGTTAGGACTCTCGCATGGAGGTTCTTTGGAAGTTTTGTTCAATCTAATTTAAAATCATAACTATAAAGCAGAAATCAGAAGTTTATAAAACTCTCCCTGCATTTCAACACTACTTAGATTTGCACAGCTTCTTCTGCATTTATATGTCAACGCATATTTCATCATGGACTGTGAAAGTTTGAAATATTCATTTGGGCAAAGAATAAGACAAGAAGTCATATATATTTATTGTTGTTCAAATGAATAATAAGAAAAACGATTTCGTATTATTAACGTTGAAGTATATTGCGAAGCCGGATAGTAAAATTACGTAAATATATAAATGGTCGTTAGGAAACTGTACGATATAAAATATTTTTGATAAATTTAATCCAATTTTATTTAAATGAAGGAAATCCTTCTATGACTTAAAAATAAGGGATACAATCAAAATATAACTTAATTCAAAAGGGTTTAAATTGAATATTCAAGACATCCCCCCTTACTTATAAACGAGGTGTAAATGTTACGCGTGTTATAAGGTCCGAATAGCGGTAAACTTGCTTTATAACCACGGCTTATCTGTCTTATTTAATGGCCTACGTCCGGTGTAACTAAACCAACGCTAAGTCGGCGCTTAAAAATCTAATAAGTAAGACGAATAATATCCAATACCAAAAAACTGTGAAGAAATTTTTTCACAAAAACATACACATGGATCTCACAAAATATCATAAACTGTATACGAAAAAGAGACGAGTTACATAAAAACTTAAACAATTTCCATATGATATACACATGATACGATTTTACAAAAGATACAGAAACATTTACAAAAAGTTACATGCACCGCTAAAGAATCCCATTATAAAAATAAAATAGAAGAATTCAACCAAAATCCCATAAAAATGAGGCAAATTATGACTAACTTTAAATCCACCAGCAACATATCAAAAATTGATGAACTAAACATAAACACGGTTTTCACTTTGTATGCCGAAAACCCTGTCAAAATTCTAAATCATATGACTGATTTTTTTACAAATATAGGATCAAAATTAGCAAAACAAATTAAACTACGTGATAATGATAAACTTGATGCAAATAAAGCTCTCAACCTAGAAGAGAAACTCAATTTCAAACAAATCACCGCTAACGTAATCAGAAAAACAATTGCTTCCTTAAAACCAAACGTATCATCGGGGGATGATGTGATCTCAATCAATGCAATAAAACATATCTGTGAAGAAATTATCTTACCACTAACACACCTTGTCAATCTATCCATAACAAAAAGTATATTTTCGACATCCAAAGAAGCTACTGTTATACCGATATATAAACAAGGAGGTAAAAATGATGTTAACATCTATCGTCCGATAAGCCTCTTAAATACTTTCAAAAATATTGGAAAAAGTACTAAAGAAACCACTCATGATATATTTAGAAGAAAATAACTTAATATCGAAATCTCAGTATGGTTTCAGGAACAACTTAGGCTATGATACCATAGAATAAATTATAAATACGATCTCATGATGCGAAAGTGAATGGAAGAAAAAGTCGAGGACGCCCGAAAAAGACGTGGCACGATTAAGTAAATCAAATACTTGAATCGGGTCATGTGAAGAGTCAAAATAACAGAAGAGTATAACAGTATATATGAGACGATGTATGAATGTGAATGAAGCAAGGAGTGTGTGTCAAGACAGAATTATATGGCGGTCCGTCCTCTCTGCCTACCCCTGCGGGGAAATGGCGTGATGGTTAGTTAGTTTATCTCAAAAAACTTAGACGGAGGAAATAAATCTTTGGCAATCTTTATAGACCCACAAAAGGCCTTCGATACGATAGATCATAAAATCCTTTTCATTTTACTTAAAAATATTGTTATGTCAAACACATCTCTAAATTTATTAATAAGTTATATGTTAGAGCGTTCGCAGGATGTTAAAATTGATAAACAAAAAAGTAAATCTCTCCCAATCAAATATGGTGTACCGCAAGGAAGCGTCTTAGGACCTCTATTATTTCTTGTATACATCAACGATGTCTGTAACTTACACACCAAAGGAAAAATCATTAGTTTTGCCGACGACATGGTCATTTTATTTAATTAAAGTGGTTGGGAAACCACATACAAAGAAGCTGAATGTGGACTTGCCCTTCTACAAAAATGGCTTAAAAAACTCACTTACACTCAATGTAAATAAAACAATTCTTTAAATTTTCTATAACGGCCAGAGGACAGCCAACTGAAGTGCTCAAACTACACGAGTGTCAAGGACAAAGCTTAGCACACTCATGCCACTGCCCTACTATAACACACTCTACTAAAACAGAAGCATAAAGTATCTTGGCATTGGAATCGACGAAAATCTTCGATGGGACTCCCACATAAACGACATTACAAAAAAACTCACCAAACTTACGTTCTTCTTTAGAAACATAGGTAATATTCTCAACAAAAATGATCTGTATAAAGTTTACTATGCCCTTTGCCAATCACGTATAGAAAATGGAATTATTGGATGGAGATCTGCCTCAAACACCCACATGAAGCAGCTCGTGAAAGCACAAAAAGTATTATAAAAACAATCCTGAAGGTAACTCGGTCAAAAGAAATTTAAAAAAACTTTAATGTTCTCAGCATCACAAAAATATGATCGAAAAATGCTCTACTTAATTTTAAAAGAAAGAGTGAGTACCTTACTGACCAACACACTCACACTACAAAAACAAAAACCTCAAAAAAAATCAACATTCCAAGATTGAACACATCTTTTGGACAGAAAAACCACAAGTTTCATGCTGCCAAATTATATAATGCTATCCCAAATCATATTAGAGATGCCGCGGAGATGCAAATGTTCAAGAGCAACATAAAAATATGGATCAATAACCAAGAAGACGAGGAAATTATAAAGATTATGAAGTCAACATAGAACCAGTGACACCGACGCAGCAACCTACAGTCCTAGTGAGGATGACTGTGAATATATATTTATTTTTTTCAACATATCTACGAGTATATTACAAAAAGGCATATATTACAGTAAAAATTCTCTAGCACAGTGTTTAATAAAAAAATAAAAAAAATAATAATAATTTTAAAAAATACTAAATACATCTTCAATGGCAGAAGAAGTCGGGGACGCTCGAGGAAGACTTGGCACAATCAAGTGAATCAAATACTTGAGCCGGGTCATGTTAAGAGTCGGCATAACAGAAAAGTTTGTATGAGACGATGTATGAATGTCAATAAATCGAGGTGTTTTAAGGTTTTAGAGTGGTCACTCCTGGTGAAAGATCGAAATCAGAAACGTTGCTGGAAATGGGTTTAGCCGGGTTTGGCGACCAGATCTGAATAGCCAGGTAATTTTCAATCTTACTCTTCTCCATATCAGTCTCTTGCTCATTCCCTAAGTATCACAAGATACCCCAATCAAGGAATCCACTGGCCGTTCCACAGTTAGGACTTGTGCGGTATTCACGTAGAAAAAAATATGTACAGGAACATAAAAGATGTTTGTGTCAATACGGAGTTGTCTGGCATTCCATCCTCTCTACCCTTACTAGTTAGTTAGTTTATCTTGAGGAAGACTCCATATTTGAATGTTTTAATCTCTCACATATTATGTGAATCGTTTTCAAGGGCAGCAAAGCAGTTGAGCCGCATAACTCAATTTCACTTTTTAGCAAGGAATTTAACATACAAGCTACACGTTTTAACACAAAATACTGAAAAAAAAGTCCGGTTAGTAGCTTGGTGGTCTAAAACGTAGGGTTCCCACCCAGGCGTCGCAGGTTCAATTCAACTGCTAGCTAAGTCCTCCATCATTGCAGGAGCAACACCTTTCGCTTATTATAACGGCAGTAGGACGATTTAAAATAAATATAAAGCATTTAATGCTTAAAAAACAAATTTCCGGTTAGTAGATTGGTAGCTTAAAGCGTAAGATTCACACCCAAGCGTCGTGGATTCAATTCCTCCGCTAGCTAAGTCCGCTTAATATGACCGCAGTAGGACGATTTCTAATAAAACTGTCGAGTTATTTGAAACCTGGGAATGTTCGCCTTATTGATTGATAATTTAAAAAAAACTTATGAATTACCTTAGCAGATTTAAATCCATATATAAAAGCACTGAACCATCTTCGAAGCCTTCACTGACACAACTGACAAACATCGCGAAAGCACACTTCGGCCGAACGTATTAAAATCCGACAAAACATTACTAAATTTAATATATTTTTATAACCTTTTCCTCGTTCGGCGAGGATCGACTCCGCCAAGCGCCCGGGCCGGCTGTCTTTTTGTCGTTTTTATAAAGAATTTAAATGTAGACGGTCTAACCTTTACACATTTTTAAAAACCCGTTTGGTTTTGGTTTTTGGTGCCATATCGGAGGAACCGAGAATTAGGCAAACTGCCCGTGGCCGACCAGTCGGTAATAAACTAAAATGAATACCTCCTTGCCTCCGTCGCCAATCGAGAATTAGCTGACATAATATATAAGTAGCTACCTACTTACCATCTCGGAGTAACAATGTATGGAGAGAGAGAGCTAATTATTTTTACCCAACCGATACAAACTTGCGATAAATCACTTTCTCCGGGTTTGTACGTGGTACACCGTGAGAGAGAAAAAGACAGCAAATATAATACACCGCTTCTGTGTACTGTCACAATGATCTTGGGCTCCTGAGTCACCGCGGGACTTCACCCACATGTTTTATTATGCCACTAAACTTGACACAACTAAACGGTTTTTTAGGTTATATGCTATATTTTTGTTGATAACACTACTGTGAAAAAGTGGCTTTACGAATAAACAAAAACATCATGTCGATATGTACTATGAATGGATGTAGAAAATACCCTTGCCTTAGTCTTAGCCACGCCCAGGACCGCCGAGTCAGGTGAAAATCATCAAAAACTGACTACACTGCCTTGGATAGATACCACTCTATAAAATCTAAGATCTTAGAGTAAAGATTAGTACCTACCTCAGAGCGATAATATACAGAAAGGAGCGCTTCTGTAGTCTGAATTGATGATGTTTGCCTAACTCGGGCGTGGCTAGGACTAGGGCTAGGGTATTTATCTCAGAGCAATAATATACAAGAGCGAGTGCTGTAAAGAGAGCTATAGTCAGTTTTTAGGAGGTTTGCCGGACTATTACCTAGCAGAACTATTGCCTAAAAATCGATTTTTAAATTTAAAATAATTATTATTATTATTTAAAAAAATTAAAATAATCTATTATATAAAAAGATGTTTCTTGGAATCATTAATAATAATTACGGTTTTAACTGATTTTCTGTGACTTACTAACTAACTAACCATCACGCCGTTTCCCCGCATGTGTAGGCAGAGAGGACGGACCGCCATATAACTCTGTCTTGGCACACACTCCTTGCTTCATTTACATTCATACATCGTCTCATACATACTCTTCCGTTGTTCTGAATCTTTACATGGCCCGATGCAAGTATTTGTTTTACTTGATCATGCCATGTTGTCTTCGGGCGTCCCCGACTTCTTCTTCCACTCATTTTCGCCTCATATATTCTTTTCACATTCCTTTCTTCGGTCATTCGGTCTACATACCCATTTTCTGTGAGTTGGGTCAAAACGTTTATTTTGTATAAATAATGTTACCACATGAGGGGGCGAAGGTTGAAAGATCACCAGGCCAGAGGAAGGCTAACTTCATGGCACTTTGTACTTTATTTCCAAAGTGTCCTGCTTGTGCCTATACGACATAAGAAATGTTACACCCAAACAACACAGATGGCTGTTAATGTTTAGTAGTATAATCCGCCTGTATATTAAACCTCCATGGACCATGATAAAAAAGGTTAACACTAAATCAGAATTAGTGTTGCAATTCAATAAACATTATTGGCGAATATTAAAAAATGATTCTTTTGGCTCTTACAAAGGTCACATTAAAAAAAAAACTAAATAAGTCTTTGGATTCTATTTTTTGTTACAAAACTGGTCAAACAACACAACTAAATATTTGTGGAATAACCAGAATTAAGATAAGTATTCTGTTCAATATTTATATGTTCATTATTAAAAACAGTTAATTGGGTACATACCATTTAAAGTTATGTTTTAATGTGCATTTTGTTTGAAACCTTACCATTTTAGTAAATCTTTTGAACTATAGATGACACTCGCAAAATGATTGTTCGAAAATTTGCCAAGTCTATTGAACAGTTTCCTCTATTACCGACACCCAAAAGCGGTAAAAGAAAATTAAACAATTTACAAAAAAAAACAGGTAAGTAATTATAATTGTGAAATTTAAGTAGTATTTACAAGCGTTAATGCAATACATAATTTAATTAATGGAGCCATTGTCGTAATTGAAGAAATTCTAAAAAATCGACAAAACCAACGAATAGAAATCGTTATAAGTATATTTCAGAAAATCGTTACCGACTCGATTTCGTTTTCTGCCACTGGCGCTGGTTGACAAAGCGCAAGTCGCGCCAAATCCTATGCGATGACAATCAATGAAGCTTTGCACAAATATTTTAATTCTCCAAAAAGCAGTGATTCCTGTGGTAGAAACATGCGAACTATCGCAATGAATTTGAGGAAATATTTAGCGAACATTTAGTTTTGTTCAAGTTTCTATTAGTTTTTGTTTTACTCGCTAGATGGCAGTAGTCAAATCGTACGAGCGATTCGCGCGCATGTCAAATGAAGATTTGTCATTTTATTTATATTATTATTGTACTAAAATGCAGTCAGGGAGTGTGTGAAAACCAGCGGTCGCCGCGGATCCATTTATTAGAAGTTTTATAATTAGATCTGTCCATCTGCGCCGCGCTCGATCGCTTATGTCAAAATTAAAAACATCGGGGTTCATTAAATCGTAGACGCTTCTGTCAAACAGCCACAGCGTACAATCGAGTCATGCTTTTCCATCTATTGTCCGAGTGTTGTACGGACAGTGATTGAATTTTCTTCCCAGTTTTAAATACGATTATTTCATCTGTGATGTCGCGGGTTAATAAGTGCTCTGGTGCTCTGAGAATGGAGGACATTGTCAAATTGTGTGATAGAAAAATATAGACAGACAGCCGCCGAAATATTGCGTAAGTAGCAAAGTATTTTTACGTTTTTACGGCACATACAACATGTGTGTATATATTTATGTTTTCTGGTTTGCGCTGACAGCTAGTCGTTTGCGCTTTTATCATGTCGGATTCGTTAATGTGTAATATACAATATTTGGCAATCGTCTTGTAAGGGAAACGCTGGCGTATATAAATTTAATTTTTGGCAACGGAACGGCCAAACATTAAATCGTCGATGCTCGCCTTTAATACGTTCATGTTTTTGTGGTTTACGTCGGATCTGGCGGCGGTGTGATGTTATTTAATATTATGTGGATAAACGTTTCGACATATTATAGCGTTGATAATACATTTTTATCTGTTTCGTGCTGGCTAAACGTTATTTATGACATTAATTGACGGCCTCTGTAGAGTAATGCAGTAATGGTATACTCCTCGACTTGTGGTTAGAGCGATTGTGGGTTCGATGCTTCCCGCCCAATTGCAGAATATTTATAAAATTAGAGGTAAATGATTTTTTGTTCTCTCACAGGCATTTCGGTTTGGATGTTGTTGAGGTCTGGTTAATTTTTTACAAATTTCGAAAGGGGACATTGATAAATAAATATCTTTTTCATGCTGGTCTAACGCCAAACGTCATTCGTTGATAGGAATGTTTTTATCTCGATATTGTTGATTTTGGAACAATTTCTCAGGTTTCAGTGTTGCCAGACGAAAGGTGTAATCGATACTCGAGATCAGTGCTTAAAAATTGACTTCCATTATATGAATCTAACTATTGCTCCCTTGTACTGACAGCTGTCACTGAAAATTTGATTGCCTTTAAAAAAAAATATTGTTTTTTTTCATCCCACATAAGTATTCTAGTAGTGTTGTGGTAGTTGTATGCGCTATTCAGTATCAGTTATGATGGTTAGAAGATTGGTACCAACTCGTATCAAGTATAAGAAGAGAGGCGCGGATTTTTATTTCGCGCCGTCGGGTCGGGAACTTACAGGTTCAATGCCGTTAATGAATGATATGTTTTTTTCTTTTTATATCATATGCACTGTGATTAGGTACTTTTAGCACCTTGGCGATTCCCCGCCTGGAGCGGACTGTTGCAATTGCACCTGCACAAGACCGGCCCTGGTTGTATCCGTTTACAACTAATGACTTTTTCCATAAAAGCCTCACGTATTTGATTTATATTGACCCAAACTGTCATCGGCTGCTATTGGTACCGTCTTGATAGCTCGATTTTGGCGTTGTGGCGGCGATATAAAATGACGATATTTTATTCGTATAAATAATTAGCCTATTAAAGGATGAATTTGACCAATTTTACGTCGGTTGTTGAATAGTTTCAAATCTCTACTGACAAGGAGGTTTTTTTTTGGCAAGGAACCAGTTCCAGTTATTTTCGTTTTCATATCTCTACCGACTAGTACGTTTGTTTTGGCGAGGAACTTTTGTCAATTTACTAGTACTTTTCGTGGAACCGGTTCCAAAAAGAACTGGACAAATAACCGGTTCCTTGCCAAATCAAATTCAAATCTCTTTTTAGCGAGTTCGACTTCAATTGAAGTGTTCACTGCGAAAGGTTCATTTTAAAGAACTAGCAGTTCGTGAAGCATTCACAAAACATTGAAGTTTTTCCCAACGCTAGTTCGGATGCAAATAGTTCGTAAATAGGTTAAATATATATATAGGCGAGTACCTATTCCTACCCTTAGAGTTAAAAGGTACACCCCAAATTTAATTCCATATATCAACAAAAAAATTATCCTTCCATGAAGAATTTGTTATATTATAAAATGTATTTCTTTACACTGAATTATATTATTTACTTGTATAATCGTCTGAAAATCGTATATCTCAACAACTACTGTACCATTTAAGCACAAGAAGAGATGTTTTCGTTGATTTTAACTACCCGAATTTCCAAAGATACTAAATATTATATCCCGTCTCAATATTTGAGCTAAAAATACTCGCCACGTGATTTTTTTTCTAGACTGGCAACCCCGAATCAAGTGACAGATAAATGCGAGGGAAATGACAAAGTGACTAACTAACCAACCAATTAACTTATGATGATGGACCGCCATACGTTTTTTTATGATGGCAGTTTTCAAATATTGTATTATTCGTAACCCGGGAATGTTTGTCTGACTTAAAAAAAAAGAAAGAGAAAGACGAAGTTTTTTTAACCAACTAATTTACGATGATGGACCGGGTTTTTACGTCATACACCATGAGAAAGAAAGAGACAACGTATTTTCAAATTTTCACGCCGCTTTATCGTATTGTTAGCCCTAGTCCTATATATGGAGAGAGGTCTAATTCTTTTTACCAAACCTATATAGATTTGGGACAAATCTCTTTCTCGGGTTTTTACTTTGACGTCTCATACACCTTCATGGCCCGAAAGAGACAACATGTTTTTCCCTCGGGCGTCCCCAAATCCTTCCATTCACGCCGTCTTTAAAGTATTGTTATCTACATGCCCAAACCATCTAAGCGTCCTTTTCTCAATTCTGTTCATTACTCTTGCATCAGTCTTGCGTTCTTTCCGGATATCCATATTTTTTAACACGGTCATACGTGGTTTTACGCACATATGCCTCAGGGATTTCATTTCTACAGCATTCAGTCTGCTTTCATTCTTCATCTGCCAGTTCCATGCCTCACTGCACTCCATCAGGGTTGGTATAAGCACTTTACTGTTGACTGCTAGCTTCACTTCTTTGGACAATTTCTTATTTGCGCCAACAGCGTTTAGTCCTCCATTAATGGATTTTCTTGCATTCACCCTTCTTTCATTATTCTTATCAGCGAAGTGAATAATCTTTTTGGAAACGCAATTCTTATCGCGTTCATTATTGAACTAGTTAGTAAATTCTTATTTATATCTTGGTAGTTGGATATTCTCCAAAATTATAACTTTGATCATTTTCTTTCGTTTCATTGTGAAAACAAAGTCTCGTTCATCAACATTGTGAAATGTTGTGATTCCATTTTGTTAATCTATTATTATTATTCAAATTATATACGAGGCCTGTTCAAAAGAAAAGGTGAATTTTGAATTTTCGCTGGCTGTGTACATTCGATTATCGATATTTTGTTGTTGGTATGTTGGTACACTAATGTTTATCATATGTTAGCATTATCAGCCATTTTGGATTAGTGGTTTGTTTTTGACAACTGGAAAGGTTAGTCACGTTTTTGTGTGTTCTTCGATTTTTTACTTTTGAAAAAAATGGATCAAAGAATATGTATAAAATTTTGCGTTAAAAATGGAATCAAGTGCTCCAACGCACTCAAAATGTTAACTGTGGCACCTTTTATTTTGAACAGACCTCGTATATAGGATGTTGAAAGAAGGGTAAATGCAGGAAACTCCATTAATGAAGGGCTTAACGCTGTTGGCGCAAATAAGAAATTGTCCAAAGAAGCGAAGCTAGCAGTCCACAATGGAGTGCTTATACCAACCCTGTTGTATGGCAGTGAGGCATGGAACTGGCAGAGGAAGGATGAAAGTAGCCTGAATGCTGTGGAAATGATATCCTTGAGACGTATGTGCGGTAAAACCATGTATGACCGTATAAAAAATGTGGATATCCGGAGAGAATGCAAGACTGATGTGAGCGTAATGAATAGGATCAAGAAAATGACGCTTAGATGGTTTGGGCATGTAGAGCGAATGAACGAAGAAAGGACTGTGAAAAGAATATATGATGCGAAAGTGAATGGAAGAAGAAGTCGAGGGCGCCCGAGAAAGACACGGCACGATCAAGTGAATCAAATACTTGAATCGGGTCATGTGAAGAGTCAGAATAACAGAAGAGCATGTATGAGACGATGTATGTGAAAATGTGAATGAAGCAAGGAGTGTGTGCCAAGACAGAGTTATATGGCGGTCCGTCCTCTCTGCCTACCCCTGCGGAGAAACGGCGTGATGGTTAGTTTAGTTCAGTGATTCCCAAAGTGGTCTATATCGACCCCCTGGGGTCGATTCCGACCTGCGAGGGGTCCACGTCAATGAAAAAAAAAATTGGGGGTGCATGAGACGTAAATGGGGGTCCACGAGAGTGGATTCCATTTAGACAGGCTGTCACCAAAATGTTGGCTTCCCGCAAATGTAATAATCCACCTCACAGATAGTACCTATGCAGGTACTTACGTAATACTCTCTTATAATAGACATTAATTCCCTAATTATTTTAATTATAATAATTTTTTGTCAATTTGCTAGTACTTTTCGATTTCAAATCTCTACCGACTAGTGCTTTTTTTCGGAGAAGAATTTTTGTTGATTTGCTAGTACTTTTCGATTTGAGATCTCTACCGACTAGTACTATTTTTTGGCGAGTTCGACTTCAATTGAAGTGTTCATCGCGAAGGGTTTATTTCAAAGAACTAGCAGTTCCTGAAGCGTTTGGTCCAGAAGCCAAAACTTAAGATCTAAAAAACACTTAAGTTTTAGCTTCTGACCAAACAGACAGGGGGTCTATCACACGACAGAAACCCAAGACATAAGGCCTCTGAAGATGGACAGTGTGATCTGTCCGAAACGTCAGGAGTTAAAAAGTCCTTTTAAGGACTACGTTACGCGGGTAAACCGAGAAAATTGTTCTACATCTTACACCCGTGAAAACCTTAATCATAACAAATATATATATATATAATTATATATATATATATATATATAATATATATATATATATATATATATATATATATATATATATATATATATATATATATATATATATATATATATATATATTCTAATTATCTTTTTTACAATAACTCCACACAGGAGGCATGGAGAGAAATAATTTCCCTCAAGGCCTATGTCATCTTTGGTGATTCTGTGTGGAGGGTCTTTTTGAGGAAAGGAAGGAGTGAACCTGGGTCTCGAAGAGGCCCATATTGGCCTATATGAATTTAGATACACACGTCAAAAGGGACATAGTGAGTAAATCGTAGCTTAATCGGCATTAAATTTCAAACTTTTTTGAGCGAAAATTGCCAGTATTGTTTTTGGATACATTAGCGCCCCACGCGGCGATCTAACGAATCATGTAGAAGACGGCTTAGCGTATTAATACTATCAGATAAATAGTAGTATAAACGGAGAAATGAAATGAATATAAGAATATAATTAATCTTGGCGTTTGGTTTTTCGTGTTAATCAACACTAAAAGAAAATAGACTTAGTGATAGGTAGGTTAGTTTCATAAATTTTAAAGGTTTTTTAATTGCTAATCGTTGTTTTACAACTATAACAATGGACTGCTTTACTAATGCTAAAATTATCGCTCAACCTCACTGATAACAAATGATGGCAGAATATACACAAGTACAGTTTTTTTTAATGATCTACCTCCTATTGGAGGTTGGCTACCATCAGGAAAAACTTCACCCTATAGATTGTAGCCCGGAAAGACTTTTTAATTCATTTATTTTTACATGTTTTAATATCGCACAAGAGTCCCAACTGCTCCCAACCGTCTAGATACAGTGAGACTATGGCATCCCCAATCGATGTATGTTGTAAGGTAGTGGGGAGGGGAAGGAGATGGGGAAGAGAAAGTTTGGGAAGTACCTGGTTATTCAGATCTGGTCGCCAAACACGGCTAAAGCCATTTCAAGCAACGTTTCGATTCCGAATAGTTGTCTTTCATCAGGGCTTTAGCACTCTGGAACGTGCCGCAAATATTCTGTTAATTATTATTTTATTTTTTTTAATTAATTATAGAGAATACCGCACAAGAGTCCCATCTGCTATATGGCATCCCCAAATGGGGTATGTTGTGAGGCTGAAGGTATTAGGAAGGGGAAGGAGATAAAGAAGGGGAAGGTTGGGAAGTAACTGACTATTCAAATCTGGTTACCAAACACGGCTAAAGCCATTTCAAGCAACATTTCGATTCCGAATGGTCGTCTTTCATCAGAGCTATAGCACTCTGGAACGTGCCGAAAATATACTTTAAATTATTTTATATGAATTAAATGTGTTGTGACCTGTTATTTGCGCCCGTCGGGTTTCAACCCGCGATCTCTGTATTCGTAGTCGAGCGTCACCACTGGACTGCGGAGGCTGTCTCAGCAGATCTGCACTCGTAACAGTCACCTAGGTTTTGAAGGTATGAGGTGCTGCGATGTATTCCTCTACCGGGTCTTCCGCCGATCTTTCCCTGGATTTTCGGTGGTGTTTTGCTGCCCCTCGTGATTTGCCCAACAGTTTCCGTTTTTGGTAACTCGTTTTGTTTTTTTTGGAAATTCGATGTAGATCAAAATTGAGGATGCGCTATATATCCACCTTTCAGAGGATTCTCTCTTCTGTGGTTTAGTTTATATGTTTTTTTTACATTAAAGATGAGACGATGTATGAATGTAAATGAAGCAAGAAGTGTGTGCCAAGACAGAGTTGTCTGGCGGTCCGTCCTCTCTGCCTACCCCTGCGGGGAAATGGCGTGATGGTTAGTTAGTTAGTTAGTTAACTCCACACAGGAGGCCTTGAGGATAATAATTTCCTTCAGGGCCTATGTCATATTTGAGGATGCTGTGTGGAGGGTATTTTTGAGGAAAGGAAGGAGTGAACTATTGAAGGTGGCCATGTTGTAGGAGGGAGGTAACACAGAGGCCGACAAATCGTTCCACAGCGGAGCTGTTCAACACAAGAAAGAGTCGTAGAAACGACCCGTTCTTATTCATCGAATGTCAACCGTGTACAAATGCTGGGCGCGCGTTTGGCGAGTTTTCCGACTATGCATCGGTGCCGAAGGGATCAATGACGCAAGTTCCTCGGAGCGTCTTCAATTGAAATACTGGTAGAATTTGTTAGCATTCCCAACTGACGTCTGTGCTTTTATTGTAATCCGTTTGTTGAGATAGGAGAATCTATCAAACGGACCGCTCGTTTCTGCACAGTCGAGGGTTTTTTCAGGTATTTAGGGGCTCCAGACCAGAGGTGGCTGCCAAATACGACAGTGTGGCGCACTCAAAAAGGTTTTCCATGCCGTACAGAAGAATAAAAAGACTCCAAGAATCTTTCTTATTTCTAAGTTTCTTCATCTGAATAAAAGCGCTCCTTGACATCTAACCACGAAAAGCTTTACTTCTCATTTTGGTAGCATTTAAGGGGAAGAAGATGAGATGAGTTTTGTTAACTGGACTGTTTGAAGCTAATAGAAGCTTTGATTATGCGTTACCAATGATTTTTTTTCAATACTCCCAGTTAAAAATAACCTGACGATATTTTAATTCCTTCTACTACCATCGTTATAAGCGGAAGATGTTGCTTGTGTAATGATGGAGGACTTAGCTAGCAGAGGATTGAACCTTCGACGCCTGGGTGGAAACCCTACGCATTTGTCCATTCTGCTACCAACCGATTGTGTTTATAATTACTAACTTTGATTTAATTTTCATTTACAAAATTATTAATTGTTTTATTGACTCACCTTCTCTGTTGCAACTTATCCAGTTCAACATTCCTTGCCGTAGACTCAGAAACAATGAATTACTGTTCCTCAATCATCACAATACTAATTATGGGTATAATTCTCCGATGTCCAGAATGTCAAGGAGGGAGGTAACACAGAGGCCGGGAAATCGTTCCACAGCGGAGCTGTTCAACACAAGAAAGAGTCGTAGAAACGACCCGTTCTTATGATTGTCCAGAATGTCAAGACTTGTTAACTTAGGCCATGGTCTTGAAATTTTTGGTAGCAGTCTAAATGATTTTTGTCATTCTTTACGACTACCAAAACTTTGACTAGACCATGGCTTGAATTTTCTCTCTTATGTTTATTTTGCCCTATTTTTGATATCGCTTAATTTATTATTATGTATGTGCTATTCGTTCTCTGTTGCTCTTTTTTCCATTTCGTGTTTTATGCAATGGTTTTATGTCTTTTTTGTAATTGGACTTTAGTCCGTTAATTTATAAATAAATAATGACCGCCAACGTGGTGGAGTTGTAAAGATATTCTGACGACCTGATGATCTGTTCCCGGGTTGATTTTAAAATTGAAAAAAAACATTGAAAATGTTGCCAGAGACCAAAATGCCAACTACAGTTTTTTTAATCCAAATTACTTCAGGAATTTCTGGTCAAAGTCTGTCTGGCACTTTTTGTTGGATCCAGAGCTGCGATGAAACACCGAATATGTTTTCAGCTTCAGATGAATTTTAAAAATAATGGACTGTAAATGATAAACTATACTGTTAGATGGAAGTGTCTAATTGTAGCTTGTGGAAAGATTATGGAATGAAGGGAAAATGGGAAACCATTCACTCACCGATGAAGTTAAAGTTCTTGAATTCTGCTTCGAAAAAGCACACTTATTTTTAGTTTTCTTATTCACAAAACACCACATTCGAGCAACGCATTTTTCCACACCAAAACTCTTCTGTTCGATATTCAATTGTTTCGAACACGGTGTTGTTGAATACGAAATTCGATATTGCGAAATGGTTGGGTAGGTAGGAACTTGGGTGAAAAACGCGAAGGTACGAACCTAACAAATTATCACTTTGAAATCCAACACCCTGTCTTACTTTGAATGAGTTGTTTTTTTATATATGCGGCATTCCAGGGACCCTTATCGAGGCCGCCGGTTTCATAGCACCCTCAATTTTAAAAGAATCATTGAATTTACGACCCACTAACTGAAATTATTGACACTTTGCTTTACGGTTGAAGCCTCTGCCATTATATCGAGCTGGCCTCTGATGCCCTCTGATATACGGGTGTCCTCTCAAGTGCCACTTCAAGGCTTAATTAAAGAGGCACTCTATGTTTCCACTAGCTTAACGGTCCTCCACGCTAGAGAGAGGTAGATTCAATCCAAAGCTATCAAGTTGCAAAAAATCAAAAATACAACCCTTGCATTAAAACATGCTTTGTTGATTAACGCGTTTTAATTACTAATTAATATTCGCTAATACCTTATAAATAATTAACATCTTAATATTTCCTGATTGTTCCAGAGGGCCGACTGAATTAAAATAAATATAAATACGTATGTTTAAATAAATTTTAACTAACTAACTAACCATCACGCCGTTTCCCCGCAGGGGTAGGCAGAGAGGACGGACCGCCATACAACTCTGTCTTGGCACACACTTCTTGCTTCATTTACATTCATACATCGTCTCATATATACTCTTCTGTTATTCTGACTCTTCACATGACCCGATTCAAGTATTTGATTTACTTGATCGTGCCATGTCTTTGTCGGGCGTCCTCGACTTCTTCTTCCATTCACTTTCGCATCATATATTCTTTTCCCACTCCTTTCTTCGTTCATTCGCTCTACATGCCCAAACCACCTAAGCGTCCCTTTCTTGATCCTATCCATTACGCTCATATCAGCCTTGCATTCTTTCCGGATATCCACATTTGTAATACGGTCACACATGGTTTTACCGCACATCCGTCTCAAAGATCTCATTTCCACAGCATTCAGTCTACTTTGATCCTTCCTCTGCCAATTCCATGCCTCGCTGCCATACATCAGGGTTGGTACAAGCACTCCATTGTGGACTGCTAGCTTCGCTTCTTTGGAAAATTTCTTATTTGCCCCAACAACGTTCAGTCCTCCATTAATGGAATCAGTTAAATGTAAAATACATTCTTTTTATAATATATTATTGGGATGGCATAGTCTCACTGGCTCTAGACGGTTGAGAGCAGTTGAGACTCGAGTAGAGTACGGAAATCACGTAAAAAAATTGTTTGAAATTTTCGGGAATTTTCGGGTCTATTCTGAATCGATACTTTGCTTGAAATGTTGTTTTGTTTATTGTGTTCAAATATGTTTATTAAAAATGTCCGAATTTTATGTGGGCAGTAATTAATACGCTATCCAACATTCTTTAATACGTATTTGTCTCTTTCTATCTAGTCAGTATAAAGTCAACAATCCTGACTATACTGTTTCGCAAAGGTACCTCTCCATGTCCTCCAAGCGATACCCCATACCCTTTCTACAACTAACCCCGGAATACCCCCACCCTTTCAACCACCAGCACGAAACCTCCCCGCCCTTTCCTCCGATTCATCTTTTCAGCTATGTGATTGGCTGCAGCCCGATGCACCCGTTGCCATGGCGACAGCTGGGATAGCTGCGACGTCACCGCGGGGCGGCGGGAGGTTTTTGTGTGGGGAGGGGGGAGTAGACCTACCCCCGTGAACTGGGTCAAGCTTTACCGATGCGCCGCGGTGTTGGTGCATCTTGTGTACACGTGCAATGTGCAACAGTCTACGTGCAATTTATTGTGACGTAGTAGTAAATGTTATCTAATTAATATGTGTTATTTCATATTTAATTCGTATAAAATAATATGCGGTATATTTGCGGCACGCTCCAGAGTGGTAGATACTGTTAGTTTCGCCCTGGTGAAAGACCACCATTTAGAATCGAAACGTTGTTTGAAATGGCTTTAGGCGTGTTTGGTGACCAGATCTGAATAGCCAGGTACTACTTCCCAACCTTCCTCTTCCCCATCAATTTCCCCTTTCCACTACCTTCAGTCTCACAATATACGCCAATTGAGGATGTCATAATCCTACTGCCTTCAGACGGTTGGGAGCAGTACTTTAGTAAAAAACGTTGTATCGTATAATGTATTATAGCACAGTAATCTCAGTATCGCCCTGGATAATGTATTACAACATATTATTCTAAATATCCCCTGTTTTTCGTGAACCGATCTGAATAGCCTGGTACTTTCGAATAATAATAATAATAATAATAATATTTTTATTAAATTTCTTATACATTACAAATTTTTTGAATTTAATGCATATAAGAAATAAGTTATTTTTACAAAATAAATACAAATTATAGTAACAAAAAATAAAATTTCAAAAAATAAAATTTCAGGCAGTGGTGATGATCAGGTCAATGAGGAGAAACTCTTTCAAGAATCAATAGGATTTCACTTCTGAATCTCTCCTCACTGACATGAAATAAGTCGATATCGGAAGAGATTTTGTTCAGGAGCAAAATACTTCTCCCCACCGGCAGAACCATTGGCAGGTTGGTCCTACAGGCAGGAAGATAGAATAATCTATGAAGACGCTGTCTTAGATAGTCATCAGGAACATAGAGACTTACGCGCTCCAAAATAGCAGGGTTTACAATATAGCCCCGCAGCAGTCTGAAGAAGTGAGTGGCGGCATACCCCTCTCTCCTGAGCTGTAAGGAGTGAAGTCCGAGCGTGCCCAGGAGAAAGTTCGTTGGGTAGAGCCACGGGTAGTGGCCGTACTCCCTCATCTATAAAAATCTCAGGAACTTTTTCTGGACCCTTTCCAAGATGAGGGAGTACCCCACCTCATGAGGATTCCAAATAATTGAACCACTCTCCAGCCTACTGCGGACCAAAGAGAAATAGAGTGTTCTCAGAGCTCGGGTATCCCTAAAAACTCTGACGGTTCTGAGAACAAACCCTAACATTTTCAATGCCGACTGGCACACCCCTTCGATATGAACACGAAATGCAAGCTTACTTTCGTACACAATCCCAAGATCCTTTATAGTGGAAACGCGTTTGAGATTATGATCGAGCATAGTGTACCTGTGGTAGGTGAGACTAAATGCTCTGGTAAAAGAAAGGACTACACATTTCGAGATATTGAAATGAAGCTGGTTTTGTCGACTCCATTCAGAAATGTTATCGACGTCAGCTTGAAGAAGCAGGCAATCCTTAATACTTCTTATTTGTAGAAATATTTTAAGGTCATCTGCAAAAAGGAGAAAGCGAGAAAAACGGATGACTTCGGCAATATCATTAATAAAAATAGAAAAGAGAAGTGGACCTAAGATTGACCCTTGGGGAACACCAGAAAGAACAGAAAACTCAGCGGATTGGAAGATTCCGTGTGTGACAAATTGTTTTCTGTTTTCGAGGTAACTTCTGAAAAATTGAAGCATATGAAAGGAGAAGCCTATTTGGGCAAGTTTGGCGAGCAAGATATCATGATTCACGGTATCGAAAGCTTTGGAAAAATCGTTATATGAACAGTCTACTTGGTATCCACTGTCTAAGGATCTAGCAACATAATCAGTGAATACCATCAGATTGGTTTCAGTGGATCTTCCTCTTCTGAAACCATGCTGTTCAGGTATAATGTACGCGTCAATTTGAGGCAAAATAAATTTATAAATTAATTTTTCAAATAATTTAGCAGGAGCGGATAGTATGGCAACTGGTCTATAATTTTCAATAGATTTTTTGGAGCCATTCTTAAAAATAGGGCAAATTTTGGAAACTTTCCATAATTCTGGAAAAGTGGAAGTACTAACAGCTAAGTTAAAAATAAAACATAATGGTTTTTTAAGAAACTCAGCGCACCCTTTAATAAAAATATTATTATTAATGATAATAATAACAGTTAACTTACGAGTATAAAGCGCAGTTTGGTGATATTTCACCTCAAGTGCGCTTCATACTAAATTAATTAAGCTAATAAGACTAACTAACAAGGAGAAAATAATATTTATACAAACTAAAACTATCTAAAATCATGATCTTTATCATAAATCATGATAGAAAAAGGTTCAGATATGGGTATAACAGTGCATGTGTACATCAACAGATTAAAAAAAAAAAACAATTTACTATAAGCTAAGGGTATTAAAATTCCCTATACTTCCTCTTCCCCATCTCTTCCTCCACTCCCTTCAGTCTCACAACACACCCTCATCGGGGATTCCATAGTCCCTTTTAGCTCCGGACCTCAGAGCAATAATAAACCAGAGAGATCGCTGCTGTAGTCAGTTTTGATGAGCTTTGCCGTACTCAGCGAGACCTGGGCGTGGCTAGAACTAGGGTATTTACATGATGTTTTTGTTTATTCGTGTAACCACTTTTTCACAGTATTATTATAAACAAAAATATAGCATATAACCTAAAAAACCGTTGAGTTATGTCAATTTATGTCTCATATATATTTTTTTTTATATGAGTACCGCACACTGCTCTCAACCGTTTAGAGCCAGTGAGACTATGGCATCCCTAAATAGGGTATGTTGTGAGGCTGAAGGTACTGGGGAGGGGAAGGAGATTGGGAAGAGGAAGGTTGGGAAGTACCTGGCTATTCAGATCTGGTCACCAAACACGGCTCAAGCCATTTCAAGCAACGTTTCAATTCTGAATGGTGGTCTTTCACCAGGGCGATACTTAGAGTATCTACCACTCTGGAACGTGCCGCAAATATACTTTTTTATTATTTTTATATGAATTAAATGTGTTATGACACATATTAATTAAATAAAAGTTATTGGCGCACGCCGGGTTTGAACCCGCGACCTTTGGATTCGTAGTCGAGCGTCTTACCACTCGACTATGGAGGCCGTCAAATATCCAAACGTGTGGAGTCAACGGAAACGCGGGACACGAAGAACACTCTTAGAATACTTTAAAGCGGTGTGACAATTTGGGAAATTTTGTTATCTCTTTCTTTATCATGGTGTACGACTAAAAAACCCGGAGAAAGTGATTTATCCCAAGGTTGTATAGGTTGGGTAAAAAAAAAAAAGCTCTCTCTCCATATATTGTTACTCCCAAGCTCCGGACTTTGGACTCTTGTGCGGTATTCACAAATATATATTTTTTTAATATCCTCAGTTTTCCATGGCTGAAGTCTGTTATCGGTCGCGTTAGTCAGATGAAACTCGAAGGGTGAGGCAATAAAATGGAACCCCGGTTCCGTCACATTTAATTGTTGTGTGGTATAGCATTCACAGAACCCGTGCACTTAATTACATCAGATATCCGGTTGTTCAAATTACGACAGTCACTAATCAGCTAAAAGCTCTCGGCAAATGGATTTCGCGAAATGGCAACGTTTCCTGGCTCCCACAGTCTAAACTGGTATCTTGGGAAATGAACTCGGAGTAGAGGAAGATCTTTACAGAATTACCGGTTAGTAGCTGAGGGGACAAACGCGTCGGATTCCCATCCGGGCGTCGTTGTTTCAATTCCTCTGCTGGCAAACTCCTCCATCATTGCACAAGCAACATCTTCCGCTTATTATGGTGGCAGTAGGAGTTTTTCAAATATTGTCAGGTTATTCGTAGCCCGGGAGTGTTTGTATCTCTTTAAAAAATAAAATAAAATATCGGTAGAAAATTAAAATTAAAATTGATAATTTTCAATGAAGTATGAGATCGATAAAAAATGCCAGTTTATAAAAGGGTTTCGATAGCTCAATCGGCAGAGAAATTTCTCCTGGATAAAGGTTCCCAGTTCGAGACTCAATCGCGACTAATTTATTTTTATTTTCTGTTTCATATTTCCAATGCAGATTATTAATATTTATTCAATAATTAACTTTATTCTTGGGTTATTATTTTCGGCGAAGCTGACAACACACCTTAAACTAGTTGTAGTAATGAAATTATCTGGATTTTTCATGTTTTCAAAGTTCACGGAATGCCAAAACTTTGAGAATAATGTTTCGTGCGTTAATTCTCACAGATTTTCTTATTTGCATAGCATTATATCATAAAAACAAAAACAATTAAGTTTGAAAAATCTAACTGAAAATATAAAAGTATCGCCCTGGTGAAAGACCACAATTCAGAATTGAAACGTTGCTTGAAATGGATTTAGCCGTATTTGGTGACCAGATCTGAATAGCCAGGTGCTGCCCAACCATTCTCTTCCTCCTCTGCTTCCCCTCCCCACTACCTTCAACCTCACAGCATACCCCGATCGGGTATGCCACAGTTTCACTGGCTCTAGACGGTTGGGAGCAGTTGGGACTCTTGTGCGGTATAAAAAAAACCCTAATAACAAAAAATATGGCGTCTTTGGTCCACTTGCAAAGTTATACGTGTCAAACTGTGGTCGCGTTAAAGTCGGTTCATACCAATTTACTGCGTGACGTATTTTATGGGCAGTCGTTAGATAAAAATTCTATTTTAAAAGATAGCACTTCGGTCGTCTTTCCTTTGCGCTTTCTACGGCCCATACGAATTATTATTGACCAGGTTTGAGATCAAACCAATATAAACCCTTAACGACTACATTAACTAGTTGTTTAAAATGTGTTTTTTGTCAACAAACGTAATAATATATACAAGAATCGTCTCAATAAGAACATAGACTCAGAAACAATGAATTGCTGTTCCTCAATCATCACTCTACTAATTATGGGTATCATTCTCCACTGTCCAGAATGTCGAGACTTGTTAACTCAAGCCATGGTCTTGAAATTTTTGGTAGCAGTCTAAATGATTTTTATCATTCTTTACAACTTTACCAAAACTTGACTTGATGTTCTTTCTCTGTTTATTTTGTCCTATTTTTGTCATTGCTTCATTTAATATTATGTATGTGCTGTTCTTTCTCTGTTGCTCTTTTTTTCCAATTTTGTGTTTTTTGTGATTGGATTTTTTTATTTTTTATTTAAAAAGAAAGAAAAACAGAAATTCCCGGTTTACGAATAACCTGACAATATTTGAAAAACTCCTACTGCCATCATAAGAAGCGGAAGATGTTGCTTGCGGAATGATGGAGGACTTAGCCAGCAGAGGAATTGAACCCACGACGCCCGGGTGGGAATCCGACGCGTTTGTCCACTCAGCTACCGACCGGTCGACTTAATTCCGTAATTTTAAAGTCCGTTAATTTATAAATAAATTAATGGACTGGTAGATGTCTCTAAGTATCGCCCTGGGTGAAAGAACACCATTCAGAATCGAAACGTAGCTTGAAACGGCTTTAGCCGTGTTTGGTGACTTTCCAAACCTTTCTCTTCCCGATCTCCTTCCCCTCCCCACTCCCCACTACCTTCAGCCTTAGGGATGCTAAAGTCTCACTGGCTCTAGACGGTTGGGAGCAATTGGGACTTGTAAGCAATTTTTTCGTTTGTAAATATTACAACGGCTTTATTCCACATATTTTTTACCAAAAACTTAGGCCTAGCGGTTTGAACCACTGTCGCACTTTCTACACTGGCTAATCGATGATTAGCGCCATTATGGATTTTTAATAATAATAATAATAATATTCGGGTTTTTTTTTATATGAATACCGCACAAGAGTCCCAACTGCTCCCAACCGTCTAGAGCCAGTGAGACTATGGCATCCCCAAGTAGGGTATGTTGTGTGGCTGAAAGTAGGGGGGATGGGAAGGAGATTGGGAAGGTTGGGAAGTACCTGGCTATTCAGATCTGGTCACCAAACACGGCTCAAGCCATTTCAAGCAACGTTTCGATTCTGAATGGTGGTCTTTCACCAGGGCGATACAGAGTATCTACCGCTCTGAAACGTGCCGCAAATATACTTTTTATTATGTTTACATGAATTAAATATGTTATGACACATATTAATTAAATAAAAGTTATTGGCGCACGCCGGGTTTGAACCCGCGACCTTTGGATTCGCAGTCGAGCGTCTTACCACTCGACCATGGAGGCCGTCAAGGATGATTTGTAAAGCGCCGTTTTTGTGAAACATCACCTCAAGGGCGCCGTACCGATCTTATTTTCTAGTTGATATTAATTCCTAGTTCACTATTAACTCTTACTTTATACGTGTGAGCAAATAATTTACACTTGTAATAAACTAACTAACTAACCATCACGCCGTTTCTCCGCAGGGGTAGGCAGAGAGGACGGACCGCCATACAAATCTGTCTTGGCATACACTCATCACTTCAAATAATCGCCCCCGTTGACTACCGGTTCTCGGTCCGTTTTAGCGTTTGATCAAATTATGTTATCAGTGAGTCGTAAAATGTGGAATAACGTCTTTCAACTAAACACAGTCGATATACATATTTAATTATAAAAGAAAGAACAAAACCTGTTTCTTTGTTTGGCAATAACGCAGGTGAACAAGTGGGAGGGTTGCCATTCAATTAGCTAATGGATTGAATGACCGTTTCTTTCCACTTACCGAGAGGTGCAACGTCTCTTCCACGTCTATAGACGTTAATAGAATATTAGGGTTCTTGTTCATAGAGTTGCTAATTTCTAAATTTCGCATAGTTAGAGTTGAATTGTTTATATTGGCATCGGTCTTCGTGTTCGAGCGGTTAAAGGCTGATTCACACCAACGTCCGGATCCGCTTAGTGCCGACATTGTTCCGCCTGAGAGCTTATTGATATGGTATGAATATCAATCAAGGAGTATGTGCCAAGACAAAGTTGTGTGGCAGTATATCCTTTTGCCCACCCTTGTGATATTTAACTACTTAGTTAAATAATTATTTTGAAGTGTAAAAATACTTACAACGCAGATTTTTTTTTTTAAACCATTTTTTTATCACTAAATAATATTTTTAATAATTAATAATTAATAAAAATAGTATTTAGTGATAAAAAAATGGTTTAAAAAAAAAATCTGCGTTGTAAGTATTTTTACAGTTCAAAATAATTATTTAACTAAATAAGTAGTTAAATATCACAAGGGTGGGCAGAATGATATACTGCCACACAACTTTGTCTTTGCACATACTCCTTGATTGATATTCATACCATATCAATAAGCTCTCTTGCGGAACAATATCGGCACTGAGCGGAACCGGACGTTGGTGTGAATCAGGCTTAAAACGCTCGACTACGAATCCAGAGGTTACGGGTTCAAAACCCTGCGTGCGCAAATAAATCGTATTTAATTCACAAGTGTTATTTCTCATTAAATTCTAATAAAATAATATATAGTATATTTGTGGCACGTTCCGGAGTTGTAGATACTCTAAATATCGCCCTGGTGAAAGACCACCATTCAGAATCGAAATTGAAATGGCTTTAGCAGTGTTTGATGACCAGATCTCTTTGCAACCAGAGCACTTTATTCCATTTTTAACGCAAAATTTAATACATATTCTTTGATCCATTTTTTTCAAGAGTAAAAAATCGAAGAACACACAAAAACGTGACTAACCTTTCCAGTTGTCAAAAACAAACCACTAATCCAAAATGGCTGATAATGCTAACAAATGATGAACATATGTGCACCAACATAACAACAACAAAAAAATCGATAACCGAATACACACCGCCCGCGAAAATTCACCTTTTTTTTTGAACAGGCCTCGTGCATTCAGTACTTTCAATTGTTGCCTCCCTCAAATATATGCTCTCTCTCTCTTCCTTCTTTGCAGCATATACTGTCTCACTCTATCATTAATTTTGGTATCTATATATACCTGTTAACTCTGTACTTTTTGTTAGTTATTATATGTGCCCTGACGAAGCTTGATCCAAGCGAAACCGGTTGGCCTTCATCATAATAAATTTTGTGGTTTTAAAACAAAGTATTATTTTATTATGAATATAATGTCTAACCACCATGTGATTACTTCTTACGAAAAAACTATAAATAATTACCTCTGTGATCTTTTCAAATCCCCAACTACCTAATAAAGAACCTACCTATAGTGTATTTCAGTAGACATTATTCTGTATTGAAAGTGGGTGGATTAAAGCTAATAATATTTTTTCTTGGCAAGTCAAGTTACATCGCCAACTTACCACTCGACCACGGATGCCTTCATCTAAAACAAATATTCGTTAAAAGCCGTTACACCATCTCTTGTCAATCTGATAGTATTAATACGCTATGCCGTCTTTTTGATTATTTAAACAAATCCTTGATTATTTTTTGGCATATCCATCCTACTTGAACTGACGCCGCTTAATCGCCGATTCTCGGCCGTGACAGCCTGTCGATATCAGATTCTCGGGACTTTGCAATTTCAAACCCCCGCAGCACTCGCTCCAGTGAATCGCGGTCGTGTTATTACTTCGCAGTACTGCATACACTCCAGATCTTGGAGAAACAATGTATGCAGATAGAATTAATTATTTTTACCCAACCGATACAAACTTGCGATAAATCACTTTCTCCGGGTTTTTACGTCGTACGCCATGAGAGAGAAAGAGACAACATATATAATACTCCGCTTCTACATACTGTCACAATGATCTTGGGCTCCTGGGTCACCGCGGACTCCGCCCACATTTTTTTGTTATGCCACTAAACTTGACACAACTAAACGGTTTTTTTAGGTTCGATGCTATATTTTCGTTTATATTAATACTGTGAAAAAGTGGTTGTACGAATAAACAAAAACATTATGTCGATATGTGATATGAATGGATGTATAAATACCCTAGCCTTGGTCTTAGCCACGCCCAGGTCCGCCGAGTCAGGTAAAAATCATCAAAAACTGACTACACTGCCTTGGATTGATACCAGTCTATATACTCTAAGCTCCAGATAAACCCTTGACAACGCAGCCCGGGGTCGTGTGACGGGGGTGGGGGTGGCGGTACTAGTTGGGCAACGAGGAGAAGGGGGGCAGCGCGGGGGCACGCAACTACTTGTTACTGCGCGATCGAATTGACTGGATGCACTACGTTGTTTTGTGGTGCACGGCGAAGGGTGGCCTGAAAAAATATGCCAAAATTATATCCGCAATTTTTTGTTTGATTTTCGTATTTGTTTAACACTCGCGTTCCGAACGGGGGTCTAATGTTACCCCGAACTAGAGTTTTGCGCGATATTTTGGATATTTTTTTATACACATTTTTACACTTGCCAATTTAACGATTAACATAGTCATAACATGTGTGTAAGAATGAACCTCTCTTATATCTTATCTTTTTGTTTTTCATTGCTCACATTATTTGCGTTATGATATCATATATAATGCGTCACACTACTTCAGTTTGTCCTCATATAACTCCTTCGAATATATAATACCTTACCTATATGTGGAGTGTAAATAAATGTTTAGTTTCTTTTTTTGCACTATGCATGTATCTACAATATTTTTATATCATTCATATCTTTATGTATTTGGTGAACAACTTTTTTTATGAGATCTTTGTTAAATACATAGCCTGTTCAAAAGATAAGGTGAATTTTTGCGGGCCGTGTACATTCGATTATCGATTTTTTTTGTTTGTTATGTCGATTATCCATTTTTTTTTCAAAAGTAAAAAATCGAAGAACACACAAAAACGTTACTAACCTTTCCAGTTGTCAAAAACAAACCACTAATCCAAAATGGCTGATAATGCTAACCTATGATAAACATATGTGTACCAACATAACAAAAAAATATCGATAGTCGGATGTACACAGCCCGCGAAAATTTAAAATTCACCTTTTCTTTTGAACAGGCCTCGTAAATTAATATTATAAATATGCTTCTCTCTGAGTATTGCCATAAACAAACTTTTCTTTTTTTTTTTAAAGAAAGACAAACTTTCCTGGGATACGAATAACCTGACAATATTTGAAATATAATATAATATTCCTACTGCCATCATAATAAGCGGAAGATGTTGCTTGTGCAATGGTGGAGGACTTAGCTAGCAGAGGAATTGAATCCATGACGCCCTGGTGGGAATCCGATGCGTTTGTCCATTTAGCTACTAACCGGCTTTAATAAGCAGGATCAAATGGGGTAGGTATGTCACCCCCCGGATCGTACGTTTTAGTTTTACTTTTAGGTACGTAAGAGTTGAAGGTGGAACTTTCAAATATCGATGTAATTGGGAAACTCATCCATTTTGGGTCTTCCAGGGCTAACCGGATGGCTTTATTATGAAATTTCGATAAATAAAATTGTGACATTTGGAAGCGTATGCGCAGATGTGGCTGGTACTTACGTACTTGTATTTAGTTTCGACCTTACTGTTGACTAGAGGTGATCGATATTCCTGTACCGGTTAAAATTAAGCGGTTCCAAGCCGGTCACTGGAACCGTCGATATTATTTCTTCGAGAAACCGGTTCCTATTTTTCGCAAATAAAAATGGCGAATATCCACTTAATGCTTTTTGGCAAGAAAATTCTTACGGAAACCAGTATTTGGCGAGAAATAAAGAACCGGTTCCAACAGCTCCAGTGTTTTTTGTTCCCAGAATATCGCTAACAACCCCCAATGAAATGTAAAATAAATCATAGGACTCCTTTCTTAATAATATAAACATTGACTTTTTGATGTAAAAATCTTCTTCGTTGAGCTTTTCCAGCACAGAAACCGGTTCCAAAAATAACTGGATAAATAACCGGTTTCTCGCCAGTCGCCGGTAACTGGAACCGCAGTGACACCCAATTTCCGATATCAACCATCCCTACTGTTGACTTGTAAATTAGAGTTTTTATCTAGGAGTAACAATATGTGGAGAGCGAGCTAATTATTTTTATCCAACCTATACAAATTTGGGATAAATCATTTTCTCCGGGTTTTTACGTCGTACACCATGAGAAAGAAAGAGACAGCAAAATTTCCCAAATTATCACACCGCTTTAAATTATTGTAAGGATGTTCTTCGTGTCCCGCGTCTCCGTTGACTCCGTCCACACGTTTTGATATGCGACATAAGTCGAAGGTTTTTTAGGTTATTTGCTAACTAACTAACTAACTAACTAACTAACCATCACGCCGTTTCCCCGCAAGGGTAGGCAGAGAGGACGGACCGCCATACAACTCTATCTTGGCACACACTTCTTGCTTCATTTACATTCATACATCGTCTCATACATACTCTTCTGTTATTCTGACTCTTCACATGACCCGATTCAAGTATTTGATTTACTTGATCGTGCCATGTCTTTCTCGGGCGTCCTCGACTTCTTCTTCCATTCACTTTCGCATCATATATTCTTTTCACACTCCTTTCTTCGTTCATTCGCTCTACATGCCCAAACCATCTAAGCGTCCCTTTCTTAATCCTATCCATTACGCTCACATCAGCCTTGCATTCTTTCCGGATATCCACATTTGTAATACGGTCATACATGGTTTTACCGCACATCCGTCTCAAAGATCTCATTTCCACAGCATTCAGTCTACTTTCATCCTTCCTCTGCCAGTTCCATGCCTCACTGCCATACATCAGGGTTGGTATAAGCACTCCATTGTGGACTGCTAGCTTCGCTTCTTTGGACAATTTCTTATTTGCCCCAACAGCGTTCAGTCCTCCATTAATGGAGTTTCCTGCATTCACCCTTCTTTCAATATCCTTATCAGCCTTTCCGTCTCTTGTAAACATACTTCCTAAATACACGAACTCATCCACTTGCTCCAAGTATTCATCATTCACAACTATATTGCACGCTGTTCTCGTACTCTCTCTTTCAAACACCATCACTTTGGACTTACTTACATTCATCATCAACTCATTTTGCATACATACTTGGTTCATCCTAGACACGAGAAACTGTAGATCTTCCATATTGTCAGCAATCAGCTCCGCATCATCCGCATACAATAGGCAACATACTTTCACATTGTTCATTTTCGCGCCCAAGCCCACACCTTTCAATTCTTGCATACAATTATCCATGTACAAATTGAACAACCACGGTGACATTACACAGCCTTGTTTTACACCTTTTGTGATGTTAAACCACTTCGTAAAATCACCGTTCACTCTAACACATGCAACGCTTTCCTCGTACAAGGACGCGATTGCCTGTATAAGATTTGTGTTAACTCCATACATGGATAATACCTTCCACAATTTGTCCCTATCAACTCGATCATACGCCTTTTTGCAAATCGACAAAAGCACAGAAAAGTTTCTGGTTTTTTGCCAAAAACTTCTCTGTAAGCATCCGCAATGAGAAAATTTGATCCATGCACCCCCTTCCACTCATGAAAGCACCTTGAATGTCCCAAATTTTGTCTTTTGTTTTCATTCTTACCCTTTCAATCAATATTCTACCATACAGCTTGCCAACTGAACTTAGTAAGCTTATAGCCCTATGGTTCCCACATTCCATGCGTGACCCTTTACCTTTGTACAGAGGCATGATCACAGCCCTTCTCCAATCTAATGGCGTGTAACCCTCCTCTAAACACTGGTTAAAAAGTTTGCAAAGCCATGTGAGAACTACACGGCTATCTCCTTTAAAGTATTCAGCAGCGAGATTGTCGAATCCAACAGCTTTACCATTCTTCATGCATTTAATCGATCTTTTTATTTCATCCATGCTGATTTCGACAACATTCACTTCATCATCATTCATACCTGATTCGACACTGGGAACACTGTCGCTTGGGGTGCTTTCAAAAACCTCTTCGAAATATTTCATCCATCTTTCTTTTATTTCTTCCTCATTTGTCAACATTTTTCCATCTTTCGATTTTACAACTTTCACGCATCCGCTTTCTGGGCCGTTTCGGGACCTCTTGACCTCCTTCCAAAACAATTTAATATAATTTAATTTTAATTTGCTATATTGTGAAAAAGTGGTTATACGAATAAACAAAACATTATGTCGACATGTGCTATGAATGGATGTATAAATACCCTAGCCCTAGTCCCGCCCAGGTCTAGCCGAGTCCGGCAAAGCTCATCAAAACTGACTGCAGCAGCGCTCTCTCTTGTATATTATTGCTCGGAGGTTTTATCGGTCACCCAGTACAAGACCAACACTCGAACATAAGTATCGCCATGAATACAATCCTATCAAAACGTTAGTACAGAGTGTATAGACTATCGACATCGCGCTCGGCTCGGGTCTCTCCGGCGGGGGGAGGGGAAGGAGAACGAGAACGCATCACTGTCCGACTGACGGTGAGGCTGTGATCAATTAGAGCAAAGGGGAAGAGCGGGGGCGGTGATTTTATGATGCATGCTTTTTGGAAATGACCTTTTTTCTATTTTATTTGGTAGGGTTATATTAATGAAAAGATAAAATATGTATAAGTGTTTTGTGGGCTTCTGAGTGTGCCTGAATTGAGCTCATTTTTTCCTTACTTCGGCCGAAGTTGATTTGACATCTTCAAATGTCGAATTTTTTTCTTGATCACTCTACTAATTATGGTGGATTCACACCAACGTCCGGCTCCGCTCAGTGACGATACTGTTCCGCATGAGAGCTGATTGATATGGTATAAATATATATCAAGTAGTATGTGCCGAGACAAAGTTGTGTGGCAGTATATCCCCTCTGCCCACCCTTGTGATATTTAAATACTTAGTTAGTTAAATAATTATTTTGATGTGTAAAAATACTTACATCGCAGATTTTTTTTTATTAAAAACCATTTTTTTATCACATTTTTTTTTTTTTAATTAAAAATAAAACTTTTAAATTGAGTTCTTTCGATTCAACATAAAAATAATGAACAGAAATATACTTCATTAGAACTGTTTTTTTTATTTAAAAAACTTGATCTTAAATTTGCTTTTTATAAAAAAAGTTTTAAAACCACATTTAGTGAACCACAATAGAAGGCACCGTGCTTCCTGAAGCTCTCATGCGGAACAGTATCGTCACTGAGCGGATCCGGACGTTGGTGTGAATCCACCATTATGGGTATCATTCTCCACTGTCCAGGATATCGAGACTTGTTAACTCAAGCCATGGTCTTGAAATTTTTGGTAGCAGTCTTAATGATTTTCGTCATTCTTTACGACTACCAAAACTTTGACTTGACCATGGCTTTGATTTGAATGTTCTTTCTTATGTATATTTTGTCCTATTTTTGTCATTGCTACATTTGATATTATGTATGTACTGTTATTTCTCTGTTACTATTTTTTTTCCATTTCGTGTTTTGTATTTTTTTTTTGTAATTGGACTTTAGTGCGTTAGTTTGTTTAAATAAATAAATCAGACGATTTTTCATTGGCTGTTTGGGCCTAGGAGTCGAAAGGTCTTATGTAAATTAGCGACAGCAGTTTTTCTTTCAAATTGGTTTAGATACACGCTTCTAAAGATAATCTGTTTAGTGTGCACATCACATTACTGTTATTTCAGACTTAGTGAGGGTTGTATCAAACTTTCAACACTTGACGTCGTCACATTTAACGTTTTCACAATTGACGTCGCCACATTTGACGTCAGAATTGACGTCGTCACATTTGACGTCGCCAAGTTTGACGTCGTCATATTTGACATCGTCACATTTGACATCGTCACATTTGACGTCGTCACATTTGACGTCACAATTGACGTTGTTACATTTGACGTCGTAACATTTGACATCGTTATATTTGACGTAGTTACATTTGACGTCGTACATTTTACGTCGCCACATTTGGCATCGTCACAATTCACGTCGTCACATTTGACGTCACAATGGACGTCCTCAAATTTGACGTCACAATGGACGTAGTCACATTTGACGTCGTCACATTAGACATCGTCACATTGGACGTCGCCACATTTGATGTTGTGAGGCTTAAGGTAATGAGGAGGGGAAGGAGCTGGGGAAGAAGAAGGTTGGGCAGTACCTGGCTATTCAGATCTAGTCATCAAACACGGCTAAAGCCATTTTTAGGCAGCGTATCGATTCTGAACGGTGGTCTTTCACCAGGGCGATACTCTGAAACGTGTCGCAAATATACTATAGGTTATTTTATACGAATTTAATGTGCCATAACACATATTTTTTTAATAAAAGTTATTTGCGCACGCCGGGTTTGAACCCGCGACCTTTGGATTCGTAGTCGAGCGTCTTACCACTCGGCCACGGAGGCCGTCAATGTTTAACGGGGGCCATTACAATGTAATAGAAAACAAAATGGCACCAATCGTTGAAATGTGCCGAATGTTTGAAACACACCAACCTTAGTATTCTTTTTTTTAGCGTTGTGACAGTTTTGAAAGAACTGTTTCAAAGAAGTACTTCTTTTGACAGCAGTCCCAACTTCATTCATTTTTCATTGAACAAATACTTCAATTGAAGTTGGTTAAGTTGGTACTTCCGATTGAACAATCTATGGCATCTACTTCGAACTTCAATTTTTCATTCGTTCGAAAGACTGAAATATTGCATCATCCACAGTTCAATTGTTCATTCCCTTCTTCCTTCGATTTTAGTTCGAAGAATGAATGAAGCAATGAAGTATCTTTTTAGTTATCCGTTCCCTCGCACGTACTCGTGACATTTGCTTATGATTTCTTTGCTTGTTTTGTCTATACGACACTAGTTTTTCCGAGTGTTTTTTGGTGATTTTGAATTGTGAACGAATTATTTTGTTGAACTTTTATAATATCTCAGCTTACAAACATACCTTTCAATCTCTACCTAAAATTATGACTGGCCGTTCAACGATAAAGCAAAAGTGAAATATGGGTTTATTTTAAGGAAGATGAGGTTTACCAGGCCAAATGCAACTTTTTGTTCTGAAGTTATATCCATAAAGGGGGAAATGCCTTTAATATGAATCGTCATTTGCGCAATATTCAGCCTATTGCTAACCAAACTGTCAAACTGAGTACTGTACAGTAAGAATATTCAAATCGTATCTCAAGCCCTGAAAGAAGTTTATATCGCTCTTACAAAAACTGGAAATTTTGCTAGTACTTCATTTGCTTTTTTGCAAGTTCCTTGTGCATACTCATTGTACATCATCCCTTTTAAGTCATGAAACAATGTCAATTCAAACCTTGAAAACTCTTAAGATTCAAACAATTTTGACAGCTGTCATCCCGTAAACCATAGAAGAGAAACCAGTAATAGACAAGCTATAATTTTTGCCATAGAATAATGCACATACATACATCAATTTATGTGGTTGGGAGAGCTGCCCCGAAAATATTATTATTTAACCCCCCCCTCCCCCCCCGACGAGGAATGCTGTGATTAATATGTTACTTCAATTGAAGGGTTCATCGTGAAGGGTTCATTTTGAAGAAGCATCAATTCGTGAAGCATTCACAAATCTGTGAAGCTTTTCCCATCGCTACTTTTTTTCGAAATATTTTTCTTTCGACAATTCCAAAATATGGAATAAAAAATTTATGACGCCTTGTCTTATTTCTAGTAGTCGATTGAATTGACATTTCTAATCTCCATAGCTCACGGTAGATATAACTCTTAAGATTTAAAAAATCTCAGACAGAAAATGCTCTGCAATTTTCACGACTCCAGAGCTCACCGTCCGAGAGTTCTTGCTGCTTTTTTAAACAGGATTCTGATTGTCGCATCAGATTGTTCACTCTAATCTGCGACCCTCTCTCCCTCCCCGTTAGTCCACTCCATTGGAAGTTACTGGATTTTGCCGAAAGGCTGTCGCCTGTTTATCTCAGATATATTTCACTGTATCTTGAAAGAATCCTTAAGCTTGATTCACACCAACGTCCGGTTCCGCTCAGTGCCGATATTGTTCCGCAAGAGAGCTTATTGATATGGTATGAATATCAATCAAGGGGTATGTGCCAAGACAAATTTGTGTGGCAGTATATCCTTCTACCCACCCTTGTGATATTTAACTACTTATTTAGTTAAATAATTATTTTGAAGTGTAAAAATACTCACAACGCAGATTATTTTTTTTTAAACCATTTTTTTATCACTAAATAATATTTTTAATAATTAATAATAATATTATTTTGTGATAATATAGTTTTTGATAAAAAAAAAATCTGCGATGTTAGTATTTTTACAATTAAAAATAATTATTTAACTAACTAAGTAGTTAAATATCACAAGGGTGGGCAGAAGGATATACTGCCACACAACTTTGTCTTGGCACATACTCCTTGATTGATATTCATACCATATCAATAAGCTCTCTTGCGGAACAATATCGGCACTGAGCGGAACCGGACGTTGGTGTGAATCAGCCTTTAATGGGAATAAAATACGACCTCCGTTGTCGAATGGTCAAGATCCTCGACTACGAATCTAAAGGTCGCGGAATCGCATTCCGGCGTGCGCTAATTAATTATACTTTAAATTCGTTATATCACGATTGATTGAAATAAAATAATGTGTACAGTCGAACTTGTTTATAACGATCGCGGTAATAACGAGGTCGCTTCACTGATATAACGTCCAAATAATATTGTCAACTCAATGCACCCGGGTATGAGAAAAAAACCCAATTCTCGAAACAGTCGAATAATGTAATAAACAAGACAAAGAAAGCCGCCCGTCCGGCACGGCGGCGGACTTTCCGCAAATCACATTAAGGGAGGGTTTATAATCCCCGATAGTTGTCGCTCTAAGAAACATTTCTATCCAGTACAATTTGGAAACTATGTAAAAGTGTCGTTTAAAATAAAAGTCATACGAAATTTTTTCTACAAATTCGTTTGTACTCTGTCTAATTTGTATCTGGCTATCCCTATTTCTTAAAAACAATAAATTGAATAATATGCAAGCTTTCATACCCTGGCGTAAATATCGATATTAGTAGGTAGGTATTTTTTTACCTACCTACGTTAATAACGAGTAATGGCTATAAGGAGCAAATTTCGTTGGTCCCTTCGCGCTCCTTATAAGTTTATTTGAGGCACGTTCGAAAATGGTAGATACTCGCAGTATCTCCCTGGTGAAAGACCACCATTCAGAATCGCCACGTTGCTCGAAATGATTAGCCATGTTTAGTGACTAGGTCTGATTAGCCAGGTATATCCCAACCTTCCTCTTCCCCATCTCCTTTCCCTCCCCACCTCAAAGGCTGTGCGAGGGAGTCCGGTCCTGCAACGGACGGAGGCCGCTGATGAAGCGAATAAGACAAGGGTAAGAAGATGGAATAATTTTTCTATCGATACAAATAATATCCTTTTCCTTGTTCAAACATCCCTCCCACACTTTCTCTCACAATCTCCTCTTACCACCCACAATCCCCCCTCGCCGCCCATAATCACGCCCCCCCCCCCCTGCAATACTGGAAACTCGCAGCACTCGCGGCATTGACAGGGGGAGTGTGGGTTACTATTGCCCTGTGTGTAGCACAGCTGTGCCTGTGTGGGCGTCGGGGGGGATTGTGGTGTTATCCGTGGGGGGTGGGAGTTAATGGTAGAAAGGGGCGGTGTGGTCGGCCGGGTAGGGTCAGTGCCGTTGCATCCGCCAGTCTGCGAATCTTCTGGGCTGGTGGGAGAAGGTCTATAAGCTTGTACGGTTAGAATTTTATTTAAAAAAATTTTTAGTTAATGAATACTGCACATAAGGCCCAGCTGCTCTAGTGAGCCAGTGAGACTGTGAGATCCCCGATTGGGGTATGTTGTGAGGCTGGAAGGTAGTGGGGAGGGGAAGGATATGTGGAAGAGGAAA